>JAMJFZ010000236.1:10315000-10915000 GCA_026225945.1 Cricetomys ansorgei
TGCCTCACACTAGTGACAGCCCATTTGTGGTCCTGCTCAAGCCCCTCTGACAATGACGAGGTGACCCAGGCCTACACATACAGGATCTCCTTCTGCTTGAACTGCTTAGAAAGGTCAGTTCTTCCTTCTCAAGCGCCCTACCCCCAAGCAGGTGACTCAGAGAACAGGAAAGAAGGGAGCTGCAGTGACGGTTTCTTATGGGATGGATGAAGAGGAGATTGCCCATTAAAACCTTCTGTGGGCCTGGCAGGAGGGTGCACTTGTTTAATCCCAGTGTTTGGGAGGCAGAGGCAGGCAGATCTCCGTGAGTTTGAGGCCAGCCTGGTCTATAGAGAGAGTTCTAGCCTAACCAGGGCTATGTAGAGAGACCCTGACTCAAAGCCAAAGTAAGTAAATAAAAAGAGAATAAAATAATAAAAACAAAACCTCTGCTGTGTCTGTTGTGTTCTTGGGTCTTGGTGTGTATGGAGTCTCATGTCTTGAGACAGGGTTACTGCTCAAAAGTTCCCTTGCTTGTGTCTTATACGGCAGGTGAAACACTCGTATGTATGTGCATACAATAAAACTTTAAATGTAAAACTGGGGAAAAAACCCATCGAGGTCCACATACCAGTGTCACAGCAATGAACGCCGAGTTCATGCGAACCTTTTTTTTTTCTGAGTTGTTATTCTAGACACAAATGAGTATTCTTACGCAGAGCTCCATCCATCCAGGACACACTGCCCTTGGCGGGGACACCCACATGAGTGGGTTCAGCAATGTTGGTAGCACCCAACACCCGACACAGTCCACTCCTGCTGGAGCCCACCTCGCCTGCCTCTGCTTTGATTCGAGATGTGTAGTTGTAGGAAAACTAAGATTAGAATGAGAAAGTGTCACATTTGGAAAACACGCTGCCTAACTCGAACCAGAGGCAGAGGGCTGTCTCTCCCAGGCCCTTCCATATATAGGGTGATCCTTAACTGCTCCCACTCTCAGCTTCAAAGGCTCTTTAAAGAGTCCTCTGCAGCCTTTGATGACACAATACCAACCTTTGTGACTTCCTCCCAGCGGGTCTTCCCGCCTCCCCTGAGAATTCTGGGAGAAGCTGCCCCATCCAGGGTCACTGACTCAGGGAGCTGGAGACAAAGGCAGGCAGACCACCACCTGTTCAGAAGTTTCCCAGCACAAGGTGGTCCTTGCTGCTAGTGTCTTCTCACAGGCAGGGGTGGTTGGCCAGAGCCCTGTCTCTCCCTAGGTCTCCCTTGGCAGCACCCCCTCTTCTCCATGTGCATCCTGTGATGAAAAGGACAGCCCCCCCCCCCCCCCCCCCCCGCCCCCAACTGAATAGCAGAGCCAGAGAAGTGGCTGACTCAACACGATCAATCCGGAGTGAAAATTCCTTTTTTGGAAGCCAGGCAGTGGCTTCCTAGGAGGGTGGGATCCTGGGGAAGTGATGCAAGCCCGGGGGTGGGGGTGGGGTGGGTGGGTTCTGAAGCCTCCCATTCAGACCACACCCCTTCCCTCCTGAGCTTCACTCTAGGGCTGCAGAGGGGTGTGTGTGTGTGTGTGTGTGTGTGTGTGTGATCTTGCAAGGCTCCCTCCTCCTCCAGCCTTATCACTTTCTGGAAGAGCTAAAAGAGCACAGGAAGAGGCTGCGAGACTCTTCACTAGGGAAGACAGCGCTGAGCTGTGAGCAAGTTCATTCCCGAGATCCCTTCATTTTTTCCTCTCAGTGGCAGTGGGGTGTGGGTCCTGACCCATTGAAGCCTAGGGCAGGCTAGTGGCAGGTGGGTGGAACTGTACTGTGTGTGTTCATGTGCATGTGTAAGTGCACACGTGAATATGTGTGTGTGCATGCATGTGTGTGCACATGTGTGTGTGGATGGGGGGGGAGGGGCAGTGTGCAGGTCCCCTAGGAGACCCTCGCAGAGGAACTGGAGGGACAGTGGGGTTGGGGACTTAGTGTTTGTTCACAGTGCTGGAACAGGCAACTAGGAATGAAAAGAGACCTCAGAGCCACAGAAGCGGCTGACTCAACAGGATCAGTCCAATAGGAACAGATGCATCTTTCGGGCTTATTACTTCACTGGGGGACAGCACCTTATTTCCTCTGGAGAGTCTACTCCTTGCTCTGATGTTAGGGTAAGGGGAGACACAGTCAGAGCCCCCACACAGGGGCTGAGAGTGACATTGGGTTTCCTTTGAGCAGTGCAGCCCAATGATAAAGCTACCTCCAAAGAAAGAACCAGGTTTTTTGCAAGGTCCTTTGAGGTCCTGCACCCAGCAGAGTGCCAGCTAGAATCCATAGCCAATCCTTGGCCAGCGCTAGGCGGCGCTTGGCTCCCGGCCACAAGGGTTCTCTTGGCACAAACGCAGCACTTGGGTTCCGACCTGAGTTCTAACGGTTTTGTTTCTTTCTAAAAGTAAGGCTGAAGCTACCTCGTAGAAGGTCCCTTAGGACCTTTGGGGCCTTTGGGGCTCATTAAAAGCCTTTAAGGGGAAGGGGCAGGGGCAGAGCAGGGGTAGGGCTGGGGTAGGGGTAGGGGCAGGGGCAAGGGAGAGTAGGGGAAGGGGCAGGGGCAGAGCAGGGGTAGGGCTGGGGTAGGGGCAGGACAGGGCAGGGCAGGGCAGGGGCAAGGGAGAGCAGGGGTAGGGTAGGGGCAGGGCAGGGGTAGGGGCAGGGCTGGGGTAGGGCTGGAGTAGGGGCAGGGCAGGGTTAGGGTAGGGGCAGGGTAGGGCAGGATAGGGCAGGACAGGGAAGGACAGGGGCAGGGCAGGGGCAGGGCAGGGCAGGGCAGGGCAGGGCAGGGGTAGGGGCAGTTTTAGGGCAGGGCAGGGGTGGGGCAGGGGCAGGGCAGGGCAGGGGTGGGGCAGGGGCAGGAGATGGCTCAGTGGGTGAAGTGCTTGCTGTCCAAGCTCTCAGACCTGAGTCCGGATCCCAAAAGCCCGAGAACGATGCCCCCCGTGGACCTGACACGGTGGGAGGTGAGGCCTGACCCAAGACTGTCCTCTGACCTCCACGCGTGTTCGTGGCGCACGTGCGCCTGCACTCGCCCGTGTGAACATGCCGCCCCATGCACGCAGAAGAAAAGATCCTTTTGAAGGAAAAACTAAAGCAAATAAAACCCCGACTAATGCGACAGCTCATCACGTTTGCACCGAGTGCTGATAAAGGTTAAACAGCAGTGGGAGGGGCCCGGCTGCTTCTTCAGAGGATCCGCCAGGGGCCTCACCGCTGTCGTCACTCAGCTGAGGAGATCTGGCGCCCTCTTCTGGACTCCTGGGGCACTGCACGCACACGCTGCATAGCGCTATGCGTGCAAGCGGAACACATACACGCAAGATAAAATAATAAAATTAGAAAGAAAGATTAGACAGCAGCGATGTATGTCTTTCTAGTTTTCGTTCTGTGTGAAAGTGTGGTCACTTTCAGCGAGATAAATCAGGGAGAAGGAAGCATGGCATATATTAAAGTGACTCTTGCGGTTGGTTTATTGCAATAGGCAAGGGTCCAAAGTGTCTAACTCATATGCATGCTGCTCCCAGACACTCTGCTGTTAGTACCTTCCTGAGGCCCTTGAAAGGCCCCTCAGAGGCTCCTCCCCTGCAGGAATCCTGCTGCTTAACCCTGCACCATGAACCACCAACCCCTTCCCTTCCCTTGGCATCCCACAGTCTATGAACAATGGTAGCAAATTTCCATGAAGGGCGGGCACTGGGGCTCTGGCTGTGACCTGATTACATGAACCAGCCCTTGGTGTTGGGTTTGGGAGATGGCTGCTCTTCTGTATCGCCCAGCGCCCGGAGCATGTATGCGCCTGCGTAGAACAGGAACTGTCCTGTCACCTGAGCAGCGTAGGACATAAAGCGCAGCAGACTCCTGCAACAGAACAAGATGGAGGCACATTAGGCTTGGGGTTCTGGTCTGGCCTGAGCTGGATGTAATCATCCCATCCCACCTTACTAAGCTCCAAGGAGGCAGGGCTTCATGTTTGAGTTGTGGCGTCTATGGAATACCACCCTGTCTGAATGCTCCCTGGTCAGGCTGCCAGGACTGTCCAGGGCCAGGGCCACCTACTGGGGATGCAGTACCCACCAGCCACTTTGACAGGAGCATGCTTAAGCAGGAGCTCAAGATACCCACAGGGCCTCTGCCACTCCCGAGAGCGTGTGCTTGCTACGTGAAGATTCTAGTGGCCTTGGTAGCATCAGGGAGGGGCTTGTTGCTTCAGTTCCCAGGTCACGGTGACGAGACTGGGCAGGCTGAGGAAAGTTGTAGCAAAGATTGGAATTATCCTCGATCTGGCGTGTAGAGGGTGGGTCGGTCTCTGGGGTGTCCCAGCTGGCTCCTACGCTGAGGGAACACTTTGCCCTGTCCTACCTAGCCTCTGAAGTCCTGAGACTAAACTAGTGTTATTTCAGCCTGGATCAAACACAAAGTGTTCCTTCAGGTTCTTATCATTTTCCTGGCCTCAGAAACTTTCACTCCAGCTTTCAGAAAATGACAGGAGAACATCCAGGTCAGATTCCACTGTGTGTGTGGACATGCATGTGTGTGTGTGTGCGCGCACACGCGCTGAGTATTGAACCTGGAACCTCAAACATGCCACACAAGTGCTTTACCACTGAGCTATATTCCCAGCTGGACTTCGTGCTTTCTGATATGTCTGCGGTGTAAGAGTTAAACTGGAGACTACGTGGATCAGAACACGCCTGATGACAACAGAGGATCCAGCCAGGCCCTGTCACTGGGTCAGAAGACAAGCTGGGAGGAACCACTCATTCCACACCTGGGTATTTCCAGATCCCCACAGACCCTGGAGACCGTTACCTTAACATGGCCTTGACGCTTGTGCATCGGATGTCATAGGACACCGAGTACATCTCATACAGGGTGGCCTTGACATTGAGGCAGCCAAGGAAGTCCTTGGGATTCGGCCTGTATAGGTCAAAGGTAACTCTGGCTATTCCCGATTTCTTTGGTTGCTTGCAGACTGGAACATACCTACGGCCCTAAAGCAATGAAGCAGGGGATAGACTTAGGTGCGGTACTGAACCGGAACCACACAGTTCTGAGGTTAGACTGAGGTCAGAGTGACGTAAATGTTATCCGTAATCACTCCAGTCATGTTTACAGTTGGCCAACATGTTATACTACAGCCACACCTCCACATGTACTCTCCCCTCTCCGGCATCCAGTTTAGTGACTCAGGATGACTTTGCTTTAGCTTTGAGGACTCCGTCTGATGTATCAAGGTACCCCAGGGTGCTGAGGCTTGCTTGTTTGCATGGAGTCCTGAAGCTACCCCTTGAGCATGTGAGAACACACGGTCAGGCTCCTCTTGTAACTGTCCCAAAGCCACAGAGGAACAAGAAGCACTCTTTCTGTTTCATTTCACAAATAGCTCCAAAGAAGAAAATGCTGGAGCTCTGTGACCTGGGGAACGGGTGGAACAGGCCTCTCTCAGGGTGCCTCCTACTCTCCAGTAACTGCCAAGGCAGAAAGATGACTGTGTGGGAACACTAGCCACTTATAGAATCATTGTGTCCACCAGGGACGCCAGGGGAACCTATCGGTTCCGAAGGACGCATGCTCCCAGGATCATGGATGATAGTGCTACAACTCTGAGAGAATGAAGAAGTCTGAAGATGCAGAATTCTAGGGCTGGGGGTGTGTGGCTCAGTGGTAGAGAACTGGCCTAACCTGTGCAAGGTTCTGGGTTCAAGTACAGTCTCCAGCCCTGGGGTCGGCTTCTTTCCTGAGTGTTTTTTGCCATAAGCACACCAGTCCTACTGAGTAGGGTCAAGCTTAGATGACGCACCAGTCCCACTGTACCCAGGGTCAAGCTTAGATGACGCGAGAGTCCCTGTGTCTCAGGAGCCATGGGGGTTGGAAGTCCTTGAAAATTGAGTGTTGCATAATGAAAAATGATCAAATACAGTTGAGATTAAAACATAAACTCCCTTAAAAGTGTACCAGCGCTTCTTGCTGAAGCCACTGCTGGTGTCAGATCACAAATGACAAGGGATATTACTTGTCACCCAGTGTACAATGCCCAAGAGGCTGAGCCACCCCGGTACCAACTACCCGCTACCTGAAAAGAAACATTATTTTAAAATCCAAGACGGACCGAATCAGACGTAGTGGCACATATCTTTAACCCTGAAGTGGAGGCAGGAACGTCTCGGTGGCTTTGAGGCTAGCCTGGTCTACGTAGCAAATGTGAGGACGGCCAGGGTTATGGAAAGAGACCCTTTCTCATAAACAAACAACCAACCAGAAACACTGTAGGACTACAGAATAGAAGGAATCTATCTCTTCCCCAGCTCTTCTTACCCTCTTACATTGCTTTCTGGTTTTTCAAAGTTCATCAGACTCTCCCTTTAGTCTTGGTGCTAAATGGCCTCACAAGGCTAAGCACAGGGGGCCCCACACCTGGGCATGCAGCGTCTATAACCTGCAGGAAAGGGAGGGTGTGACTGGACCCCGCCTTCTTCCCAGGTGGCAGGGAACATCTTCCCATAGGATCTTGGGTCCCAAGGCTGAGCTAGGGAGACATCTGGTGGCTGCTTCTCAGCTGAAGTTTTTGTTCCAGTCAAAATGGGCCCCAGAAATAACCTTCTTGAGGTGGCAATCTGTACGCTGTAGGGGCGCCCGTTTCTACCTCACAGGAAAAAGGTTGAGAAATTAAGTCGGGAGAGGCCTCTGGAGTCTTTGATGGGGCTCAGTGGTAGAGCAGGAGCTGTGCGTATCTGTGAGGGCTGGGGTTCCATCCTCAGTACCAGCTGCCCTCCCCCAAGTCAACCCTCAAACGGACCCAGCATTTCAGATTCACGTGTCCTCATCCAGCCCTTGAACATGCAGTTACAGTATTCATACTGATTGCACTTTGTCATGACTTGGCACTATGCCTCAGTGGTCATTTTACTTTTATTTTTCATTAAAGAATATTTTTGAGACAGGGTATCTCTGTTTTACCTCTGGCTGTCCTGGAACTTATTCTGTAGACCAGGCTGGCCTCGAACTCAGAGAGATCCACCTGCCTCAGCCTCCTGAGTGCTGGGATTAAAGATGGGTGCCGCCACCACAATCTGCTTATTTTTTTATTTTAAGAAAATATTTTCTTATTAAAATACGAGGCTCAAGCTAACTTTTATTGAGTCATTATTAATCGATACATAACTTTTAACTACTCAGTTTTAATTGTGAATATTGGAAACATCTGTCTGGTTATAGTTTGTCAACCTTGGCACAAATGGCATTTGGAGCTGGGCGATTCTTTGTTTCAGAGGCCACGCATTGCAATTTCCCTACTAGACGGCAACAGCAGCGTCCTCTGCCCAAGTTATCATTCTAAACTGTCTTCAGCTGTTACTCCATGGCTCCTGAGGGCAAAGTATCTCGGGTAAGAACCTCTGATTGACAGGCATTTGTCGACCGTGTTGACGTGACCTACACTAACAACAAGTACTCAGAGTCTGCATCACGTCACTTTTCATGAATCCTGAGATGAAAAAGTTACGAAGGTGGGTTTCCTGGTGCTGCCCTCGCTCGGCACAGACGGTGCCTGTAGCTGCGCTCCCTGTGTCTCCAGTGTTGACTGGTCAGCATGCCAACCTCTGCACGCTTGAGTAGACATGCAGCGACGGCTGTATGTACATCTCCATCCTACCGCAGGAGGCATGCGGTTTGTTCCCAGTCTCTGCCATCTCTCACAAAGGTGACACAGGGAGTCCGATATACACCTGCTGTATAGCTGTGAGTATGCTCCAGGGGCACGTGTCCAGGGGGGGATCCATGTTCCTAGGTCGACTCTGCTGTTCTAAATATCAATTTGCAGGAGGGCAGGAGAACTTGTCCTGTGTCTTGAAGATGGAAAAAGAGGATCGTGGGGCTTCCCTGACTCCAACATGGGGGGGGGGGGCTTTGCCCCACTGCTTGCTCCTGCAAGGATGCGCTGTCTCAGCAATGAGGCAGGATTGATCATGGACGGGACCCTCTCAAATTGTGAGATGAAATAAATCTTTCTTCTTTCTAGGTTAATTGTTTCAAGTGTTTTATTATAGTGACAGAAGGCTGGTGAACACACACATACACACACACAGACATAAACATACATGCATACACACACACAAACACATATACAAATACACATAAACACACACACATACACACACACACACACACACACACACACACACACACAGAGTTGGCCATGATAGCTTGTCCAGCTTCCTAAAGATGAGGGCACCGAACAGTTACCAAGTCAGATCTGCTGACTTGCATTTGCCAGGTCATTGGCCAAAGCTTATGCTTCAAAATGATTTGTTCTAAATCGTACAGTCTAAATTCAGAGACATCAAATTTTCTAGAAACACTTGAGAAGCCTCTTGAGGGTTGTGACTGTGGCCAGGAGGCAAAGTATATAATTAGGACATGGCTCAGCCAACACTAAACTAGACAGTGCACTTGTAAGTAGAATATCTACCAAGTTGTTGTTTGCAAAGCAAGGCTGTACTTACCGGTGTCCATTTCTGTCCCTTTTCCAAGATCATGAAATGTGTGTTGTTACCTAAGGTCTGGAAGAACTCCTCTGTATCCACCACGGTACCATCCTCCTCTAGCACCAGCGTGACCAGGCCAGCCGTGATGACCAGGACATCCAGAGTCTAGGTTTATAAGGGAGCAGAGGAACAGAATGAAGGGAGCTATTCACATGGGACCATCCATGGCATTTATGTTAAGGAGGGTTGGGCTGGAGGGCTGGGATAAAACTATAGAGATCTAGAAACCCATGACTGGTACCTAGGATTCAGCCTTGACTCAGGAAAACAGATTAAGACTTTAAATGGACCTCTCTCTTCCTAAGGAATGAGATAAGGGTCTACTGCCTATTTACAATTTCTGTGATTGCCTATTTTGTAGATGAATAAGCAGACGATCCTGTTCGCCTTGTACTTTAAGCACGTGGCCCTGCGTGGCACACTTGAACACCTCTTGCTTCAGCAGACGCATGCTGCATGCCTTTCTCAGGTCTGTAGGCATTGCTGAGTTATGCTTCTCTGAGAGTCTATGATTCTTCCCTATTTGGTGGCTAGAGCACTGTTTTAGATTGAGGACTACCTACCCTGGTCAGATTTCCCACGTCTCTGTATTCTTCATTGTCAAAGAAGGAAAGCTACATTTTCAGCTGACGGATGCTTTTAAGGTGTTCACCTCAGGCGCCCAGCCCTTCGTGATGCACAGACAGTGGCACTTTGAGGTCATAGTCTCATCCTTCACCTACCTGTCACATCTCCCATCAAAGCTCTGGAGCCTAGGGAGGGACCGATGAGTTTGACCCCCCCCTCACACCCCCCAGACAGGCTTTTTCTATGTAGTTCTTGCTGTCCTGGAACATGCTCTGGAGACCAGGCTGGCCTCGAACTCTGAGATCTGCCTGCTCCTGCCTCCTGAGTGCTGGGACTAAAGGCATGTACCACCTCTACCAGGCAGATATGCTGTGTTTCTTGATGCTTGCTAGGCACTGGCTTAGTGCCTAGGACTGGACCCTGAGCTAGCCAAGGGTAGCGGAGGCTGTGGCCACAGTACCTTGCTGATGAGCTCCTGCAGGCTGCTGGCCATTACCCCCCGTCGGCTGCTTCGGTCATGGTTTGAGACCCGGAAAGGGCGAGCTGGGTGCATGAGGGGTGTCAGCAGGGCCTTCTTAGTCTGCGATCCCATGAATGTCAGGGGCCTACGAAGGAGGCACAGAGGAGAACCATCCTTCAGACAAAGGTTTTTTACGAAGAGGTTTAAGATCCTCACAAATAATGGAAGTTTAATATTTATTTCTAAAAGAAGGAAACAGACTAGTTAGAAATCACTAAACGTCACAGATATCCATACCACAGGAGCAAGCAAGCAACACATCAACTTAGAAAGCACATCCAGGGGCTGCCCTGGGTTTAGTCCTCAGTCCCTCTCCAAATTATATTCTGCAAATAACGATCCAAAAAAAATTTAGATTCATTCATTTCATGTAAATGAGTGTTTTGCCTGCATGGACACACGTGTGGCACGTGTGCGACTGAGACCTGTGGAGTTTAGAAGAGGGCATCAGATCCCCTGGAACTGGAGTTACAGATGGTTGTGAGCCAGTATGTGGGTGCTGGGAATAGAACCTGGGTCCTCTGCAGAAGCAATATGTGCTCTTAAGCCCCAAGCCATCTCTCCAGCCTCCTGCATGTGCGTGATGTGTTTATGTGGGCACACAAGCCACAGTGCAGGTGGAGGTCAGAGGGCAGCTTTGTGGAGGTGGTCCTCATCTTTTACCTTTGTGTGGAGTTGGGGGGGCTCAAATACAGGTTGCCAGGCTTGTGAACCAAAGGCCTCTACCCACTGGGCCGCCTCGCCAGCCTGATGGGTGAGTTTTAAGACTAAAAATACAAAAAAAAAAAAAGTGATTACAAAGTAGCTAAGCCAATATAGAGAGCCAGCACAGACAGACAGACAAGTAGCTATATATTTGGACAAGACTAGCCCAGGGATTAATTTAAAAGCCAGTTATTGGTAGATGTAGCAGTCAATTCAGGATTTTGTTTTGTTTTTAGTGCAGGGATAAAACTCAGGGCCGTGTGCTTTCTGGGCAAGAGCTCTGCCACTGAGCTGAATCTCAGCCTCTCAGTCAAGGTTTTGAGATCAGGATGAACAGAGCCACCACCATAAGTGTCATTGGACGAACAGAAAGGAAAAACTTTAGGTCCTGAGTCACATGAAACCTTGTGTTTAGTTTTAACTCTTTAGAAAATATGGAATTATATTCCTTCCACTAAGCCAGGCTATTACATGTGAAAAAAAAGAACGAAGGAAAGAACAAATGAAAGAAAGAAAAGAAAAGAAAGGAGGAAAAAAAAAACCCAAAACAAAACATGCACTCAGGGGTCTTCATTTCATAAATACTCTCAGAAATTATAAATATTATTTAATATTATCTTTTCTAAGCAAAGACTGTCATCGACTCTAGCTGAGGCGGATCTTTATGAATGACATTTTGAACAATGTAACCTAAAATCACACCAACACGGATCAGGGCAAGAACAGCAGCAGCATCAAAACAACAATTTCTCAGGCAAGCAGCCCAACCCGCCGTTATTCGATTTTTGTTAATGGGAAACTACAAAAGAATAGTGTGGTTGGATTAGTGAAAAAGAACAAAGCTAACTACTTTTTGCGGTAGTATGCTGCTGTGGCAGCTCACCAAGGACTGCTAGGGGCATAATCGTAGGTGTGAATCCTGCTAGACCTCAGCAGGGGGGACCTCTATCCTGGCAAATGCCATGTTGGACAGTGGGCCCCTAAGCATTTCAGTTCAGGTGTTTTATTGATTGATCCAGAATGCCTCAGGTGTTCTACTGATAGCACGTGCAGATCATAAGCAATCAAACATCTCCCACCATAAATCCAACACCAGCAGACAAAATAAAATGTCAAGACGTAGGCAGCCCCTCACCCAACAGTGCATAATTATTTTATACATAACTAAAAACAAGCTTCCAAAACACTCTTTTAGTAGTTATTTAGGAAAAACAAATTTGTCTTCTATGGGCTTAATATTTAATTAACCCAACTTTCAATGTTTGGTGGGATTGTTTCTGTTTTTGTTGTTTTGAGTCATGGTCTCATGAAGCCTAGGTTAGCCTTAAACTCCCTATGTAGCAGAGGATGACCTTGAGCTTCTGATCCAGCCCCAGGCACCTAGTATCGTCTTTCACAGATCAACGAGGTGCTATACACTAAGAAAGGATTGCATAAGTAAAGTCTGCGTCCTACGAAATGCAAGATACTTTGGTCGCCATGAAAGAATGCTAAACTGCCTTGTTCTTAAAGAACAAGCAAGGCTGTATTTAACAAACTAGAGAGATAGTCCTGCGAAGTAAAGTATTTAGAGACTGCCTGAAAATAACCCCTCGAAGGCGGCAGATGTGCTTTGCGGCTGACTCTCAGTGGTTAAGCCTCCGAGGAGACCAGGTGAGCAACACATAAAAACCCAAGTCTCTGGGCTCTTTTTCATTTAGGAACAGCCCTGTAAAGAAACTATTCCAGCTGGGTGGGGGAGGCGCATGCCTTTGATTCCAGCACTTGGGAGGCAGAAGCAAGTGGATCTCTGTGCATTTGAGGCCAGCCTGGTCTACACAGTGAGTTCCAGGACAGCTAGAGCTGTACAACAGAGAAACCCTGTCTTGAAAAGAAAACAAAAACAAAGGAAAGAAGGAAGGAAGAGAGGGAGGGAGGAAGGGAGGAAGGAAGGCAGGAAGGAATTATTCCAAGGGGCTGGAGAGATGGCTCAGCAGTTAAGAGCACTGGCTGTTCTTTCTGAGGCTCTGGTTTGGATTCTGAATGACAGTGCTGTCGTTCACAATTGTAACTCCAGTTCTAGGGGATCTGATGCCCTCTTCTGGCATCTGTGGGCACTGCATGCAAGCGATGTACATACATACATGTAGATAAAACACTCATACACTTAAAATAAAAATAAACAAACCTTCAAAAAAAAACAACAACAGCAACAAAAAAAAAAGCCCTGTCAGGTTAAGCCATGCTGCTACTTGAATCGACAAGTCTCAGCCGACTCAGAGGAGGGAGGACTGCCTGCCGACGCCTGCCACGCCCGCAGAACTTCTGATTCTCCTTCCTTTCCTCCCTACTCCCTCTCCCCATCCTATAGCTCCACCCACAAGATGGCACTCTAGAGTCAGACCTAGGCTGTCAGCAATAACTTGGTGTGAAGTACACACAGCCAGCCTCATCCGTACTTCATACTGCTTGCCTCTGAGCACCTGTCGTAGTAATTCTTCAAACACATCAACTATTGTCACCACACCATCACACCCCATTTCTCAGGTGAGAAGACTGAGGCTCAGCATGGTTTCTCAACATCATCCAAAGTAAGCAATGGGATGGGATGTGGTATCTGTCCAAAGACAAAATTTTCTGGTAGGTGGGAGAACTTCTAACCACAAGCAATCAACAGCATCCTGGAGCAACTATGGTGAAAACACAGCAACTTAAAAAGGAGATGGTATTATTATTAATTATTATTATTATTATTATTATTATTTGTTGTTGTTGTTGTTGTTATTATTATTTTGTGTTTTTGAGACAAGGTCTCTCTATGTAGTCCCTGGCTGTCCTAGAACTTGCTCTGTAGACCATGTTGACCTTGAATCCATGAAGATCTGCCTGCTTCTGCTTCCTGAGTGCTGGGATTAAAGTCATGCCCACCGCACCCAGCCTATTTTTATTATTTTTAATTAGGTGTAGGCATGTATGTTTGCATGCTGATATGAGCATGTGAGGTCAGGTGCCCATAGAGGCCAGAGGCTCAAGTGCCCTGGAGCTGAGATTACAAATGGTTGCTAGCCTCCTGTTGTGGGTGCTGAGAACTGAACTCAGGTCCTTTATTCACGCAGCAAGTGCTCTTAACCACGGAGCTGTCCCTCCTGCCCCAGGCAAGGCAGGTTTGCATTCAGATGGCCAATCCCTTCCCCTTCCAGGTGTACAAAGTGGGGCACAATTTGTTTCTGGTGAGACAGCACTGAGGAGGATGAGACAGACCAGGGGATCCTTGACCTGAGTCTCCCATGGAATGACCTTGGAACTTTGACCCATGACATATGGGCAGTGGCCCTGGCATATGCCCTGAACTTCTGCCTTGATTTGGAGGAGTTGCACCAAGTCTCTGTTTCACAATCCAAAGAACGAGATGTTTACATCTGGCTGAGCCAACACTGGGGCAGAACTCATGCAAAGCTGTCACACCTGCCGACTTGGAAGACAGGGGTTGAGGAGTAGCCGTGTTTGTGCTTCCCATCAGAGCCCCGGCTTTGCTCTTAACCTACTTGCACTATGAAACTTTAACCAGCTGCTCAGGTCCTCGAGAGAAAGACAGAAGAAACGTCAGGCAAACACCTGCGTGCACTAAGGGATTACCGAGAAACTGGGTAAGCCAAAGTCAGGAGTTAGACAGTGGCTCAGGGACAATAGGCGGCGGAGAAGGTCACTAAAGCAGCTCCAGGATTTGAGCTTTGAATAAAGCCCCAACATTTTTCGGGGCAGGGGCATTTTGAAACAGGTCTTACCTTGTACTTCAAGCTGCCCAGGAACTCCTGATCCTCCTGCCTCGGTCTCCTGAAGGCTACAATTGCAGGCCTGACTCTCTATCCACAACTCTCTTAGCTTGGTGTCTTCTCCACCGGATTCTATCCCTCCTGGTGGAGAGTTTATCTCCTACTCCCGGGTAAGAGGCCATTGCCATTGCCATTACCCATGAGGCCTCTGGAAGCTGCTCACAGAGCCCAGGGTCTGCCTGAACATTTCTCTCCCACCTCCACTGCATGCCATTTATTTGCTGAGTCAAAAGCATGACAGGACGACGTCTGAGACACAAGGGAACAGGGCCATGTTTTCAGATGCCTGGTCTAGCTTCCAGCAGTAGAAGGCACATCTTTGACCTAGTTACCTGGGCCCCAGTTCTCCTCGCTGGAAAAAAACCACGTATGTCTTCCCAAGCACCACTCCTGTAACCTGGCCCAGCTGAAGAGTTCAAAAGTCCCCATTGTCCTTTCCCATCTGACGAGATAAGAGCTGGCAATCTCTGTGGCCTCCCGGCCTCTGTCTGCCCTCAAGAAGCCTTCTCGGCTGTGAAAGACAGTGGGATCTTTTGTTCTCAGTCAGCTATTTCTTAACCAAGAACTGGCTCATTGCTGGAGATAGGACTCATAGAGCACACACACACACACACACACACACACACACACACACACACACACCCCAACACCCCATGGATATCGAATCCCACCATTTTTGTCAAGGATGAGTGCCTTAATATATAAGTTGTTAAAACAAACGGACAAATAAAAAACCCTTGCAGATCCTTAAGGATCACCGCGGCCTCGACTAGTCTAATCTGTGAGCCCTGTGTCGCAAACAGACACCCTGTTTCAAAAATCCCTCTTTAAAAAAAAAACTTTTTAAAGTAATTTATTTATTTCTATTTCATGCGCATCGGTGTTTTTGCCTGCCTGCATGTCTGTGTGAGTTCCAGACAGTTGTGAGCTGCCAGGTGGGTGCTGGGAATTGAACCCAGGTCCTCTGGAAGAGCAGCTAGTGCTCTTCACTGCCGAGTCATCTCTCCAGCCCCTCGACAGTCTCTCTCTTAAATCAAGATTATCTTATAACACGCGAAGGGGTCAGATGAATTTTTTGCACATTAACTCTGCTAAACAAACATGTATGAGTACTGGCTGCTCCAACTAAATGATCAGCTGGGCCGCCATGCTAAATGAACAGGGAGAGGTGTTAACCAGCAGGGCGTGAGTAACTCCTACTCACTTTGTCCCTTAGGAAAGACAGAACTCTTTGTACGCGATCGTTGGCACACTGCTGAAAGTGGGGTTTCTATTTCCGCACCTCAACATTCTGACTTGTCAAAATTAAGACAGGGCACCTGAAGACTTGAGGGTGTGCTTAGTAGTTAGCAGAGCATAAGGCCCTGGGATCAGTCCTCTTTCCTCGATGGGCCCCCAAAAGCAAAACGGCAAGACCACTGAGAAGCCTCAGAATTCTGCTCTTCACCATGTCAACATGGAAAACAGTTGCTCCCTAATTCCTTGGAAAATGGGTGCAGGCAATTCTATGAAGTAGGAAGGGAAGTAACTCGCTGAAGGAAAAATTATAAGGAAAAAGGGTTGTTTAAGGAAATAGGGTTGTTTAGAGGAAATCAAAACAGTAATTGAAATCAGACTTAGTAGAATATTCTTGAAAATTGTCAAACATCAGATTTCCCAGAAGACGGGGAGACAGGGGAGCTTTGCATTCTTCCCTGAGGGAACTTATGAAACTATGTGACACAGAGCAAGAAGCTACAGGTTGACAGTCCACGTGAACTTTTTCCCCAATAAGATGAATAACCCTTCCCACATTCATACCCAAACACACCAGAAGAAAAAGTCCAAAAACAGGATCAAAATGCTCACACTTCAACAGCAAGGCCGTGACTACTTGGGACCTCACCTTAATGACTTACATATCTTACACAGAAGCCTAATTCTCAACAACCCAATGTACCTGCACAAGACAAGTCTCAAGGGAAAATAAAACACATATTGTAAAATTTATTGTTTTGTGAGGTAACAAAACGCTCACCAGATTTGTACACCATACAAAGGGCCACAAGACAAGACTAAGTAATTCTCCTCAACTACTAGGAAAGCCTTGTACTCCCTCGCACTCACCCAGGAACTCTCTGGCTCCTTCTTTAGTCATTTTGATTAATCCCCTCTGTCCTTTGTGCCTTTGGTAAATTCTTTTGCCACCTGCACCACTGGCCCTGCCTATCATTCCATGGAACCCCCCAATCCATAATAAGTTTTCTTTGGAGGAAAGACCCTGGAACCAGGTCATGGAGACGTATACAACTTCAGTATCCTGGGGTTGGGGGGGTGTTTCCAGAATGCTCCAGTCCTTTATCGAAGATGTAGTGTCTGTGGGACATAGCCACATCCTCTTGAATATTTTAACCATCTCTGGATCACTGAGCAAACCAAACACAGTGTAAACAGCTGCTCTGCTGTAGGAGGGAAAGGAAAGACCAAGTCTACACAAGTGCAACTGAAAAGCAGAGATATTTTCAAGAGCTAGAGGTGGTGGTATATACCTGTGCTCTCAGGTGGTACACACCTGCACCCTCAGTGGTATACACCTGCACCCTCAGTGGTACACACCCGCACCCTCAGTGGTACACACCTGCACTCTCAGTGGTACACACCTGCACTCTCAGTGGTACACACCTGCACTCTCAGTGGTACACATCTGAACCCTCATGTGGTACACACTTGTACTCTCAGGTAGCACATACCTGCACCCTTGGTGGTACACACCTGTACCCTCAGTAGTACACACTAGCACCCTCAAGTGGCACCCACCTGCAGGTGTGTATATGACTGCACTCTCAGTACCTGAAGAGGCAGAAGCAGGCAGATTACAAGTTTGAGGCCAGCCTGGGCTACATAGGGAAGCCTAGTTTTAATATCAAGAAAAGCAGCCAACCAACCTCCTCTCCAAACACAATCAACCAATCAATCACCTTTTTTTCCCCCTTCAGCTGTTTGTGTCTTGGAGGCAGACGTCACAGTGTGGAGGCCAGCTGTATTTTGGTGTTATTAGTCATAAAAGCTATACAGGGGTCAGCCATAACTGCTGTGTGTTTCATTGTTATTCAGAAAACGAGGAAGGCACATGAGGGAAGTAAAGAGCAGAACAGCATCAGCCATACATCCCTGGAGCACGGATATGTGAGAAAATTAAGGTAGGTGGTGGTGATGTGGAACACCAGGAAGTAAAGCGGGGAGATGACGACTGGGAAGTGTTTGTCAGGCTTAGAGAGTCATCTATGCACAGCATGACGGCGTCACCAAAGGGTGGTGGGGCCCAACGTCACGTGCCAGCAAATTTGACTCCCATCACCAAGCGCCACACATGATCTTTGTAGGTAACACATACAGTCGGAACGTGCCTGCCCAGGAGTCTGAATGTAGGCTGTCTGGCCCACGTCTATTCTTAGCTAACAAAACGCTTGCTGTAAAGGGACAGGGCACGTGAAGCCCTTGAGCACTTTGCGACATTATTGTAAACGGAGGTTTGATTCCAGAAACAAAGCAGGGAGACTTTTTTTTTTGTGGCAAACTTGTTATCTTCCTAACGTCACCAGTGAAGCCAGGCTGAATTCTGATCTGGAAGCGCAGCTGTACAAAACCGAGTTCCTTATAAAAGGGAAGGTATTCGAATCCCTTTTTGAGTGGTCCTGGGGATGGAGCCCATGGGCTCAGACATGCTAAGCACTCACTGTACCACAGAGCAGCACCCAGCCATAGAAGATCTTCTGAATCATTACAAATGCTCCTATTGTCCTTATCAGCTTTGTAACAGCTTCAGAGTTTGGCTTGAATATATTGCAGTTGGACAAAGTAGATTTTGTCTGTGATAACAAACACCTATAAATATCTAGAGTTTTGCTAGAAGTTTCCAGGCTTCTTTCCTTATTACCAAGGTCTCCAGTGGTTCCAACCTGTTGACAAGCTGTTTAAGAACTTGCACTTAGCTAGAGAGATGATTCAGCAGCTGAGAGTGCATACTGCTCTCCCATAGGACCCGAGTTTAGTTCCTGGCACCCACATGGGGGTGGTGTGTGTGTGCACAACTTTTTGCAATTCCAGCTCCAGGGGATCCCGAATATCTTTTGTCCTCTTCAGGCACTCCACGCACTTATAGTTCGCACATATGCATACAAAAGAAATTTTTAAAAAGCACTGAAGAAGAATTTGTAATTTGTGTGACTGTGGTGTGAAGGAGGACCTTGCATGTCCAGCTTTACCGTTCTCTCTGCTCTATTCCTTTGAGACAAGGTCTTTTGCTGAACCTGGAGCTAAGCTGGTGACCAGTGAGCTCCCAGCATCCTCCTGTCTCTGTCTCCCACAGGGTTGGGGTTCCTGGTGCCTGTGATTATGCCTGGCTTTACGTGAGGGCACTGGGATCCAAACTCAGGTCTTCATGCTTAAGGAGCAAGCACTCCTACCCTGAGCTATTTCTCCAGTTCCCAAGACCTCATACAAGTATCATCTCTCTCCCATCCAGCCCAGGGCTTCTTCTGTGCCAGTCAAGTACCCTACCACCGAGCCACACCCTCATACAAGTATTTAACTTTTTCATAGTGTGTTTATTGATTAAGTTACCTCCCTGGCAGAATCCAGTTATTTACTAATGAATGGCAACTACAGTCACTGTGCTGGGCGGTTTAAACTCTCTGAAAGGAAGCAGAAATACAGCAAGCCTACATGAACAAACAGTGTGCCTTGCCCGTGGCTCTTTAGCCTAGACAGGATTTTAGAGAAGGGTGGGGAAGGGAAAATCTCTTTCCCTTCAGCAAGTATTATAGGTTGTTTTTATTCCAGTTTGGGTTGGAATGGAGTCGTGCCAAAGGATTAGAGCTGGCTGGTCTGGAAGTAGGTAGATTTTCTGAGAACTGAAGAAAGTTTGTCACTAACATTAAGGCATGACTCCAGGGAACAGAGGGTGTCATAGATCATGTATTCTACAGTGTTTTGATTTACCCAGTCACTTCTGCCTCACATGTGACACCATGGAGACATTACCTAGATTCATTTTGGATTTCAGCAAACCATTGATGGTCAGATACAAGGGTAAATTCAGCCGTAACATCTCCTACTCTGGGGCAAACTGGTGACTGCTTAGTGAATGCTAATATCTGTAAACCTCAGCCCTTGAAGAAGGGGAAGAAAACCACAAAAGAACCACAGTTCTTGTCTTTGGAGAAGTCCCTTAACCAGTCTGAGCAGCAGGACAAATCAGTTGGGGTTAAAATAAAGCTTCCCAGCACAAACAGAGGCAGAGGAAACTGGAGGAACTGAAGGGGAAGGCTGTGAGGGAAGAGCTGTGAAAAAAGCTGTGAGGGAAATCGGGCAAATAGCAGATCTCTGTGAGTTCGAGGCCAGCCTGGTCTACAGAGTGAGTTCCAGGACAGCCAGAGGTACAACAGAGAAACCCTGTCTCGAAATAAAAATAAAATAAAATAAAATAAGGTCTGGCAAAGAGCTGCCTTCATGCTGTGAAGCTGCCCCATGGCTTCCTTCCCATTTAAACACTAGAATTCAGTGCTATTTGAGAGCCTTTACAATCCCCCACCCCCACCAAAGCTAAGTCATTCATTTGTTTCAAGAGAAAACAGGTACCATCTAGGAAGAACAGCCTTTTCATTTTGGTAGCTACTTTTCTAACCTTGTGTGTTGACACGGTTTCCCTCGTGATCCTGTCTCACAAGCTGCCTGAGCACCCAAGCTGGGCGACCGTATTCTTCCTCTCCCACATTTCTCTGGAAGAGACAGGAAGTGAGGCCTGTCACAGAGGAACTTGCATTTTGATGCACTTGGGTTTCTCCATCCTTTTGCTGTACTTTCACCAACTTCAGAGAATCAAGATGTCACTGCTTAACCTGTTCTGTAAAACCACTGCAGCTGGCCTTGACCCTGAAAACCAGAGGCAGGAGGGTTGTGAGTTTGAGGCCAGCCTGGACTATATAGGTAGTTCTAAGTTAGGCTGGACATTCTATGGAGACCCTCTATGTCTGTCAGTCTTTCTCTGTCTCTGTGTTTCTCATCCTCATTGTCTCTCATTCCCTGTTTCTGTATCTGTCTCAGTCTCTCTCTGTGTTTCTGTCTCTTTCTTACACAGACACAGAACACAACCCTCTGTGTCATAACGTCCAGGATATTACAAGAAATAGAATGTTCTATCAGCATATGGAGATAAACCAAAGTGGGTGATGCCTGGTGGCTTGGAGCAGGGCCTGGATGTAGGGATGACAGGGAGCTAGCGTTACCAAAAAGGCCCCTTCCAAGCCTCAACCTCGGTGAGCCCAGCCTCCCCTAGGTAGCAGAATCTGAATTCACCGGAAAGATCTAAGCCTGGACTCTCCCCTCGCCGCAGCACACCCCCACCCCCAACTCAGTCTCAGTCCCAGGACCCAGAGAAAGCCTTGTCCCCCATCCCACCCCTCAGTGACGTAGACAGGGCTCCAGGGTTTCAGTACCTTGTCTGCTGTTGGAGCTGCAAGAGACGCGGCCACCCCGGTGTTCACCACTGTCCCTAGTTTCGCGCTCTCCCACGCACCTCGGGACCGCCCCACCCGGCACCTGTGGCTCTCTGCTAGAGGAACCTCAGAGCTGCTGAGCCCCCCCCCCCCCTTCCCGACACTGCTGGCGAGGCTGGGGACTGGCAGGGGGACTGGTAGGGGGTCCGTGGATGAGTGAGCGGAGACCCGGGAGTGGAGGGAGAGTGTGCGAGGAAGGAGGCGCTTTGAGCTCGTGAGAACGCACGGGGAGAGGGTGACTTGGGGCGAAGAAAGACCCGGGAGCAGAGGAAATGGGGCCGAGCGGGGTGCACGGGGAGAAGGGTGACCCCCGGCATAGGGGGACCCGGGCGGCACTTGCCTGATGAGGGCTCCCGCGTAGTCCCTGGCGGTCTCCATCGGCGCGGGTCCTCCGGCCCCCAAGCCGCGCCTCTTAAAGCACTGCCCTGTCCGCCCCGCCCCGTCCCGCGGCGACTATGACCCGACCTGGCCAGGACCTCCACGAAGGGCTCCTCTCCAGAGAGCAGCGACAGATCTGGCTCCCACGCCTGGGTCCCGGGGCCACGCCCACCGAGGGCCCCAGAACCCCAGATTTGGTGGTGTTGGTGGCTATTGTCAGTCAGCTTGACTTGCTCTTCTGGAGTCTGGGGTGACTGGTGACATCACCAACGCCAGCAGCATTGCTTGGAGGTGGAAAAGCAGGTGGTGCTGATGTCAAACCGCTGCCGCGGGTGGGGCGTGCGGAGCCGAACCCGCTGCCTTCGGGCTGGGACTGGGCGACTGGCCAGTGGGCTCACCGGAGGGGGGGGACAGCGGGAAGTTGCTGGAGACACGCGGAAGCGAAGCATTTCGGGTTCTCGGAGGTGCCCGGACTTCCCTGTGGTAAGTGGACAGTCGAGTAGAGAGAGCGGAGGAAGCGTCTGGCTGCCAGCATTTATTACTGGAGTTGTAGGTTAGGGAGCTTCCGAGAGACCGAAGGAAGGCAGGAAGCTGACGGGGCACCCAATGCGCTCAGGCTGTCGTGCACCCACGCACCCACGAAGAGGGAAGAGCTGAGCGGGTGGGCATTCATCAGAGCTTCGCTACAAACTTGAGCAGACTTACTTTCCAAGCTGTAACCTCTGGAACAGGGCTTTGCTGGAAGCTCCTCTCTGCTCACTGTCGCTGGCCAGGAGCTTGCGATTGAGTTCCATCCCTCTTCCCAGTACATCTCATAGGAGCAAAGACCACTTCAGGGCCACTGGTGGCAACAAAACCTCATCTGACCTGCAGGAAAGTAGAAGCCAAAAGCAATTTCCTGTGAACGCCCTGCAAGAGGCTCACAGAGCGGCCTTTCCTGCCCAGGGCTGGACAAAGCCACCCTGAGGTTATTAGCTGACCTTCCCACTGGCACTGCGTGCTCAGAGGTGAGAAAATGGGACGTTTATGAAAATGTCTTATTGAAGAGATATTCTAACGTCCAAATGCACAAGGTATGGGAGTGATTATTTGCTCACCCAGCTTCAGAGCCCTTGGCATTCTGATGCATTTGCTTGTCTCGATTGCCCGGCAGTGTACTTCTTTAATTACAGCACTCAGGAGGCAGAGGCAGATGGATCTCTGAGTTCAAGGCTAGCCTGGTCTACAGAGCAAGTTCCAGGACAGCCAGGGTTGCACAGAGAAACCTTGCTTTGAAAAACCTAAATAAATAAATAAACACCTTTGACCACTTTTGATACAAAGTTTTAATCTCTCTCTCTCCCTTTCTCTGACAGGGCCTCACTATGTAGTCCCTGCAGACCTGGAACTTACTATGTAGACCACGCTGGCCTCAAGTTCGCAGAGATCCTCCTGCTCTACCTCTTGAGTGTAAAGGTTTGTGTCACTACTTCCAGCAAGTTTGCACTTCTTAAAAAAATAAAAGTTCTCAGGTCCAGAAGATGTAAGTTTGGATTCCAGCACTCACATAAAAACCTGGGGGAAAGGTGGTACACACCTTTAAACCCAGCACTTGGGAGATAGAGGCAGGAGGATCTGTGTGAGTTGGAGGCCAGCCTGGTCTACATAGTCAGTTCCAGGACAGTCAGGGTTATATAGACAGACAAAACAAAACAAAACCAAACACAACAAACTAACAATAACCAAACCAGACCAAACAAAAGCTGAGAGAAGCCTGGATCCCTGTAACTCCAGTGTTGGGGGAGGAGGGGCAGGGCTGTGAAGACAGGATGGTTTCTGTGGCTTGCTGGCTACTAACCTGGCTCCAGAAAATAATGTGGAGAGTGACAGAGCAGGACACTCTCCTTCTGCCCCCCCCCATCATTTACCATCCATCACGACACAATGTTTTCATATCAGGCTGCTGAACAATTAGCTAATGTTAGCATCACCTTCAGATGTGTGCCCACTGAGACTCCAATGGACAGTCCCAATCCGACTGTCATACAGATGGCCCTGGTTAAACTAAGTGGGTCACAGGACAAAACTGAGACATGAATCTGGAAAAGGGGCTGATGGGTGTGTGTGTGTGTGTGTGTGTGTGTGTGTGTGGGTGGGTGGTGACAGGGGTAGGCGGGAGACAGGAGAAAGCAGGGAATAGAGAGTAACCAGAATGTATTATATAATGTTTGGACTTCTCAAATAGCGAAATCAATAAAAATACGGGAAAATGTTCACATAGATCAGTGGGATCGCTCCTAACAAAAATGACAGTCTGTAGTATATGCCCTACTATAACTATCCAGGCTAGTGGAGCTGAATGCATAAGGCCCTAGTTGTGTATTGGGGGTGAGAGTCTGGAGCAGCCAAGGTCCAGGTCATGGAGATTCTTACCAATAACCAATCGGGCAATCTCCAGGGCCTAGAGAGCTGCTTGACTCAGAAGTCATAACTTGAAGGGAACGGATGAATGAGGTGCCGTGTAATGTCTGAACACAAACTGCAGAAGGAACACAGTGAGGCATTCAGTCCCAGAGGGCGCAGGAGCAGTGACACGGTGTGGAGCCCGAAGGAGCTGGAGGTGGGAGACGAACGCTCCATGTTGCCTGTAGGAAGAGCAGAAGCTCCGTGGGACTACCGTGGCCTGGAAAGCTGTGCAGGTCAGGTAGGTGTGGGTCCCGGGAGAGAGGTGGAGAGCCTGCAGACATGAGGCATGACCTGCTCAGGCCTGGGTTTGAGGGAGCCAATGGCGTGGGGGGCAAGGAGACTGGGATAGGTTGGGTCACTGGGCCTTCAGTGACCCAAATAAAAGATGCCGGAATCATCCTAGGTACCAGCAGTGGGCATGGACGTGAGGGGAGCTGGAGCATTTCAAGGATAATGATAGCAAAGAGGACCAGCTGGGGAGGCCCCTGGTATTTGTAGTTGGGTGACTTGAGAGGCCTGTCAACACCCTGACAGATGCGAAACAGTAGGAGGGTCAGGGGTGGAGTAGAGGTTACTCTGAATCTACTCTGGCAGGAGGTGCCCCCCACTTTCCCCAAGCCCCTGCTGCTGGAAGTAAAGGGCAGTTGTGGGGTCACTATGGAGAACCTGGAGAAAGTTCAGTAATCATCTACTCAGATTTTTGCATGTTTTTGAGGTAACAGAGTAAAACAATGAATTCTGAGTCTGACTCCTGCCTTGTTACCTTAAATCCTATAGCAAAGTGCATTTGATTAGTTTTTTTTTTTATTGGGGGGGATGTTGACACTGGGGTCATTTGGGGAGAGAGAGAACCTAGCTGAGAAGATGTCTCCATCAGATTGGCCCATGGGGGCATTTTCTTTATTAGTGATTGATGTGGGTGGGCAGCGCCACACCTAGGCAGGTGGTTCTGGGTTGTATAAAACAGCAACCCAGGGCGCAGCACTTCTCTATGGCCTCTGCTTCAGTTCCTGCCTTGAGTTCCTGTCCTGTCTTCCCTTCGTGCTGTACTGTAAGCTGTCATGTAAAATGAAATGAACACTGTGCTCCCTAAGTTCCTTTTGGTCGTGATACTCATCGCAGCATTTGAAAGCAAACTAAGACACTAGCGGAAAGCTTTCTTTCCTTTGTTTCGGTGCACTTTCATTCGTTGTTTCTAATCATCCATGATGAAGGTGAATATAATCAAATTTTATTACAGATATGTATGAAAGCAGCACAATGAAACCCATTCCTTTGTATAATTAACTAATGTGAGTTCAAACAAGTGACTGATAATTCCTGATGGTTCTCTCCTGGGGCTGGCTGCTTGTTCCCCACCTTGAGACTCTTTCACATGTATACACTATTACTGTTAATATTGTTACATTCTTGCCAAGTAGAATTCCACCTAGGGATATATCCAATACATCTACCCACTCTACTGTTGATGGCCTGGTTGGTATAACTAAGGCACAACTGCAAAATACATGTGTGGTTGTGTGTGTGTGTGTGTGTATGTGTGTGTGTGTGTGTGGTTTTGTGTGTGTGTGTGTGTGTGTGTGTGTGTGTATACTGTTTCCTCTTGGGCAGAGGATCCTGGGAACATGGGCACATGTTCTGGGGTGACTCTGTTCTGTTATGTAAGGCCCTCCTGTCAGGCACCGTGAGACTGACCAGAGAGGCAGATGGATCAGTTTAATGGGGAACTTACTCACAGAAACACTGGCCTGGTCAACAGCAAGGTCACTCAGGCCCCTGGATTTTTGGATCAGAAAGTGGCTCAGTCACTGTTCTATTGCTGTGAAGAGACACCTCGACCAAAGCAACCTTTAAAAACTAGCATTTTAATTGCTTACGGTTTCAGAGGTGAGTCCACGATCATGGTGGGAAGCATGGCAGCAGGCAGGCAGACCCGGGGGTGGAGCAGTAGCTAATAGCTTACCTCCTGATTTGCAAATTGGAGGCAGAGAGAGTGAGATTAGGCCTGGTGTGGGCTTTTGAAACTTCAAAGGCCACCCCTAGTGACACATTTTCTCCAGCAAGGCCTCACCATTTAATCTTTCCTAAAACAGTTCCATGGACTAGGGGCCTAGCATTCAAACATGAGTTTATGGGGCTGTTCTCATTCAGGCCACTACAGGCATAGTCATGGCCTAGAGAAAAGTGACCATCCTGGCTCACTGCTATACCTGAAGTATCTTAAGATATCATTGGAGAATCAGATGCCTCTGTGAGTCCGGGCCTAGGTAGAAAACTCCACATGCAATGCTAATGATTTTTATCTATGTACTGTTTACTGGGATACTTCAGCAAAGAGCAGCCAGGCCACGCGGTGTTGGCGCACACCTTTGATCCCAGACTTTTGGGAGCAGAGGCAGGCGGATCTCTGTGAGTTTGAGGTCAGCCTGGTTTACAGAGTGAGTTTTAGGACAGCCAGAGTTACAACACAGGGTCCTTGTCTCTAAAAACAAAAACAACAACAAAAAGGAGCATCCAGGGTAACTCCAGGCAGTCGCTGAGGTCACAGTTCAAGATGGTGGCAGTGGTGTCAAGGTGATTGCCCCTCACACTGGATTGTGCAAGTCTCAGGAATGCGGGGTGGAGAAGCCTACTTCCTCAGGAGCAGGCATGGGAGGAGGAGTTGGGGGCTGGCTAGGTGCTGGTCCAACCCTGCCACCTGCAGCTTGAGGACTCTGTGAAACCAAGTCACAAGCACCATGGTTCTGAGTGAATGACAGCAAACAAAAGCATTTCTGAATGCCCGAGGAACCTGTTCAAGGAAGGCAGAGTGTGCGTCCCATCCGTGGATGAGTGAGAGCAGGTGTGGCTCCTAGAGGAGAGGAATCGGGATGGGGGTGGGGTGGGGAGAGGGACCCCAATGAGGGTGTTTACAGCCAGAAAGGCTAGGGCTGTGGGTGGGGATTGGCCAGTTCCACTTTAAGTCTCAAGGTAGGTGAGCCCAGCACAGTTCTTTCTCTGGAATTACTACACTAAACCTCAGTTCCACCGCTGGAAGGGCGGGGCGCTGTCAGGTACTGGAGTGTTAGAGAGTTGAATGGCTTGCTACTGCTAGGTTCAAGCCCTCTGCTCTGCCTGGGGCCAGTTTCAGTCTGAAGAGTGTGAAGAAAGTCTTCTCCACCATCCTATTTAAGTGTGAGCTCCCTGGAGGTGGTAAATGTGGGTGAGTAAGACTAGGAGACGCAGGGTTGGGGGTGAGGGGTGGCCAGGACACTTGTACAAGGAGCTCCAGATAGTTGTTTCTCAGACTAGATTAAAAGCAAATATGCCATGGATTCTAAAATGGGCGTTAGTATCTTCACAATTTTGCATATACCCTGCTTTAAAACTTAACATGGGGAGTGGGGCGTGGTAGTGCATGCTTTTAATCCTAGCATTTGGAAGGAAGGGGCAGGCGGATCTCTGTGAGTTCGAGGCTAGCCTGGTCTACATAGTGAGATCCAAGATAGCAAGAACTACATAGTGAGACCCTGGTTCAAAAACAAACAAAAACACAACAAAAACAAAACCTTAATGTTGGAGCTGGGGATACAGCTCAGTGGTAGATGGCTTGCCTCGCACGTGTGAGGTGCTGACTTTTAAATATGTACCAGTCCAAAAACCACAAACAAAACAAAATCAAAGCTGAATATTAGGTTGTTACGAGCATTGGATATTTTCACGGCCCCTGTACAATGGCCTGCAACATTTTGGGGTTCAAGGTCACACATATCTAATGGAGGCCGTGGCCTCTCTTGTCTGAAGGACTCACATGAGCCTCCCACCAGCATTGTGCCAACACCCAGAAGTCCCTGAAGCTCCGGCTGGAAGCCTGCTCTGCAGGAAGGAGGGTTAGCCAGGCAGCTGGCGGACCCTCGGCCAGCGCTATTAATAACCCCGGGTGCTATCCTGAGTTGCCTGGCGTCTCTCTGGCTGTGGCTGTTGCTGGGCTTGGGTTTTTGTTTCCCTTCCAAGTATAGCAACAACAGTGATGGTTTTTGAGGCTGACCTCGGTGTGAGGTATTTTTGTTTTGTTTTGCTTTTTGGTCTCTGACGCATCCAGTGAAGCCTCAGAATGATTCCAGGGATGATTCAAGATCTTCCTCAACTGCACAGAAGTGCGTATATGCAGGGTGTGTTAGCACAGTGGCTCTGGTGTTCTCATACAAATGTCCTAGTCTTTTAAAGAGATTATTTTTTGGAGATGGGATCTATTATGGCCCAGGCTTCTCTGAAGCTCCCACCTCTACCTCCCAAGTGCTGGAATTACAAGCATGAACTCCATGTCCGGCTAAAGAGATTTTTATCGAAGTCTGTGTGGCAGAAGCTCTGTGCTGACACTCCGCCTTCATGAAGAAGAATCTTCCCGGACCATGTCCAGAAATGGCTCTGGGCCCTTTCTTGATCACTTTCTCAGTTCAGTTGGAATCCTGCTGCTTTCCTTCCTGTTGGGTGATACATATTCACACTGTGCATGGTGTTATTTCTTTTGTTCATTTATACAAATGGCATTGCACACCATATTTACAACATACTTTGTGGGTTATTCCTCTCCCTCTGTGCCCATGGGGTCCTGCTTCCCTTCCCGCACATGGCTAGGCTATAAGCCACTTAGCTTAGCCCCTCAGGAAGGAAAGCGCAGAGCATGGGTCAATGCATCCAGGTGAGTCCCAGATTGGGGGACGAAGAGTCTATGGAATGCAAAGAATTCCAGAAGAGTGTTGTCAGTGGAACATCTCTTGTGTTTAATGCAAGGGTCGTTACATTTATTGGGTACAGTCAGGGGAGGGTCTTTTTGGTACCAGGGATAGAGGTCGTTGGTGAAGACAGGGATACCGGGATAGACATATTCCGGGGAACAGGGACTTAGGTAAGCAATTCTGCCAATCACAGTCTGCCTTTTGAGAGCAGGTGGAGTTTTACTGTGACTTGTGGTCTGTCAGCGCAGAGGGGAGGGGCCAGGGATCCTGCCAGCTCCTCTTGTCAGGGCTAGTGGTCTAAGCACCCTCTAGACCCAACCACACAAGCTTTCTATGAGCCCACAAGCTTACTTCATGAAGCATAAGCAGCTCTTTCTCTAATGACATAGGAACTTACCTCTGCCCTTTAAAGTAGTACATACTATTTCATAGCATCTGCATAGCACAGCCTATTCAGCATATCTCCTCCTGTTGAATGTTGGAAACATTTCCATTGTTCCGTAGCATAAGCAGTGCTGTTTGCACTTGTAAACACATCGTGTTTATACAGTGTTTCACTGAGGTGTGACAGCCAGAAAAGGTCTGGATGTAAACTGTGTCTGTTCACTCCTGTGTTGAACACTGTCCACAGCTGGTGATGTTGGTTTGGAAGGTTATGGAACCTTCAGGTGGTGGAGCCTCACTGGAGGAAGTGGGTGACAGGGGTGGGACCTGGAGGCTTGGTCGTCTGGACCAGTTTCCTTTCTGCTCTCTGCTCTCTGACTGCGAAGGCAGGGCGACCATTAGAGAAATGAAAATCAAAAACATAACAAGCATAACAAGGTACCGGGACTGCAGTTTTGTTTCTGTTTGGGAAAGCCAGGAAAATAACAAATGTTGTTGAACCTGTGAAGAAATTGGAATCCCTGACGCAGCGCCCATGGGCATGGAAGCCATCTAGCTGCTGCGGAGAAGGGTGTGGCTCTTCTTGAGACTATGTAAGGTCGGATGGTGGGAGCTCAACGGTAAGGCTCTAGCCTATCCTGTGTGGGGCTCTGGGTTTAACTCCCATCATGATGAGAACCAAACCAAAACAAGCAACAGCATAAAACTAGGAGGATGTGAACAGACACATCACAAAGAAGATATTTTACACGCAAATCAGAGCATAAAGAGGTGGCCAACAGTATAGTCCTCAGAGAAATACAAATTAACACAGCAATGAGAGATACCCCCATTATCGATGTAAAACGAAAAGCTAAAGTCCCGACAACCCCAAGTGCTGACAAGGAAGCAGTACAACCGATGGTCTCGGAGTGGCCAGTGGGAATGCAAATTGGATAAGGGTTTCTCTGTTTTTTACAAAGTTAAACATTCAACCATATAGCCCAGCAATCCCACTTTCAGGTATTTACTTACTTGAAACCAAAACTTAGCTTCCCTCAAAAGCCTACAAGTGAATATTTATAGAGTCTGTTTCATGATGGCCCCAACTGGAAGCAAACAGAGGGTGCATTGCCTGGAGAAAGAACAGACAAGTTGGCATATCTAGAAAATGAAGTCCTCGGCGGTAGACAGGAACTGCCAATATTCATCCACAGAGCTCCACAGATGAACCTCAGATGCATCAGGACAAGTGAAGGGAGCCAGACTCAAATGACCACACGCTGTGCAATTCCATTCATAGGAGGTTCTGGAACGATCAGGAACAGATCAGTGGCGCTGGGGCTGGAGGGAGGGCCACTCCCAGGGTCACACGTGGGATCTGGGGGTGAGGGACTTGTTGTACATTTCAATTGTAGTAGTAGTAACACAACTGTCAAAATTTGTTGGAACATGGGTTAAAAAGGTGAATGACTTTAATTTAAAAAATGCATTTGTGTGTGTGAGTGTGTATGTGTGTGTGTGAGCGAGTGTATGTGTATGAGTGTGAGTGTGTGTGTGTGAGTGAGTGTGTGTGTGTGTGGATATGTGTGTGTGAGTGTATGCGTATGAGTGTGTGTGAGTATGTGTGTGAATGTGTGTGTTTGTGAGTGTGAGTGTGTGTGAGTGTATGTGTGAGTGTGTGAGTGTGAGTGAGTGTGTGTGTGAGTGAGTGTGAGTGAGTGTGTGTGTATGTGTGAGTGTGTGTGAGTGTGTGAGTGAGTGTGTGAGTGTGTGAGTGAGTGTGTGTGTATGTGTGAGTGAGTGTGTGAGTGTGTGTGTGTGAGTGTGTGTGAGTGAGTGTGTATGAGTGTGTGTGAGTGAGTGAGTGTGTGTGTGAGTGAGTGTGTGTGTGAGTGTGTGTGAGTGAGTGTGAGTGTGTGTGTGCATGTGCTTGCTCGATACATCATGCATGCTGGTCAGAGGACTAGTTTTGGGAGTTGGTTCTGTTCTACCTTTCCATAGGATCTGGGAATTCAACTCAGGTCATCAGTCCTGTGAGGCAAGTGCCTTTATCTGTGGAGTCATCTTGCAGCCCCCACTAATACTTTCTTTTTTGGAAATGATCTTAGCACAAAATGGTATAACTACTTAGGAAAACTCTTGGCAGCTTAAAAACAATAGAATTAAATTTACAGTAAGCTGATTAGCCAGGAACTCCAATACTCACAGGTATTTATGCAAAAGAATGCAACATGTGTTCACAAAAAGCCATGTTCACTGTACCCTCACTCACAAAAGCAAGAAAACTCAATAGCCCTAACGTCTGTCAGCAGAAGGAACAAGCAAACACTGATAACTTAAGCAAATACTGGTGAGTTCATTCACTAGACTCTGCAATGAAGAGGGACAAGTGGTCAGTTTGCACTGCAACATGGTTGTGTCTCAAGCACTGGGTAGAACAAAAGCCAGCTACAAAAGCACAGAGAGCATGAAGGGTTGGAACAGGCAGTGCCTTTGAGGAGAGAAATGAGCCTGGGAAGTGACAGGATTACAGAGGTCTACACTGACAATTCCCCAAACTCATGAACCAAACAGTGCAACCTCATGTGGATGAGTCACAGAGGCTTGGGTCTGGAGTTGAGGGGAAGGGGACTGAGAGCACTTTCTAGAATAATGGAAACACATATCAATGTGGTTTGGTTCAGATAAACTCCATGTCAGTACAATAGAGTATAAAATATAAAACGAATAATGCTGCAAAAAGCACAACCTGGACACCAAATTTAAAAAGTAATCTTAAAGAATCTTAATCTTAAAGTTGACCTGGAGCAGAGCTCAGCGGCTAAGGACACTGGCTGCTCTTCTAGAGGACCTGGGTTCAAGTCCCAGCACCCACAGGTCAGCTTACAGCATTTGTAACTCCAGTTCTAGTGGATCCAATGAACTCTTCTAGCCTCTGTGGGCGCTAGGCACACATGTAGTGCTTTTACATGTGTGCAGGCAAAACACCCATACACATAACATAAAAAGAAATACATCTTTTAAAAAATAATATTTTAAGCTGGGAGGCGGTGGCACACGCTTTTAATCCCAGCACTCGGGAGGCAGAGGCAGGTGGATCTCGAGGACAGCTTGGTCTACAGAGTGAGATCCAGGAAGGGAAACCCTGTCTAAAAAAAAAAAAGAAAGAAAGAAAGAAAAAAGAAAAAAAAAGAATATTTTATTGTGACAAAAAAAAAAAAAGTATAACATAAAGCCAGCCATTTTTTTTTCTTGTAGCTCTAGGGACCAAATGCAGGACCTCCCCATATTAGGCAGGTACTCTGCTGCTCAGCCACACCCAGCCCACCAACCATCTTTGGTATACAGCCTGGTGTATAGTCATCACATGTGCATTGTGGCCCAGATCCACAATCATTTCACCCTCCAGACAGCAGCCTCCATTTCCACCCCCAGTCTCTCTGGCTACCTCCCCTCCACTTCCTGTCTCTGTGGATCTGTCTGCTCTAACACCACGGGCTGGCTTATTTCCCTCAGCACAGTGCCATCGACACTCATCTCTGTGTCTGTCCTTTCTTCTCAGGGCTGATTCCCCCTTCTGGCTATTGGGAACATGGAGGTGACTGGCCTTGCAGTTGACGGGGATCACTCTGTTAGCACAGGGCTTGACAGTGATCCCAGCCATGCAAAGCCTCATTCTTTCCCAAAGGATGAGGTTGAGTGCTGGCTCCAATGCCCTGTGGTCTCCTTGCACACACTCACTCTTGGCCTGGTTGGCTCCTTTGCCCATTGAGGAGGTGGGGCGGTGGGAGCAGAGAGCCCTAGTGAGGGTGCTGACCAGACTCGTGACTAGCCCCCGAGGGGGAGTGGGTGTAACACTTGCCTGTGGCCAGTTCCCTAACCTTTTCTGGTATAGGTCGGTAGTGTTGACCATAGTGCCTATTGAGTAGCTTGCTGGGCGCTTCAGAACTGCTGGGTTTTCTCTGGCCTGCTGTCTACCATTCCACCATCCACCTCCTCACATTCTGTGCTTCGTACACCCACAGCCATAGCTGTCAATCACTGACATCTCTGGGGAGGCCTGGTGGCTTTCGAATACCTCCGATGGTTTACAAGCTTGTGTTTTCTGTAGCATTCTAGAAAGGATGCGGTCATGGCTAGCGTGGCCCCGTGGGTAATGCTTTTCAGGGTGTATCGTAACAATGAGCCATATTGTCATGTCCTGTACACAGGTCCCAGGGCAGCCCAGTGACCCTGAACTTGAGCAAGGCCTTAGGAGCCAACTGGAGTGAACTGAAGCTCAGTCTCGAGCACACCCACTCTAGGTGGCTCGGAAGCTTCAAGCTCCGGTTTCTATTTTCATTCTGTGCTTCCAGGGCCAGGTGGAGACCACACATCTCCCCACTGCACTCACCCTTTCGTCATTCGTGTAACACCCCTCCCCCACCCCTCCACCCCACCCTTGTTCCCACTGTCTTGGGAACAGGAAGCAATATTCAGAGGCCTGAAGCTCACACAGACAGGCGCAGGGAGGGATCAGTTCCGAACACTGGCTTCTTGCAGCGCCTTTTGCTTTTCAGGATTTCTGAAATAAGATGCAAGTCTTTAATTTTTTTTTCTACATTTATGTGTGTGGGTGTTTTGGCTGCATATATGTCTGTGCACTTCACTGTATGTGAAATGCCCTAGGAGACCAGAGGAGGATGTTGGATCTCCTGGGACTGAAGTTACAAATGGTTGTGAGCCCATGTGGGTGGTGGGAAGAGCAGTGTTCCTAACTGCTGAGCCATCTCTCCAGCCCAAGCCTCGAGTCTCCAACTTCTCACTGAGGCTATTTGTCCACCACCTTTGCTCTACTTCACTGCTGTGATTTCTGTCTAGCAACCCTGCCATACTTAGGAGGGACTTGCCCCCCAGACATCCTCTGCCAGCGCCCGGGTCAACTTAACTCACCACATGCTTACTCAGAGCCTGATGCAGCATTTCCCTTCCCAAGCAGACATCTACCTGCCATTACCCCGAATAGCTCCTCGCTGGCTGTGGATAAGGCGGAAGCTGCGGTGCAGTGAGGTGCCGGGCACTGTAGCTCTCTCTCAAGGCCGTCGCCGTGGTTGATCAGAGTCATCCTCTCCCACGCAGCTGCCGTCCACCAGTCACACCGGAGACACTGATCGGAGTTTACCACACATGTCCCAGATGCTTCTGTATCATTCATGACACCTCTTCTTCTCAGAAATGCTTTTTGTCGTGTCTAAATGTCATCCACCCTCCAAGATCTAGCACGAAGGTGACCTTTTATGAATGGACCCTGAGTCCTGGAGTCTCTCCTCTCTGCAGCCCATTTCTCCGTTGTCCAACATTGTTATTTCTACTTGGTCGTTGATAACTGCCGTGGCTTGGCTGTTCTTCGTGCTCCCAAATCTTCATGTCTTGGGACAACGGCCCTCAGAGTGGTGAAGCTGGGCAGGGGGCCCTTTAAGAGGCGGGACCTAGTGGGAACTGGTGAGGACAGTTGGGGGAATGTTCTAGAAAGGGATGTGAAGCTCACATCTCTCAGGCTTCCAGTCTTGTCATTTGACTTCTTAGTCCCCTTCGTGGTCCCAGTGTTACCTGCCGTGAAGTGGTAAGCTAAGAGGGCTCCTTTGCCAGTATCTATGCCATACTGTTTGGACTTTCAGCCTCCAAAACAGTAAGCTAAATGAAACTCTTTTCTTAACAAGTAGCCTGCCTCAGGTATTTAGTTATAGCAATGAAAAGCCCATTGATATAATTGTACATCTGTTTGTAGGCATGCTTGTCTCTGCTTTGAATTGTAAGCTTCCTGAAGAGAGGACTGATGTGTGTTGTAGGTGACTCTGGCACTTAAGTCCGAGTCTAATTATGGTTGCAGACTGCTGTGGAAGAAAAGTCAATAGTCTTTCCCAACTGTGCATGCTGTGAGCTACAATAACAACCTACCCAGCAAGGTTGTGTGTGGGGCTGTCATGGGATTGTCACACAGCTAAGTAGGTCAAGGGCACTTAGAACTCCAAGCTCTCATTCTGAAGAGTTGGCAGGAATCAGGCCCCTTTCCTCCAGAGCAGCAGACAGACCACAAGCCACAGCAAAACATGGCCCCTCTCCAAGGGCACATGTTCTGGCAGAATTGTTTATTTGGAGTTGCAACCAAACCCTTCCATATAAGGTCTATCCCTCTGGTCCCTGGAAAATTCGTAAGCACCCCAATATACAAGTGAGACTGTCTGTCCTAACCAATGAGCTTCCACTGACACTTCTGGGATACATGGTCCATTCCTCTGGCTATAAATATGTAAGCCCTTCCCCCAATAAACGAGTTAAGCCCTCTGCCCTTGGCTCCCAAGAACGGTTCATTCGGTTCATTCATTCTTGTCGGCTCAGAGATCTCCGACAGGATGGGTGCACTGTAGAACCCACAATCCTGCTAGGCTTCCAGCCTGGGAGCCAACAGAGCTGCTGCTGGTCGGTGGAGCCACTCAATGACCAGGAAGCTGCCCTGGGATTTTTTATTTTTTATTTTATAACAGTTGTAGTAAATAGTGGTATGACCATGTGATAGGAATGACCAACTGTTTTTTTTGTTTTTTTGTTTTTAATGGATTTGAGGCTCACTCCACAGTAGACAAATTGTGCCTGGTTCTGTAAAACCACCCAAGAGCACTGGGCTAGGGAGGTCATGGGCTAAAGCGGGGACCCTACTACCATTGTTTTGCTAAATGGCTATGGTGTCTATCTTAGGGTTCCTATTGCTGTGATGAAACACCATGACCAAAAGTCAACTTGGGGAGGATAGGGTTTATTTGGCTTACACTTCCATGTTGTAGTCCATCAAACCAGGACAGGAACGCAAACAGGGCAGGAACCTGGAGGCAGGAGCTGGTGCAGAGGCCGTGGAGGGGAGTTGCTTACTGGTTTGTTCCTCACAGTTTGTTCAGCCTGCTTTCTTATAGAACACTCAGGACCATCAGCCCAGGGATGGCGCTATCCACAATGGGCTGGCACAGTCTCCCCTCCCCTATCGAGTCACTAATAAAGAGAGTGTCCTACAGCCTGATCTTATGGAAGTATTTTCTCAGTTGAGGTTCCCTCCTTTCAGATAACTCTAGCTTGTGTCAAGTTGACATAGAACTAGCCAGCACAGTGTCAAACTGCTTTCTAAACACTGAGGTTTGTACCCACAGATTCATGCTGCGTTCAGCATTGGTTAGAGAAGCTTCCTTTTACAAGAGACTCAGAACTGGTCAGACTAAGGAGAGGAAATGCCTAGACAGACATCTACATCTCTTGGAGCTCAGGGAATGTGTGGAGGTGTGCTGTGAAAGACGTCTTCTGGATGTGACCAGACCACTGCGCTCCTGAACCCATAGTAGCTGTGGGTACTTGTACAAGATGGAGCCTGCTAACATGCCACCATGGATAGAAGAGGGGCTTAGGAGGTCCCTCACCACGAGGGACTATTGGTATTAATAGTGGCTGGGAGAGTGGGTATCATTTTCTTCAGTGGTATCGCCCATGCTCTAGAAAATAATTTCCTACCCACATTCAGGCAAGGGACCCTATTTCATTCAGTGGCTCACATACAAAAAGAACAGCACGGAAGTCGGGGCCATAGCAGGACGATACAATCTTTTACTCTCTATTTAGGGAAAGAGAAAGGAAAGGTAGAAAGAAATCTTTACCGTTTTTGCAAGTGACCTTGATACAGAAACGAGAGAAAGGTAGAAAACTTCTCAGCCTCTTTTTAGGCTGTCCTACACTTGAAGAGGACTAGGTGACAGAGAGTCCGACTAGCGTCTCAGCTCACGGTCTGTAAACTCAATCTCTCCAACCTTTGTTCTTTTAGGAATTATCACACTAACTAAGGACAGCAACTCAACCAACGAACCACCAACCAATGCCCACCCCGACTCTCTGGGACTTCAGTCCTTTTATGCCCTAAGCAAAAGTTCCCATCAACCCATGGGGCGCCCAATCCCAAAAACAAGCTACAGGTGCCAGAGCGACTGCACCTAACCAGATTATAACCACCTGCATCAAGCATTCCAAACCCAACTCCGTCACCAACTATACCACAGCTGGGGCGGGAACACAAACCTAATCCAAACGCCGTTTTGCATTTTCGAAGAAACCAAAATAACAAAAACTTCTTCCAAGTGTTCCTCTACAAGGGGGGCTTATTAGCAAGAACGAGATTTCAGTGGGAGAGTCGAGAGAGGGTAGCGGTAATGGTAAACACAGGCCAGGGATAGAGCTCAGGTATTTTACACATTCTAAATATGCCACCCCCAAATATACCACCTTGGCATAAGGATTTTGAGCAGAACACAAGTTAAAATAAGCAGTTGAAAGAAGAGTTCTCTGCCCACTCCTTTCCTGTGTGTGTGTGTGTGTGTGTGTGTGTAAATGTTTACATTTTACTATATATGAGTGTTTTGCCCGCATGTATGTGCACTGTGTGTCTAGTGCATTGGAGGCTGGAAGAAGGCATCAAACCCCCTGGAACTGGAGTCACAGATGGTAGAGAGCCTCCATATGGGTGCTGGGAACTGAACCCATGTCCTCTGCAAGAGCACCCAGTGCTCTTAACTGCGGATCCACCTCTCCTTGTTTTATATTTTATTGTGACATTTAGACGTACCTCTTTGGGAATTTCATGCACGCTATGTATTTTGGTCATGTTCACCCTACCCCACCTCTTCTCAGATTCACCCTCACACTCTTCAGGCTTCTATTTTTGTAAATAACCAATGAGTCCAGTTTGCTCTGCCCATATAAACATCGGTGTGGGACCTTATCAGACACCAAGTCCTAAAGAAAACGGATTCTCTCTGCTCTAACAGCCATCAGTTGTCGATAGCTCTTTAGACAGGGCGGGGGCTCCTTAGTCCTTCCTTGTTCCATGCTGGAATGTTGAATATCTTGATCTCGTACAGGTCTCCCCTCCCCCCCGTTTCCTTTTGAGATTATAATATAAACCCCAGCTGCTGTGAGTTCGTGAGCGCAATGGCCTTGTCCAGAAGACACTTTTGCCCCAGTCCTCCCCGAATTCTGGCTCTTACCATCTCTCTGCCTCCTCTCCTTTGATGTTTTGAGCCCTGGGGAAGGGGCATGATGTGAATGTCCTTTTGTGGCTGAGAACTCTGCACTTCTCTGCGTTTTGATTGGTTGTGAGTTTCTGCATTAATTGCCATTCACTGCACAAGGAAACTGCTGGTAGACAGGTCTGAGAGCTGCACTGATCTATCTGTAAGTCCATCTAACGAAATCATAGCAGTTGGTTCACTATGGCACCTATGAGACCTCCAGTCATGGGTTCATGGTCAGATTTGTACTACAAGGCATGCTTTTTTTTTATTTTTTATTATGGAATAGGCCTTAAATCCAATCACAAAGCTGTTGGTTACCCCCATAACATTTACACCACTGTAGCACCCATGGGCACATCTTGCAGAGAAACTCATTATCGAAGCTCACAGGGTTCACAGCTGGATAAAACTGTTGATAGCATTTCTCTCCCAGCAGCCTACATAACATGCCCTGCTATTATGAAAACTAGCCAACGGGGAAGACATTTTTCAGTACCAGGTTGATTTTTCAATGTCCTGTGACCAAAGTGTGTGGTGTCTTCAGTAATAGGGTCTTAGAACCAAGTTCTGGCAAGCAGTCAAGAGCAACGGCCTGTATGGTTTTGGAGGTCTTCAGGACACCCGTGATGGCAGCTGGCAGGAGATGCTCCATACCTGGCATTGGGCTTGTTATTTGGCAACCTGTGGTTTTTTTATCTACTTCTTTTCTAAGAACAGGGCATAAACTTCCCTTTGGAAAGCGATGTAAACTTCTCTTGTGATGAAGTCCCCTTCCTCCCTCCTAGGAGGAAAGCGACAATTTCCTAGATAGTCAGCCCCAAGTTGCATACCTATAGACAAAGCCCCACGGAAACAGCCCTGTCTACATAGTCCCCCGTTACTCTCCCATGGTTACTTTGAAGCGCAGCCTCCCCTTCGCTTTGTTAAATGGTATATGTCACCTAATCGAACTGCTGAGTTTTATTTTTCTGTGAATTCCCACGCACATAAATATTACCAAAAACAGCATGTCTTTTCTCCTGTTGATGCTTAGCGTTTAATTTGTAGGCTTGTCTTAGATGAGCCTGGAAGATGAGCCCGTCAGGTGAGGAAACATTCATTTGACCCCTGTGCTGCAGCAGGCCCTGTTTGTATGCTATCTTTATTTCACCGACAACATAACAGGCACAGGGAGTATGAGAACGTTACTTAATGTCTCACAGGTTAGTCAGCAATATTGTTAGAATAAGGTAAATGTTAGCATGTTGAAGTCAGACGAATTAAGATTTTTTTTTCTCCCTGGTACTCTGGGAGAGATTTTGGGCAAAATCAAAGCCATGATCCTTATCCTTGGTCCACTTACTCTGGATTCTTGGATGTTCAGATACACAGCTCTGCCTCCATTTTACACTTAACACAGACCGAAGAAATAACCTTCCCAAGTCGTTACTACAGTCACGAACGAACAGTAACAAAACCAAAATAGCAAAATGTCCAAAACGTAACCGAGCCGGGTGTGATGGGACAGGCCTTTAATCCTGGGAGTCAGAGGCCCTGTGAGTTAGAAGCTAGCCTGGTCTACAGAGCAAGTTCCAGTCCAGCCAGGGCTACCTGAGAGACCCTGTCTTGGAAACACACCAAAGAACAGTAAGAGTGGAAACAAAACAACCACCAATTTTAAGTGAGGTCTGGACAATCACGTTTTCTTTTTCTTATTAGACTTGAGTTTTTATTTCACACTATTTTGACACGGCTTCTGTTGATATTTTTTGTTTTTTTCATATATGATTTATCACACGACACAAAACAGCATGTATTTGTCTAATCCTGATGCCCTGTGACCATATAATCACAGATACAGAGGATCACCGTCGCTAAGATCTCCCGACTTCCAGGGACACACAACCTCATAGAACACCTGATATTGAGGACATTGCAGGAAGCTGAGTGCGTGATGCAGTTCACTAGCACGGACAACAGAGGGCGCGCTGCCCTTAGAAAGAAGAGCTCTCGATCAGGCCGCCTGCACGGTCAAGGACAACAGGTTGCAGAGACATGGCGTGCATAGACCTTTCTGGCAATGGTTTGGCCTGGGCCTGGCTGCGTCTTCTAGGACTCAGCGACATGGGATTGTGCAATCACCTTGCAGACTGAAGCTCCCTGAATACCGAGGGCAAAAGCCGACAAGCTGCGACTCAATACCCAATCCCAGTACAGAAGCTTCGGCTTGCCAAAAATTATAGTGTGGCCCTACGTAGGGACACGACAGCCCCACTCTGGGGGTGCTGGAAACTTCTTGCATGGTGTCCTGAGACTGAATCGGCCTCTCTGCTTCTCTTGGGGTCAACCCCTCCCTTTGGTTTAAGAGGCTACAGAACAGCCTGAAGAACCTGGTTGTCTCTCCTTCGACCTGCCTCCCTTGGTGCTGCCATGAAACAGGCTCTTGAAAATCTAACAAATGCAGCCAAGACAAAATCAAAAGCCTCAGGCAAAGTCCACCTGTTCCCCACCTCCATCTTTAGGTAGGCCCAGTTCCTGTGCCCAGTAGTCCTTACAGTGGGCACACAGGGGACTTGGAGTCTTCCATCAGAAACTTCAGGAGCCAGTATGTCCTGCCACAGTCCCTAGGTGCTCCTAATGTGTGACCCCTTCACACTAGTCTACTTAGGGTCCCTCCTGGATCAGACCTGGGCTACCAGTCAAGAGTCATTTTCCCAATACAGTCCAGACATACCTCTGTCTCCAGGGGAACCAGCATGCAGATGTGAGTCCCTAGCCAAAGTCAAACACTGGTAAACTTTCCCCTGTGGATGTCAATCTCATTATGATCTCAGGAAAGTCAAATGAAATTACAAGTGGAAAAAACCAAACCAACCAAACCAACCAAAACCACTAAACAAACAACCCTACAGACAAACAAACCCTACAGGGATGGGACATGGAGACACATTTTAGTAGCTGTACCTATTAAGGGCTTTGAGTCAATCCTTGTTAAAAACTGAAACACAAACACCCAAAGTTCCAGAGTGTGACACTTCATGTGTGTATGCAGCGTGACCCCCAGTTACTAATGTCCTGTTAAAACATGCTGTAAGAGTGGGGGCGCAGGCTTGCCTCTGTTAACAACCCCTTCAGAGGACTGGGGGTGAGTGTGGCACCTTAATTACATCTCAAGCGGAGATGTGGACACTCCTGCAGTCACCAGCATTTGGAGTGAAAACACAGGCGGGCGGAGGGCTTTGCACCACCCTGACTTTCTTGCCATGGTTTCAGTAAACAGTGCCAGCACTGGCTGTGGACAGCACCCAGGACGCTGGACAGGGAGAAGGGCATGTCTTCTGCTGAGACAAGCCATGCTCCTTCCTGCTGATGGCCCAGTCTCAGAGGGTGGTTGGAAGATGCTGCACTTGACCCAAGCAACCTGCAGCCTTGCACAACCCACAGCCAAGCATCCAGGGATTGGCTTTCCCAATGTTGAATGTGTCCATACATCTGCAGCACACTCAGCCTAATGGCACCAAGAGAACCGGGTTATCCTGAAGGGAGCCATCTTATCTCGTTATTCAGTCTGAGACATTGTGAGAACCCCAAACTAAGTTCACATTTGATACATAAGGTCTTTCCGCCAGAGGACACACCTATCGCATGACAGATAGGATAGCGTTCTCTCCCAGTGGCATTGCACCTGCTGCCCGGGAGCTCCCGCTTCTCACTTAAAAGCTTGCCCCTACCCCACCCCACGCCCTTCCTCCCTCACCGTCTGATGGTCTGCTCTGGTTCTCACCCAATCCCACTCACCATTCCAAGGTCACTCACTGTCACCAGGAGGCCTCACGGGCTTGCTCAGGCAGTGCCCTGGACCAGCTTTCCCACTCTGCGTCCAGTGACTCACTGGGTGCCACGAGACTGCAGAGCAGGCCCGTGAGAAGCTGGTATACATCTGTGGCCACAAGCAGAAACTTCTGCCGACAAAAGGGTCCAGTAAAGGCCCCTCTTAGCATTTCAAGCGCCACCCCCAAACTTTCCACTGTGAAGCTGCTTCAGTTTCTTCTCAGTCTCCAGACTCTTGCTTCTTTGAACCTCGGGTTCAGCTGCTCTTCAGTCAGCTCAGTGTGGCGGAGGTGGTAAGACACGGGCTGCCTCAGTGGTGGCTCCCCTGCCTCATGGGCTGTGTCTGTCCTGCATCTAGGCTTGGATACTGTGTGCTGCAGATCCTTCTTTCTCCTTTTGGTCTTTTGATTCAAGGTCTCACGATGTAGCCCTGGCTGTCCTGGAACTATGTAGACCAGGCTGGCCCCCAACTCAGAGATCTGTCTATCCCCCAAGTGCTGCAATTAAAGCATGCACCACCACAAGCATGCACCACCACACATTGCTCCCCCTTCCTTTTCAACTCTAATTCCCCAGCAGCCATCTTCTCTTTTCTCCCTGTTTCCCATCTGTCCCAGGGAAGCTTCTGGCATGCATGGGTTGAGTGGTGCTGAAGGATAAGCCCAGGCTAAGGGCAGGACACACCATGGTCCAGTCTTTCCCCATGCTGGCTGCATAGACACTGGGACGCTTGTGTTCTCATTGGCTCTACAGCGACCCTGCATCACCTTTTTATTGCTGTGGTAAGAAGCTGTGACCAAGGTGAATTGTAGAAGAGTTTATTTATAGTTTCAAGAGGTTTAGAGACCATGGCCATCGTGTTGGGAAGCAGGGCAGAAGGCATGGTGCTGGAGCAGTAGCTGGGAGCTTACACCTTGATCCACAAACACAAGGCAGAATTAACTGGGAATGGGTACAGACTTTCAAAACCCCAAAGCCTACCCCCAGGGACACACCTTCTAATCCTTCCCAAACAGTTCCACTAACGGGGGACCAGGTATTCAAATATGAGCTTCTGGGGGCCATTCTCATTTAAACCACAACTATCCAGACCTCTTCACGGATACTCAGGGAAAGCTGCTTGTAGGGCTGAATTGGGAAGCTGGGGCGGGTGGAGGGGCAGCTAGGACAAGCACTCTGATTCGGAGTCTCCTGTATGGTTCCCACAGTGCCTGCCCTTCCTGGTTGTATTGATGTAAACACATGCTTCTGGTCCTACTGGAGCTTACTGCCTACAGAACTCCCTCCACCCCCGGGCCTACAGCAGTAAAACACCAGTCAGTGGTTGAGTGGCATCTTCACACACAGCCCAACATATCCTATTGATTCACAGCTCCAGATGGACTGGTGCTTCTGAGAACCAGTCAGAATTCCAGGTTACAGATGCTGGCTCTTTATCATACTGTGTGTGCGTGTATGCATACGTGCACGTGTGTATGCACGAAGGCTGGAAGTTGACACTTGGAGTCTTCCTCAATTGCTCTCCATCTCATTTTTTGAGATAAGAGTCTCTCACCGAATCTGGAGGTTACTAATTGGCTAGATTAGCTTGCCAGTGAGCCCTGGAGAGCCTGTTGCTCTTCTTCAGCCTGGGATCTTAACGCAGGCACTCACGCTTGTAGGCAGAAGCTTATCGATGGGGCCACCTCCCCAAGCCCTGCTTATACTTTTAAACATTTGTTCTAGTTATATTTTGCCTCCATAGGAAAAAGCAGAGATTAATGTGCTTCCTGCAGAGGATAGACACAGGCAGTATCTTCTGAGGCTATACGTAGAATCTGAAGTGCAGACTGTAGAACTGACTGCAAAGCCTGTCTAAGCTAGAGGGCAGCCCGACAAAGCGTTTCTGGTTTTCTCTAATAGGTGAGCTACCCTAGGGAGCTGTGGGAGATGTTACAATCTTTGATCTTTTAAACAGCAATAGCAAAAAATTAGTAATTAATTGTGCACAGTAAAGTGCCTGTATATAATGGTTAGTATTGAGTATTTTAAGGTGCGAGAAGAAAACATTTGAATGTTTTCTCATAAAAGGAATGGCAAATCATTAGATATGCTTTACTGACTCAAATATATAATGCACATGCAATGAATTATCACATGCATCTCATAAATATAACTTTTACACTTTTATGTATTGAATTTTTTAAAAGAACCGACAAGACAGCTATAGGCCATTACTTTGATAAAATCTGACAGACTGATGCCACAGTTTTGTTTTGTTTTTTTACCACAGACCAAACCAGCTGCTTCCCTCTCAGCTTTATAGTAGAGCCTGGTCACTCTGAGGCAGCACACCCCAGTGATTACTGAGAATCTCTGGGAAGAGTTCATGCAGAATATCACACTGTACATGTATGAAGAGCGTTGGAGGTAAATTCACTGGACACAAATGCACAACAGCAAATCCATCCAATGCTTTGCACTTTGTTGGCTTTCCCATGATGTCCAGTGATGCCCCTCAACAGTCCTGAGACAAGGGAAGGCCAGGAGCAGGAGGCCCAGTGGATTTCCTGAGGACACACCGGAACACAAACCCACACCTGACTGACTCCCCACTGTGGATGGCAGGGGTTTTACCGTTTGGTTAACTGATAAAGGCAGGCCCCTGAAAGGTCTTTTCTACAGGATGCGATCAGCAAAGCTGTTGAAACAGAGGAGAGGTAGGGGAAGGTGTGTGGAAGTTGAGGAGGATTCCAAAGGAATGGGCTCACTGACCACCAGACAGGATGGATGCTGTTTGGGATGGAAGTCAAAATGACGTATGTATGTATGTACACAGGTGTGTATGTGTGTGTTTGCATGTACATGTTTGCTGGCTTGAAGCGCCTCAGGAACTGGCCTGTTGCATTCCTGGTAGGTCCTTTAGGGAATGAACGAGGTCACAAACAAGTGAGCAGGCAGGGCCCCTGCCTGGTCCAGCCTTGGGCCTTCCCCGTTCCCAGAGCTCTCTGCTTCTCTGGGAGCAGTAGCATTATGTCAGGCTCAAAGTTCATCAGTCAGTTTTAGACTCAGCCACTGAGTGATGACGAGATGCTGAGGTAGCTTGTTTAAGTGCTCTGAGGACCCGAGGAGAGGTTGTTCCTGTGGAGTTATTTGAAAATGACCCCCACAATCATTTGAGCCAAGAGATCTTCATAACATCTCAAAAATACATGCTGAAGAATTTGAGAATTTCTTTTGTGCATCTGCATGTATGCTAGGTGCTGTTTTGAGTATATTTTGAAAAAATGAAAAGATATAAATCTGAGCCTACTAGGGTAATTAAAAAAAACACCTTATCGCCAGGAACAGAGGCACATGCCTATAATCCCAGCACTGGGGAGGTGGAGGCTGGAACATCAAGAGTTCAAGGACAGCCTGGGATTCATAAGATCCTGCCTCAGAGAAACAAAACAATTCATCTACAGAAAAGCGCCACTAGAATGAATATGTATGGATCAATCATGGAGATAAATAAAGCAAATTCTGGAGATGGAAAAAGCAAAAGGAACCTCAAAGCCATCTCATCAAAATGGCTTAACTGCTTCTGGGAGTATTCAGTAGCTTGCAAAGGCCAAGGACAATTGGTCCCGGGAAGACCATGGACAGAGAACTTTGCTTTTTGCCTGTGTAGCCATGTGTGGAAGGCAATTCTCTCAGAGAGAAAGAGTACTTGGATAAAAGCACAGTGCTCACTTTACAGGGGAATATGCAAATATGCAAATTTCCCACTAATTAAGAACAAGCTATTTTCTAGCATGGAAGGAAGTATGGGTCTCTCTCTCTCTCTGACAGCAGCTATGGTGCGGCATGTGTAGAACTGACCAGGTTCACAAGATGGAAAAGACTCTGAGGCTTGTTAGTACAGATATTTCAGAACCATTTGAGCCTTGCCTACTGTCCCCTGGCTCAACAGCCTAGAGCCACAGCTTAACTCAGAACCAGAATTCTGGTCCTCTGGCTGGGATGTAGCCTAGTGGCAGAAAGCTTGTCCAATGTGCAGGAGGTCCTGAGTTCTATCCCAGCACCGCACACCACCCCCACCAAAAAACAAAACAAAAAACAACTCCATTGTTTAAAAAAGTTGCAATTCCAAAAAGATTTTATGTTTAAAAAATGTTTGTCACAAAATATTTTAGTCTTGTTTTTCAGTTTCCTATCCCCCACTCCCCCCTTCAACACATCAGTATAGGTTCTGGATACATCATTTTAATTATACAGCACAGTCACTCCCTGGAAGACCACTGAAGGCAGTATAAAAATTGGCTAAATATTATCTGTGTGCAGCTAAATACAGCCTGTAGATCAGGAGACTGACATTTAGGGGAAATGTTCTCAGTGTTGCCGTGGTTTGGGCGCCATTTGTCCAAGCTGAGCAAAGACGACATTTGGGGTGATACCCATGTCAGCCTGCACGGCGTACTGAGGGTTTCAGGAAGCCTGAGAACCAGAGGCTGGAGAGGAACAAAAAGCCCAACACTGTAATTCTGATTTATTGCATTCTGTATTACCACGGTAAGGGGAGGGCCTGAGAGCAAGTTCTAAAGCTTTATTACCTGAGATTTGCTTTCTGGAAAAACAATCAAGACTGAATGACTAATACACACCTCACAAGAGACTTGGGTTTGGCTCTGCTGAAAGAACATGTACCGACCTGAAAAAGGCTACATGAGATTTAGAGAGAAATCAGCTAAGCACCGAGTCCCAGTGAGAGCTATGGTAGACTCTGTCTCGGAGCCCAGGCCACGGGGATAGCTCTTTCCCGGGGAGCCGCTGAGTTTCTGCCTTCGAGCCTCATTCTGTGCGAGGCTTACTTCTCATCATCCCGCCCGTAGTTAATAGTTTGTAAGGCCTGAGCGATGAGCACTGCCATCTCTCTGGTGCCAGCAGCAACGACTCTGCAAGACATGAGGTCAAGGGGTCCACCTGCAGACACAGAGGAGAGAGGACATCATTAGGGAAGCCAGTACAACAACTTTGTACCGAGGCTTCTCACACACACATGCAGAGAAAAACAACCTCCGTGCCCGAGGTGGAGTCCCAGGGCTGGTACCCAACAAGCAGTCAAGAACGAACTTGGCTGTGTGGAAGGCATGGTGACTCTTGCTACCTACTCTGCCCTAGTGGGAATGTGGCCAAGGCTGCAGAGAACTGAGCCTTGAAGCTGCCCTGTCTTAAGAGTTACGATGGTTCTGTGAAATGCAAAACTGGGTGAGACCAGGATGGGAGTAGAATGTTCTGTATTTCACCACACAGCAGGCTGCTGTGGCCAAGAGGGGTGAGAGGCTTCCCTGACTCAGGAAGTCTGGGAGGGCCAAGACTGTCTTTCCATTCTCCATGCACCTTTTTTTTTGGAGACAGGGTTTCTCTGTTGTAATTCTGGCTGTCCTGGAACTCACTCTGTAGACCAGGCTGGCCTCAAACTCACAGATCCGACTGCCTCTGCCTTCCGAGGGCTGGGATTAAAGGTGTGCCACCACCACGGCCCGGCTCCATGCACCTTCTTGGGTGCATGATATAGAAGCTATCACACTCAGTATGGCAAACACGCACAGACTTAGGGCTCAAGATGCTTGAATGATAAAACCCAAAGAGTGAGATGCTATTTAGTGTGAGATTGACCTGTCCAGTTCACTGCCAAAGGCCAACACAACTTCACGTTTATACACAGGTCTCTCAGAAGAGAAATAGGGAAGTACAAGCCAGACTACAGAAGATCTGCTCTCTATATCCGATAGTTAAAAGTGGACCACAGCATTTTCACTAACAAACTCCAAACTAAAACAGAGACGGAAAAAATAGGTCTAACCAGATTTGCCAGGACTCATGGGAAGGGGCTTTGGGCACAAAGAGGCTGAGCAGATGCATTGGTGCTCAGACATGCTCTATAAAGGAGGACCAGTGACTGGGACTCGGTGGCACAAAGGCAGAAGATCAGGACAACTCTCAGGGACCGGGCTGACCCAGCTCTGGGCTGCAGATCTTGGGGAAGTAAGTGTTTGCTCTGTCTAGCCCACTGGATGGTTGTGAAAGCACAGGGCACTGTCAGCGATGCGTGAATATGGAAGGCTGCCGCTTCTGTTACTAGCCAAGTGAGCCGACATATGCGTGAGGAAGGGCAGGACCAAAGGCCTCTATGGTTGGCTACTGCCTGCCATGCACCCTGGTGTAGTCCCATCTGCAGAGTTCAGAGGAAGCGGAGGAATCCAATGTGGTACGGACCTCGGACTTTGGGTGAGCTCTACTTAACCCTACCTGCCTTAGTGTCTGTTGCTGGGTCCAGTTGGGGGATGGGGTGGCCGAGGGCCGTAGAGCTTACCTGAGGTGTCTATCACAATGCCGCCTGCTTCTCTAATGATGACTGTGGCAGCTGCCAGGTCCCAGCAGTGAAGGCCAAACTGGTAATAGGCATCAGCAGCGCCTGAGGCCAGGTAGCAGAGCGCCAAGGTGGAGCTTCCAATCACTCGGACCCTGGAGGAGGAGAGGGAAGGACAGATGTGGGTGAGGGTACTGGACACAGCATGCCGGATGCTTACCCTCTCACCCCCTGCTAGGCATACTCAGCAGTATTCAGAAACGAGCCACAGGATTCTGCCAGCAAGCTCGGGACACAGAGCACAGGCCTGGAGTGCGGCCTGCGCAGAGGGATTTTCTACAATGATGTTGGTGCTGCACTAAGACTGGTCACGAGGGCTCCTGGGTGTGAACCGTGGCCGGTGCATCCGGAGGCCTGATGCTCTTATTCTATTGAACACTAGAAGGTTACATGTAGGGCCTTCAGGTGGCTGGAGGTTACCATCCAGACGGGCGGAGAGAGGATGAAGTAGTTTTGACTTAAGCACATAGGAGAAATAAATAACCAACAGTTTATCCAGCTGGCGTGTCCACCCAATGGCTCATAGATCACATCTGTCCTAGGCTAGGGATGAAAGTGACCCCCACTTGTTTATAAATAACAAAACACAACAGCAAATGGTTGGATACTGTTGTCTTGAACGAAAATGGCCCCCAGCTGGTAAAGCTGTTTGGGAAGGATTAGAAGGTACGGCCTTTTTTGGAGGAAATGTGTCACCAGGGGTGGGCTTTGAGGTTTCAAAAGCCCATACTATTCCCAGTTAGCTCTGTTTGCTTGGGGGTGGTTGTCTCAAGATGTGAATCCTCAGCTACTGCTCCAGCATCATGCCTGCCTGCTGCTGTGCTCCCTGCCACGCTGGGATGGTCACGGACTCTAAACCTTCTGAAACTGTAAGTCCCAAATAAACTCTTCTATACGTGGCCTTGGACATGGTTCCTGACCACAGTAACAGAAAAGTAACTAAAGGCAGACACCCCAGGTCCAAAGCAAAGTCATGGAGAAACTGTAAAACCCCAGAAGACTTGTTGGTTGGGAGACCCATGCTTCATTACTCCTCTTTCAAACACAGACTAGAAGGACACGGGGCCCTTTTGTTCCCTGACATCTGGCAGCCAGAGTGTCCCGTGGATGACGGTGTACAGCGTGGCTCTCTGAGCCTGGTGTCAGCAGCCTTCTATCCTACCTCTCGGTGCCTCCTCTTCATGCCCCTTGAGAGTGTTTAGCCAAGAGCACATTTGGTTTTCAACCCAAATGTTGACGGGACTGAGGGCCCGTACCCATGAGCCTTGGGGTACCCATGAGCCTTGGGGTACCCATGAGCCTTGGCGTACCCATGAGCCTTGGGATACCCATGAGCCTTGGGATACCCATGAGCCTTGGCGTACCCATGAGCCTTGGCATGCAGCAATCGTTCCATGTTGCCCAGGAAAACTTTCAGAGTATCGGGGTCACGTTTGGGCCCGATTTCTGTCAGAACCAAGGCCTTCGCGAGATCTGTAAGAAAGAATTCCCCGTCAACACAAAGTCTGGGACCTGGTTCTGATAGAATTATCTGGGTCCCCTCAAGAGTGGCTGATTCTATACGGTCTCTCTGTTGTGGAGGGCAGAGGGTGAAACCAACACTTTCTAATTCAAGTTGTCACTGCCCTTTGGAGCTCTGTTTGGGACTGACTGCTGAAGTGTATTTTCCAGTCTCCTCTCAGGGACACCCCATCCCACAGAGGAGGCACAAAGACCTCAGAGATCCCAGTGGCTTATAAAAATAGCCACTGTCAAACGATCCCACACTGGCAATATTCCATGTTTGAAGACGAAAAAACACTTCATCAAATCTTTCTAGAAGGGTTTGATCTGATCACAGGAGTGGACATCTCCTCATGGAAAAGGTGACTTGGGATCTGTCATGTGATCCAGACATAGCGGGGCTGACACCTAGAAACTCACCGCCACCTTCACCCAAGGGTCAAAAAAGCGCTCCCACCAAGGGCCCAGATATATGAAGGGGTGAGGGTACCTGAGCTGAGAGCCTGGGTCAGGAATGGACCGAGACTCACTGTGAGGGAGTCAGGAGTGCTTTGTCCTTGCTCTGCCATATATGCCAAACTGTCCCTGCCTCAGCAGGCCACATGGCAAGCTGGATGGAGCCCACTAGGTAGAAACCTCAGCTACTCCACGACTAGGGGAGAACAGCTTCTATGTTATTTTACTCGGCAGGCCTTATTCTGAGTAACAACTCCCAAACAATCTTCCACAATCCAGATCCACTTGCCCCTTTCCATACAGGGAAGCTCTTGCTTTATACTACAACGATCCATGGCAAATCCTACACACAACTATAAAGGGGTACACACAACGGCAGAATAGCATCTCAATAGTCAGTCAAAGAATGCCTGAGGACCTGCCCGTAAGACAGAAAGAGCATGGAAAACAGACTTCATGAAAAACAGCAGAACTCAAAATGGGGCAGTACAGAGCTTAGGGAAAAGAACTGAAAATATCTCAGATAGTGAATAAAAGGAACGTATAGTAGGAGCTGGAAACACGGCTCTCCCAGAGGCCCACAGTTTGGTTCCCAGCACCTACATGGGATGGCTTGCAACCGCTTGTAACTCCAGCTTCGGGAGATTAGATGCTGTCTTCTGGACTCTGAGGGCATCTGTGTGTTTATACACCAATAAAAATAAACTTAAGGCTAGGCAGTGGTAGCACACCTTTAATCCCAGCACTTGGGAGGCAGAGGCAGGCAGGTCTCTGTGAGTTGGAGGCCAGCCTGGTCTACAGAGTGAGTTCCAGGACAGCGAGAGTTACAACAGGGAAACCCTGTCTTGAAAAAGCAATAAATAAATAAATGAGCACAACAGATAATATTTTACAGAGAAATTGAGGGTGAAAGGGGAAAAATTAAAATAAGAATACACAGAAAAGGTAAAAAGATATAAAAGCAACAGTTATGTTAAGAAAACACCAATTTTCTACAAGAGATGTCCCAAAAGACAGAACATGAAGCAACAGAGTTAAGAAAAAAGAAATATTATTATAATTCAAGAATACTTTTTTGAAGAAAAGAGAGATATGAAATATTCAAAGAACCACATACCTAGGAGAACTAACTCAGCTCTGAAGTCTGCCTCAATAAAATTACTGTATTCCAGAGACAAAACAAACGAAAACCACCCCATCCCCCCCCCTAAAAAAAAACCACACCAAAATACCAAAAAGGACCATATGCACCCAGGAAGAAAATCAAAATCCTGTACAAGTGAAAGAAAAGCAAACCATCACCAGGTATGGCGGCGGTCTGTCTGTAAGCCCAGCATGCGGGAGGGGGGAGGGGGAGTTGGGGTGGGCAAGGAAGACTGATTTAAGGCCAGACTAGGTTACACAGTGAGACCGTCTTCAGAAAAAAAAAAAAAACCCAAAAGAATCCATTTTGAACTGTTCACCTTTTGGCAACGCTGCCTGCCGGCACACAATCGGGACATTTTAGACATTCGAAATAAGAGGTGAGACCCCGATTTTATTGCTAGAGAAACAAATTTACAGGTCATAAGGCCAATGATAAGCTGTAGCAAACACAAAGAAGTATGGGGATACCTTCTCATAAGCCTGTCCTGAGAAGTCAACGAGGGCCTTACTCTGTTGTGAAGTTTATTTTTAGTTATGTATAAAATAATTGTTTTGTGTGTTGTTGGGTGAGGGGCTGCCTAGGGCTTGGTGTTTTGTATTGTCTGCAGGTGTTGATTTATGTGGGGGGGATGTTTGATTGCTCATGATCTGAATGTGCTATCAGTAGAACACCTGAGGAATTCTGAATCAATAAAAACACCTGAGCTCAGATGCTTGGGGTTCCACTGTCCAGTATGGTGCTGGCCAGGACAGAGGTTCCCTCTGCTGAGGTCTGAAAGGGTTTGTACCAATGAAGATGCCCCCTTGTCTTCTTTGGAGAGCCGCCACAGCAGCTTACTACTTTATTACTCTGAAACCGTGTTCTCATCACTTCCATGGGCTGATGCATTAGAAGCATTTTCCTCATTACAGCAAGAGACACTGTCTCCCTCACTATGCTGCCTTGTGCATTCAGTGACGATAGCAACCACAGGAGGTGGGTGTCTCCACCCAAGTAGCCCGTGGCCTCACCGTCCCAGCAGATGCTAATAGGCACCAAGGTCTCCTGTCACACGCAGTAGGAAAGCAGCAGGTGAAGCTGTGAATATCATCAAAACCATTAAAGCTTGAACTGTCAAGAGATTTTTCTTTGGACATGACATTTACAGTAAGGAGGCAAGCAGCCAGAGGATTCTGATGAACTAAAATTGTTAGGACTCGAGCATCTGGAGTGAGTGACAAAGGAAAAGTGAGCCACCACTGAGGTTGCCAGCATCACCGGATACATTCAAGCGGGGCCTGGAATCAGGGAGAGCTTGTGTCGGAGGTGGTAGTGCACGCCTGTGAACGAGCACCGAGGAGGCAGAGGCAGGAGGACTGCTGCCAGTTCAAGACACTCCTGGTCTACAGCCATGAGAGCCCGTTTCAAACTCAAAACAAGAGGAGAGAATTTCGGGAAACTTGTACCTTTCTCAATGGTTCAGACCTCCTGCGTCCACCTCCCAAGTGCTGGGATTACAGACTTGAATTCCAGCAGACAGGGATGGCCTCCAACTCATGGAGATCCACTTGCTTCTGCCTCTCCAAGTACTGGGATTAAAGTTCTACAAGACCACGCCCAGCCTCTACCACTCACTTTATATTCTACCAGAAGCTACTTTTGGGCATGCCAACTTGAATTCTGAGAGGTCACCTAACTTGTTCTAGGCACAGCCTCAGGGGTCAGAATAGGGACTTGAAGCAGTCTGCATACTGCCCAGAATACCCTGACCTCTGTGACCGGAGCTGAAAACAGCACGCTGGTCTTGGAGTCACAAATGTGCTTTTGTGACGAGAGGACCCTGTGGCAGTGTATAGAGACAGAAGGGAGGGGGTGACCAAGAGCCAGGAGCTATAGGGACAGCAGCTTCTTTCTACCCAGTTCCCTGGTGCTTGCCGGGGCTCAGTAGAGTAGAAGCCAGAGAAGTCTCACCCTTCTGGGGTTAGGAGGGCCAGAGCAGGGGTGGGTGGATCTATCAGAGCCTGCAGTCACCACCTGACTGAACTGTGAAGGCAGCCAACCAGGAAGCGGGTGTGTGAATAGTTTAGTATCAAATCTGGAGCAAAGTTCACCGGAGCGTGTTTAAGGCTGATTTTCCTATTCTGCTTTTCCCAGCCTGGCTTGGATAGATGCCTTTTTGCCAGCATGGCTGGAACTAACACCACTCCACAGCCAAACTAAACACTCTGGCAGACAGAGAAATACGGCAAGGTACTCTTCCTGGCCCACTCTGAGCTCAGAGCTGACTGGCCGGTCATCTTGCCCGGGCGCCTCCAGACCCCTGTGAGTTCCACTCCCCCTGCTCTGGGCCCACGCAGGATCCTCATGGCCTCTCCTCCCCAAAGGCCTATAAGCCCATTCCACACAGTAGGTCAGCTTCTCACAGTCTGGTTCCTGTTCCCCTTGATGGTTCCGGGGCTGGTTAGGCACCCCGGAATTAGCCTGGGAGGACAAAATGGTGGGGAAATAGAGAGGAAGGGCGCACAGAAAGAACTATTAAAAGATAAACCAGCCACAGGCACAGAGAAGAGGCAGTTAAGGCCTTCCTTAACACAGGCTGGGGGCCAAGTGCTGACATCTCGGGACCGAGGCCAGTGTCAGCAAAAGGAAACCAGGGACCGAGGGCAGGGCACTGTATGACATGCAGAAGTCAGACAGAGTGGAGGCTGGGATGGCCACCTACGTCCTGACCAGTGGGGTGGAGCGAACTAGAGCATGTTGGGAAAGCACTCCAGCACCATCCCCGTCCTCAAGCCTCTCTACCTGTCCAGACTCACTTACTTGGCCATTCATAGGCTTCTACACTCTTCCTCTCCCACAGCTGATTCTCTCGGAGGCTCGCTCCTTTTTCTTCTCCTCTGACTCTGCACACTGCCACATCTCCACAAAAACCCCAGCATTTTTCTGTTGCCAACATACCCATCCTATACGCAATAAAACACTACCAGTTTAATCGATGTGGGACAAAGGGAGGAGAGCGAGCCCCCAGCTGGCACACTGTTAACGGCGGGCAGCTCCGCAGAACGATGTCCTTAAACCTCTACACTTAAGAAAAACAAAGGGTAGCCATAATCCTGGTGGCAGGCCTAGGGTGCATGCAAACATGGCTGCTCTGCACAGCAGTCCCCACAGTGCTTGCCCTTTCAACACCCAAGTCAGAGACCAGATACCAACGGCTGTGACCATGGGTACCACAAAGCTGTGCCCGGATGCTCTGCCGGCCCTCGGCCTAGGCTGCTCTTAGTTCCACCAAACCAAACTGTAACCAGTAACTGCCACTTTAAAGATAAATACAAGAGGACACAATCATGCATCCAAAGCTCCTGACCGTACAGACACTGCCACTACACAGGATAAGTTGAGTCCATTTCCGCTAGGGGCACGGCACCCCTAAAGAGAGCTCTCTGCAGACCGCCACCACTATCTGCGTGATAGCGATGCTGGGGAATTTCCCATTCACCTATTTCTATCTGAAACACCTGAGACGAGCTGAATGAACCCCACCTGTCTCCCTGGAGACCTGGAGCCGCTGGCCATTGCAAAAGGCACCCTGGCCCCTCCTGCCGGTGTACAGCCGCTCCTCTGTGCAGTGGTGAATCACTCCGAATTCCAGCTACAAGGGGCAGGAAGAAAGTGAACGCGCGTCACTCCTTGACACAGAAGTAACAGCGATCTCAAGATGAAGAATCCTCTTAGAGCTGGAACTGGCACCATGACAATGGGACAGAAACTGCCTTCCAGAAGGGAATGGAGAAAAGCAGACTTCAAACTACCTGGACATGAAAGCAAGCCCCTTCTTAAACGAACATATCAAAACTATATATTAATACTAATAAAACCACATTAAAATTATCATGACAAAGTGTTGAAAATTTCATTCTTTAGAATGTCCCCCCTCTACCCCTCTTCTGGCAAAAAGGCTGATTGTGACTGAAAAAAACACCTTAAGCTTCCTCCAGGTTCTTGGCTTGTGAAGGAGCTGAGTACATGTCCATCGAGCCAACAGAACCAGGAACCCATGGACAGCCTCAGGGAGCATGGCTACTGCCCAGAGAGGGTCCCTGTGCAGGCAGAATGGACAGAGACATCAGACAAAGCCTCCCAACGAGTAGGAGCAGGAGGAAGAGGCCGGCACAGAAGTGACAAGCCTCACACACAGGAACTCCTGTCTCTTGTTCTGCCTGCTATTCACCTGGGGTTAAGTGCACCTGCGCTTAATGTCAGGCGCCACAGCCCATCTTTAGGGAGGCCAGGTGGATGCCTTAGCAGAGCCTCAGGAAGCCCTGAGGTAAGCTTAACCACCCAGATATGGGGACTCAGCCTATAGAAAAGGTTTTATTTCTGGAGAGGACTTCCCGACAGCGTGTGGCTCTCTAGCAATACTTACTTGGCCCCCTCTTGTGACCCTGGCTAAGACATGATACCTAAATACAGGCCTCATAGAACTGTGTGGGTCTTGGTCACCTGTCATGGGGCCCCAAAATCAAGGGAAATGTCCTATAGGCAGAAGGGAAGGGTGAATTGCTTCCTACATTGGGTCATGACCAAAGGAAGTATTCCTGTGCTCTGTAACTAAAAACATAGAGGGCATAGTAGGGTTCCACCATGCAGAGGACCCATGTGACCTTTGTGGCCCAGTCTTCCTTTCTGGCAGCAGTGACTCCTGCTACCATAACCCGGTGGCTAGGAGAGACAGCCTTCATGCTCACTGGTCTCACAACGCTGAACAGAGAACCAGTTGCTCATCAATTCCTTACCAAACTGGCAATATTAAATTTTTTCTGATCTACACAAGTGCTAAAAGGTATGTGCAGAAAACTCTTGTTCCCATGAGGTGAATGCACGCTGCTCTTGAGGATGGCAGTGCCGTTCCGAAGGGGCAGCTGTGGAAGACATGGAGCTCCAACTCTGCTTATGCTACTACAAGAAATTAAGTTTTTTGCCATCTTCCTGCCATAAGCTCCACCCTCTGCCCTTCCTCCAGGTCTCAAGCTATGGCTTAGTTCAGAAAGTATCTGGGAATCCTGACAGGGACACGCTCTCATACTAATAGCCAGGAGGAAAAGAAGAAGAATTAATAGATTATTGAGATTAAAAACGCCATCCAAAAATAGGAGCTCCCTTTGTTTGTGACTAGGTCACACGCTCTAGGGGTCAGATAGAGACTCATTCAGATCATCTGCTCAGAACATCGTCTTCCACAGAAGCTATGACTAGACCACAGCAAAATCAAGAGCTAGTCCACCCTGGGAGACAAGACCCAAATCCACACCCCCACAAAAAAAAAAAAAAAAATTGGTCTGTGGTTCTTTACTTTCTTGGATTTGAGAAAGTACATACTTGGAAGTACTAGTCATGGGTAAGGCACATATCAAAGAGCAAGGCAGAGGCCGAAACCAAACAAGGAAGGCCACCTTACCTCCTGGTGAACAGCAAATCCGATGCTAACTGCCACAGTGGGGAATCTGCAAGGGAAGACTTAGGGTTATTCATAATGTAGGGAGACACTAGCTCTCAGAAGCTGTATGTGCTTCTCCAGCACATAAGGACCTTTCTGCATTCTAGTTGGGTTTGATCTTTTTCCAGTTTCACTCACTGCTTCCAGTGCCAACAGGTTCAGCTAGCCCTGCTGTAAGACAGCTGACTTAAACAACAGTACTCTGGAAGCTGTGATAAGACTGATGCAATCTCACAGTGACCATGTACTACTAATCAGGGATGATTTTAATAACCACACGTCTGGTTCTCAGCAACCCAAAAGGCCAACCCCCATTTGAGAATGTGGAGGGCCCAGAAGATGACGTCACAGACCCTGGACCACAGCCACCACAAAGATGCAACCTTTAGCAGTGCTAACATCCCCATCCTGTCTTCTGCTTGAGCTCCCAGCAGGCAACAGCAGGGTAAGCCTGGTCACAGGGATGGTTTTTATGGCCCAGTCCGACTGTGGTTTTAGTGTTGCCAGTTTGTTGCTGTGTCTCAAAATAATCTCTCCTTTGTGTGAAGATCATAGGAGCTTAAAAACAGGAAGGGGCAGGGAAAGAGCAAGTTCTGTGAACTTGCAGGGAAAAATACCGACCTAGACCCTGCGGAAACCCTGAAAGGCAAGGCCGAGTCTCATTGCTAGGCAGGCGCCTCACAGCTTTCCCTCAGCCCTGTTGGCTACGGGCCCAGCACTGCAGGCTTTCTGATGGCTCAGGTCACTGGCTGCAGCTGTGGCCTTGACATACTGGGGCCGCCAGGTCAATGCTAGAGCCTGTTTCTCAGAGGACACTCTCTGCAGCCCCAGATTCCCCTGAGGGCTGCAAATCAGGAAGTTCCGGAGACCCCAAGGAACCCAAGCCATGGAAGATCCTAACAGGAACACGTAGCCTTTAGCTGGAATGTCATGCAGCCCTGTTAGGAGTACCTTGGATGACAAATGTGTCAGAAGTGACAGATGCCCCACTCAGCACAGCATACTGAGAGGAGGGGTTAATGCTTTAGGGAAGTGGCAGCCTGCTGGCAGCAGATGACACTGCTCCACAGCATCAGAAGGGTCCCCTTGCCCATGTGCTAGGTGACAGTCACACAGTGCGCTGTCCGCACAGCATGGAGGCTAACAAGGGCCGTGGAGGCAGCCAACCGCCCCTGGCTCTGTGCACGCTCCTGACTCAACATGGTGTATCCACAACCTGTGAGCATGGGTCTGGGGGTAGGGAAGCTGGCAGCATAGAAATGTCTTCAGGAAATGGCAGGTTAAGATATCTGCTCTCCATTGAAGCCATGCCATCCTCTGCATCTCTGTGTCTTTAGCTCCTTCACGTCTGTGGACAAGTAAACACAGCTCCCACACCTGTCACTGCCAGGGACCTCTAGCTCTTCATCCTCACTCCCATAAGCCACTGTCTGCAGTCACAGGGTGACTCTGTATCTCAGCCCCAGGCGTCCTTTCCTATCTCTGGCTCTTTCTAGGGGCAAGCTCTCAAGGCAGTCATCCTTCAGTTCAATCCAATGTCTTATAACTGTAAAGAACCTTCTAAGTTACTTTCATCTATAGGCAATTAGCTTTTTAAAAAAAATTTATCATTTTTAAGATTTTTTCTTTTCTCATACAACTTAAAGAATACATCCTGGCCCCCCTCTTCCCGCCCCTCCAGCTCACCCCATATCCTCCAGATCTACCCCCCCATCACCACCCACAAACATCCCGAACTGTCCCCCCTCAGGGCCAATCAGTCCTAGTCAGTTGACAATGTTGTGCTTGTTTTCCTTGTGTCCTCAACCCCTCTGGTCTCTGCCATCCCTTCTCCCCCTCTTTCGTGGGGCTCCCCGATCTCTGCACCATGTTTAGCCCTGGGCCTCTCCAGCTGCTGGAGGAGGTGGCAATTAGGTTTTTAATTTTTAAAGTACAGTAAAATATTTAAGTATAGGGAAAGCTAGTCTCAAACTTGTAATCCTATCTTAGCCTTTGGATTAGAGGCTGTACTAGCCAAAAATACTTAACAACAAAATGAAATAAAAACCAAGAACACGATGGGATATCAAGGTAGCTCAAGCTGGCCTTGCTCTCCTGACCCTCCTCTGTCTCTACCTCTTAAGTGTTGGGATGACAGGTGTGTACCACCATACCTAGGTCCCCCTGTATCTATACCCCCCTCCCAACAAATGAGTGAGACAATGTCTTACTGTATGGCCCTGGATGGTCTGGAACTCCTGAGTACCGGGATTAAAGGCCTGTACTAACATGCCTGGCCCCAAATACTTTTAAAACAAAATTTCCTTATGCATTCTTTAAGAGTCCCAAATGGAAAACCTTCTGAAAATGTCAAGATTTGATATTCTTTTACAAGACTAGAAGCTTACCATACATTTATGTCTTCAAAACTAATGCTTTTGAAAAGCAAACCTAGAGGCCACACGGAGCCCTGTAACTACATGTACCCAGCTCCTGCTCACCTGTGCACAAAGTTGCAGGTGCCGTCGATGGGGTCGATGATCCAGGTCGGGCTGTGGGTGAGCACACACTTGGCCCCGGAGGCTGTGGCCTCTTCTGCAATGAACCTGCTGGGGCAGGGGGCTCAGCCTGAGTCAACATCCAACACTCAGCAGAAGAGAGTGTGTAGCAGGTACAAAGCTTGGGGTTCTAGCCCCAGTACCGACCCCACCTTACCCCCCGAAAAAGCAGAGTGACTCTCACTATTGCAGTTTTGGGGGCACACAAGGGAATTGGAGCAGGCCAGGCAGAATTTCAGAAGTACAGAGTGTCTGAAAGCACGCAGAAGCAAGCAAAACTTGGTTCCCGCTTCAGAGTGGGGTTAGAGGTGAAAAAGAGGCAGAAGAGGCCCAAGAGGGGTGCTGGCATGCCGGGCAGAACCTGGGCCATGGAAGGGTAACTGTCTCCCTTTCCCATAGATGACCTTCTACCCTTCCCTCTCTGGTCTCTGCTCCCCTTTGGGAGAAAATAAAGGTGCGGTTATCAGGTTCCTGGCCTCCCTGACATGCTCCTTCAGGGCCACACTGGCTGTCTCCAGCTCAGAGGCTCTTGGCAGGGGGTGCTGGGCTGGCCCCTCCTTTGTAACAAGGCTCTCTGTAAATAAGGCTCCCATAACCACCCTCACAGATGTGCTCTCTGTCCCACTAGGACCTGAAACAAAATCTCAAGCTGAACCTATGAAGGAAATGCCTGATTTTTAAAAAATGGGGCCAGCAAGCACTAGCTGCTCGGGCCAAAGGCAAGGAAGCTCCTACCTCTCCTTTTCCAAACACATCCCACTTAGGTGACACTGAACGTGTCACTATTTTTCTTGGGCAAAGACTTAAGGAGTCACAGTCTTTTCAGCACTGTCTTCTGCAGTTACCCAACTTTCCTAAAGTGTCTTAGAGTTATGTTTTCAAAGAAAACACACTACTGTTTTTCAAATTAATTTATCATTACGTTCATTGGTGTTTTGTCTGCACGCAGGTCTGTGTGAGGGCGCCATATCCCTGGAACTGGAGTTACAGACAGTTATGAGCTGCCATGTGGGTGCTGAGAATTGAACCTGGGTCCTCTGGAAAAGCAGCCAGTGCTCTTAACTGCTGAACCATCTCTCCAGCATCCAGAAAACACATCGTACTCTTAAAAACACCTACAAGGAATCAGTGCCAAAGCCTGAATGCAACACCAGGTAGGTAAAAGTGGTGAAAAGATACACCTCAAGTCAAGAGCTGTAACAAGCTCTCCATATAACTGTGCCAGTCAACTGCTCCTGAGACTGCCTACTTCTTCTCTGGCTATTAAGTGTGGTGTCAAGTAAGTCAGGACTGTGTCTTCAGTTCATGAAGAAGCTGACTGATGCTATTTTGACCCATCTTCCCAAGCTGCAGCCCTGTGTCCACCAGCTGGCCCACAGGGGAGTCCAGGGTAAAGTATAGTGGGAAGATGACTGAACGTAAATGTCCAGCTTTGATGGCAGAAGTAGACTTTTCCTACGTCAAGGACCCTGCTTTATGTTCTGATTGACTTTGCATTCAATGGACATCGCTCTGTGCTGGGCACACCATACAGCACCAGGTTATAATGACCTCAAGGGGGCAGAAGGCAGCAGGGCTCGCAGAGCAGCTGCTCAAGCCCGCATTCTCTTCCCCTCTTGAGACAATCTCACAATCTCGGGTGGGTGTCACTCAACAGGATACGGTCACTCAACAGGATACGGATGACCACGGGGTTTTGTATTGGTGACAGGTCACCGAAATGAATGAAAGAGATGAAGAGAACAAAACGCAGAACCGAACAGCTAGTTCTTTAAAAAACATTAACAAAACTGACAAGTCCCTATCCAAACACAAAGAAGAAATTCAAATTAATAAAGTTAGAGATGTAGGACAGACTCCAGTGACATCCAGGAGACAGCAGAATACTCCAAAAACTGGAGATCTAAAAGAAATGCACAAACTTTCTAAATACAAACCTTCCAAAGTTAAAACCAGAAGACGTAAACAATTTACACAGGCCATAACAAGCAATGAGACTGAAGCAGTAACTTAGAGTCCCTCCACAAATAAAGTCCGGATCAGATGCCTCCACTACCGCACTTTTACGGACGATCTACGGCCAGCACTTCTCAGCTGTCCTACAGAGCAGAGAGAGACCACCACCAAGCTCACTCTACAAAGTCAGTATTATCTAAATAATTAAATACAGCATTATCTAAATATCTAAATACCCAAACTGGATAAAGACTGGAAAAACAAACAACAGACAAACAAAAACTACAAGATGCAAAAATTCACAACCAAGTACTTGCAAATGATTCAAAAACGCATGAAAAAGATGCTACGTCTCACCAAGTTGTTTTCATCCTAAGGATACAAAGTTGGTTCAACACTACAAGTGTTGACTTCAGCATAGAAATGTGATACATTGTGGTGGTTTGAGTAAGAACGACCCCCACAGACTCTCATTTGAATGCTTAGGGTAATGGTTCTCAACCTGTGGGTCACGACCCCTTTGGGGGTCAAACAACCCTTTCACAGGGGTCACCTAAGACCATCTGCACATCAGACATTTACATTATGATTCATAACGGTAGCAAAATTACAGCTATGAAGTAGCAAAGAAATAATTTCATGGTTGGGGGTCACCACAGCATGAGGGACTGTATGAAAGGGCCGCAGCATCAGGAAGGGTGAGAACCATTGGCTTAGGGAGTGACATTAGGTGTGGTCTTGCAGGAGGAAGAGTGTCACTGGGAGTGGGCTTTGCGGTTTCAAATGCTCGAGCCAGACCCAGTGTCACTCTCTCTTCTTGCTGCCTGCCCATCTGGGTGTAGAACTTTTGGTTCCTTCTCCAGGACCGTGTCTCTGTGTGCCCCTGCCATGACAATGGACTAAACCTCTGAAACTGTAAACGAAGCCCCAATCAAATGCTTTCTTTTATAAGAGTTGCTGTGGTCACAGTGTCTCTTCACAGCAACAGAACACTTAAATTCTTTCGGTAAAATTGCAGGATATAAAATTCAAAGTAATAATAGTAATATAAATACAAACCACTGATTATTGTAACAAATTTGCTGAGAAAGAAATTAGAAAAAGTATCCCCTTCATAATAGCTTAAAATAAACACTTAGGAATGAATCTAACAAAGGAGAGAAATAACTCTACAATGAAAACTCAATGAAGAAGCTACCAGATGACTGAAAGGCCCCCTTCTACGCCTGGGTTGGCAGAACAGGGTGAAAATGTCTCTATTACTGAGAGTAACCTACAGATTCAATGTAATCCCCGTCAAAATCCCAATGACAGGGCTGGAAAGATGGAGAGCACTGGCCGCTCCTCTAGAGGACCCAGATTCTATTCCCAGCACCCGCATCATGGCTCACAACCAGCTGCAACTCCAGTCCCAGGGCATCTACTGACCTCTTCTGACACCCACTGGAACCAAGTGTGGTACGCGGACATACATGCAGGCTAAACACTCACATGCATAAAATAATTTTGAAAATTCCCATTCTTCACAGAACTAGAACAAATGATTCTAGAATTCACACGGAACACACAAAACGCCATGGATAGACAAAGTCACCCTCAGCAAAAGAACAATGGTAGAAGTGAGCGTATCACAGTGCTCGTTTTCAATCTATACTCTGGAGACACAGAGATAAAGACACAATGGTACTGACATAGAAATAGACGCGTGGGTGGATGAAACACGGTATAAGGCCCGGAAATAAACCCGCTCAAGCTATGGCCACCTCATGTTTTACAAAGGTGTTGAAAATATGCTTGGAAAGAAAACCTGGTTTACACAACACATGATCCTTGCAAAACTGGATTATTTACCTGAAGAGTAAAACTGATCTGTATCTCTCATCCTGCACAGAAATCATTTAAAAGCAGATCAAAGGCCTTAATTTAAAACCCAAAACATTGAGACTGCTAGAGGAAAATACTTCAAATATATGGCTAGGCAATAATTTTCTTTACTAGAACCCCGATAACACAGGAAACAAGTAGCCCTAAGAATTGAAAAATGGAATTACATGAAATTAAAAAGCTTCAATGCAACAAAGAAAACTGTCAACAGAGTGACCAGACAGCCTACAGAATGAGAGAGAGGTCTTTACCAACTACACTTCAAAAAGGGAGTAAATCTCCAGAATATATAAAGAACTGCAAAATTAACCCCTCAAACCCTAATATTGCCTGTCAAGGAATGGGCCAAAGAAGCGAGCAAGTAATCCGAAAAACAAGAACACAAACGCCCAATAAATACTTTAAAAGTTTTCAATATTTTTAACCATTAGAGACATAAATATGTTGAAGGCAGAAAACTACAACATTCTGGTGATGCATATATCTTCCTCTCACTACAAATTTATCAGTTGTCTATGATTTATTTAGCCCAGGCTGGCCTAAAACTTACAATCCTCCTGCTTCTGCCCCCCAAGGTCTGAGATTGTAGGCAAATATCAGGCCTTTATCTATGCTCTCAAATATAATTATATGACCGCTGTATTTTAAAACCTTAGTCATACTCACATAGATATATTGAAAACAGTTTCATTTAATTTAGACTTTGGACACAAGCTGAGCATCAGCATCTGGGTTTCAGCCCTAGCACTGGGACAAGAAGCCTGGGGGACATCTGTGGAGTGTCCAGAGGCCGAGAGTGTGGAGCAGTGTGGCGTGTGGATTGGAGTTTGGGACTCATGGCTCACAGTCACCAGTTCCTAGATAGGCGGGAGCACCCGACCTCCACAGACGGAAGCCTGGCTCCCATGGATCCCAGTCACTGACTCCTAGACAGGGGTGGGTACTTGACCCCGATGGAGGCCTGCCATGGGCCTGCAGGGGGACAGTTCCAGGGACTGACACTTGCCCTCTTTTCTCTTTAAGATCCTCTGTGCTGGGTCAGAGTTTTCCAAGGGGTTCTGGGGCCCAGTGGTCCCTGCAAGATGCTGGTGGAAGTACCTATACTCATCCCAGAACCAACCAACTTGTACCCCGCATACACAGCAGTATTTACGATGAACTGAGTCATCACCATATATTCATACAATAATGGATCCAAACAGCCAGACCCAAATAACCAACACCCAGAACTCCAGGAACTGTATCCCAGTTTTAGAAGCTCAGCATCTTCATGAGATGTCACATGAGAAAGGGAGAAAGGAAGGGAGGCCCTGAATCCAAAGCCCTGGTCTTCAAGATGTGCTCTGCAGGCCAGGCAGGAGCTGCTCCAGAGTCTTACCCCAGAGCCCACGGCTCTTCTGGAGCGATATGCAAATTGTAGAGTAAATACTTTCATTTTTCTAAGGAAAAGACGAATGGCTTATAGCCTGTTCTCCACAGGAGGGCCCAACAAGACAAACAACCCTGGCCTTTGGATTTCTCCAAAGGGGATTCTTGTGAAGGGCCGTGTCTTACCATGGACTTTGCCCCCCAGAGGCGTCTGTGGATGGAGTCTTACACAGCTGTCGTTTACCTTGTGCTCTTAGGATATGTTCCTGGGTGGCCTGGGAGGCACCACTGCCTGAGTTTCAGAGGTAGGACATGCTTTTATAGATCCCTCTGGAGTCAGAGGCAAGGTGTTTCTTCTGAGCATGCGTGGATCGAAGTAGAACCTCCGATACACACATATACAAAGTTTTAAAACACTAAATTTTTTTTTTTTATAAGATTGTATAGTTACCTTCTGTGAGTAGATAAAGCTGTCCCTGAAGCTATAAGATTATTAAATGAAACACCCAGTGACAAGGCTGGGCTACGTCCTTATAAGTTGTTGGCCAGGGAGGCCCCTGAAGGCCCCAGAATAATACAGGCTATTGCCACTGTTGCTGGCTGCCCACCAGAACTAGAGGACAAGCCCCTCAGGCTGCAGACACCACAGGCTCTGGTTGAAGGACTCAAGAGGAATCAAGCTGGAACTGAGCCGGAAGCTGCCTTCCTTCTAACTAGCTTCACAGTCAGGAAGGTGCTTCGGAGACTGCAGGGGGGAGAGAGGACATCAATGGTCTTATTCTGATGTGGGCTCTGCCTGTGTATTACCAACCTGCCAGGCAAGGTGTGCCACTTTCCTTTTGGATTTGAGGCCCATTCCATAGTGTGTGTGTGTGTGGGGGGGGGAGTTAGGAGGTGGGGGGGGATGATGTCATGTATGGTATCGTGGAAAGTCTGTGGCTGGGGACATCATAGATCCCAGTGGAGAAGTTACTATTGTTTTGCTAAATGGACATGATGTGCCCGTCAAATCACCTTGTACACACGTAAGTTTATGTCCATAGGTCAGTGCTCCTGGCAGCTTTGAGCAGAGAAACTTCTTTTTGTAGTGGATGGCAGTTACTACAGAGGCTTTTAACTGGTCTAAGTGCTCAGAATAAGGGACCATTGAATGCTTAGCCCTAAATGAGGTTCATCACCCCTCCAAGGCTCAGGGAACACAGAGGAAGAGGGAGAAGGCAGATTTTAAAAGTCAGAGGAAGGTGTTGTGAAACACCACAGTCTAGGTGTGACCTGGGTATTACACTCTTGAACTCTTATAATTATACATCTAGAGTTATCTGCACACGATTGGGCCTGTCAGCACTCCATCACAAGATGGAGAGGGGCTTGTGAGGTCCAGCTCCTCCCCTAGGACCTATAGGTAGTTAGTTAATGGTTGCTAGGGTTAGGAGAGGCATGTCTTCAGTGATGTAATCACTGGTGAGTTGCTCGGGCTCTGGTAAATAGCCCCTCACCCATGTTCCTATAAGTGATTTTGATAAAACTCATGGTTCAGAAAGAGAGGGACGGACAGACAGACAGACATGGAAAGAGGAGAACCAGGAGACACGTTGGGAAGAGGAGCACCAGAAGTTGGAGGGGGATAAGAGAGGGTAATGAGGAGAGAGTATGACCAAAATACAGCACATACATGTACACAAATGTTGTAACGAATCCCATTTGTTACATATATGCTAATGAAAAACAAGAGAGAAAAAAAACCCCAAAAGCTCTTGCATGCCTGGAAAAGGAACTATATAATATATTTTAAAGACAACAGATAAGTATAACACAAAATAAATGACTGGTTCTTACCACGAAACCAAAAATCTCATATTTACTGATTGTACATATAAGTATTCCTGGAAAGGAAACCTAAATAGTTTGATAAGATGATTTTAATAAGTATTTTAAAAAGTGGAGGCTCTTCCATATTCCTAAGGTGACCTAAGGACTGGGCGGTTGTCAAGGACACAGTGAAAAGAATAGAAGCAATCCGTTCTCTTCCCTAAAAATGGAGGGACCAGGGCTTGGACTTGGCAACTTGGAGTTTCCCATCTGCCCTTCAGCGACAAGAGGCAGTACCTGTCAGCTGGACCGTGGCCTTCACAGGGTGAGAGCTACTGGGGTGTGTCTCCGGAAGCCAGCACTCACCTGTGCGAAGGAAACCGCCTTCGCAGCTCAGAGACGATTAAATCTTCCACCCGGTGATCCGTTTCCGTCACAAGATCTGCAGCGGACGTTTTTGTCGAGACGTGCTTTTCCTCAGTGAGGGCTTTTCTGATGATCTGAAATAAAAGTATGGGAGGCGATGAAAACTGCAGGCCTCCTCCTCACCAGCCCCTGGCAGCCCTCACCAGCCCCAGCCCCGCATTCCGTGAGGACTGGCTGGACTTGGCCAGTGCCTGCACTCACTCCCCTCCTCCTTCACTGAGCCATCATACCCAGCTCTCAGCTGGGAACCTGAACCATCAGCCCTTACTCTGTTCCCAACACAGACCCGCTACCTGAAATTCTACATTTAAATTCCATTTAAAACTTTCCCTTTGCAATAAGTTCTCGCCGGAAGAAAAAGTCTTGAAAAAAGCTGGAGAGTCATCAGAGGGAACTCCCCAAAATAGGATGGAAGAACACAGGTTTGCCTCCTAGAATCCCACGATTCCATCTGCAAGACTTGTGTGTAAAAACTTTCCTCTAATGCACTTTATGGCTCACACACACACATGATGCACCTGTGAATGCAGGCTATGAACATCCCCACAGAGCTGGACTGTGTCATGGGAACCTTATGCAGAACAGCACCAGCCATCCACAGGGACACACATAAGGTCCTGGAGGCTTCTCAGGAACCACCAGTGCAGGCTCTACAGATGGGCAAGCTGCCAGCACATTTGGATTGAACTAATGGTGCCAACCCAGGCCTTACCCTGGCTAATCATAATGGTAAGGCCTGGGTTGGCATCATTTCTGCTGGCCTGGTGTAGTCCCAGGAATCCCCAGGTACCTGAACAGGAAATCAGAGCACAGTCAGTCCATCACTGAATGCTTCAGTGGACCAACTCCAGCTTGTGGAGGAAAAAGAAATGCCACTTCCAGTTCTATCTGGAGCTGTTTTCTTCATGTCTGTCTATCTGTCCAAAACTGGATAAAAGCGGTGAAGTCAGGACACCTGAATAGACCCGATATATTCCCTCCAGAACTAGCTACCTCCCCAAATCAGGTAATTTTCTCAAAAGTGCCAACAAGGACTGGCAAGTTGGCTCAAGGGGTAAACTGCTTGCTAGGCAAGCCTGATGACCTGAGTTCAATCTCACAGAATCTTTGGGGTTTCTGTGTGTAGCCCTGGATGTCCTGGAACTCACCCTGTAGACCAGGCTAGCCTCAAATTCACGGAGATCCACCTGCCTCTGCCTCCCGAGTGCTGGGATTAAAGGCGTGTGCTACCAGCACCCTGCTGAATCTTTGAAAAGGTGGAAGGAGAAAAATAACTGCACAACGTTGTCCTTGGATCTCCATACATGCATCATGGAACATATACATGCCCGCCATATATAATAAATTAATAAAAAAGTACTACCCAGACTTGACACCCTTTGCCCACTGTGACACTTAGCATCAGACAAGGGCTGCCCGGCCCACACACTGTACTAATGATGTCAAGGTGGAGAGGGCTTCAGTGGAGGGGAGGCTCACAAACACAATCTTTTAAGTTACATATCACTCCTGCGTTTGTGTGTGTGTGTGTCTGTCTGTGTAGACACAGTGTACATGAGGAGGAGAGAGGACAATTTGCAGGAGTTGGTGTGTCCCAGATATCAAGCTCAGGTCCTCAAGCTTGGTGGCAGGTACCTTTACCTGCTGACCCATCTATCACAGATGGACTCTTTGACCAACAGAAATGTGACATCCAGTGTTCCCTACCCTGGACATTCCCTGCAGCAGTACCCTCCTGCTCTGCCTTGTCATCCTTCCTAGAACTGACCCATCCCATAATAAGCCTATCTAGGTGGTACTGTTTTTTACTCTGGGCTGCAAAAATAACAAATATGCTGACAGAAGATTTGAAATGTGACGGGCAATACAAAAATCCCAGAGGCCACCTTCAGCCCATTAACTTCATCTCACCGCTGTTCACATCCTGCCAACCTCCGTCCTGCACTGCAGGGCTTCCTGTCTCGAATGTGTAATATCCTGCCCATTACCACCATGCTAATTCTCTTACAACACCAATTTACACACAGCATCTCTCACCAAACCAACCTCCTCCACAGATGCTCATACATTCATCACCCTCCGCTGTCGAGCTCACACAGTGCCTGACATCCTCCAGGAATCCCAAATGCTGGGCTAGTCCAGGCAGGCTTCCTGGCACTGTGTATGTATCTTATACAGGGAGAGAGGTTCAGTGTGTAGGTGCAGCAGATGTATCTGGGTAATGTGTACGTGGTGAGGGAGGAAGCGGAAAGTAAGAGACAAGGGAGAGAGATCCATCAAGGGTCTAACAGGATGACACAACACCAGAGCTTCTGGAATCCTGCTGAAAGGAAGACTGGGTGCTAGGTTGGGGGTCGGGATCCCAGATCAACATTTCTGGCAAGCTCCGTTGTGGTAAGGAGCCAGAGCAGTTTTCATACCTTGGAGCAAGCAGGGTCACCAGGAGTCTGGAACAGTCCCACTTACAGGTGCTGTGTGTGTGTGTGTGTGTGTGTGTGTGTGTGTGTGTGTCTGTGTATGTATGCACATATGCAAAGATATCGCCATTTTGAACCAGTACCTTCTGGGACCTGCTTAAGAGGAAGCAGACAGGAAACCAGTTATCCCAATTACACACCCATGTGGCCTCCTTGTAGAAGCCAGTCTGAAGACCTAAGACAAAGACCAGAAAACTTCTCAAAACTCCCCAACAGCTTTCTACTGATGCCCCCCAAATGCTACCTTCTTCATTTTAGGAACAGAGCCCCCATGTTTCAGGAAGGCCTAGAGCTGCCTTCAAAGATTACCCTGACTTGCTGCTTCTTGTGCTGCTGGGCTTGGCACCCTCTGCCTAGAGGGTATGCATGGAGAAACCTCTCCAACTCCAGAGTCATATCATCAAAAAGACACTGTACTTCTCTTCAGTGTATCTCGTCCTTGCCCGAGTTTGTGGGTCCCTGCTATGACAGCCAGGGTGGTCACAAGAGGCCCTCTCTGGGCCATGTGCTCACTGCATTTCATCCTGCTCTTGCTATAGGGGTCTGAAGAGCTTCAAGGCCAGCCAAGAGCTCTCTCTCTCTCAAGTCCATCCTCCTCCTTCCCATGCTGTCACTCTAAGAGTGGCATCCTTCTAGGGGCTTTCAGCACCAGATGTTCCCATTTGTGGGGTCTGAATAAGAATGGCCCCCATAGGCTCATAGATTTGAATGCTTGGTCACCAGGGAGTGGAACTGTTTGAAAGGATTACAAGAAACAGCATGTGTGGCTATGTTGGAGTAGACGTATTTCAAAAGCTATGCAAGAAGTGCCCCTCCCCCCGCCGTGTGTCTGTGTGTGTGTGTGTGTGTGTGTGTGTGTGTGTGTGTGTTTCTCTCTCTGCCTATGGATCAGGATGTAGCTCTCAGCTACTGCTCCAGTGCCAAGCATGTTGCCAGGCTCCCCGCCATGATGATGATGATGATGACGGACTAACCTTACTCTGAAACTGTAACGGAGTCCCAATTAAATGCTTTCTTTTGTAAGAGTTGCTTTGGTCATGGTGTCCCTTCACAGCAACAGAAGTGACTAATACACCATTCTCTCTGACTCAGCCAGAAAGTCACCTCCTCCACAAAGGGGCCTCCCACAGAGACCAGCATTCACTCAAGATCCAGACTGCGGCACAATGCAGCCTGCAGGTTCCCCACAGCACTCAGCAACCAGTGAGGGCCCCTTTATCCCATGCCCACCTCCCACAGGCAAGCGTGAGCCTCCACAGGGGCTGCCACACGTGAGGGGCTCTGTGAACACCGTTGATGGAGAGATAAACATGCCTGGCTGTTGCACAATGAGCTCCCACAAACACATCAGAAGGCTTTAGTAAGTGCTCTTGTGACACCATGTCCAACCTCAGGGGTAGTTACAAGCCTGGTCTGCCAGGTTCAAACTACAGCTGAGTGTGGAGTTCAGGGGCCCTGTGGGCAACTTGGGGCTGGTCATTAGGAGCCCAGAGCTCCCATCCATGCCAGGCCTTGCCTCATTATGGAGTCTATAACGGGGGAACAGTGTGGACCGGGAGTAGCATGTTGTATTGTGCTCTTTTTAAAAGTGAACTGTTCATTTTGGGCTCTATTGTGCTACTGCGGCTGCCACAGGGATAGAATGAGCCTGTGCCGTCCAGCAGCGGGGCAGGTATGCCCCCTTGACCCCTCACATCCCCTCCCTCAGGTCCTGATCTCATACATAAGCCTTGTTGTATTCCTTCTCCCTGCCCCACCTCTTGTTTTTGGAAGACAGGGTTCAGGCTAGCACTGAACTGCTGCTCCTCCTGCCTCAACCTTCTGGAGTGCGAGGATTACACAAAGGCAGCAAGGCAACTAGCCTTTTGTACCTTGTGTGGCAAGCCCTTCATACCCAGCCTTGAGGCCACCCTGGGGTCATCCGATGCCAGGCTCAGTCCCTCTCTGTCTCTCTGGACACAATGTCCCTTTTAGTCACAGTGATAACCCTAACTGCCCCACCCCCACCCTGGCCTACTCTTCCAGTCTCACCTCAGCACATTTAGGTCTTGGCTGAGCCCCCTTCTCCCTGGGTCAGTGGCTGGTAGCCATGGCATGTGGCTACTGTGTGGCCACTGACTGTTCCTTCCCCTGGACTGTTGCTTCTCAAGGCAGCAAGCTTTTCACCTTAGCAGCATCAGGACAGCCTCACTCTCTGTAGGCAAGAGGTCATGTCTCAGCAGTGTGTTCTAGGTGCCCGCTCGCTCAATGGACCCACACATGGAGAAGCTACACAAATTCATTTATAGCTAGTGAGTTAATGGCTGTGGGCTAATCAATCTTCTTGCTCTTACCCAGTTCCTATCACTGATGGGAGTAGCAAGGATAAGCTACCTTTCACAACCAGAGCTCTGCGCTCAACAGCCTCTCGGGACCTGGAGCCACAGTGTCCTTGTCTGTAGCAACAGTCACATCTGGGACACAGAGTTGTCTTAAGAGTATAGGCCAGGGGCCCACGCTGACTGACATGCTCTCGGACTCCAACCTCTCTGGTTTTTGTAAGAATATGGATCTGCCTAAATTTAATGACTTAGCACCAAACCATAAACCCATCTTACAATACCATATGCAAATGTCAAACAGGAACCTAAAATCTGAGATTAAGATGAATTTAATTATCTTAATAAGTTTAATTCCTAGGGCTGGCTTCATATATTTAAAAAAAGAAAAGAAAGAAAAGAAGAAAGGAAGCAAAAGAAAATTTAACTCTTAAACCATCCCACACGAAGGAAGGTAGAACGTTTTCAATCAAGTGCTATGATTTGAAAACCTGCCGCCCTGCTCTGCAGCAGGCTAAGCCGCAGTGGGAGATGGGAGTGTATGCTGAGTACCAGCTAAAGCCCGTTCCCATGACTTGTTCCTCCTTAATCTTAGAGATTTTAATCATTCCACCAGCAACTAGTGTGTCCTGTTATTTTTTAAGTCCATCTCCATGACTCTTTTCCCTTCACTCTTAAGACATTTTAATCATTCTACCAGCAAGTTAGCATGTGATTTTGAAAAAAAAGTTTTCTAGTTACTGTCTACAGCATGTGCTTTAGAGACCTCTTAGCATCCCCTCCCCGAGAGTCCTCAGTTAATGTTTAATAAAATGTGGACCTAAGTCACTGAAGCCTGAATTCCAAACTCAAGAAACATACACATCTCCTCTAACACCAGACAACCTAAGCCACGTGCCTCTTCTAGCTAAGTGTGCGTCTCCCTTTCTCATGGCTGACACCCTAGGTCTCACCCCTGGAGTCTGCGCTCCATGTTAGCCTTGCCATCTTCCTATGCACCTTTGCCTTGACCCTTTGTGTCCTCCCTCTCACCCTCCTGAGTCCATCGCCTAGCTCTTCTTAAAGATACAAATGAACTGTGGCATCTTTCGTGATGCTCTCAGGCCCTCTCACAACCTCCTCTGTGGTCCTTCCACATACATCTGTGACTGGTCTCTACTCTGCATCCTGCATCCTGCAGGGGGACATCTGGCAGTGCTCACCAGAGGGTAGGAGCAAGCTGAGACAGCAACACGGGGATTCTGAGACTGGCTCAGCCTGGGGAAATCAAGGCCTCCATCAGCTGAAGTCTTTCCTTAACTCCCAGGAGAAGGCAGCAGCAGACCAGGCCAGCCTAAGGGTCAGGCCAGCTGAGGCTGGGAGAGCCAGCCAGGACTCCCTCTTTTCTGTACTCCACTTTGCTCCCAGTGCCTGGTGCTTTACCCAGTTTCCACCCACACCAGTGCTGGGTGGTTGTGGAAGGGGAATGCCTGGAACCAGTTACCAACATTTCAGTCTTCCAGTTACATGATTCCAGCCTCGCTCTCCCTGAGCAAAAGGACTTATCACTACTAAGCAGGGCTTCCTTTGGGTTAGCTAAGAACCACCTCAGGGCCTCAGAGATCAGGACTGGCTCTCCACTGAGCTTTTCCTCAGGTGAGACCAAGGAGGAACTCCACCAGACTTCCTACTTGCCAAAAACTAAAGGCACCAGCCCCAAGTGCAAGTCTTCCCTCTGTGGGAAAGGACTCAACCCATTCCCATTTTTCTCAGACAGCTTTTGTTAGCAAAACGAGTGGGAGAAATAGAAAGAGGAGGACTCAAAGTTCCCGAGCCCCTTCCCCATTGGGTTAAGAAACAAAACTAAGGTTATATAAAATTTGGGCCTGGGGCAAAGGCTCAGTCAGTTAAGTGTTTATAGAACTTGAGTTTGGGATTCCCAGAGCCAACATAAAAAGCCAAGCATGGGGACATACATACGCCTGTGATCCAGGAGCCAGGGAACATTCCTGAGGCTGGCTGGCCAGTCAGTCTAGCTTAGATACTGTGAGAAATCCCGTTTCAAAAGATACAGTGGTGGTGGAGTGGGATGGAGGGATGGCTCAGTGATTGACAGCACTGTTGCTCTTGCACAGGGCCCAGGTTCGTTCGCAGCATCTACATGGCAGTTAATCATTCTGTCTCCAGGCCCAGGGGATCCAACGCCCTCTTCTGGCCTTCTTGAGCACTGCACTTGTGTGGTGCACAGACATAACATGCAAGCAAAATCCACCCATACACATAAAAGAAAAAGTCTTTACAGAAACACAGTGAGAAGCAACGGAGGAAGACATCCAACATCAACCACTGCCTTCAAATGCATACACACACAATAATTTTTTTTAATTTAAAGAAAAATATGAATAAAGGAAATGAAACCAAAGGAAAAGAACAAGGAGAAATAGTAGTAACACACCCACAGCTGTGCTTGGTGGCATACACCTGTGAGCTCAGCACTCAGGGAGGCCAAAGGAGGAGGAACCCGAGGTCAAGACCAGCCTGGGCTACATAATAAGGCCCTGCCTCAAAAAACCAAATAAAAGAAACATATATCTTGTATAAGGAAAACAACAGTTGACTTCTCAGGTGAGGACAGGGTACTAGAAAACCAGCAGCAAAGCCTCCAAAGGAGGGCTGCTCCTGAGTTACTTGAGAGCTGTTGCTTCACCAGTGATGGCTGAGTGTATGGCTCTGTGGTGGAATGCTTGCTTGAAACCCTGGATTTCACCTCCAGCACTAGGGTGGAGGGCAGGGAGAGAACTAAACGCTGCCGTTTTCCTCACAGGCTGGCTCCTGGGGACATGGCAGCGTGTGTGTGGGGTAGGGTGGGGAGCGTGACCCAGGGATTGAAGCAGATAGGTACCCTCTTTCTCCTCACTTTCTTCAGTGGCAGATGTCTCAGTTCTAGCAGAAGAAAGGAGTCACCAGAGGGAAGACTTCATACAAGGGCATTTGGGGCTCTTGTAAAGAGAACAGCAGGAGCCCAGCCTAAGGTGATAGCATCCTGTGGGCAGCCAGCGGATCAGCTGCGCACACTCACATCTTCTACCTCTCCTGCAATCTGGATCCAGTTGGTTTCTTGGCTGAGAAACCCTCTGGCCATCCACGTGTCATGAGTTCAGAACATCTGCACACCTGCTCTGTCTGCCACTGTCTCAGGACTTTCATGAAACCTGATTTTCTGGCCCAAATCCCTGACATCAGCCTCACAACCTACCCAAACTGTCACCTTAGCCTTCAAAATTCATCTTTTTCATCATTTCTTTACACAGTTCACTCATTTTCATGTAGGATCCATGCAGCAGCCAGGTGGTCTCAGGCTGCTGAGTCTCACACAGGAGTCTACAGAGTACCTTACATCACATACAGAGCAGAGGCTAAAGTTCCCGAGTCGCTCAACACATATTGCCTGGTGAATGAATCTCTCAGTGTTTTCGTGCCACCATTTAAAAACAAAGAGTATCAAATAAGTAAATAAACACGTAAATAGACATTTTAAACAATAATGAAATACAATCTCAACTCCCCAGATCACCTTTTGCAAGTGGGAAGAAATCAGCTATCTTCACTGTAGATCTGACCTTGCCTCTTTCACCTGTGACCAACCCTCATTCAGACCTGGCATCCGCTGGCACTGAAGGCGGTGTGGACAGTTTGGGCAAGAAGGAGGTCTGAACAGACGTACTTAGGTTTGATAAGACCTATCTGTGAGGTGTGCATTTATATCTGTCTGTAAGTTATTGTTAGCCAGCCTGTAAAGTGATGGCTTTCAGAAACGTTCCTCCTGTTCACCATACCAATTGGTCTGGCCTGCTGTCACCAGCACTTGGTACAGAGAATGCAGTAGACCTGCATGTAACAGCCAGCACCAGGAAGGTTCTGATCGGACAGAAAAGAGGTTTCAAATGCATGCAGCTGGGAGAGCAAATCTGTTAAACATTCATCTCTATGGGTACATCCAAGGGCTAATTGTAAGTTGAAGCTCGCCTTGAACCTCAGGTTACCCCTAGAGTGTGAGAAAAGGCAGAAATTCGGGTGCTCCTCACCTTTTAGCCCTGGCCAAAAACCTTGCTAAATTTAGATATGAACCTTCCACTAAGCAAACACGCTTCCGCGCCCTGTGGGGTGGATTACGCAAGACTCAAACGCCACACAAGGGCAAGGCCACGCCCACATAGGATATCCTAACCAATGGGCATTCTCAGTGTAGCTCCTCCCTTGATATATGAGCTACACTTCCCATTAAAAATGAGACACCCCCTGAAGCGAGTTCCCGAGTCTTCGTCCACTCGCCGACTCACCAGAGGCCTGCGTAGATAGACAAGAGGCCATGAACCCACGGCCCAACCCCTTCACCATGGTGTTGCCCTCTCCGCCATGTTCCCTGGCCTGGAGTGGGCTGCTGGCAGCAGGGACTCCAGGAACTAGCAACGGCGGGACACGCGTGGCAAGAGGATTTCACCCACAGGACTACACTTCTCCACAGTACAACTAATATATAAAATATGGCAGCATTAAAGAAAGTTCAGAGCTCTTAGTTTGGTGACAACTGTAAAAACTTAAGTTCTACTATCACAATTTTCCTAAACGATTGATAATAAATTCCAGTTTTACAATCAAAAAGCTGTTTACCTTTCTATTCCCTTGTGGAGCTGGCATTATGGTGCATGCCTATAATCCCAGTACTTGGGAGGCAGAGCCAAGGGGGCTATGAGGCCAACCTGGGATAAATATGGAGGCCCTGTCAGGAGGGAGGGAAGGGAAAAACAGAAGGAAAGAGGGAAAAAATATTGTAAGGGCTGAGGATATAGCTCAGTGAAAGAGCATGTGCTAGAGGCCTTGGCTGGGGTCCCCTGCAAAACACACGCGCGCGCGTACACACACACATGCACACACACTCTTGAGGCCTCTTTAGTATGAGTGGCTGGACTTCTGAAGGGTAGGAATGACTCCAGAAGACTGAGGAATAAATAGGTGGCAGAGTGCAGAGGAGGTAAGGGGGGTGGGGTGAGAGAGCCGATACCCCTAGCAAGGCAAGGGGTATCTCTGAGCAGATTTCATCAGGATGAAGCAAAGGGAACCAAGGGTCAGATAGTGTAACCTGGGGACACTGGGCATATCTCTTGGGTGCTCTCTCCCTTTGAGCCCCCCCCCACCTCAGCTGGTAACTGAGAGCAGCCCACAATGAAATAGCATTGTCTTTCCTCTCTCACAGCCTCCTTCAGTCAGTGCCTGATTACTACAGATCATCATTTAGAGAGTCTTTCTGTCTTTTCACAGGTTACCATGACCTTGTGTGCTTTCTGTCTCTCTCAGTCTTTCCCTCACTCAATGCTAGGCAGGCAGGAAGCTGCATAATTCCCAAGAGGAGCCCAGAGTCCTGAGCTTCCTGACCAGACTCCTAATGTCAGAATCTTTATTTCATTGCCTCCTCTTTCTCTTTTTTTAAAGCTTTTTGTTGTTGGGAAATAGCAAAAATTATCTTTTAAGTTAAAATTTATAAAACCCTTAAGAGCTGTGCCCGTGGTATGGCAAGCTTCCCTCGAGCATCGTTGAATATTAATTAATATCACCTAAGCGTCTTTTTCTTCAAAGATTTAAATCTGAAAAGTCACAGAAACCATAATTTCACTCAACAGCTTTTACACAGTAGTGCCTGAATCCTAAAGTTTCTTCTCAAAGTCAGCAGGGAAGAAAAGTCGTATAGTGGAATCTAAATTCGCTGACAGAGCTCTCTCTGGAAGGATGCTCTCTTTGGAACAGAAGCAAAGAGATGGAAAAGAGGACTGCCAGTTGCTGTTCATAGAGGGTCTACTTTCCAGGAAGAGTGTCTGCCTTGAGCTACAAGCTTTATCAACTGCCTGGGATCGGCTGGACCCTCCATTTTACTGCACAATGCACAGGGTAGTTTCAAAGTACTTCCGGTTGTTGCTGTGTGGGGGTGGCTTTGTGAGTGCTAGGTACCACTCTACCACTGGGCTCCAGTCCCAGCACCGTGGCAACACTTTTAAATACAGGCATCCTCTTTAGAGTAATTTCTGATACACCCGAAAATAATGCTCTTTTGGATATGAGCTTTTCTTATATCCAAAGTCCACAGCACTACTGTAACTCCTGCCCCTCAAGCCAGCAGAGGGGAACCACATGTTTTACGGAGCAGAGCATGGAATAAGCCCTAACTTAAATAGGACCTGCTCTGGGGAACCACTGCACAGACACTCCACCAATATGAGTTCGGCGCTGCCGAAGAGACGGAGGAACAGTTGGGAAGCAAACCCAAAAGTAAAAAACAGGCGCCACAGTTACTGTTCAAACCCAGTTCTTCGGCTCTGCGCTGATTTCCATCCTTCCGGCAGCCTAACGAGTTCCTCCTGAACTCGGGTCTGTGCCAGTCACTCCCTGGAAGCGCTCTCAGGCTGTGAGCCGAGGCTGTCTGGGCTCAGGATGCCTGAGAAGGACAATCAGCCGCAGCCCAGCCAGAGTTCCACGCGCCTGGGGTTGAAACGGGGGGCAAGCATCCACAACCTGGCTGTGGGATTGGTTCTTAAAAAGAGATGACTATGGTAGTCTAGCCTAGGAGGGATTTTCGCGTTTCAGGTTACTCAAACGCCAAGGTCAAGTACCCAGCAGTTGGCCATTCCGTCGCCCAAAGAGCGAGTCCCTCATGCTTTCCCGATGGCTGCGCCCTTCTCCCCAAGGTGCTGACCAACTCGCCCCATGCCGCCACACGGGGGTGAAAGGCCGGAGAAAGGTGCGTCCCAGAAACAGCTCAGGCCCTGTCCTTGCAACTCGCCCCGCTCCGGCCCGCGCGCCCGCAGCACGCCCACGCCGCCCATCTCCGGCGTGCCTTGGAGCTCCAAGGGGCTGGACGCGGCCACCGCGCTCACCTGTCCCGCTCGCAGCGCCAACTGCACCGCCACCTCGAAGCACTCGTCCCAGGGGCCCACGCCCCACCCCGCCTCCTCCTCGCCGCTCCGCTTCATCGCGCCTTCGCCGGGCCCCGCCACCTTTAGCTCTGTTCCGCGTGCTGCGTCCGGACCCCGGCTCCCACTCGTTGCCGCGGCCGCCACCCGAGGCTCCGCACGCCCTCCTTGCGTTCCCGCCAAGACGTGCCTCCGCCCGCGCGCCTTGCAGCAGGAAGGCGAGCGAGGGGCTGCAGCCCAAGTCCCGGGCCCCGCCCCGCCCGCCCCATTCGCCCCGCCCCTGGCCTCCCAATTCTAGGCTTTGCCCCGCCTCCCTAACACAGGCCCCGCCCCGCGCTCTTGTCCCACCCACACACCATTCGCCCCGCCCCTCCCCGCCCCGCCTCCGGGTCCTTCGCCTGTCCTGTACAGACCTCGCTCCTCCCCCGCCCCACCTCGCTCCTCCCCCGGTCCCCCCTGCTCACCGCCATCCCCCTCTCTCCCCTCCCAGCCAAGCGCCTAGCCAAGTCTACTTCCCAGCCTGTCCCGGCCAGGCAACGCCGGGACTGCGAGGTGGGCACTTCCAGCCCCAGGCGGCTGGTGAGGGGCGGCCTCCGGAGATCCGCCTGCCACCGGGCCTCTGGAACTCATCCCGCGGGCACAGATAGCCTCGGGGTCCCCAGGTGTGAGGTGGTTGGGAGCTGCAAGCCAAATACCGGGACAGTCACTGGGTTTCACAAACTGTTTAAACTCAAAACTTGTTTGGAGCCCTAGCTGTGACTATGATTAGAATTTCTATAGCGAGGAGTGACCTTTTTCACCTTGGGCGCTGAAAGCTAGTCCACGCCTACTAGAAAAATGCAAATACTGGGTAGGCATTTCCTGAATGTCCAAGAGTTTTAACTTTATGAGTTCCTATACCCACCACTTTTATAAAAATCGACCCACATAAAGCCATTCTGTGAGTTTGTGTAAAAACATTGACGGGACTGATGGTGGCAGTAAACCTTTTTAGCTAGGGACAGCTTTAAGGACTCTGCCTCCCCTGGCTCATCCCATGGCACAAAAAGCGGACCAAGGTCAGCACGGGGGTGCTAAACGCACTTCATGTTTTTTCGTAATATTCATTCAAGATAGAGTGTTGTGCTTCAGAAAACGCTGGCAACTGCTCTGAATGCTTCTTTTACAAATGAAATGAGAGGCAAGGAAGAGGCTCAGCAGGTGTTTCCTGCCGAGCCTGATGAGCCAAGTTCGATCCCTGGAACCTACATGGTGGAAGGAGAGAACCCACTCCTGAAAACTGTCCTCTGACCACGTGCGTGCGCGTGTACACATGTAATTTTAAAATTGACTGAAAAATGAGGACGTGACCACTCCAAGGTTATGGTTGAGGAGGTGGTTTGTTGTAGAAATGAGGGAAAGCATGGCGAGAGGCTTCTGGAAGAGTCCTTACTGAACATGGCCAGCAGACTGAACCAGGCCTTGAGAGGAGAGAGAGGGTTGAGGAAGTTGGGGCGGCAAGCATACCTAGAGAGATCCAGGAGGAGCTAGCCAGGAGCCAAGAGAACCAGAGCTTATGCAGCTAGAATTATGTAGGAAAGAGAAGCTGAGAAGGGAAGCCCCGCCTCTGACTTCTGGGAGGAAGAGGCTCAGAGGAGGGGTCAGGGTCAGAAGCGCTAGGAGGAACCTCAGGTACTGAATGAGACTTGTCTGGAGTTTCTTTGAGACCTAACAAAAATCTTAAAAGTGGATGGTGTTGCATTGGTGATTTCCACTGGAGATTAAAACTAACGGTGATAAGATGTGGAAGATTTGACTTTGGGTCTTTCTAGTTCCCCTTTCTGAACAGCCTCCGCCCCCCAAGCCCGCACTGTGACCCAATCTGAAAGCTCAGTTACAGCTTGGTATAAAACTTATAATACAGATCTCAACCCATCTGTGGGAAATATTGATAACTAACTGACAATCTCTTAAGGCAGAATAGTGCCTTTTTGACAGGTATCAAGATTGAAGCTAGCCAGCTTTCTCTGTCTTCTTACCTCTGTTCAAGTACAGAATGGTGTTTGTACAGGAGTTCCTGTGCTTGACACTCATGCATTGGCTGGGGATACAGCTTAGTGGCAGAGCTCATGTTAGCATGTACAGGGCCCTGGGTCCCATCCTCAGCACCAAAACCAAAAAAAAGGCTGCTCCCTCCCGCACCCACGCAGCCTCAAGGGATTAATATACCGTGAGCCACATAATTGATATTTAATAAGTCTGTTACTTGCCTTAAGATCCTACATTGCTTGAGGCCCTCCATTCAAACCCTGGCATTACTAGAATTAAATAAATTAATGAATCTGTTTGTTACTCACTGAATACTGAAATCAGCCTTTTATAATGGATCACACACCCCTTTCATGTCTAAATGACAAGGCCCAGAGGAAACATGTGATAGCTTTTCATCCAAGCCTGCTTCTTGTCCATATGCGGCCACATTTATAGGCTGGAAGCCATGTTAACTTTAGTAAGCCACATGTGCTCTGGCTTTAAAAACTTTCTCAACTTCCTCTTCCTTCGATGTCCCTCAGCACATTCTCCATGTGTCCCCAAAAGCCAGTGGGTGGCAGTGTGCAAGGGTTCCCCTTCTGTCCTTTCTTGAGCAGAGCAAAGGCACAATGCCAGGAAAAGCTTTCTTGTATCTACTTCTCTGACAGGTTGCTTTGAGATTAGGTATTATCCTGCAGGGCCAAATAAGTCACAGAAACTGGCCTGGGCATTCAATCCACTTTTTTGTTGGTTTTATCTTATCAACACATCCCTAGAAGGGGACTCCTGATGTCTGATGTTTTGTAGGCTTATGTGTAGAAATCGGCTGTTTGGGGCTGAATTGTAAGTTGATTGTTCTCCCAACCCCACCTACCCATCAAAAACCAAAAACAAACAAACAAACACTTGTCTGCTGAAATCTTAACCTCAGGGTGTGACTGGAGTCAGAGCTTTAAAGAAGTAATTAAGTTGAACTGGAGCTGGCCAGGGACTGGTTGAAGTTCTTATATGAAGTGGGAATTTGTATATAGAGAAAGGCAGCCACCCACAAGCCATGTAGAGACACTTCAGGAAAGATCACTTCTGCCTACATCTTCATCATGGACAAGCAGCCTCCAGAATGTCAAAAAAAAAAAAATAGTATTTGTGGTGTCTAAGCATCCTGGGTAGGCTGGGGTTGTAGCTCAGTGGTTTGAGTCCCTGCCTCAAATGCACGCAGTCCTTCCTGGCTTCCAACCCTATCACCACAATACACAGCTTCCCAGGCTATGGCCTATGGCAGCTCAAGCTGACTGACATGTGGGGAATTAAGGCCGTGTGCCCTGAGCACCCACGCTACAGGTTATAAGGATTTCTTTTTAGCTTGCAAGTCCTGCATGGGGAGCCAGACCCCTGCCTACTCCCACCTGGCCCAAGAGCCCAGAGCCAGTTAGACAGTCATTGGAGCTAGTCAGCACCAGAGCTTTTACTAAAGTCAGACAGTCACCGACAAATGCTGTCAGGTACACGCGACTCACACCGTGTGGATCTGCAACAAAATGATTCTTGGAGTCACTTTGTAGCTCTTCTAGAAGAATCATTTGTTACAAAACTCCTAAGGGTTAAGACATGTCTCATTCATTTGCAATAGAAAACTAGAAACATTTTTCTTTCTCTGGATAAGTCTCCTGGATCTCTTTTTCCCTCGTGGAGGAGGGGGTAATATGGTGGTCAGCCTCTTTCCTGCTGAGTGTAATCTTGTCATGGATCCAGTGTGAGGCTTCTCTGGACTTGTCTTTTGTCTCTGCTTTGCCCAGCAGTCACTCCTCAGACTCCTCCATTCTTAGATCCTGGATGCTATGGAACGGCCCTTCAATAACTGTCACTACCCACATTCTATTAAATTTGAGCTTCAAGGCCTTAGTCCTCCAAAATTTTCAATCCTGCGCATCTGTAATTGTTTATGGCGACGTTAATGGAAATCAACAATGCTAGCACAGGGTTTGATGCTCTGTGGTTCACAGGGTCAGTTGTACGGCAGGGAGCTCTCTTCATTTCCCCACACTGAGCTTTACTTTCTTGCTTCCTTCCTCCTGGTAGGATGAAAACAACCTGCTTACTTTTAGACAACTCCAACACATTAATGGAAAGCAAGGACTCTGCTTTAAAGGAAAAAAAAAAAGGAAAGTAGTGTATTCTGGCTAAATATGAGTGTCTAGACACAGGAACACAGATTCAAGCTACCCTGGTGAATTGGTTAGTTTTTTATTTTATTTTTATTTTTTTTTATTTTCAGGCTTGGTATAACCTAGAGTCTTCTGGAAGGATGGAACCTCAATTGGGAAAATGTTCCCATAAGATTGGCCTGCAAGCTGAGCTGTGAGGCACTTTCTTGATTGATGATTGATGTGTGTATTAGTCAGGGTTCTCTAGAGGAACAGAACTTACAGAATGTCTCTATCTATTTAAAGAAAGGGGATTTATTAGAGTGACTTACAGACTGTGGTCCAGCTAGTCCGATAATGACTGTTTTACAATGGAAGGTCCAAGAATCCAATAGCTGTTCAGTCCATGAGCCTGGATGTCTCAGCTGGTCTTCAGGATATACCAGAATCCTGAAGAAGTAGGCTCTTAAGCCAGCGAAGGAGTGGATTTGCCAGCAAGACTGAGGGCAGGCAGGCAAAGAGCAAGCTTCCTTCTTCCATGTCCTTTATACAGGCTGCCTGCAGAAGGTGTGGTTTAGATTATAGCTGAATCTTCCCACCTTGAATGACTTAATTAAGGAAAAATTTCTCACAGGTGTACCCAGTTGCTTGGATTTTAGTTAATTCCAGAACTAGTCGGGTTGACAGCCAAGAATAGCCATCTCACTGTGGGAGGGCCCAGCTCACTGTGAGTGGTGCCAACCCTGGGCAGGAGGTCCGGATCTGCATAAATAAGCAGGCTGAGTAAGTCACGGAAAGTGAGCTAGAGGCCTCCATGGCCTCTGCTTCAGTTCCTGCCTCCAGATCACTGCTTTGGGTTCCTACCCTGACTTCCCTCAGCGACAGACTGTGATTGGGACAGGTTGAGGGGGGGGACTCCCTCTGTGGACTAAGATAGCATCTTATCCAGAAGACTGGGGACTCAGGGCTGTTTTCTACCTACTTGTCCTTCAAATATGAGGCCAGATGAAAAGATCAGAAGTAATGGGCTTCTTAAAGCCCACACAGCCCTCAGTCTCATAAGCGTCTGAGTCATGTCTTTTGGACAGCTGCTATCTGTCCATTTTGTCCCTTTCTAGAAGGAAGATGTTGTCTATCTGATGCCTTCTTAAAGCATTGTTTTTGTTGTTGTTAGTGAGGGTTTTTTGTTTTGTTTTTTTTTTTTTTTTGTATTAAGACTTTAAAAAATGTGTATGAGTGTTTTGCCTGCTTCTACATGTGTGTACCACGTCCATGCCTGGTGCCCATAAAGGACAGAAAAGGGTGTCTGATTCCCTGAAATTGGCACTGACAGTTGGTTGTGAACAGTCATGTAGGTGCCTGATCCCAAACTCTGCTCCCCCACTAGAGCAGCAGCTGCTCTCAACCATCCCTTTGAGCCATCTGTCCAGTCATGTGTGTTTGTGATTGTTTGGTGTTTGGAGTAGCATACCACTGTGGCGGTTCACCACAGAAGACACATAGGCATTTTCATAGATTCAAACCCTGCCAGACCTCACCAGAGAGAATCACCATCCTGGCAGTGCCATCCTGACAGTGGAACCCCGAGCATCTGAGCTCAGGTGTTTTATTGATTCAGAACTCCTCAGGTGCAGATCATAAGCAATCAACTTCCCTCACAGAAATCCAACACCTGCAGACAATACAAAATGCCAAGGTCTATGCATCCCTTTTTCCAACAGTGCACAGAAACAACTATTTTAAACACAACTAAAAATAAACTTCCACAACAATTCCTCTTTTCTGTATTAAAAAAAATTGCTTTACAACACAATTTAACACTACACCAGCAAAACTATTTACAAAAAGGAACAATAATGAGGCTTTTTATATACATGACCAAATGATACCAAACATCTATCAAGCTTTCACAATGTCTTTGGATAGCAGAAAAACATCATCAATGTCCATTTATCTGGAATTCACTCACAGTCTTCTGGGCTCCTCCAAAAGGCTTGGATCACTTTTCTGGCTCTGCCCTCTGCTGCATACACAGCTCATCCTCCAGGCTCTGGGTGGCTGGCTCCACGGATGCTGCTGTTCTTGGTGGTTGTCCCATGGTACCGGCATCTTCAAAAAGCTGGGGTATTCTGCTGTAACTGGGCTTAACTTTCACCAAAAGCCTCTCCTGGGCTCTCTTCATGGTGCCAAGCCTCAACTTCTTTACGTGACCCCTTCACTCTGGGCCTTCAACTACTAGGGAGGCTGCATCCTCACCAATGGTCTCTCTGGGCCTCTTACAATACCAAGCCTCAGCTGCTTTTCAAAGACCCCTTCATGCCTTCAAAAACAGCACTAGCTAGGTGACTCTTATAGTACCAAGTTCGGCTGCCAGCTCGAGATACAACCTCAGCCAATTCTGGAAGACAGTTTCTGTGTACTGACCCTTAGGAAAAACTTTGCATCTTTTAAGATAAGAGTCTGGTTTGCTGGAAAAAATAACTTTGTCTGCAGTAAGGGTTCTCTCATGGGGTGGAGTTTTCATCACCATAGCAGATGTGTCTGGACCACTCATAATCAGGTTTGCGAAAAAAAAAAAAACAAAAAAAAAAACAAAAAACAAAAAAGAAAAAAAAAGAAAACTGTTCAGTTTAACTAAGCAGCTTTTTGGTTCTAAGCCAGGGCTTCCACAACAGAAGAGGGTCCTGGCCTGGTGGGAAGAATCTTGGGTTGAAACATTCTGGCAGTTTGGCATTCTTTCTCACCACTGCTAAGGGGAAACATATGCCCTTCTTCATAGACCTCAAACACAAGAACCCCTCGGGCTTCACACACACAAAAAAATGCCATCAGTTTTCACAAACTCAGTTTGTGAAACAGCATGCTACCACTAGTGGCAGCATTGGTTCCATGATCAGGAAAAACTGTAAGAATCTTGCTTTTTCCTGCTCCCAGCTGAATTCTGTTTTCAACATGAAAATTCATCCAAAACATTTGTCTGAAACATGGCTCTCGCCTTGGAGCTTCTTTCTCATTTACAATTCTCTCTTGTAAAGTTTCCCTTTTATTAATACCTTAATCTCTGTCCTCTGGGAACTGTTCTGAGTGTACTTTACTGGACTCTGCAAGGTCTGGAGTTTTTTCTTCTTCCTTATTTCAATGTTGGATTAGCTGGCATGATCTCATGTCCCACATTGGTATGCCATTTACTGTAGTTATCTGCTGTGGTGGTTCAGTAAGGAAGACAAGGAGGCATATTTCATAACTGCAAACCCTGCCAGACATCACCAGAGGAACCACTGTCCTGGCAGTGCCATCATGACAGTGGAACCCAGAGCATCTCAGCTCAGGTGTTTTTATTGATTCAGAACTCCTCAGGTGCAGATCATAAGCAATCAACTTCCCCCACATAAATCCAACACTTGCAGACAATACAAAATGCCAAAGTCTGTGCAGCCCCTCACCCAACAGTGCACAGAAACAACTATTTTAAACAACTAAAAATAAACTTCCACAACAGGTGTTGAGATGGAATCTAGCTGTATAGTCCTGCTTTCTCTGGAACTCTGCATGTGTAGATCAGGCTGGCTTGAACTTGTGGTAATGCTCCTGTCTCTATTTCTTACATGCTAGGATTAAAGGCTGAACTTGTACAGCAGTAGTTTCTTTAAGAATATTTAATTTTGTGTTGAATGTTTAGACATTTCAGGTTGAACATTTAACAAACGTCCCACCTGGAGTAGAATCATTTCCCTTAGGCAGGTCTGCACAAAGAGGGCCCAGTCTTGAGACAGGACCCTTGGCCCTTGGCCCTTGTTGGTCTTCCAAAGGCTGAGGTCTGACTTGTGGATCATTCTAGCTTCGGAACAGCCTGATGGGCTTCTCTTGGAGATATTCCACTCTGCTGTCTACCCCTCTCATGCTGATGACCTGTTACATAAAGATACACACTAGTTCAGGCCACCCCTGATAAGGCATAGCACTAAGAAGCAGAGTTGACACATGCAAGTTGTGTAACAATACTTCTAACTACGCTGAGACAAGGTAGCATATGCCAAAGGAACCCAAAGGGCTGTTTTATAATGTAGATCCCCCATCATTAGTGTGCCTGCCAACTACCAGACTACGCCCTTGGTAAACCCTACAGTGCTGCCCATGTAACCAACACTGCAACCCAGAGCCTTGCGTCTGGGCCTACTTAACAAGGGCTGGCTGAGGATGTCACTCAACAGCAGATCTGTGTAGCACAGGTAAGGACCTGGGTTCAATCCCCAGAACCACCAATAACAAAAGGCTTTCAAAGGTCTGAGTTAGATTTTCTCTTACATTTCCCTAAAAGGGAAGCCAGCTGGATACCAACAGGTGTCAAACATAGTGCTAAATGGCACGATACTTATGAAATGGGAGGGTGTGTGCGAGGTCACAGGACAGCTTTGTGGGCACATCTTCTCCACCTTCCCGTGGGTCCCGATGAGTGGACTCGGGCAGTCAGGCTTCCTTCTTCATCCACTCAGTTGTCTTCCTGGCTCCAGCTTTTAACTCTTCATGTTTCTTTTGTTTCCTGTAACTAGTGTTATAGACTCACTGATGAATCCAGTGTTGTGAAAGTTTTGTGCTTTCTTTCCCCATGATAGTTATACAGTCTTAGGTTTTTGATTTGAGTTAATTTTCCATATAGTTAAGGGATTTATTACAATTACATAAAGGGGTGATTATGATAAAAATACATTTTATACACGTATGAAATTGTCAAAGATGTAATAAAAATACTATTTTCTTTCTTCCTTCCTTTCTTCCTTTCTTTCTTTTACTGCATTATTTATTTAGTGTGTGGGGTAGGTCAGAAACTTTTGGGTTTCAGTTCTTTCCATCACGTAGGGCCCAGGGATTGAACTCTGGGCCTCAGGCTTGCTGATCAGTGCCTTCACCAGCTGAGCCACCCTGTGCCCTGCCGCAGCTTCTCCGGGTCTGCCGGAAGGCGGCTCGGCTCGGGAGCCGGTGGCCAGACACCTTGCAGCTTCTGTTGGGGAGACTTCCAGGAGCAGCTTAAAAATAGCCCGGCGAAAGCGTGCAGAGCTCCAGAAAGGGCCGTTTGGTGAGTGATGAGAGCGTGTTCAAGTTCAAGCGTGACAACTGAGCGAACAGGTCTCTAAATGGACGCTCCACATAGGCTGCCAATTAGGTCTTTACAAGTAGGGCGAAGGTCTCGGAAGTGCTGCTACCTGCAGCTAGGCTCCAGGCTCCGCTTCTGTGTCCAACCATGGGCTTTCCTAGAGACAGCAGCGGCTGGATTTACAGCCAGGTGACTTGCCCCTTGACATCCTCTGGCCTTCTTCCAGGCAACCCCAAGGGCGGTCTCTCTTCCAAGTTCAAGGTTATCTGGTGTGTGCGGGGTGTGGGGGTGTGGGTGGGTGGAATACTTAGCTCCCGCCTTAAGCTGACCATCAGATAGCATATGCATCTATAACACCAATGTCCAGCCCCTGATACTCTGGAGATCTGAGAGAGTCCAGGGGTTCTGTGCCAAAGGCTTATTGGTAAATCTAGTTCTGCAGTCACTGGGCGCTTGTGTGAAGTCCGATGGAGGTGGGAGAGGACGTGAGGACACAATCTGGGAAGTGCATCGGCTTAGTTGAGGTTCCCTGAGCTAGCTGGGTCAGGCAGCAGAGAAGCAGAGAAGTCTAGATGCTAGCTAACTCAAGGCTGTCTTCACACACTTCTGTCCATCACTCACAAGGTATTTACTGACACCCAGTTCCGGCCACAGCCTCTGCCTTCTCCCTTTGCCCAGGCATCTCTGCAGTAACATATATTTTGGGCTTTCACAGAAACAACCTGAGCCAGCTATCAAGCAAGCTTTCTCTGAGGGTTCCCCTTCCCCAGCGCCACCAGGTGTCTATGGTGGGGAACAGGAGTTCTAGAAGCAGGAGGCCGGCTTCCCTCTGTCCACTCAAAGCATTCTGCTGTGCCCTGCAGAGCAAGCACTGCCTTGCCCAGGTGACATTGCTTGAGGGAAAATCATCACCATTGTTACATGTGCCAGCAACACTGCCCAGCGAGGGGTTAGAGACCCCCGCCATAGAACTTTCACACCACAAGAGAGCTAGGGAGGCCATGGTAGCAACAAGCATGATATGGCCCAGCAGTAGCAAAGGGCATTCAGGAGACAGTCCCCCCCCCCAGGCCAAGATAAAAATCTACTGTCACCCTGCTAAACAGTAGGCTGACTCCTGAAGCTCCAACGCTGGCTGCTGTTCCTCTGCACTGCTCCCAGCAATAATTCTAAATTCTTCATAAAAATTGAAAAAAATCTTCATATGGAAGCATAAAAAACCAAGGATATCTAAATAAAATAAAATAATAATAGAATAATTATATAATACGAATAATAGAAGAATGGCTGGAGGTATCGCCATCCCAGATTTCAGGTTGTAGTACAGAGTCACAGTGATAAAAGTAGCACGGTCCTGGCATTAAAACAGACACAAAGGCCACGACCTAAGTACACACACCCATGGACACCTGATTTTTTCACAAAAAATACACACTGGGAAAAAAAAGCCTCTTCAACCAGTGATGTTGGTAAAAACTGTATGGCTGTTTGTAGAAGAATGAAAATAGATGTATATCTACCCTCCTGCACACAACTCAACCTCACACGGATGAAAAACCTCAACCTAAGACCACGTACCCTGAATCTTACAGAAGAGAAAGGTGGTGAACAGGCTTGAACTCACTGGCACAGGAGAAGACTTTCAGAGCAGAATACAGAGCTCAGGTTCTAGGACCAAGAACTAATAAATGGGACCTCATAAAATCGAAAAGATTCTGCATGGCAAAAGATACCATCATTTGGGCAAAGGAGCAGCCTATGGAATGGGAAAGAATTTTTTACCAGTTACATATTTGATAGAGGTTTAGCATCTGAAGTATATAAAAAAAACTAAAAAAAAAAAACCCTTAACATTAAGAAAACTAATAACTTGATTAAAAATGGAGTATAGAACTAAGCAGAGAGTCTCAAAAGATAAAATACAAAAGGTTGGAAAACACTTAAAGAAATGTTCAACATCCTTAGCCATCGAAGAAACGCAAATTAGAACTACTTGGATATTTCACCTTACTGCAGTCAGAATGGCCAAGTCAATAAAACAAATGACAGCTCATGCTGGTGAGGATCTTGGTAAGAGGGAAACACTTATTCATTGCTGCTGGGACTGCAAACTGGTACAGCCACTATGGAAATCAGTGTGGTGGTTCCTCGGAAAGATGGGTATTGACATATCTCAAGATCTTGGACATACACCCAAAGTACTTTACTACAGAGACATTGCTCTATTCAGAACAGCCAGAAACAGCCTCGATGTACACCGACTGATGAATTGATAAAGAAAATGTGGTATGTTTACACAATGGAATATTATTCAGCTCTTTTGGAAGACAAAATTATAAGGTTTGCAGATAAATGTATGGAGCTAGAAAAAAAATCATCCTGGGTGAGGTGACCCAGTCCCAAGATGACAAATCCTGCATGTTTTCTCTTATATGTAGATGTCAGCTTTTAAGCTTTCAATATTTGTGTTTCAATCGGTGTAACCACAGAGGCTGGGTAGCTACTAAAGGACTGAGGGAGGAGGGAATCTTTCAGAGATGGGGAAGTAGAATATGCTGTTATAAAGATGCCAGGAGAAACTAGAACAGGAGGATTACATAGGGAGTGGATGAGAGAGAAGGGCAAAGGAGGGGAAATGGGGAGGGGCAACTAACACTAAAGGCCATTTGAAAAACTCTATGGGAACATATTACTATAGAAGCGTCCTAAAATATATACATATGTGAAAGGAATCTAAATGGAGTCATGAAATAATAGGGGAGACATCTCACCAAGTAAAACCTCCAGTGCCTGGATGGGTTACATCTTGTTGAATCATTATTCAAAGAGGTTGCATGGAAATCTCTAAACATCACAGGCTATTGGTTACTCTCAACCACCTTACGGTAGGGCCTCATTGCCTTATTGAAAATAACACTTAATGTCATCCAACACGGAGAAATCAAGCTAACTAGAAGTTTCACCGGGGTTGACTAGCATTCACGGTGCTAGGACGTACTTTGCACAGTACCAGAGGAGAAAGGTAATTATCAATATGACCCAGCTACAAAGCCTGTGACCTACAACAGTGATATGCCTGTAAGAGATACTGGTACAATAGGGATACAACTTTTACAAGAGTAACCAACCACTTTTTTTTTAATGGACTTAAGGTCCATTTCACCTGACACTGCTAAAGTGGCCAATAAATAACCTGAGACGAGATACAACACAGGCCTGAGGGAAAAGCCTGTTAAAGGAACATAGCAATAAAATGACTCCTGATGACATACTGCTATACTCACAGCACAAGGCACCCTTCCCTTGTTCAGCCCACACCAGAGAAGCTTCTTGCAGTAGGTGGGAATTATAACTGAGACCCACAAAACCGGACAAAGTGCAGAGAATGAGAGATTTTGAATCACTGTAGTAGTTTGCTGCTGCGGGGTCTCATCAAGGAGACACAGAGGCATATTCAAAAATGTATAACCTGCCAGACTTCAGCAGAGGGAACCACTGTCCTGGCCAGGCCATACTCGATCGAGAGTGGACCCCTGAGCGTCTGAGCTCAGGTGTTTTTATTCATTCAGAACCCCTTAGGTGCAGATCATGCTCTGAGCTCAGGTGTTTTTATTGATTCGGCACTCCTCAGGTGCAGATCATAAGCCATCAAACATCCCCCACAGAAATCCCACACCTGCGGACAATACAAAATGCCAAGGCCTTTGCATCCCTTTTTTCAACAGTGCACAAAAACAATCATTTTAAACACAAATAAAAACAAACTTTGACAACGGATCACTCAGACCTAAATGTGATGTTTCCATCAAATCCCTTTCCTCAAGGCTTAATGAGCTATGTCAAAGAGGTTTGTAAGAGGAAAGAGGAAAGAAGAGGAGGCTTGTAAGAGCCAGAGAAATGAAGGACTCCCATAAAAATGCTTCCAGAGCATATGAACTCACAAGACTGTGGCAGCACACACAGAGCTTGCGTAGATTCAAGTCAAATGGAGTCCCAGCAACGAGAGGGGGAAGTGGGCACACTGTCCTCCTGCTCCTAACAAAAGCTATCTACAACTGATACTTGCTGGCAAAGGGAAAATCAGCTTTGTCTAATGGAGAATCATTGGGTATGTCGACCACACATCAAGGCCGGCCCCATGCCAGGTGTAGTTGGCTAACGCAAAGCAAACTCGATATTATTTTTGTTTTATTTTGCTTTTTAAAAAATTATTCTCTTGCTTGTTTATTTTGATTTTCATTTTGTGTTTTTTTGGGGAGGGTTGTTTTGAGAGAGAAAAAGAACATAAAATTGGATCGGTAGAGGTGAGGAGGATCTGTGAAAAACTAGGGGAGGGAGAAACTTTCTCAAAATATATTGTATGAAAAAAAAAACCCTAAAAATATAAATTTATATAAAATATAAATTCTTCTTGCTGTTAGCAAGCCTCTTCTCACAGCAGAAAATAGTTTGCGCCACCTAGTGGAGACATTGCTAATCCCCTGCAATCCGCACTGCCTGTGTGGGCCTCCATGCAGGCCCGGGGAATACTCTTATTGCGTGCCCTGCTGGAATGCTAGCTTGGGATTTCTTGGGTCCCAGGTTTTGATGGACACTCCGCTGCTGGGGTAGGGCTTCCTGTGAGTCCCTAGTCCCTGGTCCCTGGCTTGATGGCGACCGGAGCCAGCCTTCAGTTATACCCTTGCCTTCCCTTGGGTGTCAAAAACAATTCATGTTTATGACTCCAGTGAACTTCTCTCGCAGAGATTTGAGAAAATTGCTTGGTCTAACATGAACTGTAAAGTCAAGGGCCCAATTCTTTAAGACTGTGTCTCTATAGGAATGACTTCTGGCTTCTTGACTTTTCTCCCATTGGGGGAGATATTCAAGAAGTCTACGAAAAGGTCATCTTTGCAAGAAGTCAGTTCTGGCTAACAACCAGTGAGGAAATGAGCCCACCCACCACCCTGCGAATGAGCATGCAGGTGCGTTCTCCAGCCCCAGGCCAGAACAAACCAGTCTGACAGCTTTTCCACCATCTTCTAAGGTACTGTGTCAGGTTCTCCAGCTAAGCACGCTGGAGTTCCTCAGCTTAGAAGCTGTGAGAAGACAGGGCATTGGCAAGGGCCAACCTTTTGTGGCATAGCTCTAGATTGTCCATCATGAGCCAGATCGTGAACTGGCTACTCAGGTGTTAAAACCCTGAGCCCACTATCTTTTGGGAAAAATAGTACTGGGTAGTAAGAAATTATTCCATCCATCCTAAGATCTACACTGAAGTGCATCTTATATAAGAACGTGTGCCATGGCTCCCCTCCTTCCCCTCTCTTAAGGATCAAACTCAGAGCTCTATGCATGCTGGCCAAGAGTGACAGGAAAGCCTGTCTTCCCTTCATTATGCACCTAAAATATAGTTGTATATCTCACAGTGGGTGGAGTCTCAGATGTGAGGAGATATTGCAGTTTTCCTAAAGGACCACACAGCTACATGATCAATATTTCCTCCATGGTGTGAATCTTATTTTTGGAGCAAGTGCCTGACTACTCAAAGCGAAGATGCAAAGGTTCATTTGGCATTTGGAAGGATTCCAGAATTTGTTGGCCAGCTGTGAAACAAAAATCATCATGTGACTTGAACATCGAAGGAATGCTAAAGATTCTAAAGATGCTGAGAGTGGGCACTGGTGGCTAAGAGCCCTGGCTGCTCTTCCAGAGAACTCAAGTTCAATTCCCAGCATCCATAGGGGGGCTCACGACCATCTGAAACCAGCCTCCATGGGGACTGCATACACTTGGGATGCACTGCCATACGTGTGGGCAAAACACTCATACACATAAAATAATAAAATATGAAAAGATGTTGAGAGTAGTTCAGAGGGACAACCAAACCAGAAGGCTATGATTTAGATTCTCTCTCTGTATTTGTGTGTGTGTATTTATATATATATGTATATATATATAGTATGTGTAAAAAAATATATATATATATTATATGCAAATTGCTGAAGTTAGAGATCAGAAAACTGCCCGGTGAGATAGCACAGCTGGTGAAAGGTGCTTGTCACCAAGCCTTAAGAACTGAGTTTGAATCCACATGTTAAAAGGAGAGAACTGACTCCTGCAAGTTGTCCTCTGACTTCTACATTTGTGCTATGGGACAAATACTACACACCCTAAACAAACAAACACCTAAACAACAAACAAACAAATGTAGTTTTTAAAAGGACATATAAATAGCCAAGAATATGAATTCAACATCAGTAATCATCAATTCAACATCAGAAATCATCAATTAGAAAACTAGTGTGTGTGTGTGTGTGTGTGTGTGTGTGTGTGTGTGTTGGTACATACTTATAATCACAGCACTTGGAGGCAAGAGGATCAGAAGTTCAAGGTCAGTCTCAGTCACAAAGTATGTTCAGAATCAGCCTGGGCTACAAGAAACCCTTGTCAACCCCAACCAAATGTTATAGCTAGTTTTTCCACACAAAAGCTGCTTCTTAAAAGTCTCCCAGGGGATGGGACTATTCTTGCAGCTTAGACATCCCCTGAGAGCTGGGCTATTTCAGTCACAAGATCAAGTTGTGGTTGGGAGGATGTCTGTGTCTCTGTTCCCCCCCAACCCCCACCTCCCACGCACCTGTCAGCCAGTGTCAGAAGTACTATGAAGTGAGAGGGGAGGAGGAAGGAATGAGGGTGAGGTGCTCCAGATTTCTCCATGGTAACAGAAAGGCGCTTTGGCAGGCACGGAAAGTTGGCTCTCTAGAATTAGACTGTGTTTCTGTGAGATTGACACGGGTCATGAGTATGCTCATAATGCTTCTCTAGGGATACTGGAGAATTAGTGTGGTACCTGGAGGGTATGGTCTAGCAGAAAAGCACAAGCTTGTGTTCATTCATATTTCCCCTCACCCCCGGTTTATGGTGTGGGACAGCAATGATAGACCCATGCGGTAAAACAGTCCACCATGGTAGAAGAAGCAAACATGGTTTATTAGCTCCACTGTGGTAGAGAAGCAGTGGGAAAGGCATTAGAGAGGCACTGTCTGCACAGAAGCATTCTACGCGGCTGCTTTTATGGCTGGGGAATTCCTACATGAACAGCCAGGCAGTGTTCCAATGACACAGCACCCTGGCTCGCTTATAGCTGGGGCTTATTATGGTTAACTCTCCAATAGTGGCCTTGCTCTGAGCCCAGTCTGCCTGAGCCAGAATCAGTCTTGTTCTGAGGCTGCAATAATTGAGTACAGCCATCTGCTCCAGGATATCGTATTCATCTCATGTTCTCCCCCTACTCTCTCTCTCTCTCTCTCTCTCTCTCTCTCTCTCTCTCTCTCTCTCTCTCTCTGAGATGGGATAGAATGTGAGCTGAGGACTGGGAGGACTCTGCATCCTGATGCAGATAAGAAAATCCTCCTCAAGCTTCCAGAAGGAACCCAGACCAGGGGGATTTTATTTATAGCCCAGTGAGACCATGCAGGGCTTCTGATCTTTGACAAAGTTAGGTGACACATTTCTGGTATATTTTTTTTAATTTTTAAAATTTTTTTTTAGAATACCATCTGCATGATAATTGGCTACAGCAGCCATAGAAACCCACAAAGATTCCATTTTAATCTCCTTCTTATCCACTTGTTTATTGTTGGGGATCCATTCCATGTACTGCCATGTACATGGCAAGCAAATGTTCTGCCATTAAGCTGCACCCATACCCCTGTCCTTCTTACCTTACCTAAAACCTTGTCTACTTATGCGAACACTACATTGCTTCAAGCGTTTTGTTCTTTGTTTTCTAGTTAGAATGAATTCCAAGTGAATTTCATTATTTGGGGATTTGACATTTGTGAGTTTGCTTGCTCCCTAAAGCTCCTGCGTAGCCTCAAAAGCCACCCTTGTAATGCCTTTGAGATAATTCAAAGACAACTGCAAGTGACAGTAGATCGAGTTACAATAGTCACATTGTCGCCAGCTGAGGAGAATGTGGCTTAACTTCAGCTCCTATGATCAACATGTGACCTTTGCACAGGCTAATTGAATAAGGCTATGTCCAAATTCTTTTTGGATGATTTCTTGAAAGGTCCCAAGCACAGAGCCGTGGTGTAGGAGGAGGGCTGCAGTATGCCTGATGGAGAGAACAGATGTGCCCGACAGAGTTCCCTGAGGCAGGATTGCTGGGATGCTGGTTAATGCTAAGAAATCACTTATATTCTGCAAGAAGAAGCTTCTCTGATCATGCTTGAGCGATACACTGATTTATGGGTATAGAAATATTTCATGAGGAGTCATTTTGCTGCTTTGTTCCTTTAGCAGAATAATAGTAGTAGGTTTTCAGTAGGACCCATGACCTATCTAGTCTCAGATTTTTGGCCACTTTAGTCGTGTTAGATATGGGTCCATGGAGTAGGTCTTAAGTCCAAGCAAACAGTAGTTGGTTACTTCCATAACATTTCTGTCACTATTGCACCAGTATGTCTTGCAGGCAGGTCATTGTTAAGTGTTTTTATGGGATTCCTGAGTGCGTGAACAAGTAGATCTCTGCTTTTTGTGCCATTTTGTGGGTTCCTTTCCTTCTGTTTGTTTGTTTCGTTCAATTCTAATGTGTTAGTTTTTGTTCTATTTTATTATTATCCCTTAGAAGGCTGCTTTCTAATGAGAGACAGGGAGTGGATCCAGATGGGAGGGGAGGTGGGAGGAAATGGAAGGATTAGAGGGAGGGGAAACCGTAATCAGGATATACTACAAGATAAAAAAATATATTTTCAATAAAAGAAAGACAAAAAGAAATTTCAAAGTAGTGCTAGTTTTCATTTCCCTGATGTCCAAAGATGTTGACCATTTTAAAAAGTGTTTCTCAGCCATTTGTGTTTCATCGTTTGAGAACTCTCTGCTTAGTTCTATCAGAGAGACAGCTTCATCCAGACACAATAGGACTGATGTACGTATGAACTCAGACTCTGTGACATCACACATGGGACCTGCACAGCTTCAAACCAGATGAAATTCCAGCACTGAGAAGGGGAGGTGGACACAAGGTCCCACCCCTAACCAAGAAGTTAATCTGCAATTGGTACCTGTTGGGAGAGGGACAGTCAGTTTTATCCAATGGGGTGTCACCTGTACTCTAGGGCAGGCCCTATGTCCAGGAATAGTTGGTCAACACAAAACACACTCCATATTTTTGTGTGTTTTTTGTTTTATTATTTTTGTTTTACTGTTTCTTTGTTGTTTTGACCCTTGTTTTATGTTTTGTTTGTTTGTTTTTTTGAGAGAAAGAGAGAGAATGGGGATATGAAGTTGGCCTCTCTTCTGGCTTCCTGGCCAAAAGAACCTCCAGGTTCCCCTCTCTCCCTTCTCTCCCTTCCCAGCTCCTTACATGGCCCAGCCACTCCTAGGTATGATGTAGGAGAAGGTTTACTGTAGATAGACAAAAGGGTGAACATAGCAGATATGAAGGAGAGCAGAGCCAGAGGCATCTAGGGAAGTCCAGGGTGGACATGACCAGGCTGAGCTGCTGGATCATGTGAGGAGAGGGGGAGGGGAGAGGAAAAAGAGGGAACCTGGAGACAAAGAGGCTGTGAGGTCAAAAGAGATAGGGAAATCAAATGGCTGGATTATATAGGGAAGAGTAGCTCAGGCCCCTGGGCTGGAGAGTTCAGGGTAGGGGGCAGGGTATATAAGTCAGGAGGACCCTGTAACAGGTAGAGACGGGGGGATGCTGGGAGAACCTGGTGGCCAGGTCCACTTTAAAATTAAATAGATATCTCAGCCAGCAGTTTGTCCAGAGTTTGAGGTCATCATCATGGTCATCATGGTCAAACATGGTCATCATCATCAGTCCTGAGATAAGTTTGACTTGGGGAACCACATGACGGAAGGGGATTTTGATCCCCTGGACCTACATGGTGAAAGGAGAGAACTGATTCCCACCAGTAGGCCTGACTTTTATATTCCTATTGCAGTACTACATGTGTGTGCGTACACACACACACACACACACACACACACACACACAAAATAGATGTAATAGTATTTTTAAAAAGAGGACCAGAGGCAGAGCTTGTCTGAGGTCTGAGATTTGAACCACAACACTGAAGAAAAGAGAGGGAAATAAAGAAACATAACATGTGGTAAAGTTAGGCAGCTTGTGTCCTGTGGTTTACATGGTCTGGAACGCAATGTCTATTTTTATTTGACTCTATGTCAATAACCTTCCAGGCCTGGTTCATCTGACACCAAGTGGAATGCTTCCAGGTATGTGTCATTTCCCTGGTAACCATGTAGCTCCGACCAACAGTGTATGAATAAAATTAGACTCTGTCTGTGTTAATAATACCAGATTGTCAAAAGAAGTTGAAATCTCGAAAAAAATATTTTATTAAAATGTTTTTCATACAATAAGACATTTTTTAGTTTTATTTTATTTTGTGTATGAATGCATATCTGTGAACCACATGCATGTCTGGCGCCTAAGGAACTGGTGAGCCTCCACGTGGGTGATGGGAATGGAACCTGGGTTCTTCGCAAGAACAACTGCTCTTAACCACCAAGCCAACTTTCCAGCCCTATATAATATATATGAATCATATTCTTTCCCCTTTCCTAACTCTTCCCAGATTCTCCTCACCTCCCTACCCACTCAGCTTCATGTTCTTTCTCTCTCTTAAAAAAGTAAAAAGAAAAAGAAAAACAAAAAAAAAAAAAACAAGGAAAAACAACAATGAAACTCCCACAAAATGAAAATCAAAACAGACAAGCAAAAGTAGGAGGAGGAGGGAAGGAGGAGGAGGAGGAGGGGGAGGAGAAGGAGGAGAAGAAAGAAAGAAAAAAAGGAAAGAAAATCAATAAGAGAAAAAAAATATCAAAACAAACAAAAAACACCCACAAACAAATAAACATGGAGGCTAGGTTGTGATGTCTCAAACAAAAAGAAAGGTAGGAAGGAAGGAAGGAAGGAAGGAAGGAAGAAAGATAGAAAGAAAGAAAGAAAAAACAAAAAAAGAAAGAAAGAAAATGGAGCCTTCCCTGGAGTGTGGTTGGTACACTGACACTACATTGGAGAAAACTTATTTTCCCTTTCCCGGCAGATATCAATTGCAAACAGCTTCTTGGCTAGGGGTGGCAACGTGTGATCACTTCCCCTCTCAGTGCTGGGGTTTTTGTCGTGAACCTGTGCAGTCCTGTGTGTGATGCCACAGTCTCTGTGAGTTCACATGTGCATCAGTTCTATTGTGTCTAGAAGACATTGTTTTCTTGGAGTCATTCATCACCTCTGGCTTTTAGAATCTTTCTGCCTTCTCTTCCACATAGACCCCTGAGCCTTGAGAGAAGGGCTCTGATAAAACCATCTCATTTAGGCTGGAGTGCTCCCAAGTCTCTCTCTCTCTGCACACTGCCAGGTGTAGATCTCTGTTAATTACCATCTACTCCAAGAAGCTTCTCTGATAAAGGTTGCTAGCCTAGTAACCTTAAATTCTTCACTTAGGCGACTTTAAAAGAATGTTGCAAAAACCATGTGTCTGAGGTGGAGCTGGGGTTCAGTGCAAGAATGTGTGCTTAGCATACAGAAGGACCTTCGCTTGACCCCCGATCCTACAAACAACAACGAAACTATGTAACACCTCACCCACTTTAAGTTGTCATGGAACTGTTCTCCGTAAGTTTACATAGTTGTAGTGGCTTTAATGGTGAATATAACCATTGAAACATTGAAATTAAACAGTCAAGCCAGTTGTGGTGGTGCATACATGTAATTTCGGCACTTTGAAGCTAGAGGTTGAGGAATCAAAAATGTAAGAACAGGTTTGGCTGAATAGTGAGTTCCAAGCCAGTCAAAAAATCCATCTATAACTAAGCAGTTATATCTACATTCTTAAAATGTTCAAGGAAATACAAATCCCTACCTCCATACATGAAAAAAATGACACATGGGGCCTGGGAAGATGACTCAGTGGTTAAGAGCATCTACTGCTCTTTGCAGCTTGGATTTGGTTCCTAACACATGATACAACCATCTGTAAATCCAGTTCCAGAGGATCCAGCACTCTCTTCTGACTTCTGCAGGTTCTAGGCATGTGATATACACCTTTCCAGACCACATTTTCTTTCTTTCTTTTTTTGGTCTGTCTTCCTTCCTTCCTTCCTTCCTTCCTTCCTTCCTTCCTTCCTTCCTTCCTTCCTTCCTCCCTCCCTCCCTCCCTCCCTCCCTCCCTCTCTCCTTCCTTCCTTCCTTCCTTCCTTCCTTCCTTCCTTCCTTCCTTCCTTCCTTCCTTCCTTCCTTCCTTTTTTTGTTTGAGACAGGGTTTCTCTCTTGTAACTCTGGCTGTCCTGGAACTCACTCTGTAGACCATGCTGGCCTAGAACTCACAGAGATCCACCTGCCTCTGCCTGCCTCTGCCTCCAGAGCATGCACCACCACTGGCCAGCTCTCTTTTTCTTTCTTTCTATCTATCGTTAGTTCGTTTCTTTTGTTCATGTAGTCGTGGGAATTGAATTTAGAGCCTTTATAGGCTAGGCAAATATATTAACACTGGGCTATATCCTTAACCCAAACACGCTTAATAATAAAAATATCAGTTAGGCATGATTTTGTACTCCCGTAATCCAAGCACTTCAGAGGCAGAGGCAGGTGGATCCCTGTGAGTTCAAGGCCAGCCTGCTCTAGTGAGTTCCAGTTCAGCCAAGGCTACATTGTGTGACCATGCCTCAATCAATCAATCAATCAATCAATCAATAAATAAATAAATAATAAATAAGAACAGTTGGGAGTGTAGGTCTGTGGTAGAGAACTTTCGTTTCTTCTTTTTCCGTGTGGCCCCACTGAGCTTAATTAGTCACTTGCTTGAGTTTGGGCGGGAGATTATTCAAGGGTGTAGGTGCAACTTATCCGTGACTACGCCACTAAGGAAAATGACATCCCTCTCCCCCAGCAAATGCTGATTGCCAATAGTCTCCCAGGGAAGGGTTGGGCCTTAAGGGCTCCTCCCTCACCCACGGTGAAATAGGAGGGCCCATCCTTGTGCAAGTTGTACTCAGAAACCACAGCTACAGTGTGTTCCTGAGCACAGAGGCTACCTTATCCAGAAGATACTTTTTTGCTACACCCTTACATTTTTTTCCTGCCCCCTCTTCTAGGACATTCCCTGAGCCTTGGAGGAAGCGATACCGCTGTCTCACTTGGGGCTGGGCACTCAGCCGTCACTTCCTCTTGCCTCTTTGGCCAGTTATCGATTGCTGCAATACCTACAGCCTGAGGAAGTAAGGACCTTCTCTGATGGACACTGGGAGCAGCGTGAATCTCAGAAGGCAAACCTGAGCTGTTTTTGTTTGAGATGAGGCCTCACACTGAGACTGTGTCGTGGAAATTGGTGTGCTGGAATTTGGAACATGAGCCTTTGGGACCCTTTGGTCTCTATTTCCTTAGCTCTGGGCTCGCAAGCCTGCTTCACAATGCTACGTTTTTTGATGTGGGTTTGGAGGTGGTTTAAGCTCAGGTCCTCATGCTTGGAAATCAAACACTGTACCAACTGAGCCAACTCCCCTGCCCAAAATATTGGGCATGAAATTTATAGTGTGTGTGTGTGTGTGTGTGTGTGTGTGTGTGTGTGTGTGTTGCAGGGGATGGAACCCAAGGTCTGGAACATGCTAGGCTAATGCTCTACCACTGAGCTGTGCTCTCAGCCCTCTGGGAACCATTTCAATTATTTTACCTTTACATATTTTGGGAGACTTTAATTTTTTTATATTATTTTTCATTTTTACAGGGGTACATGCTAGCTTCGAGTTTACTATGTAGCTGAGAATGGCCTGGAACATCTGACCCTCCTGTTTCTGCCCTCTGAGTGCTGAGATTATGGACATTGAGCAGACACACATGGCTTTATACGGTGCTTGGGTTTGAACCTGGGGTGGGTTCTGTGCAAGTACTCTGCCATGTGGGCTCCAGTGGCAGCGTGGAGATAATGTTCCTTAAAAATTCCTGTAAATTTTCTTTCCTTGTCTGATCTGTTTCATTAAATTTATAAATGATAGCAGGAAGAGTATTTTTATAAATGTTGGCAATATTTTAAGAATTTATCATTATTATTTGTATGTATGTATGTATCTATCTATCCATTTAGAGTCAGTTGTTTCTTTTTACTATGTGGCCTTGAGGATTAAGCCATCTCACTGGCCCATACTGCCCATGCTGTGCAGGATTCTGCTCCTCTTCCTCCTCCTTTTATTATTTTATGTGTGTGGGTGTCTTGCTTGCATGTGTGTGTATGCCCACAGAAGTTAGTTCCCCAGAACTGAAGTCACAGTTGTTGTGAGCCACCATGTGGGTGCTGGGATTTGAACCTGGGTCATATACAAGAATAAGTGCTCTAAACTATGAAACTACCTCTCCAGCCCTGTGTTAGCATTCTTAAAGGTAGAGTATAAGGATTTTGGTAGAACCCAGCCTATATAAGCCATTTTAAAGAAAAGTGCACTATGTCTTTAAATGTTTGGAACTGAAAATAAATGTTATTTTATTACCTATGCTTCCTTTTTACAAAAGTATCATGGCATAAAATTCTGTAAGCGTGGATGGATTTGTAGATTTATTAGTTACTCTCGTGGTTCAATAGTCAAGATGCTAGCTCAGACCCAGAAGGCTTCAGCCTCGAGATTTACTGCTGACTGTGTTACTCTGACTATTTCTTTCTGAACTCAGAGCTGTACTGAACTCAACTGACTCTTCTGGTTGGCTGAGTTGGCTGATTCAACTTACTCACTGTTCTGGCTCAAACTCTTCTCCAAGCTGCTGGTGCAAACTGACCTTCTGAGCTGGCTAACTGTTTCTGACTGACTTCTTCTGACTCTGGCTGACTTCTGTAACTTCTCTGACTGAAATGATCTACTTTGCCTCTTCGTCGCTTTGCCTGTTCTTCATTCTGATTGATCTCAGAAGTTACTCTGTCAACGTCAAATCAGATTTGGGATTAAAGGTGTATATTCACACTGTACTTCACTTTGCTTCTGATTTTCTGGTTTTCAGTTGACTAGCATGCTCTGACTCCATCCCTTTCCATTCTCTCCATCTCTATTGCTTCTCTCATAACTCTGAACTGACTGAGAACTCTGAACTAAGAACCATGAACTGAGAACTGTGACCTACTTCTGAACAGGCTGCTTCCTTTTACATCCCAAGAGCTGGGATTAAAGGTACGTGCCACCATTGCCTTTTTTATTGCCTTATTTAAAGGTGTGTGCTGCATTCCAATCAGATCACATGGGCCCTGAATGTGATCCTTCCTCAGAGCAGCCTTGCTGCTGGATTAAAAGATTACATATTCCTCTACAAAATTCCCTTTCAAGTTAAATGCATCATACCCCATGATGGTAGACCTACCTTCAGATAGAAGTAAAGTATTTTGAAAAACTTATTTCTTAGGTGATTACAAAAAAAAAAAAAAAAAAAAAAACCACAAAACTTAAATATACAGGAAGGTAGAAATACAGCAAATTCTTGTGTCCCTCAGGTATTTGAACAGTTGTCTCCCAGTTGGTGCTGCTGTTTGTGGAGGTTTAGGAGTGAGGCCTTGCTGGAGGAAGTGTGTGTACTCGCTTTGAGTGTTTATAACCTCACCCTATTTCCAGTTGTTTTTCCTGCCTCTGGCTTACAGTTGAAGATGTGATCGCTCAGCTTCATCTTCCTTCTGCCACTTCTGCCCACCATATTGGACTGTTATCCCCCTGGAACCACAGCCATAATAAACTTCTTCTTCAATAAAGTTGCCCTGGTCATGTTTTTGTTTTGTTTTGTTTGTCACCATAGTAACAGAAAGCAAACGAGGACAACTAGCAATGCAATGACTTTAAACAATACAGCTTTTCTTCCTTTCTTCCTTCCTTTCTTTCTTTCTTTCTTTCTTTCTTTCTTTCTTTCTTTCTTTCTTTCTTTCTTTCTTTCTTTCTTTCTTCAGTATGGGGCTCAGTTGAACCCAAGGCACTGCCCATGGCGCTAAATGCCTTACCCCAAATAACACAAATTAAACATCTTACAGTTGGTTAAATACAGTTCTGTAGCCCAGGAGTACAGCAACAGTCTCACAGAGCCCAAACTGGTTGTGGGGCACATGGGGATTCTGTGAGTCTCCATTTCCTTGCATTTTCTGGCTTTGAGGGGCATTGTCTGTACACTGCTAGGCTTGTGGTTTGTATTAGTTACTTTTCTGTTGCTTTGATGGGAGACCCATCACAGATGGCAAAAACGACTCAGGGGAGAAAGGGATGTTTCGACTCATGGTTCCTGAGGAGATGAAGTCCATCCTGGTGAGGAAGGCATGGCAGCAGGAGCCCAGGGCTGGCCTGGCAGTCAGGAAGCAGAGTGGCCACATTTTATCTGCATACAGGAAGCAGAGAGAGGGAACAGGAAGTGGGGGCAGGCTGTAAGACTTCAAAAAGCCTACCTTCCGTGACTACTTCCTCCATCAAGGCTCCACCTGCTGGAGGTTTCACAACCTTCTCAAACAGCACCACCAACTGGGGACCAGGTATTCAAATATATGAGTCTATGGGGGACTTTTCTCTACCCTAATCTTGACTGGCCAAATTCGTTCGTATCTCACCCTAATCTTCTACATTTGAGGACAGGATGTTGGAAGGCATGAAGTCCTGCTTGCCTCAGGTGGTTGGCTAGTTGCCAGAGTAACATCAGATAACCTCTAATTTTATCATAGTTCCATTTGCATGCTATTTATAACATTTATAACATGTTATTTATAACATCCTCTCTAGTGTCATGACAGTTGGCGATTGCCATGACAGTGACTTGGGAGGACTATAGAAAGTATGCAGAGTCCTCAGAAAAGACATGAATGTCCCTCCCCCCTCCATTATCCTACCCCAGCCTCTCTCTGTCTGTAATCTGCCCATTTGTAGGGCTTAAGAAGTTGATTTATCATCTGGCTTCCCATTTCTCCTGTTCTCCAAGGTTCTCTGGACCTCTGTATGCTGCTGAAGAGGGGAAGATCTTGGGTTTCTGGATGCATGGGACCACCGGGACCGACTAGCCTTTTAATAAGTTTTATTAGAAGAGATGTCAATGCCATAGACACACAGGCAGACAGCAGTGTGGTGGGGGCTCCAAGGAGAGTTCAGGCACATGAGTCAGGAGTCCCTCTTACAGGTTTAGAGGAAGGAGGTAGGAAGGAGAAGAGTTTCCTTTTTTGGTCTGCAGTTGCTGGTGGTAACCAGTGAGTGGTCAGTTAAAGAATGTCAGGTGATAGATAAGCATCTTTTGTGGTGGCTATTACTGGGAGTCCTCAGGGTGCGGAAATCAATAATGTAAAGAAGCAAGTTACTTTACTGCTAAGAACTCAATTTTCAGTTGTTGTCCTTTAATCAAAATGAAGGTGCTTTACATGATGGCACAGACATAGCTAAGAAGGATGACCATGAATCACTGATCCTCTCACCCCCACCTCCTAAGTGCTGGGATTACAGTGTGCACCATCACACATGGGCCACTTTTCTTAACCTTTTGTTGTCTGTGGTGCATGCAGAAGAGTGTGCAGGTGCACATGCACTCAGAAGCCAGAGTAAGACATCCAGTGTCTATCGTTCTCCTCATTTCTTGAGTAAGGTTTGTAACTGAGGCAGAATCTTAACATTTCAGCTTGCCAGTGAGCTCTTGGGATTTGCCTGTCCTGGCCCCCGATGCTGAGGTTACAAGTATGAACAGCCATGCCTGGCTTTTTATGCTGTGTTTGGGATTTGAACTTAGACTTCATGCTTGCACAGCAAGCACTATTATCCTCTGAGCCATTCCTCTAGTTCAGTGGTTCTCAACCATCCTAATGCTACAACTCTTTAGCACAGTTCCTCATGCCATGGTGACCATCAACCATAACATTATTTTTGTTGCTACTTCATAACTGTAATTTTGGTACTGTTATGAATCATAATGTAAATATCTGACCCAAGGGTTAATGACCCATAGGTTGAGAAGCACTGCCCTAGTCCCTTTGTCTTATTCTTGGCCAAGAATAAAAAATCTCTTTGCTGCTTAGTTGGGGCTGGGTCTTGCTACTGGTTCCATAATTCCAAGGAGAAAAGGGACTCAGTTTTGGACCAAAATTTAGACCAACTTTTTCTTCCATATTCAGCACATCTGGTTAGTCCCTACTGCCCTTTCCCTCCTTCCACTGTGGTTATTTCAGCCTCTCAACTCACAAGGCTGGAGAAGCTTCTTGGTTTGTGATGAGCTCCAAAGGATGGGATTGTGCCCACTAAGCTAATATGGGGAGATTTCCACATCCCCTGGCCTTCATATCCATAGAGACTGGAACCTGGGCATCTTTTCGGGGGTCATGATTCTGCCACAAAATGCCCATGTGGCCTTCTTGCTTCAGTGTTAACCTTGGTGCCTGTATTGTTTCTACTACTCTTGAAAAGCCCAGAGCCCCTAGTGGTAAAGGCACTAACCTCTCCTCGGTTTAATGTCAAGTACTCACTATCCCATAAACCTCTGTTTAATGGTGAGTATTCACTTTCCCAGAAATGCTTGTTTCCATTTAACATTTAATGAGCCAATCTAGTGCCTGGCTTCTGACCAATCAGAGAGATCCCTGCTCCCTTTAAAAACCCTTGCAGGAATCTTCTTGGGGTTGTCCATCTTTTGTGGTGGTGCCAGACCCCAGTGCACTGGTTTGCTCTGCAGAATAAAGGCTCCTTGCTTTTGCATCAGAATTGGTGGTCTCCTGGTGGTACTTGGGGAGGAGGGGGATTTCAAAAACTGCGCACAGCACTCTATACCCCCTCTCCCCCTCAAAAAAAAAAAAACCAACAAAACAAGAATTCCAAAATTTGCTTTGAAACAATCTCAGAAATCCTGTCATTCACAGGTATGTGTCTCTGATAGGGACCTTAGGAAAACAGGACCGACAGCAGAGTGCACTGGTGCACACACACCTATGATTCTACCATTCCTGAAGCTGAAGACTGTGAGTTCAAGGCCAGCCTGGACTACAATCAAAACAAAACATGTTGTGGGATATTTTATAGTTATGAATAATATTCCTGTATGCTGTAAAAGAGGAAGAGTGTTTTCTGATGCCTTGCATCAGGTAAAGGATTTGCTTCCTACCTGTTAAACAATGGAGCAGTCATCTAGATCTCCATATGAACAGGCCATTTCTTTACCTTACTGCAGATGAAGGTTAGGTTCCATTCATTTGTATATTGAAGGTCTGGGGGGGGGTTTGGAATAAATAAAGCACCCAGGACGGGGCAGAAAGGGAAAACCAAGGGGGGGGCACCATGGGAGGAGGCAAAGGATGGAGCTCTGCCTAAGCTGCCTGGGCATTGGACACCTGAAATTTTCATGGCTTGAGATTAATATGTCAACAATGACTTAATAAATAGCTTTGCAAAAATCAACATTGGACATTTATTAACAAAAACATGATCAGAAAAGCATTCTCTAGCAAGTTAGTAAAACTTTTCCAATGTCACTTAGTATCCAGCCTATGTTCACATTTCCTTATCTATTCACAAATGTAAAAAAAGAAAAGAAAGCTTGATTGGGTTGTCAGGATTGCTCAGTGAGTAAAGGCACCTGTGGCCAAGTCTGATGACCTGAGTTTGATCTCTGGAAACATCATGGTGGAAGAAGAGAACCACTGGTAAATTGTCCTTTGACCCTTTATGTACCAACCGTGAGGGCGCCACAGTGCGGGCAGGTGCACTCGGGCGGGGAAATAAATAAATGTAATAAAAAAGTTTCTTTGTAGCAAGTCAAATCAACAAATAAGGCCCATAAACTGCATTTTGCTAACTTGTATCTCAAGCCTCCTTTGTAACAGCTCCTTCTGACCCTGACCCTGGAGCCCTCCCCACCCCCCTTTTTGGGTGTAATTTAAAATTTTTATTTAAGTTAAGAAAAAAAAAAAAAACAAAAAACAAAAAACAGAGACAGGGATGCCATATAACCCAGGCTGGTCCTGGATGGGTATCTTACTGCCTTAGGCTCCCTGAGAGGATTTACTTTTTGAATAAAGATTGTTTACAGTCTGTAGGAACTCTGCTTTCTGCTTCTGGTTTACTGCTTCCTGGTTTCTTACCCAGGGTGCTTTTTTAGCTCTGTTATTTCTTAAGCTATTAGTTGACTGGATTTTGTCCCCACCCACTTCCGGATTTCCATGGCAGTACACCAGTATGGATATGCCTTACTTAGGTGGTGTTAAAAGTTGCTCACCTGGACAGAGTTGGAAAGTCTTTCGTAGATAGCGATCATTTGCTGCATGCTCAAGGCATCCCCGGTCTTGTTCTGATTTATATCACACTGCGGCTTCCTCTACACACCATGCTCAGGTTTGCAGAACTGGACCCGCATTTGCGGGCCGGAAGTCAGTACTTAAGTTTCTCCAGCCTACGCTTAATGCTCGGGTTAATAAACCGGTGCTGTTTTTACAGGCTTATTCTGAGAATTATTTAAAATCGTGGATGTGCTACTTAAAGTTGAACATGCAACGTTTTTTGTTTTTGTCACTGAAAAGAAACGGAACCCCACTACAAGCCTCTGGCTGGCTCGTTTACACATGTCGCCGTCCTTGAGTATTTTTCCAAAAAGGCACTTTGCAAGGCCGGGGAGATTACAAAAGACGGGAGGCACGGACGCTCGAGGCCGCCGGCCGGAAGGACTCTCCCGGTTTCCTGCGTCGATTCCTGAGGCTGAGCCGAGCCACCGGGACTGAGACTTTGACCGCAGGACCCGGGGCAGCCGGCGCCACGGCAGCCACTGCAGCCACTGCAGCGCGCAGGCCTCGAGGTCCCCGGGGCGCGCGGCTCGGTCCCCAACGGGCCTGTCCTCCATTCGTGCATCACCTCCAGCCGCCTGGCTGCTCCTTCCTGCCGCCGCCCGGAGCAGCGACTTCCCGGAGACGCCGCGGTCCAGGTCGGAGGAAGGGCGCAGGCGGCCCCCGGAGGATGGCACCGGCAAGCCTCCGCCGCTGCAGCCCCCAGTAGGTTTCCATCTTTCTCTCCATCGGCTCTTCCGAGGCACCGGCCCCGGAGCCTCCAGCAGTCCGAGTTCCACTTCGCAGGCACCGGCTTTGGAGCTCCGGGTTTCCGAGATGATTGACACCGGGGCTCCGCTGCCCGGCTCTGGGGCTGCAGCGCCATCCGGGTCCCCTCCGTGACCCAGGGCCAGGGCAGTGACCGGGCCCGGGATCTTCTCTGGGCTTTGCTTCCCGGATCGGCTCTGCCCCTGCACTCTGCAGGGGTGAAGTAAGGTGAAAGAGTGAGTTCTGCGACCCTGCAGCATTTACTGAAGTGTATTCAAATCTTGTCGCCAAGTGGAACTTAGTGGCCCTTGTACCACAGCAAGTTAAATCTATGAAAAAACAGCTTTCTGGAGACATTATTTATTCACTGAGAGAGGCGTTGACTTGTAAGGCTATCTGTTACTCCTCAGATTTGAAAACAAACAAACTTAATTTTAAAAGATCACTTAAGATGCGAATTTTCACATGCAAATAGCGATCGATAAGATTGTGTTAATAATATATTTAAGATTATAAACAAGCAGGAGAGGTGCATTTAAGTAATAATTTCATTCTATTGTGGAGGAGGTTTAAATATTGGTGATAGCTTTGAAATTAAGAAATCGGTCAGTGAAGAAAAAATATTTTGGTTTCAGTTGTAGACTGGCGATTCCTGTGTTGGGTAGCATAGAACAATGCTCTGTATGTTTACACAGGCTTGTTTCATACTATAATTCAAATGGCTGGTGTGTTGGTTGTCAACCTGGCACAGACCTAGACAAATCTGGGAGGAGGGAATCTCAACTGAGGAACTGCCCCAATCAGATTGGCCTGTAGGCAAGTCTGTGAGAAAATTTTTTGATTAATGATTGGTGTGTGAGGGCTCAGCCCACTGTGGCACCCCTGGGCAATTAGTCCTGGGTTTATGAAAAAGCAACGTGAGCAAGTCAGGAAGAGAAATGTTGTGGGATATTTTATAGTTACGGAATCATATTCCTGTGTGCTGTTTAGGGGGAAGGGTGCTTCCTGATGCCTTGCAGCATGTAAAGAAAGGAATTGCTTCCTATACCTGTTAACATCTCTGTGCTAAAAGCCATGGAGTAGCCACCCAGATCTCGCTATGAACAGGCCATTTGTTTACCTTAATGCAGATGAAGATTCCCTATCACCCTCAATTTCTGCAGCCCGGTGATCAGAGAAGACTCTGACTCAGCCAAAGTTGGACACCAATGGAATGGGCGACATGTCTGCTGGCAGACCTTGAGAAGTGTTAGGTTCCATTCATTTGTATAATGAAGACCTGTGTGGAGAGAGAGGGAGTTTTGAATGAATAAAGCATCTAGGGGCTGGGGCAGAGAGAGAGAGAGAGAGAGAGAGAGAGAGAGGGAGAGGGAGAAGGACAGATGAGCAGAGATGAGCTAGCAGAACCATGGGAAGAGCCATGTGAGGAGGCTGTGGAGTGAGCTCTCTGCCTAAGCCGCCCGGGTATTGCATCCCTGAGAATGGTCATGGCTCGTTATTAATATATCGCTGTTGTATTAATAAATAATACTTTGACAGAGAAAGTCAGCGTTCCTTAATGGTTTCTGCTTTAGTTCCTGTCTCTGTGTTGTCTCGGGTTCCTGCCTTGTTTTCCATCAGTGGATTGTGTAACCTAGGATATGTAAGCAATTACATGACCGTGGTGTTTATATAGAAACAAAACTAAGGCAATTGATTTCCACGCGGGGAAACCAAAGTATATTCTCCACTGAGCCAGTCACTTTAAAAAAAAAAGCTTCCTTTTTACTTCCACAGTTGATAGTTTGCTAAATAAAATTAATTCAGCATCAAAACACATTTTCTATTTTATTTCAGATGATTGTGCTCTGATTTTAGAGAACAGATGACAACTTGGAGCCTTGGTACCCGACTCAGCCTAGGAGTGGCACTCTTTAAAAGGTGAGGTGACTGGTTGACTCTCTGAGCAAACAGGGCTCACAAGGCTCCCTCCCTCCATCTGTCTGTCTGTCTCTCTCCCCATTCTCCCTCTCTATGACTTTTAGAGACTTGCTTGGGATCACACAGCTTGGAAGGAACATAGCTAGGGTGATGGCTTCCCACATGCCTAGATCAACTGGGTGAACCAAGATGTCAGTTCGAATTTCTGCTGATTTCTCTCTGAAGACTTTTCCCAAAGGGGCTCAGGGGAGAATCATCATTACTTCCTCCTGGGAGTGAATGAGCCTGGGTTTTCCTTGCTACATATTAGATGGGTGAAAAATCATGTTCTACTTAACAATCTTTAAAACTTTTTTGTCAAAGTCAATTAGAGTAACTTCTATCACTCCTTGCTATGACTGTAGTTTTGTTTTTTAAGTCCTTAGTGACAGGTAATTTTGCAAGGGGACACACATTCCTTCCTGCAGCAGAGTGGGTGGGGCCTGCTGAGTGGGTTCACAGTATCAGCTGTGTCTGAACCTTTGCCCTAATTTTGGTGCAGGGAACTTGGAGGTCTGCACCTTTGTGTCCCCTTCTCCCCTGACACCTGCCCTCTAGCCCTCCTTCTCCCTGCTAGCTCACACCTGGAGCCCCTTATCACAACTGCTCAGACAGGGCAGGGAAGTGGGTGTGGGAGAACAATTATCAAGTCACCATTCTGGAATTTCAACATCTTGGGAAGCATGAAAGCTTTGTTGTGATGAGTATCAGCCAGGTGAGCATCCACAGCAAGGCCACTCAGGTGCTGTTACAGCACCACTATCCCGGGGACTGAGAATGTCATCAGATAACATCCGAGCCTGCTGGCAGGGGATTTCCAGCATCTCAGTAACCCGTCTACCCCATGCTTCACTGATGTGTTTTAAAAGTGTCTTGCTTATAATTTCCTTTGTTCTGTTTTTATAAAAATGTTGTGAAAGCGTTACCATATTGGAACGTGGTATTTGGAGTTCCTGGGCCGCGAACACACATCTGTGGTGCTGGAACAAGCTCTCTCTTTGTCTTTTTTGATGTGAGAGCTGTGTTTATTGCATCATCCATGCCATGGCCTTGTTTCTGTTTTTATTCATGGAACCCTTCCACACTTAAAGGAGTCGCCAGGCGAGACAGAGAGAGAATCTACGGTGATTCTGGTCCCTTGGCGGGTGGGTTGGTCCTCGAGAAAACGGAGTTGTGAAGGATGACTAGTAAACAGTAGCAGGTGGTCGCAGTGGGTTGCAGCCTGAGGATGACGATGCTGTGGATTTTCTGAGGAAGGTTCCAGGAGGAGGAATTGATTCTACACTGTAGGCAAGGCTTTCTTTGGGAAAAGGACATACTTAATATATAAAATGCTTCCTGTAACCTCTTTAATCAGGTACTTAATATAAAGGGTGTCATTCAAATGAAGACAGAGAAATGAGGGACTGTGGTATGGCTCTGTGGTTAGGTGAACAATGAACAGAGTAGGAGGGAGATTGTGAGTTCAATTCCCACCACCAACCCAAATAAAACCTGACAGGAGTAAGGGAGTCCCCAGGGCCATCCATTTTACTCTCTTATTACCCCCTTCCCCGTCATCTTTTTGCTAATGAATAGCCACAAAGTAAGGATTACAGATGGCCACTGACCCATCTTAGTTACAGCAGAAGCTTTTCATTTCTCCATTTTCTAAGGCAGCTACAATTCTGTGGTTGTTTGTTAGCTTTGGATAATGGTTCCAAGTATGTGTTCACTTGCTGTTTTTTTCCTTTTCTTTTTTTAGACAGGGTTTCACTGTGTAGCCCTGGCTGGCTTGTAACACGCTATGTAGACCAGGTTGACCTCAAACTCAGAGATCTGCCTACTAAAGGTGTGTACCAGCACACTTGGCTTTTATTTTTCTTTAGGTAAGGTTTTTTTTTTCCTTTTTTTTTTTTTTTTTTTTGTGTGTGTGTGTTTCAAGACTGGGTTTCTCTGTTGTAACTCTAGCTGTCCTGGAACTTACTCTGTAGGCCAGGCAGGCCTTGAACTCACAGAAGTCCACCTGCCTCTGCCTTCCGAATGCTGGGATTAAAGGCGTGCCTCACCACTACCCGGCTTGGATAATGTTTTCAGAGTCTTTCTGCATTATGGCTTGGTGCAGAATGGCACTGTGAAATGAGCCAGGCACTTCTCTTTCTCTGTTGTGCGTGAAGCCTGAATTTCACAAAGACAGCTGTCAACCCTCTAGCAATGAGTGTGTTCATGACTCCGTGTCAGGAACCGATGCAGTTCCTGAATCGTGTCTAAAAGCCAACAGACATGGCCTTTCTTTCTCTGGTGGCTCAGCTGGGATCTCAGGTCACTGTAGTCTGGCCTCACCTCCTGCAATGGCTTCTCTGATGCCCAGGCTCTCTGTGGGCCATTGCCTGCTCATACTCTCGTCTTGAGCACATGCTGAGGAATTCTGAAGTAGCTAGAATTCGGCTCATAGAACATCTCAGGGCATCTTTCTACCAACTGTGCTACTCACACGTCTCAAAAACTTACTTCCTTCATGAGGAGCTGGTGGTGGAAGGGGAGGTTCCGGTCTGTGTGGTGTGCTGTGCTGTTCACTCCTTTGTGGGAAAGCAGGAGCTAGAAGGCGAGGAGTTCACACCGAAGGCAAATCTGTCGCAGGCAGCTTCTGAGCCTGCTAACTTTTACAGCACAAGAGGGTGGTAAGGGGTCTTCAGGAGAGTCAGCTTATGTTTTCTTAGTACTCATCTACATTTCACTTTATGGTTCCTACTTTAATCCACATTCCCATTCTTCCTTCCTTCCCTCCCTCCCTCCCTTCCTTCCTTCTCTCTCTCTCTGTCTCTCTCTCTGTCTCTCTCTCTGTCTCTCTCTCTTTCTTTCTTTCTCTTTCTTTCTTTCTCTCTCTCTCTCTTTCTTCCTTTCTTTCCTTTCTTTTCTTTCTTTCTTTCTTTCTTTCTTTCTTTCTTTCTTTCTTTCTTTCTTCCTTCCTTCCTTCCTTCCTTCCTTCCTTCCTTCCTTCCTTCCTTCCTTCCTTCCTTCCTTTCTTCCTTTCTTTCTTTCTTTCATACACAGTCTGTTTGCCCAGGCTGGCCTTAAAACCGTGATCCCCCTGCCTCTGCCCCGCAAGGACTGGAGTTATTGGCGTGCATCACTGTAGTCGGCTTCCATGATGACATCTTAGTAAGACGTCATCGTCTTGGTGGCAGCATTGTTCTAATAGCATCCTTCTGGGATATGGAGGATGTAGACTTTGGATAATAGTACTTTGGAAATTCAGATAGGATTCTGTAATGTGTTAGTGCTCATTTTGTGCTGTTGAGACAGTGTGTCTTAGCTCCTTTTTCTATTGCTGTGATAAACACCATGGCTGAAAGCAACTTAGGTGGGGGGGGGGTCTCTTGACTTACATGTCCTGGGGGTTCCTATTGAGAGAGAGAAGCCAAACCGGGAAGTCAAGGGGTTTTAAAGGGGAGACCTTGGAGGAACACTGCTTTTTGGCTCACTCCCCCTGGCTTACTCACTTTGCATTTTTTTTTTTATAAAGCCCAGGACTACCTGCCAAGAGGTGACACTGCCCTCCACGGGCTGGGGCCTCCTTCCACATCAATCATTAATCTAGAAAATGCCCCACAGACTTGCATATAAGTCAATCTGATGGAGGCAGTTTCTCACTTGATGTTCCGATATGCCTAGATTTATGTCAAGTTGACAAAAATTAGTCAGTTCACAGGGTCTGGCTGTGTTGCTCAGACTGGCCTTAAAATGATGAGCCTCCAGCCTCCTGAATAGTCGAATTACCGCGTGCGTGTCTACCAGGCCTGGCCCATTATTTCCTAACGGAGTGAGGCAGCAGTACTGTAATGATTCAGAAGTGGCGCTCACTTTCCTGTTTCCCTGTAGGTACGGCTCCGGGCTGGGCCCATCTCCTCCACCTTCTCCAAGCTTCCACGGTGGGTTCTTGATGGACTTGATTCTCTTCTGCCGGCAACTCCTGGGCAGGAGACATGGCTCTGTTCAGATGGCACCTGAGAAGACAGAACTTCTGCCTGTTGAATAGGAGGAGAACGCTGCTGCTGAAACTCGCCATCGTTGTTGCCTCTGTGCTTCTGTTTTGTGAATATTTGATCTATTATCTAGTCATCTCTCAGTGCCACTGGCCAGAGGTGAAGACACTAGCCCATGGCCATAGTCAGGAACCTGTGCTGAAAGCCATGTTTCTGGCTGACACTCACTTGCTTGGGGAGATAAGAGGCCACTGGCTGGACAAATTACGAAGGTAAGCGGTGAAGTTGGGATACCTTCTGGAATTCTGTAGGCAGAAAGTCATGGTCTTTCTCCACAGGTCAGCTGAGAAGCTTCAGGTTACAGCTGCTTATTCTAGTGACACATGCAGGATTTTGAATTGTCTTCTACTAATTATTAAGCACATATTATATGTAAAGCCCTGTATTAGGGACTGGTCTGAGCTGCTGGCTGTGAGTTTGGCCAATCTGTAAGTCCTGCCTGCTTGTCAGTCACTGGGCTAGTACAGGAAACCTCACAGCTGTGTGAAGAAAGCACCCCCATATCCACTGAGATGTGAGAGTGGTCCCTGGGTGGGAGGGTGCAGATCAGTGTTGGTGGCTCCCTCTCATCTTGGTGATGTGTGAGTTTGAGCACATTGGGTTTTGGCTCCTCTGGGCAGCAAGAGGCATGAGTCAGCTATGTGTCTGTCTCCCTGAAGATGGAGAGGTCTTGCCTCTTCAACTCTGACCTTTGCCAACTTAACCTGTTTTTTTCACCAGCAAGCTTTTCTTGTTCTCTGCTTTGAATTGAGGTAAAATACACAACACGTGCTATCATCTGTTTTTACACAGACACACAGTGGCAGTTGTCGTTTCAGATTGCTGGGCAGTTGTCACCAGTATCTACCTCCAGATCTTACCCAGGAACCGCACTGTCCTCTCTTCCCTTGTCCCTGACAGCCACCTTTGTGCCTCCTGTCTCTGTGAACTTGGCTCCCGCAGACATCACGTGTGAGGAACCGCACAGCACTTCTTTCTGTCGTTGGCTTGTTTCACTTAGCACCGTGTCCTTCGGGGTTCACCTGTGTTGCAGCATGTGCGGGATTTCCTTCCTTTAAAAAACTGAATCACATTCCCTTGTTTGGATGACCTCATATGTTTGTTTGCTTTTTTAGACAGAGGCTTACTCTGTAGCTCAGGCTGGCCTCATGTTTGTGGCAGTCCTATCAGGCTTTCAAGTCTGGGATTACAGGTCGAGCTAAGATCACATTTTGAAAATTCATCTGGGCAGACACTGGAGTTGTCTATGCCTATGACATATGACAGAGGCATAGGAAGGACTCCCCCCCCCTTTAAAGATTTATTTATTTTATCTATGAATACTCTATCTACATCCGATTCTATTATAGATGATTGTGAGCCACTATGTGGTTGCAGAGAATTGAACTCATGGCTTCTGGAAGAGCAGTCAGTGGTCTTAACCGCTGAGCCATCTCTCCAGCCCCTGGAGGGACTCTTACCAGAGGCCGCTGGTAACCCTGCAGCCACTCCTTGTCTTAGCTTTTCATCACTCAGACAGAATTGCTGACAAGATTTAAAAGGAAGAAAGGCTTATTTTAGTTAGCAGTTTTGGGGCTCAGTTCATCAGTGATTTCCTCTCTCATCATGAAAGGAGGCAGAGTGTCATGGTGGAAGAGATGGCAGAGCAGAACTGCTCAGCCTACTGTGGACAGGAAGCAGAGAGAAGGACAGGGAGGGGCCAAGAACAAGGCCCCCACAGACATATTCCTTCCAGCTAGGTCACGTCTCCCAGTAATGCCTTCATTCTGTGGATCTGCTCTGGACTTGGTGCACTGGTGATATTCAAACCCTTAGGGTCCAGCCACTTCCAAAGCCCATGAGTGGGCAGCCAAGCCTGCCACCTATCAACTATCTAGGGGACACTGCAGAACCAACTGTGACTCTCCTGGTTACAGCTTAGTTGTTCTCTAAAATGTGAGCTTTCTTTGAAGAGGCAGCATCCTCAGAATGCTGTAGGTGTTGGTGAACGGTCCGCAGAGTGGTCAGGATGTGTGATGTTCCCCTTGTGGGTGAACAGGCAAGGGGAGAGAAGAAGGGGGGAGAGGCTGCCAGGTCTTTCTATGAGGAGTTCTGGCCAATGGAGGTAGGAACTAGATGGTATCAGGCTTTGTCTGGGGCTTACAATGGTCAGGCCCCCTGGGCAGTTTTCTGTTTGCCACTGTTGGGGTACAGATGTCCTCACACAGAGCTACCTCTGGCTCTGGGGTGTCAAACCTATAAGTAGTTAGTGATGTATACTGAATACTTGGGGATCTAAAGAAACCTACTCTGATTAAAAACAAAACAAAACAACTTTTTTCTGTACAGTAGGGCATAACATTCCTCTTCAGAGGAGAAACATCCTGGAGCAAGCCACAAGGATGAGGAGTGGTGGGCTGGAGCTGGAGTTGGTGAGGGAAGAGGAAGCACAGACTGAGGAGCTTGGCACTTCCTGTGTGCCTGGGCTGTGCTGTTACTGTACAAGTGCTATCTAATTTATTTATTTACTTTATTTTATAAGCATTGGTGTAAGGGTGTCAGATCCCCTGGAACTGGAATTACAGATAGCTGTGAGCTGCCATGTGGGTGCTGGGAATTGAACTCAGGTCCTCTGGAAGAACAGCCAATGTGCTTGTCGCTTAACCACTGAGCCATCTCTCCAGCCCCAGCACCATTCATTTAAGTCTATCACTATCCCACAAAAGTGGGTGCTTTCCAATTTAAGTAATGGAATTAATTTCCTTTGGAAACAGTCTTTCTATGTAGTTAATGTTAACCTTGAACTCATGGTCTTCCTGCCTCTTCTTCCTCTAAGTCCTGGGATGACAGGGGCACGCCACCATGCTAACGGTTTTCTGTTTTTAAATCTTCATTTACTAAGGAAGAAACTGGGATCAGAGTGGACTATGTGCAAATATTCTCAAGGCTCCACTGACTGGCTGGGCTTCTAAGCCACTGCCTGTCAGACCACACACCCTCCATGCCTTTCCACTTGCTTGTGAACTCACCTGCAGGTGATCACTCGAGTGTCCGTATGTCAGAAACCTACTGGATTTACTGTTGCTATTTCTTTCTTTGTTTCCCCAGCTCTGAAGTTGAAGTCTTTTTTAGAAGGGAAGCTTCAGTTAGGATTGTAACTTAGTAGAGCACTTTCCTAAAATGCACCAAGGCCAGGATTCTGCTTCTATGCCTAACACCACAAGCAAAGCAAAACAAAAGAAAACAAAACAGAAAGAAAAACAACACGGGCTGCAAGCCATCCTCTCAGTGTGGTGTAAACCTACCGGGTCTCTCTGGAAGCTGTGTTAAGTCCTTTCAAAGCTCTGGGGTTCTCTTGTTGCCCTGATGGCTTCAGGGCATTTGAGGATGGGAGAAAGGTAGCCTGAATTTGCTGAGTTTGATCAGATGCAAATCTACTGGTTGTTCCAAAGATGCGGGCTGGAAATCAAGATTAGAGCCATGGGAGACAGAGAATGAGACCATTTAATTCACTTTTTATTTGGTTGTGCTAATTAATTAATTAACTTATTTATTTGTAACAGGCTCTCACTATGTAGCCCTGGCTGTCCTGGAACTTGCGATGTAGACTAGGCTGGCCCAGTCTAAACTCACAGAGATCTGCTTGCCTCTGCCTCTCCAGTGCTGGGGTTAAAGATACGAACTACCACACTGGGCTAATTCACCTATGAAATGTCTGAGAAGGCCCAAGTAGCTTCCTTCACCAGAGAAACAGACTGATGCTTTAATTTTTCTCAAGGGAGTGGCAAATGGAGAGAGCCTTCCAGACAGCTCTGTGGTTGCTGCAACCAGAAGTCGTCTTCATTTTGGGGGACATCTTTGATGAAGGGAAGTGGAGCTCTGCCCAGGTAGGACCTGGGTTCTAATTCTGCCTCAAGGATTCAGTTTTGCAGCCCAGACAGGACTGGGGTAGTGGCTTGAGCTGGGAGTTTTTCTTAGTTCTGATCATGGGAATGTATGGTCCTATGGCCAGGCGTGTGGCTCACCAGTGGAGTGGGCGCTGAGCATGGTTTCTAGCCCCCAAATGATAGTAATCTATCTTGAAGATTCTAAGGGTTCATGCCCAATGCTAGCCTTGTGTTAGGTCAGCTAAGCTTTTGTTTAGAAATGTAGGAAATATGTGGCGAGGGTGACATCATTTATATAATTGGAATACAGTCCTTTAACCTTCTGGGGAGAAGTAGAAATGGGCAAGGTCGTACTATTTCACTTGTTAGCAGAATTACAGGATACATGTTGAGATGGATATTTACCTTCATCTGTTTCTTTTCTTCCTTTGATGGGACAGGGGAACCGAACCCAGGGCCTTGTGTGAGCTAGGCAAGCACTCTGCCACTAAGCTATATTTCAGCCCCTATCCCTAGCCTCCTGTTTAACTGTACATCATGAGAATTAGTTAGTTGCCATTATCCTCTGCTCTTCTCTCTTCTGAGTGAGAGTTGCAGAAGGAGCCACAGGTACCTGGTTTGAGATTTCCCCCCCATCCAGGGGCCTGAGACTGCTTTTAGGCATTGGGAAGATGTCTGTCTTTACCCAGAAAGAGAAAGGCTGTTCTCCTGTAAGCTGTCAGGATGGATGCTCTGCTTATTATGATCTTAAAATAAATGAGAAGAAGTGTTCTTACTGTTGATTTAAAAATATTGGCCACTAAGGTTTATTTATTTTTAGAATTTTATTTGGAAATATTCACAAATCCATTGACATTTTCCAGAACAGTCCAAAAGCTGTTAAAACAAAGTTTTAGGGGCTGGAAAGAGAGCTCAGTAGGTAAAGGTGTTTTCCTGTCAAGCCTGCTGATTACATGGTAGAAAGAAAGAACCAACTCTGACACAAATAAATATATAATTATAAATAAATAAACAAATAAATAAGATGTAAAATAATTTTTAAGAAGTCCTGGATGGACTGTTTTTGCCAGAGGGAAGAGGGTTTGAGGCCCTCAGCTGTGGCTCTTGTTCTCAGGCCTGGGCACATGATGTGCAGCGATTTCAGAAGATGTTCCGGCACAGTCCGCACGTGCAGCTGAAGGTCGTCATTGGCAACCATGACATCGGTTTCCACTATCAGTGAGTAGTGCGTGAAAGAAGCGAGCCTTGAGGATGTCTGCTCCACAATTACTATTTTAAAGTTGCTAAAACTTGGGGGAAGCCAAATTTGGGCTTTATTGAAGAAATTGGTTTTCCTTCGAAGATGTAAGTTCTGGAATGGAAGCTCCTTAAGGAATGAAAAAAATCTTGGCATATTTAGACCCTCAACAGATATCAGGCATGAATGAACTGAATGTGCCATGGAAGAATCTAACTTAAAATGTAATTAATTAATTATATTTATTATTATTATTATTATTATTATTATTATTATTATTATTATTATTATTTTTAGATAGGGTCTCACTGTGTAGTTGTTCAGGCTGAACTGGAACTCACTGCGGAGACTGGGCTGACTCCAGACTCTAGCTGCCTCTGCTCCAAAGTGATGAGATTAAAAGTGTCAGCACACCAGGACTACTTTTGCTTTTGTTTTTTGAAACTCAGTCTTACTATGTAGTTCAGGCTGGCCTCAAAGTTGCAATCCTCCTGCCTTCAACCTCTGGATTAAAATGTACATTAATGCCAAACTATTTTAGGAGTCAGAAAACAAGTCCACAAGTCCTTTGGTAGCTCACACTGTAGCATGTGCTGTATATGACGCTTCTGTGCCAGGCATTGAAACACTTTCTGCACATTAGCTCCTGCCTTTCTCATGTTTCATGACTCATTGTTCTGCTGAGGTCGGAGAGACCTAAGCACTTTGCCTCACGTTCAGGATGAACAGTGGAGCTAGCCACCCTTGCCTGGGGCCAGGTGATAAGCCACTTCTGGGGAAGTTAGTTTTCACATTCGTGGTAACTCCAGGGTGCTAAGCCAGCTTGACCTGAAAAATGTTTCTTTTTATAATTGCACACAGGATGAGTAAATACAGAATAAAACGATTTGAAAAAGTGTTCAGCTCTGAAAGGCTGTTCTCCTGGAAAGGAGTTACGTGAGTATTATCTATAAATTCTTATGAATCTTGTTTTTTTAGTGAGAGGCTGGGGGTGGAGGCCAGAGCCTCAGACCGGCTAAGTACACCCTACCATTGAACCGAGCCCTCAGCTGGGATCCGTCTTCTTCAAAGGTGGTTGCCGTATTGTCAGACCCAGTTCTGCATTACCTTGTACCTGGCTTACTGATGGTGGGTGTGGGAATTGACAGACAGGAAACTTAGAGCCGCCCACAATGAACCAGTCAGTCTATGACCCGCCCACTCAGCATGGGCGTGGCTTTCTGTCTGCAGCATCCCGGATGTTATATTTTCAGCAGCCCGCTTTGTAAAGGTGCTTTTGTGGCTCTGTTTGTTTTGTCTTTGCAGACAAGGTTTTGCAGTGTTGCTCATGCTGTGGCAAACTCCTGAGCTGGGACTGTAGGCACTTGCCACTGTGTACTTCGTAAAGCACTTTCTCATGTGATCCATATGTACTTGTACCAGTTTACAACGGCCACCCTGATAGGTATGGCATCCTGGTGTTTGGTGCCAGCTGTGTGCAGGTGTTTGTTTAGCTTTCTCTGCCTTCCCTAGTTCATCAGCCCTGATCTTTACCATAGAGCATCCTACCCCTTAGTCTGGTCAGTGGATGCCTCCGCCCCCATAAGGCCATAAGCAGGGCCACTCTGAACCTTTTCTGGGTTGTGTTGGCAGTACAGCCTCCAAGACTGTGTGCCCTGCTCCAGCCCACACAGTGGAGGAAACCTCTTCTGTTTTGGTCCTGACCCTCTGTGGTCCCAGAACTGTTGATTGTGCAGTGATGCCATCTCTGTAAAGAGCCGGTGAGGAAAGTATCATGGTCCAGTACTCCTTTTCTACAACCCTGCTGGGTGCGGAGGGCAGCCTCTCTCCAGCAGTATCTTCTTTTCCTGTATAGCCACGGGACCAATGGCAGTGAGTCACTTCCACCTAATTGTAGTGCTTCTGAACTTATACATGCTCACCATCAGGCCGCTTCAGCTCCTTACACCGAAACTATTTAAAATTTAAGCAGTCTACCGACAGGTACCTTTCCCATATCCAGGTGGCCGTGTGTGCAGGAAATAAAAGCATCTTTTCATGCGAGTCCATAAAAATGTAAGGAAGGTAGGCTAGCAAAATTTGACCTTACTGTTCTGGTTAGGGGTTATTGAAGCCCACGTTTGCACCAATCAGCACCTAGTGCTGAGCCTTCCTTGCTGAGTGTGTGCGTCCTGTGAGCTCCCTGGGTCCACTTCAGTGTTTGCTGCTCTGGACTCCTGTGCATTGTTTCACTAATCCTAAACTACCAGCTGATGGTGCTGGCTCCTGGTCGTCTCCGCACCTGCACAGGTGAGATGCATACAGGCTGAGGAGCTTGCCGGAGGACACATTTCTAATTGGATGCTGGATTGAGGGGTAGTTGAGACTTCTGTTAACAAGTTAGTTCTGTCTTTCAGTCCGAGTAACAGAAACAAGCCCAGCTCCATCATATCTTGGAAACAGCGTTGCTTTTGTTTTGTTGATACTAACTCATAATTAGTTTAGCTGGGACTAAACTGCTCTTGGGCTTGTTTCATCACACTATGGATATGTAGTGTTGTTTCCATGGGCACAATGGGAAAAGAGGCTCGCACGTGCGCCCAGTGGCCTGACCTTCTGCCTGCTCCTGTCTGCCTCAGTTTTGTGATGGTCAACAGCGTCGCAATGGAAGGGGATGGTTGTAGCATCTGCTCTGAAGCGGAAGCTGAACTCACAGAGATTTCTCGTAAACTGAATTGCTCCCGAGAGGTAGGAGATCGTCAGAACAGCACAGGCCTCTGCGTGCTTGTCTTCCAGAGGCGCCACAGCTGGTGCACTGGCAGTTAGTCACCCAGCTCCCCTTTCCCTCCCGCAGTGGGTAAGCGCTGGGTTTGCTGGGTTAACAGGGTAACTTCTGACCAGCAGGTGCGGAGATCCAGCCAGTGTGAAGGTGAGCAGCAGCTCCCCTTGTCTGCCCCAGTATTGCTGCAGGTGAGCTGGGGGAGGAAACTAAGCCCAGCCACCCACGCTTCTGACTTCTGAGAATGTCACTGATGTCACTTTAACCCTGGACAGCACTACCCACTCTATCGGGCCAGCGATGCTAACTGCTCTGGTGATGACGCGGCTCCTCCAGAGGAAAGGAGCATCCCCTTTAAGGAGAGATACGATGTTCTTTCTCGGGAGGCCTCACAAAAGGTGTGTGGTGATGTGACCTTATGCCAGTGTCACATGGGGACAGTGGAACGAACACACAGGCCTTTGTGGTTACCAGCTGCAGGAAGGGGAGGGCTTAGATCATCTCGGATTTCTGTTCAGTCGCTTTGTCCATTTCTTCTTTGGTAGGGCCACGATTTCCTGATCTCCATTAAAATTATACTCTTGGCTAATCTTTACATTAAAAAATTTTAAATCGGCCTAAATGGATTGAGTGTAAATGAAATTTCGAGTCTAATTTTGGAGGATTTAATTAGAAATATGCTTTCTCAAATATGTATATTTAGAGAAAAGTACACATCATAGGTAACATTATAGAAATGTATATTAAAATGTAAATTTATAAATATTAAACGTAAGCATAAATCTGTTTTAAATATAAATATATTTGTGGGAAATATTTATGAAACGAATTTGTAAAAATAATATAAGAATCTGTGATAGGAAGAGTGGGTTCAAAGGTTCCCTAGGAATAGGGGGAATCTGAGGAGATAGAAACCTGCCCCACATGCTAAGGAGTAGTGTTTATCTGAGTGCAATGAGAGGCCCAGTCTTGCCCTGGCGAAGCCGTGGGGTAACTCTGCCAGTCTGAGTACTAACTGCCCACCCATATCTCCCTGGCCACCAGCTGCTGTGGTGGCTCCGGCCGCGCCTGGTTCTGAGCGGTCACACGCACAGCGCCTGTGAGGTGCTCCATCCTGGAGGAGCCCCCGAAGTGAGCATCCCGTCCTTCAGTTGGAGGAACAGAAACAACCCCAGCTTCATCATGGTAACGTAAACCTTTATTTTTATCTGAAAGCTCTCGTGAGTATTGAAATCAACACAGTAATCAACTATTTAATGTCTGCAATCTGTGAAAACGTACAAAAGCCAGAAATAAATCGCCCTCTGTACACTCTGAGTTGGATACACTTGTCTCTGAGCAGAACATGGCTTTAGGGCTGGGACTTTGAGGAGCAGCTGCCAGAATTTTATTTTGCGAGCAGAGGTGGAGTCCAGCAACTTGCTCATCTCTCATCTGTGTCATCTGAGTGCCAGACACACAGTATTAAAGAACTGCCACGTTGGTGAACGGGGTTGACTCAGTGAAACACCTTCTTTGTAATCATGAGTTCTTGCACCCGGTCTTAGGCTGCTGTTATGTAGTTTTACCTATAAAAAGGTGGGGGCCCCTTGTGTTTTCAAGTTCAAGTATTTAATGAAGGGGTCAGCATACCAGACCTTCTCCCCAAGCCAGCATAGCTTTGGCTTCTTTCTTTTGCTAGAACCTGTGACCTGTCATGCTGAAGGGCCTTGGTCCTGGGTAAAGAGGGCTCTTCCCTCCCAGACCCACCTGAGGGAACCTAGAAGTCAGCCTCTAAGTTAGACTGCAGTGCCCAGGGCTCACCCTACAGCGTAAACTCTCTATTTCTGCCCCAGGGAAGTCTGACATCCAGAGACTATGCTCTCTCCAAGTGCTACCTCCCATTTGAGGACACGGTGCTGACCACATACGGCGTAGTGGCTGGCTTCCTCATGATCCTCATCTTAGCTCACCTTGAGTGGTTTCCCTCATCTTTTCTGTTTGGTTGGAAACTGTGCAGAATGCACAGGAGAAGATGAAGAGCCGGTGACTGTTGCATATGGAAATATATATCATAAGCCAAAGACACAGGACTTCCAGCCAGGCTCCCGGGAGTCGCTAAGGAGAGCGAATGCTGGCTGTCCGTATGCACATCACAGGAATGCCGAGTCATTGATGCCAATAACTGCAGAATAAACAGTTGACTGCACTGTCTCATGCTATAAAAATGGAATATGTGTTCTACAGCAGATTCGCCTTTTCATCTTATCAAGTCCATGTATAATAAAAGGTTGCGTTTACAGCATGTAAATGGTATAGACACTGTTAATTCGCATGCCCAACACACAGCCCATGCTTCCCCAGGAAGGACCCAGCAGCTCCAGTGCACACACTTGAGGCTGCGTGTGCATCTAAAAGTTGGGTTTTAAATAGATGGTATAAAAATTTTGTCAGATAAAGCATATTCTTTTTTTTCCTTGAGTCTGGTTCTTTTTTTTTTTTTTAATGATCTAATTATATTTGTTCGTATTTGTTTTATTCTTATTGAACTCGGGACTTGTGCATTCTAAGCATGTGTCCTAACAGAGTTATACATTCGGCCTTCACACGACTTTTAAATAGTCCCTTAGTTAGCAGGGAGCTGTTGAGCAATCACCCACACAGTAGTATCAAACTTTACCTTTTCTTTTTGTGTGCATGCAAGTTTCCCTTCTTGTTTTGCTTTGAGAGGGTAAGGGGAACGGAAAGTCACGATCCTCTCGCATCTGGGTTCAGGTGGAAGTTTTGTGCCACGGTGGAGAATGTCTCTGCGGCACCAAGGCTGTCACCCTTTCACGGAGGGGCACGTCAACCAGGATGAGTTTAGAAAGCATTATACAGTGCCCCCTTGTGGAATGAACTTGAAACAGCAGTAAGGAGATGAATAAGTCGTAATGCAGGCTGTCACTCCCCTGCATTTGTACTTCAACAGTACTTTCAACAAGTTTTTAACTTTGGACATCTTTACAGATAACTTCGGACCTAAGAGAACTAGCCCCCAAAGCCTCGGCCGTAGACAGAGTGAGAAGTGCATTGGGCAGCAGCTGTTGCTTTCTAGGTGTTCTACTGTAACTCGAGGTCGCGTTTGTAGATCTTGCGCCTGTGAGGAACAGCCACGTATTTTTGACCTTGTACTTAAAATAAAGGTTTGGTGGGGCTGGAGTTATGGTGGGGATGGATATGGGCTAGCAGTAGAGTGTTTATCTAGCATGCACTAGGTGCTGGGCTCATCCTTAGCAATGCAGCCAGCTTTGTAGTATTTCATCCTCAGAAGATGCAGTCCTTGTGGTCCTCAGTCATCTACAGCACTGACACTACTTTGCTTTCCTCTGACCACCTGTTCCTTGTACGATGGGACTGTAGAACTTAACTAAGGGATGGTTGGCTTGCATCTGCCTGGGGAACCTAAAGGAGTCATCAGAAACATTTCATCTTAAGGGGGAAAAAAAATAACTCTTGGTACCCTGAAAAAAAAGAATAGATTGTAATTTATGCCTTGGAATTGGGTCATCCTGGTGGTTTGGAGCAGTAACAGCAGGTGGCTGCAACAGTTGCAGTGTTGGGATGACGCTGCTGGTAAAGTGGATGCTTCTAAAGCCAACTTCCGTAAGTACCAACCTGATAGAAGTATCCTAAGATGAACAGAGACCGCCGACTCCCCGCTGTGAAGTGAGCAGCAGGCGGTGTGGACTGCAAGCTGCTTTGCACAGCTGGAACACACATCCTTCCAGATGTGGCCATCACCAAGGCACAGAACTCTACAAGGAGGTTTCTTTAGTAGTCGTACAAAGGAGTATGACATTTTGTGGTCTGTACAGTCTAGTAAACCAACAACAGAAAGAAGATAGGAAAGACCGTGCCCGGCTATCATGAAGGTGTGGAGGACACCCTTGTTTATAGATAGGACACAATTTGCAGTAGTAAATGTGGCAGTTTTTTTTGCCTAAATTTAGAAGGCTCCAAGAAGCATTCTAAGCCAAAAGCCCGAGGCTTACAGCCACTGCAGAGGTGGCTGAGAAGAGATCCTCTTGCTCTGTTGCTGGCTTGGGTCTACTGTAAGCCTTGGGCCAATACAGATCAGGGAAGGAGCAGCCACCTGCTAGCCCGACCTTTCATAAAGGGAAAACCAGAAAGAGCCGAAGTGCATGGCGCTGCACGGACAGTTTTGTGATCATGCTTGATAACTTGAAAACAATGTATTCCCCCATTTACCAAGCTGTCTTTGAGGAGTCAGCCCACCAACCAATCAAAGAATAAATAGATTCCCAACCCAGAGAAACTTCACTGCAGTTATCACCCAAGTGAGAGTTGGTGGCTTTTCAGCAGATACAAAAGGCGGGAGACTGTTAAGTCCAGTGGGGGAAAAAAAAGGTACAGAACCAAACCTGGGGGAAGGGACGGAGGTAGCCAAAGGCTTGGTGGTCACACGCAGGCATACCTAGGACAGGGCAGACGGCAGCCCGGTGACACTACACACTCACTACGCCCTACCATGGCTGGGGGGGGGGACAGACACGCAGGCTAAGGAGATACACCGTCTCATGGGGTGACCAAGAGGGAGGAGAGGAGGCAGTGAGGAGGAGGGGTGGGCGGCCCTCACAAGAGTTCGTACTGCTTGAGGTGCATCCTCTGGATGATGTCACGACAGTCGTTGAACACTCTGCGGATGTTCTCTGTGTCCACGGCGCAGGTGAAGTGGGGGTAGCAGTAATGTTTGCCATCGCCAGTGGCTGTGCTGATCCTCTGTAAGAAGAGTGCTGTGGTCAGGATGGGAGCGCTCAGTGCAATCAGATGAGAGGACAGCGGAGGGTCACTAGAGAGGACTTGAGGCTGACTGGCTACTGCTTTCACAAACTGTTTAGATACCAAGCATGTACCAGCGAAGACTTGAGCTTGTCTCTGCCACAGGAACTGAGTCTGAGCTGAGACATAGTACAAGATTTTTTCTTTTTTTTTTTAGACAGGGTTTCTCTGTTGTAACTCTGGCTGTCCTGGAACTCACTCTGTAGACCAGGCTGGCCTGGAACTCAGAGATCTGCCTGCCTCTATCTCCGGAGTGCTGGGATTAAAAGCGTGTGCCACCACCACCTGGCTTAGTACAGGATTTGGAGAGGACAGGGCAGGCTAGAATTTCCAGAATGGGTCAGCATCTGTCTGCATTGCTGTGGTGGACAGAAGTCTGCTAGTGGAATCACGTTCTGCCCATATATGTGGTAGCTGCTGCAACTAGCACATGCCACCGGGGTAGGGGGCTGGAGCTGATCTCTAACTCAGTTTAAATTAATTTATATTTATTTTGAGGAAAGGTATTGCTACGTTGCCCTCACCAACCTTGAAATCCAGAGCTATAGCCGTCCTCCGGCCTCATCTTCCTGAATAGCAGGAACCTCAGGCCTGTGCCACCTCATGCAGCTAATTTATTTAAGGATCCACATATGATATGAGTCTATCTCAGTCATACTTCCGCATTCTCCACACAGGTGGCCTTGGCTGGCAGTGGGATGTTGCGGGGTGTGTGTGTGTGTGTGTGTGTGTGTGTGTGTGTGGAGGGGGTTGGGGACGGGAATGTCTTGAAGAAAACAGCCTATATCTCATCGAACCTGATTCAGTCACCAATTCCCATAAAAACAATAGCAACAACAGCAACAAAACCAAACAGATCAGAAATGAATTTATCAGTTGAATCAGGCAAGGCAGGTAATGGCTACGGATGTAACTCTAGCACTCAGAAAGTATGGGAGGTTAACTGAAAATCTGAGGACAGCCTGTGCAATGTAGCCAGTTCCAGGTCAGACAGAGCTAGATGGGAAGATCTTGTTTCAGAAAATAACAAGAAAAGTAAAAGAGAGAACTGGATCGTTCTGCATCATGGGTCACTCGGCTGTGCGTGGCCCCACACCTAAGGCTTGAGAAGAAGATGCTCAAAGTAAGAAAACTCTCAATTGAGTTTGTCAAACATGGGCGCATAGCCTAAGAGACCCAACTGTCACAATTGCGAGTGTTAAGACATGGCTGGAGATGTAGCTCTGTTGACATAGTGCTTGCCTATCATGCAGTGAGGATTATCCCCAGCACCCATAAAGCTGGACATGGTGGTGCACCCCTGTCAGAACTTAAAGCCCAGTATCGACGTCTTAGCCACTGCTGTCAGTTCTTAAAGACTTTAAGGCTTTGGAAACTGGCCTCACTTGAATTCATTGCTGATTTCGAGGGACGGGACAGCTTGCAGTGACTGGTGGGACCCCGTAGGGTGACTGTTAGGCTCTCTGTCCCTGGCTACCTGGTCCTGTTCCTTCTGACTGTGAGGGATGGCTCCTGCCTTCTCCTGTGGGAGGAAGAGGCTTGTATGATACGGCTCCACGCTCAGTACCTTCTGTTCCCAGCGACTTCAAGGACTGAACCTTCAGATAAGGACAGTGCTCACCATGCATGCGGCCCCGTCTCACAGTAGATCTCTCCCTGAATCTACTCCCTTCTCTGCCAGATCCACCTTCACCACATCAAAAGAAAGTCCATCCACTCCACGCCCCTTCCATGTCTTTCCTTTAGCTTCCTTGAGCCCTGAATTACCAATGTCATTATTTCATGTCGGAACAGCCTCTGCACAGAGTGGGCAAGTGTTGAGCCCCCAGCTCTGCAGTCTGCCTGGTGCTTCTGTCCTGAGGCTGTGACTGCTAACTCCGATCTTCTTAGGGCTCTGACTGCCAAAGGCCAAGTCACGACTTAACATGCCTCTGGACCCTTATGGCCCTTGGCTAACAAATTGCATCTAAGCTAGGTCTGTCAGGGAAGAGGTTTGTCCAAGGCGTGGGTGTGCTTGGTAAAGGCGTAGATCTTTTAAAATCTTTATTTAAGTGCCCAACATTCACGTTGTTAGTTAACTCCCAGTTCGTGTTGTAATAGCATTTTATGGTTTTTTTTTTTTGAAATGTGTTTCTATTTTATGGCCTTCCAGAATTTTTTTGTTGTTGTAGTTTAAGAGCCTGTTGATTTACTATAAAATTCATTCCCTTACTGAAATGGTTTCCAAGCTAGGTATGGTGGCATAGGATTGTTTTCTTAGCAACTTGGCAGGCAAAATTAGAAGTTCAAAGTGAGATTGAGCAATTTAGTGAGACCTTGTCTCAAAATTGAAAAAGAAACAAAAACAAAATCCCCAAATCTGATGTATCTCAGACACGGAGCATTTGCCCAGCATACGTGAGGCTGTAAATGGACCTCAGCACAATAAAGGCTCTGAGAATTTAGTCACAGAGAAAACGGCTCACTGTTTAACTGGGCACGTCTCCAATTCAGTTGTTGAAACTTTTCCCACACTGTCGTCCTTCACATCTCGGGAGACTGTTGGAGTGCGGTACCACTAAGCCACATCCCAGACATGGGACCTGGTCTCTTCGTGTAGGTATTTTCTAACTCCTCATGGGTTTTGGAGAGGGATTTGGAGAGGGGACCCATCCTAGGGGCACGGTGGTAAGGGGGGCAAAAGGAGGACAAATGGGAGGGTTGTGAACAATTTCTGTGTTGACAGAGCCAAGATTCCCACTTGTCCAGAAATGGACAGCTGTTAGCATCTGTACTACACACGGAGTCTTAATAGGAACCCTCCTGTGGGAGTGTCTTGGCATTTCCCAGTTTTAAGCTAGTAAAAGGCTCATAGCCAGCTACACACAGTAGGTTATTCCAAAACAACACCAACAAAAAATGTGCAGGGCCTGCTGACATGTAGCTGTAATCCCAGAGGTTGAGGTAGGAGGTATGTAGGTTAGAGGGTAGCCTGAGCTACACATTCATACTCTGTCTCAAAAAAAAAAAAATCAAGGGCTGGGCTGTAGCTCAGTGGTATAGTGCTTGCTTAGCATACGTATAAGATATTTAAAAACAAAACAAATAAATCAAAAAAGTATATAGAAAACGTGGCAACATCTCTCATCTCAAAAAAAAAAAAAGTTGAGATGGGGTGTGGGGCGGGGGCAGGATTTTGGCAAGTTCATTTTCATGTCAGCCTGCTGGAGTTTTTGGGTGGAGGGAGCAGCTACCAAGGTTTGAATGTGTGCAGCTCAGACTCTGCAGAAGGACACGTGAACACAGTGTAGCCCTGTTACGCGAGACTCCCTTCCAGGTGTGCTGGCTCCGTGGAACTGGCAGAGAGATCTAAGCTCTCTGAAGTCAGTGTGTGCTCAGGCTGGGGAGGCCGACTACCCTCTCTCTTGGCTCAAGATTTTGGGAAACAGTGAGATTAGCAAACCTCAGAGAAGAAGGTAACAGCAAGGGGGTAGGAAACGGAGGGGCGATAAAACTGCTTACCAAAAACAGATCTCGGATAAAGAACTTGGCTCTTGTCACTTTGGGATCTTCTCCCGCATCTGGCGTTGCTGTTGAAATTAAAGACGAAATTTTATTTGATTGGTGGGAAGCAAAGATACAGAAGTATGGCGACAGAGAAGGAATCAACTGCACTGCGCTGTGCATGTTCGTGACATTAACCTCCGTGCATGGCAGGACAAAGATTAAATGTAATGTTCCTTCCCTTCTCCCAAAGCATTTTTAATTCTTATAGAGTTCTGAGAAAATGTTGATATTCCTGTGGTCTGAATGCGGGGGATATTCTCCTCGTATCGTCTTTCTCACTATCAACAAGTGGGATGACTCGATTACAGGGGGCCCTGGCATTGTGACTGGGATGCAGCATTCGTATAAGAGGCCTAGGAGAGCTTGCTGGTGCCTTCTGTTAGTCACTCGAGGACACAGAACTCAATGAAGAGAGAGTGGGCCTCACCAGACTCCAGATCTGCTGGTGCCTTGATCCTAGATTTCAGCCTCCAGAACACTTTTGTTTATAAATTACCTGGCCTAAGGAATTTTGTTGCAGCAACCCAAACAGAGAGGTTAGGACAAGTCATACCTGCCCAAGAAAGTATCTAACTGATATCTGACAAGCTGAGCCCCTCCCCTCTTCCTCTTTCTCTTTCAAGCTGGGGCAGAAAGGAAGGCTGTGTTGTTGGGGATGCACTGGGCTTCTATCCGTCTTGCTCTTAGGAAGACTCTTTTAGCTACCACACAGACTCATGTGGGGGCCCTGGAAAGTCCACTGCAGTAGTTCCTCTCTGGCTGTCAACCCAGGCCTGTCCTGGAACCTCAGGTCTGGTGATATCTCCGCCTCTAGAATACTCGGGTCATTCATCCGCCGGGAACTGGGCACTGGTTTTATGGAGGGATGACTTAGAGATACTAAGTGTACACACTAAACTGTATATATTTCAAATAGACACTTTGATACTTTTGACCATGTACCCAACACCCTCAGAAGTGTCCCCACTTCCCTCTGCAGCCCTTTCTTCACATTCCCAGTCAAGCAATTCAATTCAAAAAACTTCTCAACTCCGAAGCATTCTGGCTAAGGGTTATTCACCCCGTACTCTAGTTAGGATGGGTTTAGCCTGAGGAAATTTCTCAGCTTCACTAGACATGTCTGGTTTACAGTTACAGGACTACGAGACAAGGACAGTTGGATCACAGCGAGACCGTGTTTTCAAATCTTACCATCTTCGGGGACGGTATAATTGGCATACTCTGGGAAATAGTCTTCGATTTTTGATTTCCCTGCCAAGACTTTTTCTGCCAGCATATCTTGTTTGTTCAAGAACAAGATGATAGAAATGGTCCGCAACCACCTAGAAAGGAGAAAAATCCACACCAATTTCACAATACGAGCAATGTGAAAGTACCAGTTACACGGATATGGCCAGATTAAAAGGGAAGTTCAGATGATGGCGTTTAGTGGCAGGTACCTTGCCCAGTCGGAGGCCCTGAGTTCATCCCCAGGCAAACAAAAAGGTGGTGGGGGATGGGCGGACACCATCATCTTCTGGAAGCTGACTATCCCTTGATATTCCATTGCGCACACTCTGTGTAGCAGCAATGGCAAAGCCCACAATGCAGCATTTCACTCTTCTCTATGAACCTCTGTGGGGACATACATTAATTGGTAACAAAGCTGGAGATCTAGGCATGTAATGGATACACTTGGAGTTTTGCGATGCAATTTTGGGGACTAATGGGCTAGAAACCTCCAATGGGAGAAGTTAAAATGTTATTAAAGTGCCAATGACTCATTAGCCAATCACAAGGAGCTTAGTTAGCAGCCAGTGTGAGGCTTCCTTTGTCTGTCTCATCTCTTCTTAGCATGCCAAGTGTGTGTGTTGGGGGGTTAGGGTGGGGGGTGGGCAGGTGGGTGGGTAGGGGCAGAACTAGACTTCCCACATGTTATGTGAGAAGCTAAAGGGATGAGGCCCAGGAACAGAGGGGGAGGGGTACTGAAAGGAGCTTAGCTGCCCAATTAACAAAGCCCTCTGAAATCCCAGGGCGTTGTGCACAGACAATGCTCTACCACTGACTGAGTTCTATTCCCTGTGCCTCATCCCTGCCTCTTTCACTGACAGGGTCTTATTCTTACATTAGCCTTGAACTTATGACAATCCTCCTGTCCTGCTTCCGCGTGCTGGGCTTGGAACTTTCAACCTTCTCTTATTGCAACAACGTGAATGTTTTGCTGTGTGTGTTCATTGACAACCACTCCAAAGCATGTGTCTGCATGCCTGGTGTTTCCTGACCCTATTTCTTTCCCATGACCTCTTCTGATACCATAAAGGAGGAGGGTAGTTGAACACTTGATACTTACACAACAATACAAACCTTAAATTTTTAAAAGAATATTTCTTTAATGTGTATGGATGTTTTGCCTACGTGTCTATCCCTGCACTGCGTGCATGCCGGGTGCTGCCAGAGGCCAGAGAAGATGTCAGATCCCATGGGACTGGAGTTACAATTACTGGAATTACAGCTGCTAGTTGCCATGTGAGCGCTGGGAATCTTCCAGAGTCCTCTGAAAGAGCAGCTAGTGCTCTTGACCACATAGCCATCTCTCTAGACTCATATAAATATTTTTCAAGGTCAACTTTTATTTCCCATCCTCCTTAGTGATGCTTTTTCCTAAATAATCTATGAGAACCTGGCATGAGAGCTGCATGAGTCGGCGGCGGAGTGTATGTTGAACATTCCTTTCTGATGTAATTGCTTCTGCCCTCTTGGGAGTCTGGGAATATCAAATGTGACTGTGCTACGGCTTTAAGCAGTAAAGTTGATTGTAGAGACCATCTAGTTATCAGTGAACACTCTAAATTGGGTCCTTAAAACCAACCAACCAACCAACCCACCAACCAACCAGGAATGGTGGCGCATACCTGTAGTCCCAGTAACTCAGGAGTCTGAGGCTAGAGAATTGTTTAAGGCCAGCCTTGGTAACATAGGTCAACACAAGCAAACAAAACTAATTTTGAAGTCCAGCTATATATAACCTGAGACTTTTATAACAGATTGAAATAGTCCTAACAAAGCACCTGTAAGAGCTCATCCAAGAATATTCCCCATGTTAAGTATATCTATCAGATGAGATGAAAGACTTTACAGTTAAGGATTTACATGTGTGTGAGTGTGCACATGTGTGTGCAGGAACCAGTGGGAACCAGAGGATGATATCTAGATATTTTCCAAAGTCATTCTCTATTCAGTTTTGAGACAGGGTCTCTTCCTTCAACCTGGAGTTTACCATTTTGGCTAGTGAGCTCCAGGAATCTGCTTGCTCTGCCTGCTTGGTTTTGGGTTGCAGGTGCTCTTGGTGATGTTTGGCTTTTTTTGTCGGTGCCTGGGATCCTCATGCTGGCACAGAACGCACTTTACCCAGTGAGCCATCTCCTCAGCCTCACGTTTTTGTTTACAAAGTCTAGCTTTGTAGCCCAGGCTGGCTTTGAACTCTGAACTTCTTGATTTAACCTTCCAAGTGTTAGGAGTACAGGTGTGTGCTGACACACTTGGCTAATGTGGGTACTTTTAACAACAACAGCAACAACATCTGAAGTCTTTTGAATGTATTTTTAATAAAAGATCAGTGACCCAGTGGTAAATCTGAACTTATTTATCACCTGTTGTTCCAGATGCTTTCGAACAGGTCCAGAGATTCCCTCAGTCTGTTGGTGTTGTTGTCTTCCCGGATCACCATGTTGTAGCTGCTGCAGGCTGCCACGTAAATGATGGCAGTGACATCTGAGTTGGGACAAAGGAGGGAAGCGCTTTATATGGACAGTGTCAGCTATTCTGGGATTGTGACTGCTCAGGTCCCAGACACTGTCATTTGGGGATTGGAAGAACGACTTGAATATAGTCCATATGCACAGCTGGGCATTGCTGCACTTGGCCAGGGATCTACCCTAAAAAAGAACTGGCAATGTGGTATGCTTAAATTCTCCATGAGACTCATGTTTAAGGAAGGCACATGGTTATTTGTAACTGTTATACTTTACGCACAGTGTTTGTCTGATTAAAACATAGCTAGACACAGCGGTGGGAGCCAGCATCCAGCCCCCCACAGAGCATGCAAATCACCATTAAAGCATTGGATCCATTTTCTTCTCTCATCCCTCTGGCCACCGACATCAAACATGCTATGAAAGAGAAACAGAGACGCCAGTTATTGAGGGAAACTGGAGCAAAGGGCACATGTTTTCACCCTTCTCCTTTGTTGTCAGAATGCTCGGCTACTTCTGATGCACCTCACTTGTCTCAGCCCTTGATCTTGAGCTACAGAATCATGCAGCATCTCCCAGCCTCAGTTCTTCCTCTGTGATCCTACAACGGGGCTAGAGAAGTCAAGAGTAAGACAGAAGAGAGCTAGCATGGTGTCTAGGGGCATATAGTAGGTGCCTAATAGATGGAGTGGTTTCTAGTTTATACCACATCTTCTTGTACCAAATGCATGCGAGTCTCTGCTGGGGCAGATCCTTCTGATAACCTGCCTCAGCTTCAGAACACTGTCTTGTTTCCCCTGAGGAAGTGGGAAGGTTTCCTTTCGACCCAGCTATATCTACAGCTCTCTGGTCACCACCAGATGCTTCTGTCTGTGCCTGGCAGGTCTCTATAACTCACTTTCAGGCAGATGACACTGCCCTCTATGAGCCTCTCCAGTTGTTTGACTCAAGTGGCCACACAGAGTTTTCAGTCAGAGTTTTCTTCTCGAGTGGGCCCTGGCCTCTCTGCTCATGCCCTCCTGCTCAGTGCGCCCCTTTCCTGGAGCTATGTCTCCCTGTGGGTGAGCTTCTTTGTGCCCTTGCTGGAGTCCAGCCTCACACAGCCTGCTCTGCATCCCAACCCCAACCCCAACCCCAACCCCTTCAGCTTCAAGGCCTTGTGGCTCCCATTTTGCCCAGAGCCTGGTACCAGACTGGAGCTCCCACACTATCCCTGTCAGGGCACACGCTCTCAGCGATGTACTCACTGAAAGTTCACTTTGTCCACTTGGAATCGTGTCTCAAAAATTCCTGATGTCAGCACTCTGCACCTGAGGAGGTCCTGGGGCAAGAGAAAAGCAGGGCGCCCTGGTGTAAGTGTGCTGCTGGGAAATGGCAGTCTATCAGAAGCAAAGTAACGAAAATGCAGACAAATGCTGTCTTAGAAAACCCCACAGTCGGTAGGCTTGGCCCTTCGCAACCCGGGAACTGCGCTTTCATGCCACTCAAGACTTTCTAGAAGTATTCATGCCCACGTCTTGCTGTTACATGACAGACGAACCTCAGTGCACAGTGCACAAAGTCTGTGGCTACAGCTGGAAGTCTCTACTGGGGAACATCGGAAGGAAGCTTAACTCTCAGGGGTCTTAGGGCTGGAAGCCACTTCACTTAGTAGGTTTGTTGTCACTTCCCCCGCGTAGTTCTGTTTTCTCTGACATCAAAGACGACGTGGTCCCGAGGGTATGGAAAAGCTAGGCAGTCAGAGAGCTGACATCTCTGTGTACTCGGCAGGTGTCATTACGGCGTTTACGAGTCAGCCACACTGGGGGATAAGTGATGACTCTGTTGTTTCATAATCATTCATCATGCCTGTGCAGGTCACCTTTAAGGAGTTCTCATAATGCTAGGAAGCCCAGGTTACACTGTAGGGGATATATATATATATATATATATATATATATATATACACACACACACACACACACACACATATATGTGTGTATATGTATGTATATATACACATACATACATATATACACATACATATATATGTGAGCATATATATACATGTAATACATATATATGATCTATTGATATCATGATATGATATCTCTCTCTCCACATATCTATATCTATATCTGTATCTATATCTATGTCATGTTTTTTTGAGGTAGGGTTTCTCTGTGTAGTCCTGGCTGTCTCGGAACTCTCTCTGTAGACCAGGCTGGCCTCGAACTTAGAGATCCATTTGCCTCTGTCTCTGAAGTGCTGGGTTTAAAGGCATTCACCCCCACTGCCTGGCTCACTGTAGGATATATTTTTATTATTATCATATATTAATTATACAGTATACATTTTCATACATGTATAGAATTTATTTTGAGCACACTCCCCTCTTACACTTCCTTTCCCTTCTCCCAATTCCACTTCCTTCTTTCAATTAGCTCCTCTTTTAGTTTCATTTGTGTGTGTGTGTGCGTGTGTGTGTGTGTGTGTGTGTGACTTAATGTGTTTAATCAGGCTTGCTTACAGGACCATGGGTGAAGGGTTATTTACAGAGTAGAGAAAATGTCTCCTAGAAACTGCCTGCCTCATGAGCGTCACACTGCAGGATCATTTGAAGCTCTTGGAGTCAGCCATAGAGGCAGAGACCCCAGGGAAGACAGAGAGCCTTCTATCTCCACAGGACACAGAGGAGACAGGGCCTCCAGGAGGCTCAAGGCCAGGTCTCCAGGTGTTGCAGATGCTGAGGGTGGATTAGGAAGGCTGGTTTGAGTGAACGCCCTCTTGTCTTAGGTGGGGTTTACTAGCTCATTTTCTTCCTTTTGCTTCCTTCCTTTCTGTCTGGCTCAGCTGAGGGCACACTTGTGGCACACTTGGAGATGTGCTATGGCACCTGGGGCTCAAGCCCGGAGCCCAAAGCAGAATGGGCCCAGTGAACAGAACAGGGAAGGGAAGGCCTGGCTTTCTCAATGACGGTCCAAGGAAGCCCGGGAGTCACACACTCCTCTCTGCATGGGAGCTTCCTCCACACCAGACTAGGTGTCACAGCACAGGACTGGAGAGTGAAGGCTCAGCACTCGTTGGCAGGGCTAACAAGCAGGGGCAGCAGGGCAAACAACAGCCATTATGCATATATTTTTCCAGAATCTTCTAAATTATCGCGGACTGCTCCTGGCAGTCTATCGCAGAAACTTCCGAAGGCTCTACTTTCCCGTACCTGGTCTGTGGGTGTGTAGTCAACCAGACTGACGCTGTCGATCCTTTCCAGGAAGCTGCAAAGAAAGCCAGAACAAGGTCACACTTGTTCTCTGGTCACTTTATCCCAGGGCCTGGGCTACATTAATGGGGCAATCACAAGGTGGCAGAGAGAACCAGCTTAGACACGGATGTGGGTCCGTCCCGAGGGGAAGCCAAGGTCTACATTCTGTCCTTTCACCCACGCTTCCCTCCTCCTTCCCTCTTGCGGCTCTGAAACTGAGAGAGGGAATGAAGCCTCTTTCATGACCAAGCTGGTAGGAAAAGGAGTTGTGTTAATACAAAACAGAAAGGTGTGTGAAAGTCTGAGTGTGCAGGGGTATGACTGTATTGTATTTACTTATGCTTGTGAGAATATGAGTGTGTGTCAATGACAGAGGATGTCAGTGTGAACAGCAGCATGAGGGAGTGGAAGGCTGAGCATGAGTGTGTGCAGGTGAGGAAGCATGTCTGCAGATTCCATGAGCACATGTCTGGCAGCAGCTCTCAGTGTAAGTCAGTTCAAGGGCGGGATGACCAGACTCATGCAGGATGTGGCAGGTGAATCAACATGGTGCCATCTTTCAGGCCCTTCCTGTTCCAAAGTATGTCACCGCCTCCTCCTCCTCTTCACAGAGGTTAAGAGCCTGTTTTGGACAGCACCCCATCTCCAGGAGGCCTTGGAGCACTAGCCAGGTCCTGGGAACACTTGCCATACCTGGTACTGATATTATTTATATCTTTTCTGTCAAAGTGCTGGACCCAGAGCGCAAGTCTTGGTCTTGGGGACTCTGGGGTCCCCAGCACTTTGTGCAGTGCCCAGTCCTTGGGAAACATCCATGGAAGGAACACACATTCCCTCCTCCTTTTCCTCCTCTGTCAACTGGGAGAGGCAGAAGCAAAGGTCCTGACAAGAAGAGCTGGGAAGGAGTTAAACATTAAATACGAAGCTGGTGGCTGGAGTCAGAGTTAGCTTAGGAAGGAACCAGTTTAAGACAGGGTTCACACGGGGCGGAGGCAGATGGGTGAAATATACCTGGGTGGTAATTATTACAAGAGGAAAGAGTGAAATATGGTTGACAAAAAGTGCATATGAGGTTCTCGAGGGATGGAATTAAACTGCCTTCCAGAGGAAGTGGTGGGAGGAAGAGGTGGGAGCTTTCCTGATACCCGTTCAAGTTGGGAGACTGAGACGCCACCTCAGCCTTCCCCGCTCTCTTCTGGAAGGTGGTTTCCAAAATTCTTTCCAGCTCCAACCCTTGGCCTAGTTCCAAGCAGCTTGCAGGAGTACTTCGTCAAGTTGGGGCTTGTTCCTATCTGGGAAGATGTTTCAGAAAGCTTTTCCAGAGCTGTCACATTCTCCTTGAGTGGGATGTCATGTATAAACAACGGGCCATCTAAGAACGCCCCCTGCAAGTTCAGGAGGCTCCGCAGAGCTGCAGAACCACAGAAAACTCCAGCTGTAAAACAAATCCCTTGTGTTGTGGAGACTGAGGAGGACTGAGCCTGGTGCTGTAGGTTCCAATCTCCCTAGTGGGAGGCCGTGGCAGAGGAATTCCAAGTTCAAAGCTTGCCTGAGCAACAAAGTAGGTTCAAGGCCAGCTTGGAAACTTAGTGAGATTTTTGTCTCAGAATAAAAAGTGTGTGTGTGTGTGTGTGTGTAAGAGAGAGAGAGAGAGACACAGAGAGAGAGAGATTGGGGGGGACTGGATATAGCTCAGTGGTTGATGCTCATGTGTGTGTGAGGTTCAAACCCCAGAACATAAACTAAACAATGCTCCCTACCCCACCTATTGGCTTTGCTATTTTCCAGTATTTCCTGCTACACCTGAGGGCAAGCATGTTGGCAAGAGTGTTTTTTTTTTTACTAGAATAACTAAAAAATCAGTGGCCATGAAGACGATCAAGCGGGGACAAGTTTGGGCAAGGGTAGTCATGGAAAGGGTGTTGGGTACTTTCTGTGATTCAGACTGCTGGACTGGAGGAAAAGCATCATTTGTCATCAACCCACACTTTAAATAGCAAGTTAGAAAATTTCCTGAGTCAATGAACTTGTCACACTGACCTACAAGATATGAAAGTACTGATTAATAAATATCCACATGGTGAGGAAGTCCTTGGGCTCTGGCGTGTGCTCACTGTACTGGCCTTACCTGTCTGCTGTGCTCATCAGAAGCTCTGAGTACTGCTCCACCATGCAAGGCATGGATCTCTGAGACACTGCCAAGAGCCTACTGTGTGAGCAGATTCTGTCTGGCTCTGCTCTCTATGGGCCTGGTAATGTAACTGTAGAAAATGAACTCAGGGAAACTGGGCAGATAGTATACTAGACCAAGTAGTTGAAGAAAGAAAAGAAAGAAAGAAATAGGCCCATTCACCAGATTGCTTAACGTCTGTCTCCTCCTTTGGAGATTTTGAGCTGTGTTTTGACAGCAAACGCCCCCAGGAGGGATGTTGTGTGTATTGCAGAGAGATCCTCCACTGGCCATTACATATAGACTGGGTTAATGAGGTCACCAGACCAGACTGGTACTTAACTTACCTCCATGTGTCCCCTCCACCCCCCAAATCAAAGACAGTAGGAATAACAATTCTGGTTAGAACGTTCTCCAATAACACACAACTGGGGCCATGCACTAAAATAAATTAACAGAGGAAAGTTGAATTTGCATATCAAGTCCATCTGTTTTTGTTTTTGTTCTTCTCATTAATTCTAAAACCCAGTTAAGAAGAAATTTGTGTCTATGAAGTAACATGCAGAGTAAGAATATCAAGACTCTCAGGAATGCACAAGAAAAATGTCATGCTACCCAGGTAAGAATCCAAAATTAAGGGCAACTTTGGGAAAATAGCATGTTCTGTGAGCCAAATCTATTTGAGTTCTCCTTTCTCAAATATCCTAATAGTTTTTCTTCCATTGTGTGTGTATGTGTGTGGTGCTGGGGATCCAGCCCAGGCTCTCATGGATGCTAAGCATGAACTCTGATCTATACTCAAATGTAATAATACAACATTTAAAACATTTATCCAACCTTTATGATTTAAATTTTAAAAGTGCATCAACTCTAAAAACGAGGAAATAATTCATGGGTCTGTAATGCTTTTGAAAATAATGTTTATGATTAATAAAATTGTACACTCATATAGTATGAAATGAACATATTTTAAGAAAGTTTAAGCATATACAGTATTGTTCAATCTCAGAAAATATATTTTGATGGAAATACTTGCAGTATAAAAGGATCTTCAAATTTGTCAAGGAGTCAATACTAAGCTATTTTTTAAAGTTGCAATTGACCAAGGTTTTCTAGTCTAAAGGGTTAAGACACACGCTGTATTCACACAAGCATGACTCAGCACAATTGTGTATGTGATAAGACACACTGTCTGAAGAAGTGTCCCTTTGGGCAGACTTATGGCATGTACACGTACACACATGCACACGCACACACATACACACACATACACACAATTCTGAGCACCAGTACTCATCTGTGTATGCTCACACTTTTTCCATTAAACCCTCATTTACATAGGTAATCACACTGTAATAATTTTTTTCAAAGAGTTTTGCAGAGGCTCTATCTTGTCTGAAACATTGGAATTCTCTTCATGAAAAACAGAAAAAAACCTCAGGAAAAGGGGAAATTAAATGAAATAAACTTTGTAAATATTTAACTTAGGTTAATATATGTGCCAAGCACACACAAGCTGTCCTATAAGGGACGGCAGTTGGTGGTGGAGGCTTCTAGCCTCCATCTCTTTCTTTCTATCCCCACCCACTCCTTTGTCCTAGACTTCTAGGTGGCTAAATGTACTTTTAAGCTTTGCATATTTATAGCATTAATTTATGCTTTTTGAAGTCTTAAAAGAGTTGTTGCTTTAAGACAAAACAATACATACAAGCATACTGTTCTAATTTTATTCATATTTTTGGTTGTTAACTAAAAACAAAACCTGTAATTACACAGTCCCAAGGTTTACCCAAACCAAATCAGGAGTTCTTTGGCAACGTTAGGCATGTAACAGGACTGCCATGTTGCTGAACATTATTTTGATTAGAAATATTTAAAAGGGTGACTTTAATTAGAAAACAACTAGAAATTATCAAATGTTAAGCCTTCCAAGTCTTAAGAACTCTTGGCACATAGAATATAAATGAACAAATTTATTTTCCTGATAATAAATGAAGTTATGTGGCATTTTCCCCAGTTACTCAAGCTCCACTGTTACAAGAACTAATAGAATGTAAAAAGAGTATTTCTGCAAAAGTCTTCTAAGGTAACTTTAGTATAAGTTATGAGAATAAATTAATAGTCAATTGCAGTCTTCGATGGCAAATACAAAGAAAACCAAATGATACACAGAAAGAGTACTTCCTACTGAATAAGTTGAACAAGGTGTTTACAGATTTGTAACTAAGGACCTGTTCCTCCTCCTTTAATTTTTATGCATCATGTGTCTACATATCATCAACCACACTAAAAATAAACTTCAATCTTAGAATTCTAAGTGAAAACAGAATACATCAGAACTAGAGTTCTGCCGAGTTTTCTAGATTCACATAGAGCAAACCAACCAGTTCTGTTAAAAGGCAGTTATAAAAATACTCATCATCGTAAGTTATAAAGAGCTTTAGAATCCAGTTAGAACTGGAGAAAAACTGGAGTTTCTTAATTCATCTGGAGAAGCCTGTAAACCCAAAGGTAGAAAGAAGAGTGTTCGGCATCCTGGCACGGTTCTAGGGCATCTCTCTAAAACACAGAGAGCACGTCAAAAGGAGACCCGGGACTGGTTCTGAGTCAGACTTGATCCCGAAGGCGGGCCAGTCTCTGGGACAGTTCATCCTGTTCAGCTGAAGCCACACTCGATCCCACCGAACCGGTCTGGCCCTGCGGCAGTTCCATGTTGAGGTCGAGGCCTGCCTCGTCTGCCATTTCCTGGAGCAGCATATCCACTTGGTTCTGGGGAGTGGTCAGCGTCGTCGTGCTGCTCATCGTGTCTTCCATTTGCTGCGTCTGGACGTCCAGGGTCTCAAACTGGTGCTCGAATTTATCCATCAAGGCAGAGATCTTCTCTAGATTCATGGTCTTCAACGTCGCATCCATCGACTTAACCACACCGGCCATGGACTTGGTCACTTTGCCCATCGTCACCGCGGTCTGGACTCTGGCAGCCACCGCATCCACTCGCGCACTCATTCTCAAGAAATTCACCGCTTGGTTCTTCTGACGGATGGCATTTTCGGCGTGTATCCTCGCAACTTCCATGTTGCCCTTCTGAATGGCCTTTTTAATTTTGGCCTTTTCGGCCTTTTCCTCTTTGTCGCATTTTTTGGCGCTCCTGTTCAGTTCTTTGGCGGCGAACTTCAGGTTGAACAGGTGTTTCTCCATGACCGACATGGTCGCGCGGCTTCCGTGCGGGTGGGCCGGGGCGAAGCAGCGGGACACCGGCGCAAGGAGGTCCGCTCCCGACCGGCGCTCCTTTGTTTTGGTCCCACTTCCTGTATCTACGGCGCGCGGCGCAGACGGTGACGTCAACTCGGCGCCGGGGCGGGGCCCGCAGGGGAAGGACCCGGACTATGGGAGGGCGGTGCCAGGGGGCGGTGCCCGAGTGACGGACGGCGCATGGCCTCGCCCACCTAGGCTCTTGCTCCTTCGCTGCAGCAGTTAACCTGCTGGGTTTCGCGCCTTTCCGTTTGGTCTCAAAAGCAGCTAAACTATAGGAACAAATTCTACAAAACCAGCGCTTACAGGCACTTTTTTGGGGAGAGTGTAGCTACCGAAGAAGATGTGTCCAGACCTGCACGTGAAAAATATCCAGGCTCCAAACTTGGCAGCTAGGGAGAGGTGTTTGGACGCTGCGCTATAACGCTGCAAAGCAGCAATCGCCCCCCCGCACCACTCCCCCTCCCCCTCCTCCCAAACCTCACTAAAGCTCTCTTTATGCACAAGGGTAATGTCCACTTTCTCAGGGAACCCGATTCCTTTCCGGAAGACAAAAGCTGCCCGGGCCCTGGGGCTTAGTCTTTGCTTGTAATCTGTGCAGGAGCTCAGATGTCTCCTTCTTAACCTAACTCCAAGCCCTGGCTGGTAGCTCAGTTTATAGGAGAGCTGGTGGCAGTTGGCATCCCAAACCCTCCTGCTCCGAGAAAAAAGACCCATGTTTTGCTGGTACGATTTTATCTTTCTACTGTTTTATAAATATCCAAGGAGCTTTGCTCGCTTTGGATTCTGACAGGTTATCTGCCATTTTAGATTATGCAGAAGCGAATGGTGAGGTGCAGAGACCCACACACTGGCATACACCAAGCCTGTCACTGCCTGTTAGATACTTTAAAAATAAATGTAGGCTTTCCAAGGCAGCAATGTAACTTTCCTTTACACACATTCTGCCCACACAGCACTAACAAGACGGAGAAGACCCGCTGCCCTCATGAGCTAGCAGAAGAAACTGAATATGCGAGCAGATTCTGTTTAGAGATTATTTTGATCCAGGGTCCCACATTGCTCTTGTGATAGCTTGTCAATCATCTCCTCAGAACGTAGATCTTAACCTGCATCACTGTTCTCTGCCACAGGGCACACAGGCTACCCTCTTCTTTAGGGCAGGTTTTGTTCCTGTGCCTGTCCAACCAGACTGAAGATTTGTGTCACCTGACCAAGGCAGATATGGAGGACAACGGACCCCTTCCTGAAGTCTGCGTTTACTGGGGTCCCCTCCTCTATCGAGCTTCCCAAGGTCCCTATTGTGGTGCAGCTGAATTCTGTAAGGCCATATGCCTGGTTCACATCTGTTAAGACATTAACTGCCTGATAGCAGGGAGCACTATTCTGCTGTCTCACTGTGCAGTGGGTGCAGGCAGTGTGTCTAAGACAGCTTTGTTAACTGGGAGTGTGGCTGAGGGGCTGGGACATTGTTCTAATCAGTAAGTTTGGCAATCACCTCCCATCCCCAGCTCTTCTTCCAAGGGAAGCTTTTCTAGAAATGTCATATATAAATGTATCAAAAGTGAGAACAGAGGGTGTTCTGAGTGTCTCTGTTCACCCTCAGCTTACTCTCCTCCCCATTTAGGTTCTGGCTTTTCTTGCAGCTTACAAACAAGTTCTGCCGATGATCCCTAACTTCCTCTTCCCCCTTTCGCTCTTTTACGTCCTCTTTTTTTTTTTTTTTTTATGGTCTTGGGGATGGAACTAGGGCTTTATGGATGCTAGACAAACACTCTACATGGAGCCATATCCCAGCCCTATAGCTTTCTTCATAACAAATTCTAATTAGGTGGGATGGTTTGGGATACAATAATGACAAACTTTGACAGAAGGAGTTAATGACTACTGCTACTTATTAAATGCTTAACTGCTAGGCATTGTTTGGCACTTTCCATAAATAAACTAATTTTATCCCCACACAATAGTAGGTAGACACTATGAATAGCTCCAGTTTTCAGGCAAGGAAACCTAAGCATAGGGAGCTAAGTAGTGTGGCAGAGACCACACCTATGGTTAAATGTTAACATCAGATTCCATGGAGATTTCCTAGGAGCAGTAACAAACCAATCCAATATGGGCAACTTAACAAGAACAAAGAAGTCTCAGGGCTGAGCATGTAGATCAGAAGTGACAGTTGCCTAGGTTTGAGCCCCAGCACAGCACAAAACCAGGTGTGATGGTGACCACCTGTAATGCCAGCCCCTGGAAGGCTGAGGCAGGAAGATACAAAGTTCTAAGCTAGCCTGGGCTACTCAGTGATACTGTCTCAAAAACTCAAACACAACAGCAACAGAACAAGTGATCATTATTTATCCTAGAAAAGTCAGTTGACTGAGTAGTTGTCCCCTTGAGAAGACTGAAGAGTAGTACCACTTGCAAGGCTGATGAAAGGTGCACTCAGTGAACGACAGCTGGGCTCTTCCCAGGGTTGGTGGAGTCCAGGAGCCATATTTCCAGAGACAGCAGCTTGGCCTAGGAAGAGAAGCTGACTTTGGCCCTGGCAGGTGCTCTCCTCTCCCTGAGTACCCCAGGTCCTACTTTCTCTCTTCCATGGGTACCCCATAACCTAACATGATCTACAGCTAATAACTCCTAGGCATTCACTTCTGCAGCCAGTTTTTATTCTGTTCCTGAGACTCTCACACACTTGGCTCCTTGGCACTGGATAATTTGTGAAGTAAGACCATTTGGCAACTCTTTAGAGAGACTGACCTCTGTCCATATCTCTACTTACATACACACCTGTTCACCTATATGTTTAAGTCAGAGTCTCAGGAATTATTTCCGAGAATGCTCTTGTCTACGTATGAATCCAACACACCCAGAAGCATTTCCCATTCTTTAGATTCCACTTGAGGTGGTGGTCTCCAGGGTCTGTTTTAGACTGGCATGTGTTCTTTTCTGTATATCCAGTGGTATGGGGAGCGTTTAAAATATGTGTCTCTTCTTATGGTGATTGATAGGGCTGTGTTGGGATCTTCTAGACCTGTAGTCCACAAATTTTTATTGAACTCCAGGCTAGATGAGCAGCGCAGGGGACGAGAGTAGTTGGCAAACCTGAGCAATTTATACTATCTCATTGAGCAGAGTATTTTACTTTCCCTAGAGGTTCTTCTCATGGAAATGCTCGAGGGTACTGGCTAAGCATTTTCAATGAATTTGGCGAGGGAAACAGAAGAGTGGCCATTTCTCTCTGGAAACCACCAGGAAGAGCACAGGGAAGTTCTGAAGGAATACATTCCAGGTCCCAGCTAGAAAGAAGGCGGAGCTCAGTGTAGCGTTGCCTAGCATGAGCAAGGTCCAGAAAAAGAGCAAGATCTCCACCCCTCCTACAGCCTACACCAACACGTAGAAAGCAACATTAACCAGTAAGTCACAGCACATTTGCAGGAGGAAGAAGATTTGTGAAAGCAATTAGAGGGTAGAAAGAGAACTGAAAATTAATTGCATTTCTGCCACATCAACCCAGACTGCACATTTTTCAGTGCATTTACATGAAGTAAAATAAGGGAATTGCGACAACAGCGATTCACGGGCTCTGGCCCATTGGAAGGTTTCTGATCTGTTCTTTTCTCTGGCAGCCCAGGGCTGTGTGTATCTGCTCTCATCTGCTGGAAGACTTCCCGGGAATAATGCTAACTCTGAGAAGTGCGTACTTCTGGAGGGAGGTGGACGTCTGCTCCGCATCGGTAAGTTCCGCACACACGTGTGCTTCAGCGAACTGTGGAGCGACAGTATTTAAGAAAAATAAAAAATAAAAAAGGGACAGTCTGTGCTGAACACACACAGGCCTCTTTCTTATCTCCATTCCCCAACAGCCCAGTGTAACAACCGCTCACGCAGTACGTATACAGCATGGGCATCACAAGTCACCTGGGGATGATTTAGTATGGTGCGGGATGTGCGCATGCTCCCTGCAAACACTTCTGTTCGCTGGTCAGAGTCTGACATCTGTGGAACCCCCAGAACCCGCTGCCTGAGGATATAAAGGGTTAGCCATACACTCGTTTGTTCAGGTCACACCATATTTTAGAAAGAACCAGAATGGGAAACAGACCTTGTAGTCAATGTTAACTTCGCACTAGTTTCTTAAGATATCTGAAACATAATTAAATATATTGAGTTGAAAATAATACAGGATTACCTTTTTTGGCAAGATGATCTCTCAGGTCTCGTCTGTCTTAGAAGATATATTTAGTCACTGCTCACATCTTACTAGAAAGTCACAGCAAAGCAGTTTCTTCCTTAGCAATCACTGCCTGTGAGAGGCAGCCCGATTAGGGCTCTTACATCTACCATCCCAAGAAACAATGCCAAGTTGTTTAAAAGTTGTTTAAAAAACTAAGTTTTTATTAATGTCAAAAAGAACGTGAAACAGGGGCATCCTGTATGAACAACACCATCCATAAGCAAATGGAAACTGGGTTTAGACTTCATATTATTTTGTTATTATAATCGAGCACTAATTATTTCTCCAATGTTAACCACTGATATGAGGGACCCTAGGTACTATGTCATCAATGGAATTTTCTATAATAATCTTATTTCATTCTAATTAACTGGTACACATACCAGCCTAGGGAGCCCTTCTTTCAGACTGCTGTTTTCAATGTGAAATTCTCAAAGAGCAGCTTCCTCATATTCTACAATCCCTTTTTAAGAGCTCTAATTGCATTACCAGAGGGAGGGAAAGTACTTACAGAAGGTATCATTACAGCTTTCTATTGTCCCAGAGGCAGTAAATACTTCTATTGTAAAGGAGGTCACACAGCATAACATTTTTCTTTTTTGTTTTGTGGTATTAGGGAATCTGACTCCCGCCTTATCTGTGCTAAGTCCACCCACCACACTCTAGCACTTAGCTACACCAGCCATCCTGGCCCGCACACAGCCCAAAAGACCTCATTCTTTTTTCTCCCCCGAGACAGGGCTTCTCTGTTGTAACTCTGGCTGTCCTGGAACTCACTCTGTAGACCAGGCTGGTCTCGAACTCACAGAGATCCACCTGCCTCTGCCTCCCAAGTGTTGGGATTAAAGGCATGAGCCACCATCGCCCAGCTAGACCCTAATCTTTTTATGCCTGAATAGTATCTGATTTTATGGACATACCATATTTGGTTTAATCATTCTCAAGCTGATGAACGCTGGGGTTATTCTACTTTTGAACGATGCTGTTCAATACCATGTCTCAAAAGAAAAAGATATGATGGAGCATGCCCAGGACCTTGTTCATGCTAGGCAAGCATGCTACCACCCAGCCGCAGCAACAGCTTGGACATACTGTAATGTGAGGCACAGATTTATTAGGCTGTGTAACTTATTTTTTTGTGAACTTCTGATAACATGCACACATGTGCATTTGTCTTTGCCCTCTGACTTTATTATGAAAAATCTCAAATATCAAACACATTTGAATCTATAACGAACACACAAGTTCTCACCTATGTAGATACTATTGTACTGTTGACTGTTTGAGATTAGTTCTCTTTGTGCTGCTTGGGCTGGTCTTGAATTCCTGGGGTCGGGGGATCTTCCTGCCTCAGCCTCCTGAGTAGCTAGGACTACAGACCCACGCTAAACCATCTGGATTGTTTTTTAATTGTACTTAAAAGTCACATATCTGTCTGTCCATTCACTAACCCATCTTATCTGGATGCATTTCGATGACAGTGGCACACTTCTCCATGTTGGCATTGTTGTTTAGAAACCATCTTAGTTGTGGCTTTTCATTTCATTTCCCATGTTGGAGATCAAACCAAGATCTTCCTGATTGTCAACTAAATATTCTACTATTGAGCCGCACCGCCACTGAGTACCCTACCACTGAGCAACACTGTCAGCCTCTGCTCTTTATGGTGTGTGTTATGTGTGTAGGTGCTCGCATCTGTGCTGATGCACATGTGTGCGTGCGTGTGTGTGCATGTGGAGGCCTGAGGTCAGTCTCTGGTGGTATTCCTCAGGATAGCAGTCCATCTTGAATTCTTTAAGATGTAGTCTCTCACTGGTCTGCAACTTGCCGAGTAGGCTAGACTGGCTGGTCGGTGAGCCCCAAGGATCCTCCCCTCCCTGCCCCTCCTCCTCCCCTCCCAGGGATCACAAGAGATTGCTACTGTACTCAGGTTTTTGTATGGGATTAGGGGATTGAACTTGGATCCTCATGTTGGTTCAGTACTGAACAGTCTGTCCTCAGCCCCTCATTAAAGAAAAAGATGAATCAGCGCCCATGTGAACAAAGGGTAAGGAGAGATAGTGCACAGCCCTTTCCATCCAGCAGCAGGGGAGCTGCAGGCGAGCAGCAGGCCAGCCTCGGGTCCAGGCTGTGCTTGAAGTTAAGCTGTCATGCTGTTACCGGGGATAAGACTCAGTGAGATAGATATTTTCCACATTTTTTATGTTAAAGAGTGTGGAATGTTGCTACAGACTATTTGGAATTAAAGTTGGAAGGATACAGACTGTTTTCCTTGTCACATTTCTGCATAATTTTATGTCAAGTATTTCCTGTGATTGTAAGGCAAATGTAAAAATATATTTGCTCCCCGCTAGTAGGAAAGAATTGGGTACAGAACCCAGTGAATGGATCAAGTAATCTTTAAACACTGAGCTTTTACTTAGTTAAAAAAACTCAGGCATCTGCAATATATGCTGCTCTAATAAAATCCTACTTTACTTTGGACCATTTGTCCTAATAAATCACCACCTCGCATTGGCGCTTGGTGTCAACTGGGTTCTTTTTCTGTTGCACATCCTGTAAACCAGTCCTGCGTTTGAAGTCATGACCTGGAGCCAAGGGAGGGATATGAGGTAGTTTGGGCACGGTGGAGGGTGGGTCCTTGGTCCTCACCACCAGCCACATCATAGCAGCTTCTCCTCATATCTTGACTGGCATTCTGCACATGGCTCTGTGTGACAAAGGGACTCTAACGAATACTAAACAATGCAGCTCTAAGCTGTCAAAAAGAGAACCTTCTGTTTTATTTCATTGTATATAATTTGAAGGTTCTAATATTTAGCGCCTTTCCCATGAAAATCCAGCAATGCAAAGCAAATGGGAAGGAGCGTTAGAAATGCGTGCTACGCTGGGAAGAGTCAAGGACTAAGGGACCCATACTGTCTGGCATCCTGCCTTTTATACAAAGAGTGAACATCAAATTAAGTGACAGATGACAATGAACTGGAGTTCTACATGCAAGGGAGGCATTATTTTGAGATATTTTAAAATACTTCCTACACAGAATCGTGTGTAGTAGCTCACCTCAAAAATTTCTAGCCTGTGGGCTGGGGCCATGGCTGCTTTCCTGTCATCAGCTTTCCGAGTTCACTTTTCCTGACACCACCCAGCTAACCCTGGTGCTCAGTCTTCCCCTGTCTCTTTCCCAACTGTCTTCCAACTGTCAACTCTCTTATATACCTCCCTCCAAGTTGTTCCCAGAAGTCAAGCAGCATGTAACCATAAGGGGGAGGGGCTTTACCTTTACACAATGATGGAAGAAGGACTGGTGGAGGGTGGCTGGCACTTATGCTAAGGTTTCTATTCATTTCCAGTCTTTCTATCATCTTCCACAGCTAAAGAGAAAGAAAAATCTCCACTACCCACACAAACAGGGCCCGTTCTAGTTCTTCAAATCTAGAAAATAAATCTGAAAATAAATTTATCTAGAGATAAAAGGTGAAAAGGGTAGTTAAGAATAGTACGTCTATACATCTTGGTGACATTATATATTTGAAGAATTCAGTGGTATAGTGTAATATATGACTTTTAAATTATATTTTCTTTTATTCTTAAAATGACCTGCAAAAGGCCAGGTCTTTTGACATTGAAATTATACAGGTGCAAATAATTTCTAGATTATTCTAAATCTTTTGTATTCCCAGGGCTTGGCGGCGAGCTGTGCAGCTGGGATCAGCGTTAGAGATGGTGGATGCAGCTATGAAATCTCCTGGCAGTTGAGGAAAGACAGACTGGGACTGTAGGGAAGGAATTACTTGACTCTTCACCCTGCACATTTCTTTTTCTTTGATATTCTAAGAGTCTTCCCAAGCCAATTATTGAAATGGATGTGCTTCTAAATGAGCTTATGTGTTGGTACAAAGCACAGAAGCCCACACTGGGTGATACTGAAAGTTACATTAAGTGAAGTCGGATTTTAAAGAGATCTTCTAAAGACCCAATTTTCTCTCTCTTAAAATAGCTGTTTCCATGGTTACTTAATCACTTATTATGAGGCCTTAGAGGAAATGCATTTGGGGGGGGGGATAATGCAGTAGACAGCGTTTCAATTTTCATAGCAGGAACTAGGGGAGTCTGAATAAAATATAATCTTTGGTAAATTGCAGTTTGCTTGGTGCTAAGGAGACATTTGTACCAGATCGGGAGTTTCAAACTCAGTGATAACCCCCCTCCCCCACCATGCATGTCTGGCTGCTGGAAGCGGAAGTTCCTGCTCTGCGACACAGAGTGTCCAGTGACTATGGAACCATTGGGTTCCAGTAACTGGCTAGAGGGCAGACGTGAGGTGGCCTGGGCTAGACACTGCCTGCCTCTCCACTCCATCTGGAATCTGGCCTGCAAAGGGAAAGGCAGGAGAGACGAAAAGAGGCAGAAAGCTGAGTGGTGGTGGTGCATGCCTTTAAACCCAGCACTCGGGAGGCAGAGGCAGGTGAATCTCTGTGAGTTTGAGGCCAGCCTGGTCTACAGAGTGAATTCCAGGACAGCCAGAGTTACAACAGAGGAACTCTGTCTTGAAAAACAAAACAAAACAAAAAACTCAAACAACAACAACAACAACAAAAAAGAAAATAGGAAAAGAGACATTCAAGAGTAGCCGATATGCCCATTATCCCTGAGGGAAACCACCTACCCAGGGCCTTTCCCAAAGTGCCTCTGATTCAAAACTAGCTCCTAGAAGGCTTTGGAGAAATCCTACTTTTCCCAGAAGTAGCTTGAGGAAATCTCTACTCCTTGTGTATCAAACAGCATGATGCAGATCTTTGTAGCCTCCAAATATTTACCACACATTTCAGATCCCTCCCTGTGTCCGTGCATTTCAGCTCTTAGGATGCTTCTGGGACACACAATGTTGGTTGGCTGAGTGTGAAGATGAAGGCCTGGACACGTGTGCATGTCTCTACTGTGTCATTATGAATTGCTGACTGTTCTGCTGTTCCAAGCCTGCATGATGATGGCCTACACAGCCAGCCTGGATTACTATGTACCTGACATTTTTTTTTTCTGTCCTGCATTCCTCTATCCTCCGTCATCTTTCTTTTTAAGCCCAGATATAATTTCTGTCACATAAAAGTATAGAACTCAATGGTTTTAGTATATTCACAAGGTTGTGTGACCAACGCACTAGCCAATTCCAGAATATTCACTGTGATGGTTAATCTTCACTGTGAATTTCACTGTATTAGGAATCACCTAGGAGATTGGTGAGGCACACTTCTGGGTGTTTTAGGGTGACCTGCCCTAAAAGTAGGTAGCACTAATCTTCAGTCTGAGGTCTGTGCAGAATAGAATGGGAAAAGGAGAAAGCCAATAGAATGTTGGTATCCCTCTCTCTGCTCCTGGCCTGACATGATGTGGCCATGCTCTATTGGCCACGATGACTGAACCTCCTGAAACTGTGAGCCAAAACAAATCCTTACTTCTTTAAGTTGCTTCTGTAAAGGATTTTTTTTTTTCATGGAAACCCAAAAGTAACCAATATACACATCATCCCCAAGAGAAACCACCTACCCTGAGGTGGTTTCTCAATTCCCTCCTTTCCCTATCCCAGCACCATTAACCTACCTCTGCCTCTATGGATTTGTTATTCATGAGCATTTTATATACACGGACCATTTATTTGTGATCTTTTCTTTTGGTTTGGCTTCTGTCACTTAGCACAATGTTTTCCGTGCCTGTCCATTCTCTACCTGTGTATAGGTCCTGCTTTTCTCTCTGTTGCCAAATACTTCAACTGCGCGGACATTGCATATCTGTCTGTTGGTGGGCACTTGGGTTGCTTCTGATTTGGGCTTTTATAGATAAGGTTGCTATGGACACTTGTTTGTATGGATTTATGTTTCTAATTCTCTTGGGCATATATCTAAGAGAAAATAGCTGGGGACTATAGACCAAGCTTATGAACTGCTAGATCCTCATGACAATACTTTTTTTTTTTCTGGTACTGAAAGTTAAACCTAGGGCCTCATGCATGCTAGGCAACTGCCGAACTAAGCCAGAGCTGTCATTACAGTTTTGTTTGGAGCTAGGTTCTCATGAAGCTAACCAAGCTGTCCTTGAGTTCACTGAATGGCCCAGAAAAGACCTTGAACTTGTCATCTTTTTGTCTCAACCTCAACCTCCTGAGAAGCTAGGATTATAAGCTGGTACCACCAGACTTGGCTTTTTCTTAGATCTTAGTGAGCAACTCAGTCTCTTGAGGCCTTAACAGAATTTCAGCATCACTGACGAACCCTTCTCCAGGCAGCTCTGAGAGTGACACACAAAGAGATGACTCCTAAGTAAGCACCCGAGTTCAAAGTGCAGACCTGCTAAGCAACATAGTACAGTGACTCAGAGTCACTTGAGACATTAGTCAGATCTTTCCCAACCATCTAGATAAGGTCAAGATCCTGGGGACCTGCAGGAGGAAGAAAGAGAAAGCTGCAGTGTGTGAGAATACAGGGTGTGGTATGGACTTGTGAAGGAGTCAAGGGTCAGTGTCTCCAATCAGGAGCACATTGGATATGGGGCTCTTGCTTTGTTAATTCTGTTATAATTCAGTGTTCATATGTAACTGTAATATTTGCTGGACTGGATATCCGATGGTGGTCTCTAAGACTATTATGGAGTGGAACAATTATGTTGCCCAGTCTTCACAGTGGTTGGAATGCAGCACAACGAATTTCTCAGCATTGGTAGTGATACTGGTATGAACTACACACTTGGCTGCCAGCCAGATGCAAGGACGGCACAGAAGTCAGGGGCAGCACGTCATACTCGATAGGGAAGGTAATGACTGTGTTATCAGTGTGTGGAATTTACCACACTGGACTTTCTATTGTGATTTCAGAGCATGTTCCTCCCACTTGTGGAAAAGAGTGGGCTGTAAACCAGTATGTTGTGTTTTGACAGCAGCTGCCTCACATGTCTGGTGTCTACCTTGTCTTGCTTAAAAACAAGATAAAAAGTTTGTGTACACGTTTGCCAGTCTGTCTCTGTGTGTATGCCATGTTTGTTTAGGTGCCTTCTGAGGCCAACAGAGGGCATTAGGTCCCCTGGATCTGTAGTTACAGGTGGTTGTGGGCACCTGGTGCTAGGAACTGAACTCCTGTCCTCTGGAAGAGCAGGGAGCACTCAACCTCTGAGCCATCTTCCAGTCCCTACTTTGTCTCTTGACCACACCGTTTCTTCTCTTTGTGTTTCATTTATCTTGTGTTTTATTCATCCAAACCTCAGGAACAGGCTAGTAAAGATTTATATGTGCCTCTGTCTATCTACCTGTCAGCCTAGGTATCCAAGAGCCATTCAATCCAGGTCTGCATAAACATGTATATGACGCTTGTATAGTAATGGAACTATGTAATGATATGCTTCTCAGACCATGTCCATGTCGTCAGTAATAGCTGACTCTGTTACATACAAGACTACCAGAGTCTACCTTTCCACTGGAATGCCCAACTCTCGGGTGCATGAATATAAACAGGACCCACTCCCTGGAGAAGGTCAAAGCCTCACAAGTGGACACACAGCACAAGATCGTAGTCACATCCTTCTGCCAATGTGATGCATGTGTGTGTCCTTCCTTTCAGGAAGCATTAGTGATGGATGATTACAGTTCACATTTTTCTAACATTTACTTAACAACTTAAAATACTCAGGCAGCTATATATTGCTTTAACAAATTTACCAAAGTATTTCTTTTCTCTGAACTCTCCATTCCCTTTGTCCCAGACCCTGAGCATAGAAGCGAAACAAGACCATTGTTGGGAGACAAAAGGTATGGAGCCAATATGATTCTCATGAGTTAAGATGGATAGGATGGTGATGCAGGGCAGGTTATGAAGAGTTAGGTTCACAAGTCTCCAAGGCGCCAGTTTCCTGTGACTTGGCCAGGTTTGAGGGTAAGAAAGTTGGGTTTTATTCCTACCAAGTTTGAAAGTCTTGATCTGTGACCTAGAAGGAGCCTTATTCACAAGGCTCTTTTTATTCATGGTTCTCTGTAGTTTGCAAGGATAGAAGTTAAAGAAATCGGAAATTCCCTTCTGTAGTTGTGTGTATTACTGGGAAACTGTGATTCAGGGATGCCTCAGTCTACCTCTCTGGTATCAGTCACATACTAGGAAGAGTAATACTTATCAAGAGCTCAACTGGGGGCTGCATAGATGGCTCAGTGTTTAAGAGCGCTGGCTACTCTTCCAGACGGCTGAGGTTCAATTCCCAACACCTACAAGGCAGCTCACAACTGCAACTCCAGTTCCAGGGGGATCCAACATCCTCACACCAACACAACAACAATGCACAGGAAAAAAAGAGCTCAACTGTATGCCAGGCACTATTCTGAGGTCTTTGGGTATCTAACTTATTTGTCTTCTCGCAACTCCACGGGACTAGGTGGCACTGTTTCTCCTGGAATACTTTGCCCCAAGTCTGCAGCAGGTGGCAGGGCTATCACAGCCTCTGATTCTCTGTCTGTCCACTGCCAAAACATGTCACTTAAAAAAAAAAAGATTTATTTTTGCACATTCTACTTGAAATTAAAACAGTAGTCCTCCCCTCTACTACTCACAATTAAGACTTCCAACTTTGTTGTTGTTTAAGAACAGAAATTCCTCTGGTGACAGTGAATGCAATCCCGTGTCTCCAAGGACACTGATGGGGATGACAAAGCACACACTGCACACCACCGGTGCAAACACACGTCGGTCTCATCGTGATCCTGAACTAGGCTAGCGATCCCAGCTGGCGGCCTTTTCTGTTTCAGTGCACAGCTTAGCAGAAGTTACGTAATGCAGGCAGACCCCAGACTCATGACCCTCCTGCCCCAACTTTGTAATAAGCGTAAAGATAACCACATGCTTTAAGAGCCAGGCCTTGGTCACGCTTCTGAAAAAGGTTATTATGTTTTATTTTTTCTCATGTGACAACAGCTTTATTATGGGCCTGACTTTCACAGAGAATGTTCCAGTGATAAGTGCACTTAGAATGAACTCATTAAAACATTTAAATACGACAGTATAGAGCTATATTACTCCAAATCCAAGAAGGCATTTGTACAGATAACTGGTGTCAGTACTGTTCTCGAAATGGACAGAGCAACAGTATGGCTGAAAATGGATCCCAGGCCAGCACGTACCACTTTCTTCTGTATCTCCAAGAACAAAGGGGGGGGGGTCTTAACACGGGGATTATTAATTCACATTTTTTCCTTTGCAAGGGAACTGACGGTTGTTCTTCTACTACTTGAGAGTCATCACTGAAGGTATTTCCACCATACCCACTTATTCCAAAAGGCTCCAGAGAAGATATTTTAAGCCTCTCCTCAAAGCAAACCACCTGGAATCTATGGGTGAGATCCAACTCTGACTGGTCTGTACTTGGTCTCAGGCAATATGAAAACATCATTTTCCTGGAACACAAAATTATTGATCCCACAGGAAACAGCATAAGAAAAGTCCTAGTCGAAGCTCAGTACCCTGGTGACAGGGCAGCTGTCCCGGGTAGAATGTGGTCAACTCTCACTTCTGAGCTCTTATCAGAGTATGCTTTTTCACTGTCATCATCAGATCACATCGAAGCCACTGCTAGTTCCAGGCTAGAAGCATTCCAAAATGGCAGAAAAAGGAAAGCGAGCCTGCTCAGATCAATGTAAGCTTCATTATGCCGAACTCCTAAGTGCACCAGGTTCAGGGAACCAACAGGAAACAGGTTTTATTTGATTTTAAATTAGGTGTATGTCGTGAGTGCAGGTGCCTGAAGAAGCCAGCAGAGGGCATCAGATCATCTGGAGCTGGAGTCACAGGCAGTTGTGAGCTGCCATGTGGGTGCTGGGAACTGAACTCAGGTCCCGTGGAAGAGCAGCCAGTGCTCTTAGTCACTGAGCCATCCTACAACTAACTACATCTCTAATCCTACATCTTTTTTTAATATTAAAAAATTAACTTGAGGACCCTTCAAAATTAAAATATAATGAATATCTAGGTGCATTACGATTCCCAAATGCTCCTTTAACTCTGTGCAGAAAACAGTGAATCGAATTGAAAACAATCAGGTACAAAATGAGTGAAGGCTTTCTGTTCTCCCATGAAACAATGTTACTGAACACACTTCCCTCAGAAAGTTAACTTTTACAGTCAAAAGCTACACTCGTTCCCTGCTTCAGAAAACCTCAGAGCCACAGTCAGCACAGCCAGGAGCGCAATCACGATTCAGAGAGGCCTGGCCGGGAAAGCCACTTACTATTGCGCACAGTCAATCAGCTGGTACTCGTTGGATCTCTCGAAGCAGGCCTTCACCCCCTCGTCATCCCACAGCTTCTTCACATGATCGAAGAACTCCTAGGGTTGGGAAGAGTGACAAGAAAACACACATTAGGATATTTTACAAAGCGAGAAGTGGAAAGAAATGGCAAGACAGACGTTTCAAGGAGGCCAGGGTTTCGCTTAGTGTGCAACGTCAAGCGTGACATCAGCAGTTCTCAACCTGTGGGTCACAACCCCTTTTGGGATCAGATGACCCTTTCACAGGGTTCACTTCAGAACATCTGCATATCAGATATTTACATTACAATTCATAACGGTAGCAAAATTACAGTTGCGAGTAGCAACAAAAATAATTTTGTGGTTGGGGGTCACCACAACATGAGGAACTGTCTTAAAGGGTCTCAGCATTAAGAAGGTTGAGAACCCCTGCCCTGTACTGTCGTGTGTACCAGTGGTTCAGCATGATGCAAGGAAGGTAACTCAGCTCTCACCACCCGAGCAAGGCACAGAACCTCCCTACTGTTTACAAGGCTCACCAGATTGACACCTGTAAAGTCAAAAATGAATGCCAGGCATTAAGTATAAAACAAGAACACAACTGTAGGGTTCTAGGCAAACCGTACTTTCGAGAGTTAAGCAGCTGCTTCAGCAAAATGGAAAGACATGGATAGTCTAAGGTCCAGTTGTCTTTTGACTTTTCTATGTGAGCTAAGATCAGAATAGAAGGCTGGAGAGATGGTTCAGCAGTTAAGAGCACTTGCTGCTCTTGCAGAGGACCCTGGGTTGGATTCTCAGCACCCAAATGGTGGCTCACAACCATCTGTAATTCTAGTCCAAGGGGATTCAATGCCCTCTTTTGGTCTCCTTGGGCACCAGACACACATGTGGTGCACATGAGGCAAAACACCCATACACACAAAATAAAAATAATAAAAAAGTAAAAAGTAGATGGATTAAGTTGGCTCGCTAACATAAAAAAGAAATCTGTCATTGGGTCTCAGGTAGCCCAGGCTGGCCTCAAATTTATGATCCTTCTGCTTCAGCCTTCTGAGTACTGAACTTACAGGCTTTCTATACTCTGCCGGTTCAGTGATGGGCAGCTTACTATGAGGGTTTGTGTTTAAAGCAAACTATGAGTCAAACAGGAACTGTGTGTTTTGGTTCAGTCAAGAGTCATAAGGTCACTGTGCTCACCCACTATGGCAGCAGGGCCCTCTGACAGAACCTTCCATATCTTAGAGTCACCTCACTAGCTCACTAGCTCACTAGCTCTAGGGTATGTCTAGGGTATTTGACTCCTCTCCAGGAGGCTGACCTAACATTAAACAGATTGGGCTGCATTTGAATATAGGAACCACGATACGATACTACATTTTATAAAAAGCCGCATAGTTTCCATTGTTTAAGAAGTTCCCAGGATGAGTCTAAACCTGGTTAGTAAGCATGAAGGGCAACGGACCCTTTATCTGGTTTCTTAGGTTAGGAAAGGCCAACACAAACTAAGGAGGAGAAGGGGTCAACAGCTGCAGGCTTCTGCCGATCTCTGGGAAGCTCTCTCAAGTTTCTCCAAGTCATGTCAGAGCTGGGAGAGCTGCCCTGCATCACTCCATCCTGTGCAGTGGGTCAACACCGAGGTCACAGCAGCTGGTCACAGAAGAGACCCCACACAGGTCAGACCCTGAACTAACTGGAATGAGGCTAGAGGCCAGAGATGGGAAAGAGATCAGACTCTCTGAAGACCAGGGGATGTAAAGCCTGTCACAGGTACTGGATCCAGGGCAAGTGCAGAGGTGCTGTGGCCCCCTGCAGGACCCTCTGGCAAGTGTCGGGTGCCCTGGTTGGAACTCATTGCTATTGGGTCACTGACAGCAGGCCAGGTAGGTGTTCCTTGAATCCCTCAGGCCCACAGCTCCCAAGATCTCTGTGGGATCCACCTGATCTTTCTCCTGCATCAACATCTGTGGCCCAGATCTCCAGCTCCATTGGAAAGTATTAAAAAATGGAAAGCTAAGGAGAAATGTGACTATGTGACATTTTTTATTTTATTATTATTTTTTTCTGTATTACTAAATGAGAAGCATCTTGAGATTTTTGTATGTTTAAACAACTGAAATGCACGGATACTTTGACTGTTTTCAGAGGGGCTGAGTTGCATTATCTAAGGTAAACATATTTAAAACTACTTTTCAAAACAAGGTTCTAAAGATTTGAAAGCATAATTTTGGGTTCTTTGCATCTGAATTTATGTGTGGTGTGTGCATGTGTGCATACTCACGCCTGCACATGTGGGCATCTCTCTCTCTCTCTCTCTCTCTCTCTGTTCACATATGCAAGTGCATGTAGATATCTGGGGCTGACACTGGGAGTCTTTCTCGACTGCTCTCAACCTTATTTGTGGAGGCGGGGTTTCTCAAATGAATCCAGAGCTCATTGTCATGGATACTCTAGCTAGCCAGCTTTCTCTGTCTGGGAATTCTGCCTTCTGCCTTCTGAGTGCTGCTGGGACAGGCGAGCTGTCATACATACCTGGCATTTATGTGGGTCAGGGGGATCTGAATTCTGGCCTTTGCATTTTCTCAGTGAGCACTTTAATTTGGTGAGCCATCTCGCCAGGCACCATAATTTTAAGTAAAATTTAAAGTTAAAAAAAAAAAAGAAAACAAATAACGTAAGTAGCCCAGTGGGGATGGCGCATGCCTTTAATCCCAGCACTCGGGAGGCAGAGGCAGGTGGATCTCTGTGGGTTTGAGGCCAGCCTGGTCTACAGAGTGAGTTCCAGGACAGCCAGAGTTACAACAGAGAAACCTTGTCTCGAAAAACCAAGATCAAACCAAACCAACCAACCAACCAACCAACCAAACCAAACCAAACCAAACAACACCCTCAAAACCAACACCCCCCAAAAAACCCTTAACCACTGCCCATTGTTTTCACAAGCTTATTCTTGCACTGTCTGCCACTACCTGGTATTGAAAGTATATTAAAAAATAGCTTGACACTCTCAGATGATAACCAATTCCTATTTCTGATATCAGATTCTTCATAATTCTTTTTAAAAAGAAAATAAACAGGCAACAACAAGAAACATAAGAATATTATTTCCTATATAATTTCTATGCTAACATACACAAATCACTTCTGGGTCATACACACTTTGGGACATATTTTCCATTTTGAAATGCAAATTGAAAGCAAGCATGTCTTTAATTTCTTGAGGTATAAACTGTGCAACTGGCCCTTGCATACTGTAGGATGTGGCTGCCCAGCTGCCCAGCTCTTCCTAGTGGCAGCAGGCCCAGCCAGCTCTGCTCCCTGGGCTTGTGGAACCTGTCACTGGGTAGTGAGGAAAGTATTGCTCCTTATGTTCACTGCACGATATTCTTTCAAAGATGATATATCGAAAATACCTCTAGTGTTAGTGTCAGGAGCCTTCCTGAGAAGACAAGTTATTTATGTCTTTTATGTCTTTTTAATCTTACAGACATTGACTTGATGACAGTGATGATGATTCCTCTTCCTCTTGAGACAAGATCTCACGCAGCCCAGGCTTGAGTTTGCTATGTGGTAGGGAATGGCCTTGCATTTGTGTTTCTCAATCCTCTTGCCTCCAGTCCTGAGTGTTGGGATTACAGGTGTGCACCACCATGCCTGGCTTATGCAGTGCTGAGGATTGAACGTAAGGCTTCATGCATGCAGGGAAAGCACTCTACCAACTGAAGCTACATCTCCCAACCCCCTTCCAGGAGATGTATAATATTAGTATCATGTAAGAACTGTTTAAGTAGTTGTTACACTGTATCTTTAGGGAGTAAAGACAGAAAGAAAGTTTGTGCATGTTTAGAACTGCTGCAGATTTCCTTTCAAATACTTTTGATTCTTGATTGCTTGACTTCTTAGATATAGAATCTACCAATATGGAGAGTTGACTATAAGTCTACTTAGGAACAGCTTTCAGAAACCATGCTAGGAAAAACCCCACTAATCCAACCATTTAAACCACTGAGTAGTCCCAAACCCTTACCTTTGCTAGCATCAAGTATGACTACCAAAGACAGCATCAAAAATTACACAGTAAAAGGAGGTCATATCCTACACTCACTGGATGCCCTTTATGAACCAGGCAACGTTCTGGGGTTCTTTGATACCAGGTCTCTTCTGTGTCTCAAATAATCCATGAAGTGGGTGATTCAGTTCCATATTACAGACACTACAGTGTAAACCACTGAGTTTACTTCATTCTTTTCACACATACTTGACTAGAATAGGGCCAAGCCTGGATTTAAAGCATGCTCTGAGTCTATGTAGCTTCCTTCCCTTTGGTCCACAACAGCTCCCTGGGCCTAGGAAAGCTGTGAGGTCATTGGGGTAGCATGAACACCTGTCTATTTTTGCCTGTAGCACAGCCTACTGACTATTCTCAACATCATTTAAAAACAATTTTGGGGGTGTATTTTATTTGCCATAAACTGTACCCTTCTACACCATCATGCAGCCACCCACAGCCAGGTAGGAACATACCTACCTACCTCAGAAGACATCCACTCTCTTTTGGGTCAAGACCCACCACTACCCCAGGGCCAGATGACTGCCAACTTTCTCTGTTACTGTGTTTTTGTTTTCTTTAAAATGTTTACACAAATAAAACCATATAATCTTTTGTGTTTAGCTTACTTCACTTGGCACAATACATTTGAGATTCATTCTCTTTGTTATGCATATTATTAGTATGTTTCATCATCATCATCATCGTCATCATCACCATTTGTTTTGCTTGTGACTGAACCTAGACCTTACACATGCTAAACAACTGGTCTACCACAGAGCTATGTCCTCTACTTTTGTTCTTTTAAACTGCTGAGTTCTAGCCCATTGTATAAACGCACTATATTTTGTTCACTCATCAGTTGATAGACATTTGTTGTCTCTAGTTTTTTAACTTTAATTTGATTTATGATTATTATGATTATGATTATGATTATTGTGTGCATGTGTGTGGGCATGAGCATACTATGGTGTGTATGGTATGGCATGTAGAAGTCAGAGGAAAACTTTTGGGGGTTAGTTCTCTCCCTCCACTGTGGGTTCTGGGGGTCAGACTAAGGGTCCTGGGCTTGTGAGGCAAGCACTTTATCCCACTGACCCATCACCCGGGCCGTGTCTCCAGTTCTGAACAAGTATAAAGAGTGCTGTGTTAGTTTTTATATGGAGTTCGGTTTTCCTTTCTCTTAAGCAGGAGGTTTTGCTGGGTTGGACAGTAAATGGATGTGTAGTGGTTAAAAACTGCCAACTTGCTTTGAACAGTGGCTATACCATGGTCCCATCCTGTACTCGAGGGAGCCAAGACTAGGACTTCTAGTTTCCCACACTCTTAACAATACTCTATCAGCTTTCTTCTTAATTAAGACCTCATCACGGTCTTAGCTTTCATTCCCTTAAGGGCAAATGATGTGGGAGAACATTGCCGGTGACTACTTCCTCCTCCACTCTCACCCTCCCTCTTTCAGCCTCAGGCTGGCCCGGAACTTGCTATGTAGCCCAAGCTGGCCGTGGATTCACGCTCCTCTTGTCTCAGAATTCTGAGTGCTTGTGCTACCACACCTGGATCTGTCTTCTTTTTGTCTTCTGATTACTGATTTTTTTTTTTTAAAGAGTAAATGATTTCAAAAAATGTTACCTGAAGTTAAAACCTTTCTTAGATACGGGGTTTATTTATATCTCCCCTTGAACTTTAATTTTCTCAAGTGTTAGTTGATGAGCGTAATTTAAAATTTTTGGTGATGTTCAATTAATCAGTTTCATTTTCTTTTAGGGTTTATGTCAGTGGTGTGTGTGTGTATGTGTGTGTGTGTGTGTTCTATTAGAGAAGTCTGCAAAATTAAATTTTTTCCTATGTTTTCTTATATACTTTATAGTTTTAGTTCACACCTTTGTACATCAACCCAGTGAATTAATTTTGGCATGGTGTGAAGAAAGGACCAATGCTCGCTTTTCCCACAGGAATATCCATGTTTTGCAGCACATCTGGAGAAGAGTGTCCTTTCTCAGCTGAATTGCTGTGAGTCCTTTATTGAAACTGACAGATGTACTTGGGTCTATTTCTGGAGCATTGGCTCCACCCACTGACCTGGTACCTCTGTCGTTTTCACGTCTACACAGACTGTCTGGATCACTGGATTTCTAGTCACCTTAAAAGAAGTTTCTTAAACTGGGCGGTGGTGGCGCACTCCTTTAATCCTAGCACCTGGGAGGCAGAGGCAGGCGGGTATCTCTGTGAGTTTGAGGCCAGCCTGGTCTACAGAGTGAGTTCCAGGAGAGCCAGAGTTACAACAGAGAAACCCTGTCTTGGGAAAACAAACAAACAAATAAATAAATAAACGAGGTTCCTTCTTTTTTGATTCTGGAGTTGAATCCACAGTTTCTCGCATGTGAAGCCTAGCACTGGCTTCACTTCCAGCTTCCAAATTATGGAGCTTTAAGTTTCTCTAATTTTTTTTCGGCTCCAACATTGTTAGAACATTACTAGGGTTATTCTAAGGTCTTCTCAGTTTCATGAAATATTTCAGGATCATTTTCTCGAGTTTTGATTGTTGTTACGTAGAGTCTTCAGGTCACTAATGGAAGGACGGCGTCTTAATCATGAGTCTCCTAGGAACATCACACGTCTATTATAAACTGTTTCATAGTGTTTCATAGTTTCAATGTTCATGTATTTTGCATCCTATGTTAAATGTCTTCCTAAGTAAACTTTATTGGTTATTTTGAATTCATTTGCATTTATGTTTACAAATCTTTTATTTTCTGGGTTAGATTTTTTTCCCCCAAGATATATTTTTTTGGAGGCTATCATAAATGATATTTTTTCCCGTGATGTTTTTCTCAGAGTGTTTGTTGTTTGCAACAAAGGAAGGCTACTGATCTTTGTGTCTTACTATCATGCTGTAGGAAGTTTCTGGCAGAGTCATTAGGAATTTTTAATATGTAAAATCATTTCATTTACAAATAAGGATACTTTGATTTCTTCCTTAGCCAATTTATATCCTCCCTTTTATCTCCTTCCTTTGCCTTACTGCTGTAGCTAAGACTTCAAATTTTTACTTATTTTTTATTTTGTTTTTTTTTTTGGAGACAAAGTCTTTCTACATATCCCTGGCTGTCCTGTCCTGAACTCACTGCGTAGATCATGTTGGCCTTTAACTCACAGAGAGCTGCCTGCCTCTGCCTCCCAAGTGTTGAGATTAAAGGCGTGTGCCTCTATGCCTGGCTTACAGCTCCAAATATTATATTGAACAGGAGTATGGGGAGTCGCCATCCTTGTCTGGTTGGTTTCAGAGGAAATGCTTTGAGCTTTTCCCATTTAGCAAGATGTCGGCTGGGTGATTGCTGCACATTGCGTGTACTGTGCTGAGATATGTCTCCTGTAGTTCTGGATTCTCTAGGACTTCTATTATGAAGGGATGTTGGATTTTGTAAAAAGCCTTTTCTGCATTCAGTGAGACGGCTGTGTGGTTTCTGTCCTCGAATCTGTTCATGTGGTAGATTACATTTATTGATTAACGTATGTTGAACTCTCCCTGCACCTCTGAGATGAAGCCAACTTGATTATGGTGGATGATCTTTGTGATGTGTTTTTGGGTTCTGTTTGCAAGTATTTTATTTTAGTCCTTGTTCATCAATGCTGTTGACGTATAATAATTATTTTTTTGTGTGTTGGATTTTTTTGTCTGGTTTTTGTATCAGGGTGATACTGGCTTTATAAAGAGAACTTAAAATATTCCTTCATTTTCTGTTTTGTAGAGTAGTCTGAGACGTATCGATTGGTGTTAGTTCTTAGAAAGGTCTGGTAGAGTTCTTCATGGAATCTGACTTGTTTCAGTTGGGGTATTTTCAGTCACCATCTCTATCTCATTGGACTTCATGAGTCTATTTAAATTATTTATTTCATCTTGATTTAGCCTTGGTAGATCATATATATCTAGAAATGCATCCGTTTCTTTTATAATGTCCAGTTTGGTATGATACAGATTTTAGAAACGTGTTAGAAATAGAAACATTTTAGAAATGATTCTCTGAGTTTCCCCAGAGTCCGTTGCGATGTCTCTCCCCATTCTTTTCTAATATCATTAATTTTCCCGGATTCTATCTCTATCTCTAAAGCTTTATCAAATATTTCACTTTTATATATTTTGGGTAGCATACAAATTATTATCTATATTAGTTTCTCTTTTGCAAACTTGCTATTTTTACCTGTTAGTTTATAAGTTTATAAGACTTTTTTAAAAAAAAAAACTGGGACAGAATTGGAATTTTGTGTAGCTTGAAAATACAGGAGAACTGAGCCATGGGATCTCTATAGCCACTATGTTAACCTTTTGACTATATATATGTGTATATACATATATATATATATACATATATATACATATATATAGTGTGTGTGTATGTGTATGCCTATGCGTGTGTGCATCCCTGCACACCTGGGGGCCAGAATTTATAATTATTTTTAAAGATTTGTAAAATTCTAGATTTTTTTTTTTTTCGAGACAAGGTTTCTCTGTGTAACAGCCCTGGCTGTCCTGGAACTTATTCTCTAGACCAGACTGGCTTTGAGATCCCTCAGCCTTTGCCTCCCAAGTGCTGGGATTAAAGGTGTCAACCATCACCTCCCGCTAAATTCTAGCTCTTATTTCCAAATTTGGTAAGATGGTTCATCAAACAATTGTGTTAAACACAGAAGTTTAATAATCAGATCTATGGTCCATAGTGGAGGCTGGACCAGCAGCATGACTACTCTAGCAAAGGATCACATTGGAAGGCCTGTGTGATAGCTAGGAAGGGATCACATCCAAAGGCCTGTATGAAGGGTTCATCTTCAGAGGCCTGTGTGAGCCAGCTGGAATGCAGAAAGAATGTTAGTCAGGCTAATCCTGTCCTCTGTTTGTGCTGTAAGTGAAAGGGATTTCTGTGGGGAAGGCAATCTAGTACATGCCTTTAATAACAACTCTCAGGATCTAAAAGGAGGCTCTCAGTTTATAAGAAGGTGTATTCAGACAGAGAGCTCAGAGAGGAGAAGCAGAGACAAGAAGCAAGGTAGAAGTGAGGTGGAAGCAGACAAGAGGCAGAGCTCAGAGAGAGAAGCAGGGTTACTTCAGTCAGGCAGTTTGAGTGCAGTCAGCTCACAGATGTTCAGACAGAAGAAATGGAGAAGAGCAGAGCCAGTCCAGAATAAGCAGAGAGGAAGCAGAGAGTCAGAAGCAGTTCAGTGTTCACAGTACAGCTCAGAGTGAAAAGAGGTAGTTCAGAAGACAGCTAGTCAGAGTGAGCTCAGTCAGCAGTAAGTCTCGGAGGCTGAAATGTTCTAGGTTTAGGTTCTCAGATTAGGTTGTGTGGAGGCTGAAGTCTTCCAGGTCCAGGCTTGCATCTTTAAGATTAGATTGTATGAAGGTTGAAACCCGTTAGGACTGGGGATTGAATTAACAAAGAATAAACTGTCTTCTGCCATGAACCCATGAGAATAATAAATAAATCAATGCATACATCCATATCTACATTTACAATGGGAATGTAACTTTCCCTTTCCCCCCCACAAAAATAGTTTTTTAGCTTTTGAGATTTTTCACAGTACTCCAACTCCTAAATCTAAGAGACTCTGTAAATCCTAATTCTCTGAGAAAAATGCAATTGCAGCCTTCAGAAGAGATTCAGAACAGAAACTTATTTGTGTGGGGTCAGAAATAAAATAATTAAGTATTTTCACTGGGGGATAAAAAAGACTCCAAGAATCACGACTTTAGTCTTTGCTCTCAGACAATGCACAGTTACTTGACAAGAATTCTCCTCAGGAAAAAAAAAATCAAGCTTGAATTATGTAATTATTCTTGTCCTTGGCCCTCTGAGTCACTCAAGCTTTTCTGACTACTGGGGCAGCACAGAGAAAGGAGATCCCTTCTCTGAAGGAATCAGGCTGAATTTAAAGCAAGCAAGGTAGGTCTACTGTATTCCAACCGACAAGGATGATAGAATTCGACACAGGTTTCTTTGGGAAAACTGTACTGTGAGATGTGCTGAGAGTTCTAATGAGGCATAATAATATCCATGGTGGTTGCACTTGAGCTTTATCTGAATCCTTGGGTTCAAACCAAGATGGGTGGATTCTTAGCTCAGACTACTGAAACTCAACTGTCCCAGGGAATAGCTCAGTGAATAGTGAGCTATTTCTGGGCCAAGGGTGGCACCATAGCCAGGACTGAGCAGTGTACGACTCAAAGGAAGAGAAGGCCTGGATGTCTCGAGGGTGTGAAAGGAGAGGTAGAAAGAGGAGGAAAAGCATGAAATAAGTAGGCGAGTCTGATGACCAATGTCCAGAAGACTGGAGAGGACTGGAATGATCCACGGGAATTCCTTAGTGGCTCTGGGCACAGGAAGGTGCCAGGATTGTGGACATGTAGACTTAGCAAGATGCCAAGACTTTGATGAGCAGAGAAGAGGCACACGGGGAAGGAGTGATCATCCAGGTTTGGGGACTTGATTCTAGAAATGTCTATAGGACACATGAGGTTCTGGATTAGAGGGGAGAGGCTCAGATTTATGAACCTTGTAGAGGGTGGTACTCTGCCAGCCTGGACAGGGTAAACACGAAGTGGGGTGAGGATGGGTGGGGGGTGTTAAGACATTGTTTTGGCCTCCAGTTATTCTTCCTATCATACTCTGAAACTTCCTGGATGATCCAAGGCCCCTAAGCTTTCAGGAATGTCCTCAAACCAAGGCTAATGTCCAGGCTTGGGCACTGAGAGCTGCGAAGGGAGTAAGGTAACTCAAAGGAATGATGGAAGTGTTCTCAAAGTCTGCTCCAGGGAGACTGTAGAGCATATGTGTGGGAACTCTGAGATGCTCATGAAGAGCTATATGCTGAACCTCCATGGAGAAGGATGCTCACACTGTCCAAGGGAACACGCCCCTTACTCTGCAGGCTCTGCTGATGCAGAGGTGGTCATATTCAGATACATTGTGACCACTAGCTCATACCTGCCAGATGACTGACAGGGAAGGGCCAGATGATCAGGCATAGGCATAGGCAGAAGCTGTGAGTGACAATATGGGTGGGAGCCTACGGTTATGTTGATGTACAGACACCTATGTGCATATGTACCCTAAAGTGATCTGATGTCATTCTCAGTTGGACAGGACAAAAGCATGTTGTGTTTCTGTGGGTCGAGTGTGGCCCCGTGGAAACTGGAAAGCAAGATTTCAGAAAATCCATACTTTGCTCTGAATGCAGGGATTGGGGGATTCAAATTACTACAAGCACATAGAAGAACATCCTTCTTAGACAATTTGCCCACTGCTTTGTAATTCTGCAGTCACTGAGAATCTGGCAACACACACAGGGAGAGAAGAATATTGCCCAGAAAGACCAGGTGCCTGGCAATTCTGCAGTTGCACTAATGATAGTTAAAGCCTCTTGTTCTGAGAGCCTGATTTTAACTTTGACATTTTTTCTCTTTTTTCATATTTTATCTAAGAATTATAGAAATATAATTCACACAACAAACTACCCACATAAAATGCAGAATGCTATGTTTTTCTCGCCTCCCCTTAAGCACTTGCCATCTCAGTCTGATGGCAAGTCCGAGAACATTTGCATCACCCCTTAAAGCAACATGCGGGCCCCAACCCTTTGGGGGTCAAATGACCCTATCACAGGGGTCGCTTAAGACCATCTGCATATCACATATTTACAACAATTAACAACAGTGGCAAAATTACAGTTATGAAGTAGCAACATAAATAATTTCATGGTTTGTGGTCACCACAACATGAGGGACTGTATTAAAGGGTTGCAGCATTGAGAAGGTTGAGAACCACTGCTTTAAAGAAACTCTACTTATTAGCAGTATCTTTATCAGAAGTATCTTCTGGAAAATACTGTCTCTGGGCTATAATCCAAATACTGTGGATTTGCTATTCTGGATACTTCACGTATGTGGAAGTATACAATGCATGCTTTTTAAGCCTGGCTTCTTTCACTTAGCACGATGTTTTCAAGGTCCATCTGGGTTACAGTGCATACCAGAACTTCAGTCCTTTTAAGTATCTAATAGCTTTCAATTGCATGAGCCCATCATTTTCTTATTCATCCACCGTTTTTGGACATCTAGGTCATTTCCACTTTTTAGATCTTAGGACTAATCATTGACTTATGACTTATGAGCAATATTTACGTATTTGGTTCTGTTTTTGCATGTGGACATGTGTGTTTCCTTTCTTTTGAGTATATACATAGAATGAGATTCAGTTTTTTGCCAAGAGAAACATCTAGATCTGTGTTATACGTCACAGTTGGAATTCCTGATGCAACATGCTTCATATGTCGTTCAGTACTTCATAGCTGCATTAGGTGCTTAACTATCCTCGTGGAGGGTCTACAGCTGACATTCCAGGATGGAAAACCTTACCTAGCTTTCAAATATGCTCTTAATTTAAATTTGAACACAGAAGGACCCGATATTCTTGGGATTCTTGACAATTTCAAACAAGTAGGAAAGCCCCACAGACTATCTGAGAACATGCCCCGGACAGTGTGTCTCTGCACAAGCATGGCCACCTCCAGGGCCTCACAGTGCTGGGTTCTTAAGGACAGAGTTCGTGGGCAGCTCTTTTCTTATGGAGCTTCGAGTGAACGAGGGTGGGTCTGAAGGAGAGGAGTTGGGGTGGATCCAACAGCTATTCTTTTCATTCCTTCCATGCAATCAAGGCAAGGTGTGCTGTGTCTGCTCCTTCTTGGTTCCTTCCCTTTCCTCAGTGATGGACTGTGGCTGCGACATGTAAGCCAAATAAGGCTTTCAGGAGGGACCAAGAAGTTGGCTGGCATAAGACGAATTTCAACCATACCACTAAGAATAAAGCAAAGCACCATGGGTACTGACTGAGACACACTACTTCCTTCATACCGTTCAGGTATTATCAGAACAACTTAAAAGAATTCCCCTGGCTCTCCACAACAAAAGAAGCCCTATAAATAGAATGGCTTGTTCTTACTCGCTTGCCAGTCTTTCAGGAGCAAATAATTGAAGGCATTTGATACGTTACAGGAAGCAGAAATATTTATCTTGTCAGATTTACCTGAAATTATGTGTTGTTATAACAAGGAAAATGTCCTTGAGTCTTCAAGGAAACAGATAATCAAGTTTACATTTGAAAAAAATTAAAAGTATGTGCGACAGCTGTGTGGTGCATCGGTTACTGCCTGGGACCACTCTGGTTTTGGAACCCACTCCTTACTTAAGGAATGCCACTTAGTCCTCTGATCCCAAAGCACTTTCCTCGGAGAACCTAAGTCTCGTAGATCGGGGAGAAGCAGTCTTGACAACCTTACTTGGACGTCTGATGGATGTCATACCCCGTCTGCTCAGGGCTGAATTGATGACGTGTATCTGCTCTGCCTCGGGCCTCTGTGCCTCAGGGCTCACTTTCTTCCCAGTGACTCACACTGAACCATGAAGCCATCCTGGGCATTTTCTTTCATGCCATATCAAATTCGTCTGTCTGAGGCTCATCTGAAGCTATCCGGTTTTGAGTGTCTCACTCCTCATGGTTCCAAACACCAGAGTCTCTCACCTGGACGGCCACTTTTGCCTCCTGGTCTTATAACTTTTATTCTGGCCTGTTTAAAACACCCTCGAGGATGGAAGCTAAGATGAGGCTTTCACGGCCTGGGTCAGCTCAGGGCAGTCCTCACCTCAAAGTTCTCACAGGGGCCTTATTCCATACGCAGGGTTCCCACAATGCCCTGCAAGACCCTCCTCCTGCCCTCTCCTCTGCTTCTTTCTTCCACTGCTTTCTTTCTTCATGCTGCTCTGCTCTAGCTACTAATCCCATGTGCTCGGGGTCCCTGGGTATTCTCCCTGTCTTCCCCACGGACCCCTGACTCCCTCGCTGCTTCTCCTCCTTCGCCACCTATTATGGCCGGTTTTAATGTCAGCTTGCCAAAACTTAGAGTTACCTCATTAGGAGCCTCACATGAAGAAGTGTCCTGGTCACTGATTGACGTGGAAAGGCCCAGCCTGTCTGTGGGAAGCACTTTCTGCTAGCAGTCCAGATACATAGGGCGTGGTAGAAGGAAGATTGTTTTTTATTTTGCTCCTTGGTCTTCCCTCCTGTGGATGAGCTAAGGTGCCTGTGGCTGCCACCGCCTACACTGAGAGCGGAACCAGCATTTCCAAGCTCTCACTGTGGACTAGGGCCCAGCAGCTCTCCAGGAAACTTTTCGGGCTCCTAGCACTATATTGGGACTGCTAAAGGCATCCAGCCCTGGGGCTTCAGCAGCAACTGGTTGCCGGACTGCCCCGTGGTGAGAGACAGCCATTGTGGAACTACTGTAATGGACGAGAGACTCAGCTTCAAGGACTGAGTGACCACCAGGTTCTCAGCTCTTAGGTGTGATTCTACTGGTGTTACTATTTTAGAGCTGACTAGGTTCTTAAGTGTTTACATATATGCATATAGTGTGTATATGAATGTACACACACAGAGACACACACACACACACATTCATCCATTGACTCTGCTCCCTTTAGAGAACCCTGACACCACCCCCTTCACAGTGCTCCTCGATGAAACCTTCCATGATCAGCCTCTTGCACAAGGCCCTCTGCTAATCCTACATGTCTGGTTCACCATAATCTCTGTAGGGTGTGGTAGTTTCTAAAATTCCTGTACTTCCATACACACACACACACACACACACACACACACACACATATATATATATGTATATACACACACACATACATACATACACATACATACACACACATATGGACATATATGTCTATATATGCGTGTTTGTGTGTGTATATATATATTTCTTTCCTCTCTGCATTTCTGTTACACAGGGATCTTTCTGGTTCATTTATTGACCTATATCAAACAGTTGACATCGTCCCAGACACCTTCACTACCTTCCAGTGAGTGGATGAATAAGTTTTGTTAGAAGTGCCTTTCCTAACTCTGTCCTACCTCATGGACTCTTTTACCTCCCCGCAAAAGCTCTGTGCAATTAAGCTTAAATGCCACAAAAATTATTTGTTAAAAACCATGAATTGATGGAAAGCTGGTTTGGGTGTTTTGTGTTTGACATTTAGAGGCATATTCATCCTGGTTCAACACTATGAATAGTTGGTAATTTTTTATTTTTTTTGCAATGACATGATAGTATTATAGCATCATTTGCAAAAAGCCAAACACTGACCTCATTTCTCATTGTAGAAATAATACACTTATATTTAAGGTAGACCATGCTTGCAATCCCAGTGCTCAGGATGCCGAGACAAGAGTGTGAGTTTGAGACCCACCTAGGCCACGTAGTGAGTTTTAGGCAACAGTGCCTGGACCCTCTGCAGAGAACTACAGGCAACTAAGGAATGCTGAGAGCAGGAGAAACAGTCTTCTCCAGGGAAGAGCACACCGATTGGCTTATTCAGTACTAAATGATCATCCCTGCAAACATACACACACGTAACATCATACGGAATGAGCAGGCTGTATTTAGAAATACATGTGTCTATGCATATATGCATGTTGTTAGGTCTCAAACCTGGGACAAACTGCTAACTGAGGTGCCTATTAACATATCAAAATGGGCTTGGCCACCAGGTTCTCCCAGCATCCCTCAGTCTCTACCTGTACAGGGTCCTCCTGGCTGGCATACCCTTCAGGAAGCTGGCCCACTTCCCTGAACTCTCCAGCCCAGGGGGCTGGGCTGCTCTTTCATATGTAATCCAGCCATTTTGATTACCAGGCTTTTCCCTTCTTTTTGGCCACTGTTCCAGCACCTCCCTCCCCATCCACTCACATGGGTCATGTATGCGCTACATACATAACTACTATGTTCTCCTTCGTATCTACGATAAACTTTCTCCTCCACCATACCTAGGAGCAAACATGTCCTTCCTTTCTTCTTTCTTTCTTTCTTTTTTTTTTTTCACTCACAGGCAGTAACAAGTAATGAAAAAGAGACCATGAATTTGAAAGACAGCAAGGAGGGGTACGTGGAAGAGTTTGAAGGGAGGAAGGGAAAAAGAGAAATGTAATTATATTATAATCTTCCAAAACAAAAAACAAAAACCTTGTACTTGGAAAAAAAAAAAAGATGAAGCAGCCTCATGAGAACAGATGAATTCGGTGTCTAGGGGACCAGGCTTGGGGCCTCGGGACTCATTAGTTTGAGGCTTAATTTCCAAAGGTGTTGTTAAGAAAGTACATTCATTTGAAACAGTTAAGCAACTTAAATGCTTGAAGCTTATGATTCTCCATCTGTATTTGTGATGAAACACTGACAAATGAGAGAAGATCTCTCATATCCACCAAAGCATGCAATAACCATCACAGCGACAATCTCATGTGTATAGTTCTGCATGGGATAAATGTCAGCAGACCATTATCTGTGTATGTTGTAAATATAAACACACTTCCTGCATCTTTTAGGGACTGGATGGGGGCCAGTGGAATTCTACCCAGAGCCTCATGCATGTTAGGCAAGTTCTCTACAGGGAGCCACTCACCCCAGTCCAAGTATTTGCTTTTTATTTTAAGGATAAAAGAAGATTGGAAACAGCTCAGTGGTAATTTCTCTAGAGGCATGCGGGGTGGCGGCAGAGATATGGCTCTGCGGGTAAGGGGCACTTGCTACTCTTACAGAAGATGCAGGTTTTGTTCCCAGCTCCCACAAGGTGGCTCAAAAACATCTGTAACTCTCTCCAGTTCCAGGGGAATCCAATGCCCTTTTTTTGGCCTCCATGGGCACCAGACAAGCAAGTGGCACAAAGACATACGTGTTGGCACAACACCTATATGCATAAAGTTTACAAGACACAGGGACTAAAGAGAATTACCTGGGTGGAATGAAGACCCTGACTGGCTGACTCTATGCTGGCCTGTGCCTTTTGGCACCATAAAATGGAAGGGCACGGTCTCCTGCGAAGGCCTGTTAGGGATTTGCAGACTGTAACACTACACAGAGATCATGAATATTATGGGAGTATTTGTCACGCTAGCCAGAGGAGTCATCTATATTACAGGAAAGTGCTTGTTGGGATGTCTGTTGAAGAAAAAGAACAGGTGGATCATTTAAGTTACAGTGCTCATAGTAGCCTGGTGTGGAGAGGTGGGGGTTCTGATTCTCCACAACCATATTGTTTTGTTTTTTTTTATTTTTGAGACAGAGTTTCTCTGTAATATATCCCCGATTGTCCTGAAACTTGATATGTACACCAGGCTGGCCTTGAACTCAGAGAGACCCACCTTGCCTCCACCTTCTGAGTGCTGGGATCAAAGGTTATGTGCCACCACACCAGGCTCTCCCCAACTGTAGATGATACTGGATGGATGGCACCTAAGATGACAGTGAATGTTCAGTTTTGTCTTTCTTCCCGTGCGTCTGTGTAAATCATAAATACGTGTTGGATTCTGATGGACTCATCTCTCTTCTTCTGTGGGGCCGAAATGGGATCTAGGGCCTCATACGTGCTGCAGAGATGCTCCACCAGGGAGCTGCATTCCCAGCCCCAGGTTCACATAGAAACTCAGCAGGAAGATGTTTCTTTGATAATACTGCCCAAAAGGGGGGAAAAAAAGGAATATGAAGTAACTGAGTCTGGTCATGTGCCACAGAAGACATTTTTGTGATGTTACCCGATAGCTAACATTGGTAGTAACATTGTAGTCATATTGGTTTTTGTAAGTTCATTTTATGATGTTCACATGACAAAGGAAACATAATGAATACTTTCTTGGGACTATAGCTTCGTCTTCAAGTGACACAGGACTAGATTTCAAGAGATTAGACTCTGTATCAGAACTCAAATTTTCTGTCCCTGAACACAAAGAGTCAGTCAAAAAAACCTGTAACAGCCAGGCATGGTGGTATAAGCCTTTAATCCTAGCACTTGGTAGGTAGAGACAGGAGGATCTTTGAGAGTTCCAGGCCAGTGTGGTCTATATAGCGAATTCTAGGCCAGCCAGGGCTACATGGTACGATCCTGTCTTAAAAGCAAACCAAATCCCAGACATCCCACAAACAGCAACAACGAAACACACCAAAACCAAATATAAAGTCATCTTGCATCTCTCTGTGCCATGGCCAACAGGGCAGACATGGGCCCAGCCAAGTCTCAGCCTCAGTTCCCATCCTGCCGCTCTCTGCACCATGACCGAGGTGTAGGCATGATGAGCAAGGCTCAGAACAGGCTTAGCCTTGTGTTTCAAGAAAACGTGGGTAAAAAGGTCAAGACTGAATTCTCTCACTGTGGTGCCCATATTGCTTTACATACGAAGCTTTCATGACAGCTGCCATTTTGCCACTGCCCGGAACCCTACAGCTGACTAACAGAAGATACTTGGCGTGCTAGCAGATACAAGCTAGCAATTTCTTAACAATTTCTTAAAGCTAGCAGCTTCTTAACTTTTGAAGGGACCACCATTGCTTTCCACAGTGTTGGTAGGAGTTACAATCCACCAGGATCACACGAGCTCTGCAGATTCTCTGTGGTCCCGCTGACAGTATTCTGCTGTTGCTGTTATGGAGATTCTATTGGATATGAAGTAATATTGTTCTGGGGTTTCCCTAGGAAAACACATGATGTTGAGAATCTCATGAACTTATTCTCCAGCTGTGTATCCTCTTCGGAGAAATGTCTTTTGTGGTCCTTTGTCTTCCCTGAAATTTAACTGTCTTTTTGTTGAGTTGTAAGGATTTCTTATAATTCTCAATATTAGACCCATATGAAATATAATTTGTGAATATTTCCACCATCCTGTGGAGCGCCCTTTTACTTTCTCAAATCATGTCACCCGTGTGTGAGAGTTTTACATTTTGATGACATGTGACTTGTCTGTTCTTGCCCTTTTGGCAAGCCTTTAGTGTTATGTCCAGGAATTCACAGTCAAATCTAACATTGTGAAGAGTTACCCCTGTGTTTCTTCTAAGGGCTCTACAGTTTTAGCTCCTGTATTTAGATAATCAATTTTAAGTTAGTTATATAGGGTGTTAGTTAAATCGAGGTTATTTATCAAATTCACACAGATTTTTTTTATTGGAAACTGACACATATTACATAAGTCCATGAACACATTAACTCTATCTAGGAATTCTGCTCCACCTTCTTTTCTACAAACAGAATACAAAGACTCCCATAGTAAAGCTCTGTTGATACATCTCTGGGCTGGAAGTTTGTCAAGAGACATTTGAAAAGAAGGATTTCCTTTCCTCTCCAATTGTGTCATTAATGCTCAACTCTTCCCTATAAGTGGCTAATCATTTAACAGGTGTTTATCGAACTCCAGCTCTGAAAGACCCTGGGATGCTGTTAAGAATGAGAAAGACAGAACCTTGTCTTCAAGGAGTTTGTATTTTGCAGAGTCCGTGTCCATCACTAGGCAAGGTGCTGGTGCCATGGAACTCATGGAGAAATCTCAATGTGTTCTCAAGAAGTTAACAATTTAGAAGAAAGTCAATAGCCTAGATATAGCAAACAAGCAGGAAATGATCTGTGGCATCAAGTAATACCAGGACAACCCAAGCCATGGTGCCATTCACAAAGCCAGAGGAAGCCACACTAAAGGGATTCAGGACAGACTGGGGATGTCTCCAAAGGAGATGGCTTGACCCCAAAGAATAAGCAGGAAGTGAAAACGGTAACAATCGTTATGAAAGGGATACTAGCCACTGAAAAGACCAGCTTCCCAGGACAGGGCAAATATCAACTCTTAAACCATGAGGGCTGAGATGGATGGCTGATCCAGCCAGGCTGGAAGCCCTGAAAATTCTCTGTATTCTTGGAAAAGCAAGTTGTGTCCAATGGAACAGAAATCTTTGTAAGTGCATGTGTCTGTAGCTCTCTAGTTCAGGTGGTAGCCCCAGGCTAACCTCGCTATTCTCCAACACAAATTCTTACCTTCATATGTCATATGAGAAGTGATTATTATTTCTAAAGACCTAAGTATTTTATTTAGACATTGTAGAGTTGGTTAGAAGGCTGTCTTCATTTTATTTCTGAAAGTATTTATGATGTTTTCCCAGAAAAACACCCAGGAGAGAAATCAGCTCATTTGTTTCAAACAAACAAGCATAATCTCTTGATAATCAACCTTCTGTTTAGATGGCAAATGGTGTCCCTCGTGGCTTCTCTGACCTCAGCCGTGGGCCTAAGTGTCTTCGTGGCCCCATGGGAACCTGCTCTGCTGTAGCTACAGAAAAACACCAGTGGGTCCTGCTCCTGTGGCTGGCAACAGATACACACAGGCAGGAAACTGAGAAGTAACTGTGACCAGCAGGTCTCCTCAGGGCTTCCGCATCACATGGGAACCTTCACCAGGACGCCGCAGCGGAGCAAGAAGCCACACTACCCACTTGGTTGTGGTCTCCACCACGCCAGAGGTGTCACTCAGCAATGTCGTTGGGGGCTTTCCTTCACAGTCACAAGAGAAAAGCGCTCTGGGAACTTGTAAGTTCTTTTTTTCCCAGTCTTCATATTTGGCTCTGGAAACCTGACTGGGTAATTTTATTTTATTTTTAATTAAGCGCTGAAATAGTACTGACAGGAAACCACAGATTTTACCTGAAGTGTCAAAGGAGATTCTGGAGGCAAAGGTCAAGCATATTAGCATCCCCCTTCGCAGAGCTGGTCACTCTGACCCTCTCTAGAGTAATAAGAATTCTGAATTAAAATAAGAAGTAAAAATATGCCAACCAAGAGAAGAAAAAGATGAAAAAGAAAGCCTCGCTAAGCCTGTGTTTAATACAGTCTATCTTGGTGCGAAAGTTGTGCTGTGGTCAACAACACTTCCCAGAGGGCTCAGTGATGCCAGTTATCAAAGCTGTGGACCAGTGATGAGCTGACAGAGGCCTTGGAGAATGTGTCTGTCGCAACATTGGTGTGTATGGTCCCAGGGAAGCTCACGGCCCATGAGGGCCGTGTGCTCAAAGGACATGGTTCTTAACTCTGCTTTGGAAGAACAGTTGGAACAACCCACCTCCAGAGCAGTGGGCCAGCCTCCTACTGCAAATGTTCTCAGTCTGCAAAGAGCTCCTTCCTCAGCTTGTAAGCTTCTAGAATGTTCCTGTTTCCCTCGTCAATGACCGGAGTCTTTCCTTCTCCAAGGAGTTCCATGTTACAAGTCATCAGATCTGTGATTTGTTCCACCTCAAATAAAAATTTGCTTGCACCTGAGATTTCTCTGAAGCATGTATCTAATGGATGTGTTACGGGCCATGTCTGGATGCGGTGGCATCAGTGGCATCATCTGTGACAGCTGCGAGGTCCATCTGTTCACCCTCCGAAAGCCAGAGGAGCATGTGAAACTGGGTTGACCTATGATCATTTCCAAACTATGATAAATGAGTGAGTGCTAAGATAAAGGGGGAATAAAACTTAAGGAGAACTTTAAAAAAAAGATTCCTGAGCATCTTATTAAAACAAACCATTTAAAAGGCTGTTCTGTTTGTTTACAGTGTACAAAATGCATGGTTTTATTATTTGCTCTGTGTGAAGTCCGGTTAACTATGCACAACTTTCCCCACTGTAAGCTGTCATGACCTTGTTTGCATGAACACACAGTCACCCCAGCGAGACGAGAAGCTGGGAGAAAATGCTTAAAGCAGGCCTGCAAACTGCCTTCAACCAGCACTGGCACGGGAAGAGCCTCTTGCTAGGGCAGTAAAACCAAAAAGTTAAAACGTCCCTGCGGTACTGGGCATCGAATCTTGGGCCTTGCACATGGTGAGCAGGTGTTCTACCATTCAGCCATGTCTACAGCTTTTTTGCTTCTTATTTTGAGACAGGGTCTCTCTGAGTTGCCCAGGCAGGTTCTGAACTTGTCCTGCAGCCTAGGAAGGCCTTGAACTTGTGATCTTCTGCTTTAGCTCCCGAGTAGACTGGATTATGGGCTTGTGCTACCAAGCCAGGCTTAAAACCCATTTGAAGCTTCTTTTAATCACTCTCTATTTACCCAGGCCCACCTACAGAGGACTTGGCAGTCACCATGAAACAAGAAGGATGATTTCAGTGGGCACCATTATTTTGCCTGAGAGTAGCCTTGGTTAACCTGAGGGCAAGTCAAAGCAATGTCATGCTAAGGAGAGCAGTTTAGTGCCTCAATTCTCCTGTGAGCAGTAGCGGTGAGGGTGGATGGCAAGTTGGGAGCTTGCAGGAGAAGGCTGAAGCCCATAGGCTGCTGCACAGCTGGGGGACACGTAAGCGTTGGGGGAGGTGCCGAAACCAAGGAGGGCCTAGAAAAGACAAGCGTGGTGCCAAGTCTTCACTGTAACTAGCATTTGCATTTGTCACACACATTCTCCTTCTAAGGGAAAACCAACACCAAGACCTCTTCAGAAACCCAGGATGTGCTCCAATTGGAAGTAGAGAGGGCTACAGGGAGCACCGTTTGCAGCGTATTGTGGAGCTACAGAGAAGACAGAGAACAAGTGGGTTCACGAACTCACGAACCAGAATCTCAGAGGATGGGTTTAAGGACCTCCTGGGTGGTCTAAGGCACAGACTGACCCTGGGAATGAACCACATTCCACAGCTGAGCTCATGGTCTCAAAAGCCTGCTGCTGTTAGTTGCTCCAGGAGGAAAGAACACAAGGGAGTTGTGTGGGAGGAAACGCTGGTAATCCATTGCAGGCTACTCCTGATCCTGTGGGGCAGGCAGTTCACAAAGCATGTGGCACTTGCCAGGTAAAGTCACGGAAACAAGTGCATCTCAGACACTGGGAAGTATCCGATGGACTAAATGATTTGATTTCCAACAGTCTGAAATGTTCTTATCTATATCTTACATCTCGGCTACAGAGCGTCAGTAAGTGATTACATTACGGTGATGCTGCAAATGTTGAGTACCGCATCTACCCACATCACCCACGATCACATTGTGACTTCCAGGCACAATAGCTGTTGCCATAAAAGGCTGTGTTATTAGCAGAGACCAAAATTTTCACATCTTTACATTATAGAGCGATGCAAAGTGCATTGTTTTGAAATGTGCACAGACAGTCCTTGGTCACAGCCAGAGCCTTGCTTTCCTCTGGGGCTAAGTCCTGCAATTGATTTGAGTTTTTTACAAGTGTTGGTCTTACCTTCCTAGTTAATAGCAGAAACCCCAGCACAGGGATTACTTAACAAATTGTATTGATCCCCACCTCTGCTCAGCCTCTCCTCTGTGCCTCCCGCCAGCATCCAGGGCAGTGCTATGGGAAGTTAACAGAGTCTAGAGTCTCAGTCTCTTGGGGTGTGGAATGAGGATTTGAATTAATAGACATGATGAAATGGTGCTCCTAAAACAGGAAGAGACTTACATGGAAATTTGTGAAAACCCATCCAAGGACACACTTCTTTAGCCGCATGAAAAACAATCATGGCCAAACACTAGCACCCATCCAGATCTGGCACCCCCTCTCAGATTCACTTTCAATACAAGCCCCTCACCAAGGAAATCAAACATTGGCCCTTCACCTTCTTGTTAATGTTGCAGTAACTTCGGGGTCTTTGAGGAAAGCTGCTTTGTAAGGACCTAACTATCCTACTGATCATGTGTCCTGGGACATGCACGTCCCATGTTAGAACCAGTGCAGTGATGCTAACTGGGTGATGAGCTCACACTGGCAGAGGGATAACTTCCCCTATGGCTGCCTCTAAGAGTCAGCGTCCTTCTCCCTGCCTCTGGTAACAGCTTTCACAGGTAAGGACGAATAAAGGAGGGGCAGGCCCGCTCCCCTTCTCTCTCCTTTTTAGAACAGGGAACAGTCATTTTATTTCATTTTAATAATTTCCTCCCTTGCTAGAGGAATTCAAATGTCTTTCACTTGCCAGGAGAGTGGGAGGCTGTGGGTGGAAGTCTTTAAAGACCTTCAATAACAGCTTGACACTAGCTGAGCTGAGAGCTGGTGCTTAACCCTTTCAGAGCCGCACTCGGCCTGGCATTTCGCCGGAGATGGAGAGGAAAAATAGGAGACAGATCATAATGGTCCCTTCTGCCTTTTCATGCACCTATAGGATTCACATTATGAAAGGAATGTCCTAAACACACACACACACACACACACACACACACACACACCCCAATTCCACGGTCCCTAATTCCTTTAGCTCAAGACATTTCACTGAATGCTAGAGAACGAAAGAAGAGAAACTCTTGCTAGGGCTAAATAGGATGTACTTTAGGGCTCTGGTCTCAGAAGATGGTGGTAGGTACCATGCATAGAAAACAGCTGTCTCTTTGGACATTACTGTTGGCAAGGTCAAGTGCTGCTTAGAGTTTTGGTTAAGCCTCACTACTACTATCTCTGACATCTAGGCAGAATCATCTCTGCATTTGTGGGTATGATCAGAATATAAAGACTGACCCACATGGATTCTATGCAGTATGATGCTATTTTACATAAAGGACCTGAACATCTCAGATCTTGTAATTTTCAGGGGCTCCTTGAAGCCAACCTCCTGTGTGCATCAAGGGACGACTTCACCTCCTGGAGTCCTATCATTGGAGGCTTCTGGGTGCACAGGCTTGTTACAGCACATTCCTTACTGCTCTTGCCTATAGACTTCCATTCTACATTTGCAGGGGTTCCCCCGAGGGTGACTTCATGGGAACAAGTATAAGCTTGACTCCTAGCTACCTCAACTTCCCCATGCCTTCTGGTCTTTGAGCTTCCTAGATTCATTGCCAAACCTCACTGGGGTAAACTCTCATGTAAAAGTGTTTGGAAGACTTTTTCTACACTCAGGCAGGGAAAAGCCTCATTTTCATTGGCTATTGTGGATGGACACAGTGTGGGACTGAGAAAAGTGTGAATCAGTAACTCTAGACTCTGGGGAAACTGAAAACGTTACATTTATCTGGAACTTTCTTGGAACATCCATGTGCTAACTGTCTTTCCAGTTTTAAATAGTAGTGACTGAGTAATTCCTCTTGTTTATCCTCCCTTTCTAAACTTGAATTCTTTGTACGGAATGAATCATATATTTCCTCCTACTCTTCTGACTTCCTTATATACAATGTAACCAGGGCTGTACAGCTTTCCCAGAATCCAACAGGCTATGCAAAGCAGATTCCTGTAAGACACAGAACTGAGTATGGCTTGCTAATTTGTTCCCACTGAGGCTACCAAGGACCTATTTTCAAGTATCCTGCCCAGATTCATAGTGCAGTGTGTTTTAACACATACAGACAGACCTCTGCTGCTTCCTTGGCTCGGGAATACAATGTTAACTTGTATTTAGGGTGAATTACTAAATGCCCTAAAAAGTGCACTCATAAAATAAAAGAACAAGAATCACACAATCTGCTCCTGCTGCAGTGGCATACATCCAAATGGCTCTTTTAGGAAAAGCATCATGACTATTTTTACAGAATATGGGTGTGGCTGGGGCAGGGCAAAGTATTTTCCCAGTTTGTTCAAGGCCCTGGGTTTGAGCTCCACTACTAAAGAAAGGATTAAAAAATACAGCATTGGGGCTTTGATGAGAACTGGGATGTCATGGAAGTGTGTCGAGAGGATGAACTGTATCGGGTGTCTTTCCTTGTTGGTATGGCCAAAGCACCTCACCAGAGCAACTTTAGGAAGGAAGAGTTAATTTTGGCTCACAGTTTGAGGGGAAGTTCACCATGGCGGAGAAGCCGCAACTGCAGAAGCAGGAGCCTGCTAGTAACATCGTGTCCACAGTGTCAGGGAGGGGACATCAGGAAGGCTGATGCTTTCCCGTTTTTCATACAGTCCAGGATCCCAACCTTGGGATGGCGTCACCCACGTTTAGGGTGGTCCTTCCTATCTCATGGATTGTAACTGCAGCCCCCAGACAATAGGCTGCGAGTAAGGTCAGCGTTCCACAAACTGTAGGTATGCAGAAAGGCCATGTGGCTAGATTCAGCCTCTATGGTGAAGCCCTGGTGGTTGACACAGGAGACAGGATTTCCAGTTGGATTACGGGTTCAGACCTGTCAGTCAGGTGCACCCTTCACTCGCTAATGCAGACACAAGAAAGTCACAAAAAAGCTTCTAAGAGTAACTGGGAAATGATGGTGAGCAACTATCACAGCATCCCAGAGGCGGGGGTGGGGTGGGGTGGGTTCGAGCCTCTGTTGGGCCCTGCGGACAGGAGAATGCATTTCCGGACAGCAGGGACCAGTGGGGGCTGTCACACTCTAATCTGACAGGACAATGAGCACCGCTGATGGAGCTCTCCCTCTCCTACACCATCAACACTGAGGCTGATGAGGAGGAAATCATCGTGGTCATCCCTTGGCATCGGAGGGAACAGGTTCTAGGACCCTTTATAAGTATCAAGACTTGACGGTGCTCAAGTCCCTTACGAAAAGGGGGCATTGTGTTTGCATAGCGCCACACGGGATCTCTAGTATGCTTTACGTCATCCCCGATTACTTATGATGCCCGATACGACATTAGATGCCACGCAGAGTTGTGATGTTGTATTGCTTAGGGAGTAATGACAAGGCAAAAGGTGCAGACAGTCAGTAGAGAAGACTCTTCTGTAAATGCTTTCTATCTGTGGTTGGTTGAACACAAGGATGTGGAGCCCGAGGAGAACAGAGGCAGGCCATCTCCTACCCCCAGCCCTCCGGTTTGGACTTGCTCTGATTTTGTAGCCTCTGGTAACGGGCTGGCCCCTGAGTGCTTTCAAGGTGAGAGACTCAGATGGCAATGTGCTGGGGCTGGAAAATATACACGAGACTAGAGGGTGTGTTACAGAGAAGAGCATCAGACCACTCATTAGTAATTTCTGAAAATCATATGTTAAAGTAATATTTTGGGTATGTTGTGTTAAGTAAAGAGTGTTCCTTTTAATATTTATCATGTCTTTACTTTGAAAATATGGTTGTTAGAAAAAAATGTAAAATTACAAATGTGGTTTACATTTATGTCCCACGTTAGATTTCTGGCTTTTGTGTTTATCTGCTCAGAGCCAGTCGAGGGACTATGTTCACGGAATCAAGTCTGACCACAGCTGCCCGCACCGGCAGCCTTGCGAACACCTAAGTAACTCCGCACAGTTAGCACACGTCACTTCCAAGCAGACTCTGAGCTTAGCCTTCTAGTCCTCCCAGCAGCTCTGGGAGACAAGTGCTGCCATAATGCCACCTTGGGGGAGCAAATGGAGACACCTGAGGAGCTGTGCTTGGAAGAGAGATGTGCCATGTCTCCAGCCAGAGTCTGGTCCACTGCAAAAATGACAGCTAGAAATTTGTGGAATGACAGCAAGTAACCTTTGCAAATGTTGGCTTAGTTTTTTTTTTCCCTCTCCCTAGACAGAGTCTCTACTCATACACTAGACTAACCTTGAACTTACAATCCTGCCTCCAGCTCCAGAGTGCTAGGATCACACCTGTATACCAACACACCTGGCTTGATCTTCTAGCATGCCTTTTACACACCAGAGTCTGTCTTACCGACTTAGTAGTATCAATTCTTAAAGCACTGCCACCCATCACAATAAATACAAACCTCGGATACAATTCCTTCCGTGTATGTTTATGTATTTCTTGATGTGTGTGGGAGCACACGTGTACATGTGAATATGTGTGTTGCGGGGGGCAGGTGTAGAGGTCGGGTGTTTTGCTCATTGACCCTTTATTTTTTGAGATGGTATCTTTTCAAAGATCCTTGAGCTTGCTGGTTAGGTTGACCAGCAAGCCCCCGGGAGCCTCCCGTGTCTGCCTCCTCAGCACTGGGATTACAGGCACATTTCACAGCACCCGGTGTGCTACATGGGTGCTGGGGATCTAAACTTAGGTCCTTACATTTGTGTGCAAGCACTTTCCTGATGGACTCATCTCTCTAGCCCCAAGTACGATCCTTGAGATTCAGGATTTTCCTTAGTACACGTGTGTTCATACAGCCCATTTGACAGTGATGATGGAAAACTTTCCTTTAAGAGAAGACACCACAAAACGTGCATGACAATAAGTTAGAAAAGGCCCAGAGGACAGCTCAGTGCAGTATAGTAGCACACTTACACCTATGGGGTGGCTCAGCACAGAAGACAAGGAGGCGTATTTCATAACTGGAAACCCTGCCAGACCTCAGCAGAGGGAACCACCATCCTGGCCAGCATCAGACTTAAGGGACAGTGGAACTTCACGCTCTCAGCTCAGGTGTTTTTATTGATTTAGAACTCCTCAGGTGTTCTACTGATAGCAATTGCAGATCATTACCAATCAAACATCCCCCACATAAATCCAACACCTGCAGACAATACGAAACACCAAAAACCTAGGCAGCCCCTCACCCAACAGTGCACAAGAACATGTTAAACGTAACTAAAAATAAAACTTCCGCAACAGTGAAGTCTTTGTGCATGTACGTGATGTGGTCCTCATCACAATACAAAACTTAAAAACAAAGGTAAAAGGAATAAAAAACACATGAGAAAAAGAAAGAAAATTCTAGTTTCTTTTTACTGTGTAGTCTGGAGGTGAGTAGAATTAGTTAATGATAATGGTCATCACTGGCCCTTCGGGGTCTCTTTATACCAATTTAACAATACAATGGGCACCCATAAGCTCTTCTACTCCCAGAATGCATGTGCTCAGTAAGGGACATTAGGTGTGTGTCCTGCCTCAGGTGGCTGCTCTTCAGCCTCTGCCTCCTCTCTGCTGCCTTGAATATTCAGCCACCATGCTTTTCTTAAAAACAAGACCCAAAAAGAGATCCGCCTAAACAATACAGTACTTTGTTTCTGCTGCTTTTGGGCTTTATGAAGGAGCATTGCATTGAAATTAATCTTAAAATACTTGAGGGTTTTTGTTCTGCTCTGGGTTGCTTTAAGGCAGAAGCTCAGTCTCAGGCTAGCACTCAACTTATCCAATCAATATTAAGAACCTGAGTCCATCACTGGGGACTTAACCTCCACCACTAGGGGCAACCAAGGGCAATGGCAATAGCCTATAATGTTTGAGGAATCTCTTGGGCAATCCTGTCCAAAAACCCAAAAGAGAGCTTCTTATGCCTGGCACTGCGGTTTTTGTTGGACAGTTTTTGGCTCTTGGAGGGAGCGCCGTCAGCCAGATGGGAAAATGTTTTTAAGCTCTGTATTTATAGTTACACACTGACTTATGTGTATTATAGGTGTTTTTAGGTGGATAGTTAATAGTATGGCTCCTTATGACTTTATTTATTTTTCATTCCTTTAGCTTTTCAAGACAGGGTTTCTGTTCTTTGTAGCTTTGTCTGTCCTGGAACTCGCTCTCTTGACCAGGCTGGCCTCAAACTCAGGGATCTGCCTGCCTCTGCCTCTGGAGTGCTGGGATTAAAGGTGTGCACGACCATGCCTGGCCAGTTCCTAATGACTTTTTTCAGATTTACTTACTGTTATTTTACCTCCTTCTATATTTATGTCTCTTTCCCTCCCTAATTAGATCCCCCTTTCCCCATATTCCTCATCAGATCACCGACACCCTGCTTTCCCCCTCTCTACTGCCACACTCCCCTCCAGCAATAGTACTAGTTTCTGCAGTTACTCGGGTTATATAGTCACATCTGAAAATTTAAAGCTAGGAGACTCAGATGAGGGAGAATACGTGACATCTGTCTTTCTGGGTCTGGTGATCTCACTCAATATGACTTTTTCTAGTTCTATATATACAGAGAGTTTGCTGTGAGATTGTGTCTTCTAGGAATATCAGAAGCTACACTCATAAAACATCACCAACATGACTGCCTAAGCATGATCAGAACTAGGACACCAATAGCAAACATACTAAAATGGACAGAGGAAAGCCCATGAGGCCTCAACCCTACATAAAGAGCTACAGGCAACTAAGGAATGCTAAGAGCAGGAGAAATAGTCTTCCCCAGGGAAAAACACACCAATTTCTTTCCCAACACCAAATGGTCAGCCCTGAGAACATACATATCAGTAACATTACATAGACTGAGCAGGTTGTATTGATGCACTTCAGAATAGGTACGTATGTTACAACAATTCATGAAAAAAGAGGTCACGAATTTGAAAGAGAGCAAGGAGAGGTCTATGAGAGGGTTTGGAGCAAGGAAAAGGGAAGGGAGAAATGATGTAATTGTATTATAATCACAAACATAAAAGAAATGACGATGATGATGATGATGATGATGATGATAGAACATGAGGCCAACTAGGCATGGTGGCTCATGTCTGTTATCCCAGGACTTGAGAGATACAGGCAGGGGAATCTTGAGTTTGAGGTCAGCCTGGGCTACAGAGCTTAAAAATGAAAGAAAGAAAGAAAGAAAGAGAGAGAGAGAGAGAAAGGAAGAAAGAAAGAGGAAAAGAGAGAAGAAAAAAAATACAGAGATTCCCCAGGTTGCACTAGGACAGCTCGTGCACTTTTATGGGCGGCTGGACCTTCCATACATCATGTGCTCACTGTCCTATTGTCAGGCTTTTTGGATGTTTCTGTTTCTTTCCATTTTTTTCCTGCTTATGAAAGATCTCTCTATGAATGTTCTAGAACAGGTTTCCTGCGATACACTCCTCATCACAATCTGTATGCATGCAAATGTGATCTGGAACTCTATTGCAACCCTTGTCTCCCAGAAGCCCTGCCCCCTAAGTTTTCCTGAAAAGTGGCAGAATAACCAGCCTTGGCAGTGGGTGACTCTCCCGAGCAGCTTCTGCAGGTGCTGACCGGCACAGCGGGTTACACTCCTCAGGAAAGAAAACGTGTGGCGTCTTTAAGAACTCAGTGGCTTGCTAATTTGCTCCTCATACAACATGATTTTTTAGAAAACAATTACGCAATTAGCCAAGGAAATGTCTACAACTGTTTTTCTCTCTCTCTCTCTTTTTTAAAAAAAGCAATATGATTTAATTTTCTATAAAATGCTATATTTTCTCCATTCTTGATGTAGGACTGCTTTAATAATAGATTTCTGAGGATGTGGGTGTATGGGAGGGGAAATCAATCATAATTAAATCTACACATCTATTATAAGATGCAGAATCTCACTTGCTAAAGGAGTACATGGAGGCTTTCTCATCCCAAGTTTATTCTAGGCTTAGGTAACCCCAAGGACCACTCAGAGTCCTCTAGGCTCACAACTAGGCATCCTTAAGATTAGTTTTTTATTGACAAGCTGCATTTGCAGTTAGTATGCATGCTACACACTGAAAGATGCATGAAAGAGTTAAAATGCGCAAGAAAGAAATGGGATACACTTGTCTTAAACTTGAAGTCTTCATTCCAAACTGCTCACAAAGCATCGACATGCTTTTGTATAGCTCTCTGCATTCGCTTGTCCACAGTTTTTTTTCTTATAGACTATCTTTTTCATTAAAAGCTCTTATTAAAAAGATGTCTGATAGGGTAACAGGCTGAGTCTTGTCACTTGTGTGTACCTTAGTGAGACTTTGGCCATGCCTTAAAATTGATTTCTAGGAATGGAGCTGCCAGTAATGTGTACATCAAAGCCCTCTCTGATTGTGGCTAATTTACGTCCTAATTCTTGTCCCTTTCCGGCTCTAGTATTTGAAATTGGCTCAAAATAATGAAAATAATAATAATAATAATTCACATTTAATTTTTTAAAACCTTATCAAGCCACGGTCCAATCATGCCTCACTATGACTCTTTGGCATTGGTGTTCACGACCCTACTTACGGGGGGAGAATCAAAGGCAGGCTGTAGGAGGCTGAGACAGGTCATGAGCTGACTCTCTCCAGGCTTGGGCCCATCCCACCATGGCAGGCTCCACTAGAACTGACTTAGGATTCACGTATTTTTAGTTTAGAGCACCAACTAGGTTCTCACTACAAAACTAAAAAGCATTTACTTTTTTGAAGACTGTAAACTGAGGCTCAGAATTATCATGCTTTAAATTTAACAAAAATCTTTTTTTTTTTTTTAAAAAAAGAAGAGGGATAATCAAAATTCCAGATGTTGTTCTGAAGGAAGGCTATGTGTCAGGAACAGGGCCTGGAAGTATAGCACACAGAATGAATCCCTGTGCAAGAGGATGGCGTGGGTACGACTGTGTAGGGAAAGCTTTTTTCTTTAGGGACTGGTTTCAAGTCCCTACACAATCATTTTAGGTCACATCACATAAAAAGAAGTTAAGAAACAAAAAGACAGAAATATGACTGACAAATATTTTTTGTATTACACCTGAGAAATCGTAACATAAATCACCAGAGAGCCAACTGCAGAATCAGTGTATAAAACCCGGAGCCGTGGCCAGAGCCAACTGAGCTGCTGACCTGGGTCCAGAGAAAACAAAAATTAAAGGTTCTTTCCAGTGAGCAGAGAAGACAAGCTGGGTTGTTAGTTCCCTGCCCTGCATTTGTTAACGACAGCACCGCTGCATTTCGTAGTGCATGATGCAAGGAAGGGAGTCGCATCTACGGGAGTACTCAGGGAAAATGGCTGACTTTCTCAGAGAGTTTGGTTGAAGAATGTGTGTCCCGCAGGGCAGGGACTACATCTTGGTTGTTGTGACATCCAGGGGCCCAGATGGGACACCAGTTGGAAGCAGCCAGGAGACCCACTTCACCTGTATGGATGATTTAGTAAAGGCCACCGTTTAGTTCTCATCTATTTGCAGCTTTGCTGTCCAGTAGGAATGGCCTCTGGAGCTGACTTAGCAGAATAGTGAAGAATCTTCTGGAACTGAAAAGCACCAGAAACAGGGATACCAGTCCACTGAGCCAGGGTACTGCGCCTTTTAGGCTGCTCGGTGAAGTCTCACCCTGGCCACACAGGTACCTGTTGGCAAGTCCTTGTTTGTAAGAAAGTCTGTCTTTCATCCTCATGGCAGGCCATCAGATTAATTACTCTGATTGGCTTCATCCGTTAGCGTCACCATACACATGTGCTGGTTAGTCTTTCTGTCAACCTGTCACTGTCCAGGGGCATCTGGGAACCTTAGCTGAGAGAAACGCCTCCTCCAGACTGCCTGTAGACAAGTCTGTAGGGCGTTTTCTTGATTAATGATTGATCACTGGAGTGGAAATGTTCAGAACTCTGTGAGTGGTACCACCCCTGGGCAGGTGGTCCCTGGGTACATAAGAAAGCAAAATAAGCAAGCCAGAGCCAGGGAAGCAAGTCAGTAAGGAACGTGTCTCCATAGCTTTTGCTTCAGTTCCTGCCTTGGCTTCCTGCAGTGGTCTGTGGCCTGGCATATGTAAGTCAAATAAACCCTTTCGTCCCCAAGTTGCTTTTGGTCATGGTGTATCACGGCAAGGGAAACCCCAATTAAGATAACAAGCGATGTGTAGCTGTGGATTATAACGCACACACACATGCTTGCAATCCAAGAATGGGAGTCTTCAGCATAGTGATGAAGTGTCAGGAGGGTTAGCTCTGGTGCCCGAGGAAGCGGCTTCTGTTGAAACCATTGCTTGTGATCGCCTGTCTGCCATCTTCTAACAGATCCTTCAAATCACAGTGTATTCTCCCCTACTTCATGAATGCTATTGCTACTGGAAACTTCCAACAGCCCATAACTCTTCTTTTGGGACGTATCTCACAATCCATAATGGACATCGGAGGAAAAGGTTTCATCTCTATTCGAGTGTTCCTCGATGCGCCCGTTGCATGAAGTCGACTTCGGTCATGGTCCCACTGGCCTCAGCTACGCTGCAGCCCTCCCAGGATCATCTTTTTTTAAAGATATCATTATGTAAAAAAGGTTTTCCTCAAACCTCTGGTGACGCTCCTGCCCCAGCTCCTCAAGTGCCGGGACTACAAACATATGCTACCATGCCTGGCCCAGAATTCACGTTTACAGAGAATATAACTAAATCCCCAGCTACTGAGTGACATTTTGTAAGGGTTTGTGGCTAACACATGGAGAGAGACGTAGAAATGAAAATTCTTCCTGTGGTATTCTCATCATGCGCCTCTGCAGATGTTTCTCTAGATCCAAGTAAGGACCTAGGGGATGAAGTCTGAATTCACATATTTTTTTTTTTTTTAGAAAATACTAAAGGTAGGAGAAGTAAATGGCATGTAACGGGCATGTAAGGAATTGTATCTATAGGTGTGTGAATAGGTCATAGTTCAGAGAGCTGAGAAAATTGAAGTCTCCTCTGACTATGAACTATGATTATCTGCTCCCAAGGTGAATACCGATAGGGGTCAAAAGAAAACTTTCCAACTCTTTAAGATAGGTAGCCAAAAAGCACCCACTTCAGGCACAGTTCACTGTACACATAAGGAAGAAGTTAGGAGGTTCCTTATCTGAATAGCACTGGCTTCAGGAAGACAGCTTGTTCTGGGATGGGTCTTTAGGCATAAGACTGGCTGGCTGGTAGGAAGGAGCAGATTCTGTTCCCAGACGCAGCCCAGTGAGAGAAGGATACATACAGCCCAGAGCCAGACTCTGGGGTTCTCAAGCTGGTTAGCTAGCAACCTTAACCTCTGTACTCACGTTTCCACCCACTTATGAAGGTCACATGTGCTCACAGGGCAAAGCCCAAGGCAAGTTATGAGGGTTATGTTCTGGTTGGTCCTTCAGAGCATACTCTGCAACCTTCAAAGTACATGCAAGTATCCGTTTGGATACAGTAAGCAAGAAGATCGTGAGAAATGGCATTGAAGAAAATTTAAGAGGGGCGTGGGGCTTGTTACATTGCTCAAGCTAGTCTCAGATTCCTGAGCCTCAAACTCAAGGTTTCTGTCCCCAAGCTGGGACTGCAGGTGCATGCTGGGGCACGTAGCAGGAAAAGATTTAGAGAGTGCTAATCATATGACAGGCACAAGGAGATGTCATCCCTGTATCTTGCCATCTTAAGACAAGCCTCTTTTTAATCAACATACTCTTTGCATGCTTACTGGCCTGTTGGAGTGAAAGTGCTGGGGTATCTGGTATTCACAGTGCCTAACAGCAGGAACGGCAGAGAAACCCGACAGTAGAAAAGGGACACAGTGCCCATGATCTGCAACAGATCTTGGCATGAACAGAAGCAAATTTTCTTCCTCCTCCTCTTCCTCTCCCTTTCCCTCTTCTTCCTTCTCGTCCCTCTCCTCCTCCTCCTCTTCCTCCTTTTCATCTTCTTTTGTTTTTGAAACAGTTTCTCTGTTGCAACTCTGGCTGTCCTGGAACTCACTCTGTAGACCAGGCTGGTCTTGAACTCACAGAGATCCTCCTGCTTCTGCCTCCCTGGTGCTGGGATTAGAGGTGTATATCACCCTGCCTTGCTCAGAAGCAAATTTTCAACAAAGTAATTTTCAAGTTTGACTAAGGTCAAGGAAGAAGAGAAACCTGTAGTTTTTCTGAATTTTAAATTCATAGGATAATGGTTACCTCCAATTATATATATATATCTGTGTTATGCTCTGAGAAGTTTCAACCTTCTTTTCATTAGCATGATTGTTACATAAAGTTTCTTTTACAGAGTATAGATTTCTTTTTTGAATTATCTAATGAGAATTTAGTTGTTACCTACAAAAATATTCTGTAGACTCCACTTGAAAGAAGCTGGAGGAACCACAGGGTGACTAGGCTGTGGGAGAGGCAGATAACCCATACCTTCTCACATGCAGAGAATCGAGAAGCCCCCGCCCCAGGCACAGGTCAATGGCACATGGCAGGGGAAGTTAAGAATTTCCCTATTGGGATAACATTGGCTTCTAGGCAACCCACTGGCTGTGGGAACCTTGTTTTGGGATGGAACAAGACAAGGTGATAGAAAGGTATAGATTCTGTTCCCAGATGCAGCCCAGTGGGAGGGAAGGAATACCCAGGAACTGAAGCTGTTGACTTTTTAGGTACCAGGGAGACGACACTGAGCACAGACAATGAATGAACAGATTCTAAGTGACCTCTGTCTAGGGTTGTCTTTGTCAGATCAGCAGGTATCTCAGAGGATGAGAGGACACCAAGCTGATCAACCCGCAGCAGATTTCTACACAATTACAGGATTACCTCTGGCACCAATATCCCTCCCGTCAGACCTTGAGTGCCCATCTTCCTGGGGCATTTAATATATCTTTTGCTTCTTAAGAAATTGGAGAGAGGGTGTGGGGAGAATGCTCAGCAAATAAGAGCACTTGTTGCTCTCCCAGAGGACCTGCATGATATCCCCAGCTCCCACATGGTGGCTCACAACCACCCATAACTCCAGTTCTAGGGGATCCAAGGCCCTCTTCTGACTTCCATGGGCACCAGGCAGGCACATGGTACACATATGTACATGCTGAAGAAGCACTTTTGCACACGCAATAGTTCTATTTTTTAATTGGAATTTTATTTTTCTCTTCTTGAGGACTTGGAGATTTATATAAAAGTGTATGCATAAGTCACTGACTGTATTTGAATCAGTAACTTCTCAGGTTCTGTGCCCCCAGACTGAATGTTTCCAAGGTACTTATTTTTTCTTTTAATTCTGAGATTAAATTCTAAATTTTCCTTTATGGTAAAGTCATGTGTAGCATAAGGGCAACCGAGTCAACGATGACCATGTATATGACAGTGACCTCATAATAATATTACAGTAGAGGGCTGGGGGTGTAGCTCAGCTGTTGGAGTGCTTTCCCAGTATGTGCAGAGCCCTGGGTTTCATCCTCAGCAAAGCATGAACTGGGTGTGGTGGCACACATCCGTAGCCTTAGCATTTGGGAAATGGGGACAGGAGGACCCCATCTTTGACTGCATACGGAGTTTGAGACCTGCCTGGGCTGCATGACAGCCTATCTCAAAAGTAACAAATAAATGATTACAGAGGACCTGAATACTCTCCTAGCAGGCAGCACTGAAGTCACCTAACAGTGTAGTGTGATGTGCTGCGGGTGTTCATGGTGGCGCTGTCCTAGATAAGTAACTGCGCTGCCAGTCACAGAGCAGGGCGGTGTATGCCACTGTGGATAGTCACTGGTGACCTGTAGACTTGGGTCATCTCATTTTACGTAGGCTCACTCTGTGACGCTGGCGCATACAGAAAACAGCTTAGCAGTGCGTGTCTCTGAGTGGTCTCTGCCTATGCTTTTCTTCGCTGCTCTTCATGTCTAATATGATACAATGGTAGAGTGTGGTTCTAGCCTCTGACGTCACACACAAGACACGGGCTTTGTGATATGACTCTGTGATACGAGGGCAGGCACTTCACCTGATGTTTCTCATCTAATTTACAAGGAGTGTCACAGGCTTCACAGGGATGTGTGTGGATGTGCACATGGGTGTGTGATACCAGGTAACCCTTGCAAAGCTTCAGAGTAGTAAGTACTGCACAACTAAGCACTACCCACTCGACGACTACTCAAACCTGTAGTCTGAAAATATCCTCATAGATGAAAGCTTGTAAGCAGGCAAGGCATGGGGCTTGAAGCCTAACGCTGGGCCAACCTTCTCTTCCTTCCCTCCCTCCATCCTGCAAATGGAATTTTCCCTGGCATTTATCAGTAACCCAGAATAAAAGAGTCTAATCTGTAGAACTGCTGACCAAAGGTTGGGAAACGCCACACAGTGATCCTTTCAAGGTTTTTCTTGTCTGAGTGAATCAAAGTCAAAACCCACAGGTGGTCAAGGGGGAGTAAGCTGGGCCCTGCTGGGGCATGACCACTCGGCCTGCCAGCTGCAGGGAGCTCTGTGCTTCAGAAGTGGCAGATGGGAAAGAGGCCAAGGCTAGGTGAGCCCCGCCCACCCACACCTAGACGTCTCATCTTAAGGTGAGATGAAAGACCACATTCAAAGACTTCCACCTACCTAAACTCTGAAAATAGAAGAAAAACAAGGGATAGTGAGGTGAGCTGGACAAGCTTCCAGTTGGCTGGGGTGTCACTTGGATCTGGGGGGGTTCCAAGCTCTGGGGTCAGATTGCCTGGGCTCAAATTCTGGACACTGTCCTACGCAGCTCCATGACCTGGGGTAGTCAACAGCCTCCTCTGTGTTTTTTTCTCATGTGCAGACTACTGTGAGTCTACAGCTCAGGGCGGGTCTCCGGATACGGTGCCACGCGTGCCCCCACCCTTACCGTCAGCATCAGGCCCCTTTCCCAGCGTCACTAAAGCATGCACACTGGAGGAGCCAACTGTGCTTTTCTTTACGTTCTTATCGAAACTACATAATTTATTTCAGGCTAGACTGTTTTCTGCCCAAGTAGAGCACTGGCTATTTTTTATGTCACACCGAGCCTTGAAGGGCCACAGAAGGTGGAGAATCCCCTGAACACGTCATAGACTGACAATGTACTCAGGGCAAAACGTACTCTTGGGTCAGGCCAGGGAGTACGTGTCACACCGGGTGCGTGTGTGCAGGTTCTAGCTGCATCTCAGTGGAGGCATCCGGTAGAGGAGGTACGGGCTGCTGCCCAACCTTCATGGCAGCCCACACTACTCCTGCTTTGGGGGATCTAAAGAGGTCTAAGAGCTCCCCTGATTCTCTGATGAGAGAGGGCCCACAAGCCCCCAGGAACCAGCTAGACCCTTTGCATGTTCCCGACAGAGCACATCTGATAGCAAAATTCCTAAATGGGGTGTCCAAAGCTTAGCACTTGGCAACGGCTTGAAAGGCAGTATACACACATCACCAATATTGTACTAAGGGGTAGGGGAAGAGGAACTCAACACACACTGAGTGTCCACTGCAATGCGCCAGGCACAGTCAGATACTTCAGGCTCATTACCATGTTTGATCCCAAAGCAGCTTCGTGTGAGAAGCATTATGATTAGCATTTCCATTTTACAGATGAAAATATTGAGTCAAGAGATGCCAGCGACCAGGTCTACAGAGATGGGAGGAAATAGAGATGAGATGAACTTACGGAGCCTGTACTCCTGACTGATGTTAGCAAACTGCTATTCCACCTACCAAAATTACTCAGACACAGTTTTAGTAGATCTACTTGTACAATTGTTGTTAGTTTTAGGAAGCATGATTTCTATTTATTTATTTATTTATTATTTTAAAAAAGGCTCAAGAAGCACTAGCAAGGTGATTATGGGGATGATTTTAGAAACTGGTTTTCCAGGTTCCATTTTGTGTATGGACAGCCCCAGCAAATGCTGAAGACCTGTCGGGGGAATTTTATACAAAGTCCTTTGGACAGACTATAAAGTCCCAGACGTTACAACTGAGGATAAGTGAGTATTCACTTAGCAGCCAAAATGGTAGCAAGGCAGTGGGGAGTGGAGATGAGGCACGCAAGACCTGGTAAGGGGATACCTTGGCCGGCCATGCAGGGCCACCACGCAGCCATGTGGCTGTCATTGGATTTTCCTGTCTCACAGGCAGAACAATACTTCAGTTGGGACAGGCTTGGAAGTGAAGATGAAGGAGAGTGACTGACTTCACTGAAGCAGAAAGGCGGGACAGGGATGAGGCACAAGGAAAGGCCCTTAAGGTACCAGGGTTGTCAATGGTCCTTTAGCCTGTCAGTCATGGCAAGGTCGCTTTCCAGAGTCAGGAGACACGAGGGATAACGACGAAAGAGTGACAAATGACATACTTGCAGCCTATGAGGCCAAACCATGGGAAACTGTCACGATATAGCTAAAAATAATTAAATATTGGCAATTTTTAATGGTCCAATCTAATAGACTCAAATGGGATCTGGATCACATATGAAGGTGACAGCAAGAGGCCTGAATGGTGGAACTGGTGACTCTGTCTTTAGCCTAGACTCTGCCTGCAGGCCAACACAGTAACTCCACCTGCAGGCCAACACAGTGGGGGTGACCTCACCCAGGTCACTCCACCTGCAGGCCAACACAGTGGGTTGACCCTACCCAGGTCACTCCACCTGCAGGCCAACACAGTGGGGTGAGCCCACCCAGGTCACCCCACCTGCAGGCCAACACAGTAACTCTTCCTGCAGGCCAACACAGTGGGGGTGACCCCACCCAGGTCACCCCACCTGCAGGCCAACACAGTGGGTTGACCCTACCCAGGTCATCCCACCTGCAGGCCAACACAATGGGGGTGTCCCCACCCAGGTCACTCCACCTGCAGGCCAACACAGTGGGTTGACCCTACCCAGGTCACTCCACCTGCAGGCCAACACAGTGGGTTGACCCTACCCAGGTCACTCCACCTGCAGGCCAACACAATGGGGGTGACCCCACCCAGGTCACACATTGTTCTGCCCTCCCTCCTTGCTCATCTGTAAAGTACATCATGGAGTCCATTCTGAAGTCCAGCAAAGTGCTAAGGTTTAAGGCTAAGCCCCAGGACAGGAGACAGCTGAAGAGGCGTGGCCAAACGCCTTGCAGAAGTTAGGTGTGGCCCACTGCAAACTGATGGCTGGAGAGGGGAAACCAGCAGTGAAGCCCTTACCTCCTGGGTTTCGGTTAAAGCTAACAGGCGAGTGGCAGCAGCGATTTGGTTAAGAGATGACTGCTAAGTTTCAAATATGCTCTCAACTCGACGCCAATAGGTCAATTTAAAGAAACCTGTCTGGTGTAAGCACACATGTTCCCTGGATTTACTACCTTCTGTGTTCAAACTCCCACTGTAATAACCATACTGAGTTCATACAGTGGGATTGCCCAACTCAGAGAACGCCAGACTCCTTTTGAATGATTCGAAACTTCGCTTCAGGAGAGCTATGGCTGTACAGATGCCTCTCTACATTCTTAGACCAGCCTGCGGTGCTAGACCCCCTATGGAATCCCTTCTGTGACAAAGGGACATGGAAAGATCCCCTTGGAAGTGTCCCTCAGCACTTAGGTGGGCTGTACCTCCTCCCATGATTTTGTCATTCCTGATCCCTTCCCACCCCCAACACACACACTGAGATCATTTGCTAAAGAACCAGGCTCCCTCATCCCTGGGACAGCTCCAGAGGCCACTCCACAGAGGCTCAGGCTCCTGTCACCATGTTCTGGGATTTTTCAAACTCTGCATGTGCTGCCAGGACTTTTCTTTTTTAATGGGTTCACAACCCAGACAGTGTCTGACATATATTCCAGAATCATCTTGAAAAGCAGAACTGAGTGGTCACTAGAAAAACACTGGTAGTGTTCACTGAAATACGTTAATCACCAGGCACAGAACTCTAACTATGATGTGATGTGCCTGTGGTTTCCTGCGTTGGGGCTTGAACCAGGACTTCACACACTCTAGGCAAGTGCTCTGCTGTATGGTATATGCCAGCAAGTATCAGGTTTAGCCCAAGAAATAAGAAACACTGATGATAAATTTTGCTGCCTCAGTTCTCCCAGGCACTTAGCAATGCCAGCTAAATGGTACCATTTTAGTTTCTTTGGTTGTTAATGATGCAGTTTAACAAGTAATAATAAAGACACACCATTTAGAAATGTTTAAAAACATAAGAAGTTTTTTTTTTTTAATAAATACCTTGGCTTGGAGGTGTAGCTCAGCAGGAGAGTGCCCTCCAAATATGCCCGAGGCTCTGGTCCCATCCCCAGCACAGTGTGTAAAGCAACAGGACCTTTAGATAATGTTTAGGAGCCTGGGTAAGGAGTGTAGGCTTGGGAAGGAGATCTGAAGAGGCTTTGAGAATGTTCTTAGATGAAGTGACTAATGCTAGTCCCATAAGAGGTACTTTGTAGGTTGGTGACACACAACGAAAATAAAAACTCGAATAGCAATTGTCATTTTTGTACAAACATGTTAGTCAAAATTTTCTCACTTGATTGAAACTATGTAGCTGGCTCTACAAAGATTAAAACTCTCATATTCTCCATGGGTGGTGGCAGGAGGGAAGAGAATGAAGAGAAAGAGTGTTTCCCCTTTTAGAGACAATGTTAAGCATTCCTGCTATGATAGAGCCTTCATTTCTTTCAGGTACCTTTGGAAGAATAGTCATGGAACTAAGTGAGGCCTCTTGGGAATATCTTTAAAACAATGTTCACACTTTAAGTAACATTTTGTGTGATTCAGCCTCTGTGCATGTATATGTATGCATTCACATGTTACAGATATGCACATGGCTAGGGAGGAGAAAAACAAGAAAAGTTTATTCTAAAAACTTCAACTTGGGATGAGAAAGTTTAAGTGGAGATTTTTTTAAAAAGCAAAAAGTATTCATTTATCTCTCTTTGCTTCAATGAACATGCTTTATAAAATAAAACATATCTAATATAATATGCCGGAGTGTGTTATTAACATTTTTCTTTGTCTTCTCTTTCTTTCTCCCTCTTTCCTTCCTTCCATCCTTCCTTTCCCTTCCTCCATCTCTCCCTCCCTCCCTCCTTCCTTTTCCTTCCTTCCTTCCTTCCTCCTTCCTTCCCTTCCTCCCTCCTTCCCTCTTTCTTTCTTTCTTTCTTTCTTCCTTCCTTCCTTCCTTCCTTCCTTCCTTTCTTTCTTTCTTTCTTTCTTTCTTTCTTCCTTTCTATCTTTTTCTTTCTTTCATGTAGACATGTAGACAAGGCTAGCCTTGAACTCACAGAGATTCTCCTGCCTCTGCCTCCTGAGTTCTGGGATTAAAGACATGCACCACTATACCTGGCCTTATGAACATTTCTTTAAACACTGTGTAGTCACATGGTATGCAGTACACTGACAGTCACAAGTGTATTGCTAGGGTCTCAGCCTGAGTTCTCTTCAAAGCTCACTGTACCCCAGACTAGAGGGGTGAAGCTGCCTTGCTAGGCACAATTTCGACTTGTGATGGGGAGTAGTGCTCTGGCCTGGTGACTCCAGGTCTCTACAGGTTTCCTCTTCCATCTATTTTGCCTTTCTGTCCTAAGTGACACATCCCAAACCTACAGTGTGCCCACGTCACTTTTTAAATTAAAAAAACAATCAGGTGTGCTCGGGAGTTCACATTCCATCTCTCTTTCAGTTTCGTTTTTATAACCCACTCCTCAAATCACACTTTCTTATTGTTCACTATTTTAGATTACACATTATATGTTTCTAACAATCTGCTTCTTCACTGAGTCAAACGCTTGCAGAGGTCAGAGCTTACGTGTTCCTTGTGTTACTCTTGGTTCCAAGCACAGTACAGAGCAGAGCACAAGATGAACACTGGCTTTGGCACAGTTACTGAGCATAACATATGCCAAACAGGCCACATACCAAGCAAAGACAAGCCAGCCACCTCACTCTCCAATGCACACACAATGGCCAAGGGACACGGTTGAGACTGACCTGCAAAAACTGAAGGGTAGTATGCAAACAAAATACTTCCTATCATACCAAATATATATGTTTCCTAAGTAAGACTAGCCTTGCTAACTGGAGGGCTTTAAAACGGGGCAGACATTTGATCATTCGGCATTAACCGAATACTTGTAAGCGGGTCAAAGTCATTAAGACTGACCTTTGGTAAATCGGTGAACGAATAAGGACAACGGTGAAGCACGGAAAGGCAGAGCGGAAGGAAAACCAGCAGGTGAGCCAGACACTGGAGAGGGGATAACAAGACCCGTAGAAGGAGGGTCAAATGTCAGGGGTAAGAGGGAAGCCAGGGTGGCACCTGGGGGACAGCGGGGACTCATTCTTGGGCAGACAAGCCAGACTAGGCTGGGAAACAGAAATCATCTCAGGAGAGACGGGACGTTTTAAAACCAGCAATGCTGACTATAGGGCGGGTGCAGACCGATGGGTCACTCATGTGCGTAGCATGAATCTAAAGGGATGAGAGATGGACCGAGCGCTTCGGGGTATTGTCCTCGATGGGTAGCCACCTTCCTGGAGCCTCATGACCAGATGCCCGCCAAGGTCCTGCCTGGAACTGTCTAACGCGTGCTTCCCCTCAGAGGGGTGGAGGCTGCAGCTGATATATTTAAAACAGCAACAGTGAACGTGCAGCTGGTAAAATCGTCCTGTATTTTCATAACAAAGTACTCTGCCATTTTGTCTCAGCCCCCGGGAAGTTTCTATACAATTCACCTCAGTGTCAAATTTTGTTGAAAAACACTCACTTGGTAATTCAGGCTAGACAATTTTTATACTAAGAAATTAATTGCGATTATGTCAATGTTTTATAGCAGGTTCTCTTATGAGGTAGAAGTGTGTTAAGACTTGAGGGTGTGGCTCAGTGGTAGAGTACTTTTCAGTGCGCTGTGCTCAAAGCCCTGGTTTAAATCCTGCATGAGGTAAAAAAAAAAAAGCATGTTAAAAGAGGCTTGGTTCCCAGACACTCAAGAGTCAGTGCTGCACCGACCCCTGTTGACTGACAGCTCACACGCTGTGTATGGGTGGGGACCTGGGCAGAGGCCCCATGAGAGAATCTCTGCTTCATACTCTTATACCTTCCAGGTTTTATGTCAGAGACAAATATTTCTTAAACAAGATGACAAAAATTTAAAATCGACATTGCTTTGGTTAGAGAATGTCATGCAGAAAACCGCATTAGTTCAACCACACGCCATAGCGTAATAAAAGTACAAAAGTATTTTAAGGGGTGAAGAAAAAAAAAATCCCACACCTTCATGGATGACATGCCTCTGTGTGTCGGTTAGCTGTTGCCAGCTTGACACAGACTGTAGTCACCTGGGAAAAGGGAACTTCAACCGAGACGCTGACCTCTCAGACATTTTCTTGATTGATGTTGATGTGGAAGGTTCAAGCCCACTGTGGACGGTGCCACCCGGGGAAGGTGGTCTTGGGTTTTTATAAGAGAGCAGGGTGAGCAGGCCATGGGGACCAGTCAGTAAACAGTGTCCTCCATGGTCTTCGCTTGGGTTCCTGCCTCCAGCCTCGTGCCTTGGCGTCCCTGGATGGTGAACTATATATAACCTGTAAGCCAAATAAACCCCTTCTTCCCCAAGCTGCTATTGGTCAGTGTTTGATCACAGCAACAGAGAAGCAAAGTAGGACACCATGCAAAACCAGAAGCAGTTTAAAAGTCACAGTGCTCGAAGAATCCTCTCAGGAACATCCCCATTATTCTGCCTCATCAAACCTTGGTGTGCATTTCTCACAAGCCACTGGTATTGACTCACTTAAGGCTTAATTTGGCATAAGAATAGCCTACTTACTGTTCCTTCTGCCATTCCCCAAAGAGATGGCTGAAAAGTTCAAAATATTTCCTCTCAGTTACATAAAGTTGGCGATGACAAGGCGTAAGTAGCAGCCGCTAAGGTGTTTGCCTCCTGGGCTTTCCTTTCCCTCTGCTAAGCCCAGCAGCTAGCTTCCAGGGCGTGCTAAACAGAGGTGAGCTTGATATCGGGCATCTTTTCCATTCAAGTCTTTTCATAGAACTTGAAGTTTCAATGACATCCTATCTGAGGAATTAAAATATTGTTGCCTACTTTGTAGCTTAAAATTTTCTCTAAACACAAACTCTTTAGATAAAAGTTACATAGTTGAACTCCTACTTTTTTTTTTTTTTTTTGGTGAATCCTGGAGGTCAAAATTCTGGCATGTTACCTAGGAAAGGTAGATGTTGCCTGCTTCCAAAGTGTTCTTCAGTCTTAGTAATGGGAAAGTTAAGCCTAGGTGCTCCTAGAACTGCACAAATTTCCTATTTTTATTTTTTTTTGAGACAAGTTCTTACCACATTGCCATGGCTAGCCCAGAAATCAATATGTAAAGCAGGCTAGTCGAATTCACAGAGACATGCCCGCATCTGCTTCCCGAGTGCTGGGATTAGAGGTATGTGCCACCAGCTCTCATGTTCTTACACAAGAGTTTCAGGACACCAGTCCATCCGAGTCACGGTAAACATCAGCTTGTACTCTTAGGTGTGTACAGCAACATGTCTTACCATGTGTAAGGCAGAATGGTCTCCATTTTCTTTACAGCATTTACTTTATACAATGTGTTTGAGATCAAACACATCAAACACCTCTTACTCACGCGAAACAAAGTTTCTGCTATTGAGCGGAATGCTCCCAGCTCATCATAAGGTTAGAAGAGTTCAAAGAATCCAGCAATAGTTTTTTCTCTTAAGTATTTAATGTGGTTCAAGCATATTAGTGTGCTAAATCTAACATGTGGACATTTTGATAAGGATGGACACGGGGGCGGGGGCGGGGGAGGGGGAGGGGGAGAGGGAGAATTTGGCGTAAGGCCTATGAGGCCCGGGAATCTGGTAGAAGTGTCCTTTGCCCCATGCCAACCCCTCAGAACATCATTCCACCACAGAACCGAAAGTGTGTTGAATTCCAGAATCCTCTTTTAAAGAAGAACCAACACACTTCCCTTCTCCTGATGAGAACCCCTGCAAAGCTCTCCGCAGCCTGAGGAGGAAGCACAGTCCCGAGGCTGGCACAGTGGCCTGTCCTCGCCTTTCCCCCATGCCCGGTTAACGCCCTCAGCCTCAAGTCATTAGGAGCCACTTCCTGCTTCTGCTCTGTCCACATCAGGGATTCCAGGCTGGAGGGACCCCTCCTCGACAGAGGAGGAAAACACCCTCCATGTGCTCCTAATACCTGTGAGCCTCTTGTGCGTGTCACACCCCAGTGTCTGAGGCTGAGGAAATCACTGGCCCTGGCCATCTCTGCACCTTCAGACACTTCCTGACTTTGCTACAGCAGCTCAGCTCCCGTGACCCCTTCTGTCGCCTTTCTACCTAGTGTCCAGGGGAGAGCCAGGGGCCCTCAACACTTGTTAGCCAAACAGACTTTTTCCACGTTGGACAACTGCCACATATTCCACAGGTGGCTAAACTAAACCATGGAGCAGGAGCTCTCTTCCGTCCCCAAGTTCTTTATCTCCTCTGCTCTCTCTTCTTCAGTTGGAGCTGTCATTAGAGGTCTCCAAGGTCTCACTCTTAACGCACACCACTGTTTCCATTTTAAAGTATGATTTCTACTGTTCTCTATGGAATCAATATGACTGGGCTGGATCCAAGAGTATTTGCCACTTCATCAAACCCCAGAATTAAGAAACAGAACAAAACACACACACACACACACACACACACACACACAAAACAAAAACAAAAACAAAAACAAAAAACAAAACAAAACAAAAAACCTAGAGGTACAAATTTAGAGATAGCCTGTTAGTTTTTATTATTATCATATTGTTTATTATTATTATTATTATTATTATTATTATTATTATTATTATTATTATTTTATTAGTTCGTTTTTGCCAGGGGTTCTCTGTTGTAACTCTGGCAGTCCTGGAACTCACTCTGTAGACCAGGCTGGTCTCGAACTCACAGAGATCTACCTGCCTCTGCCTCCCAAGTGCTGGGATTAAAGGCCTGTGCCACCACTGCCCGACATATCATCGCCATCACCATCATTTGAGATAGTGTCCAGACTGGCCTCAAACTCAAGAGCCCTTTGCCTCTGCCTCCGGAATCTTGCTCTCTTTTAGAAGGAACTTTTCTAGAACATTTTAGAAAACCAGAGACTATACCCTAGGACAGTCAAAATATTTCATTATGGAATTTCCAAATGCTGACAACTTTCTCAACAAAGAGCCTGCCTGTAGCTCAAAGTGTGTAGTATTTGGGATTCTCTTCCCCACCTAGGCCTGGTTCAGGAGACTTCACCTTTCCCTGGACGCATGGGGAGTCTTGGGATGAGTTAGCGAGGGCTTTGTGAAATCTTGTGGGAAAACATGGACAGACAGTTTCACCTCATGGAACATGGTGAATATTTTAATTTGAAAATAAAATTAATAAATAACACACCCACCCAAGGTCCAGTAAGGCCTGGCTAGTTCCAAGCAGCTTCAGGAAGCCACAGGGTTAGACAGCAGGACGAAGTGGGCAGATACATGTAAGAAGGATGACAGTGCTGGTTTGTGAAAATCTAAATGAAGGTACAGAACCCAGTAGGTAGAGTGCTTGCTTAGTGTGCATGAGGTTCTGGGTACAAACCACTGCATTCCATAAATACTGCGGTGGCTCTGCTATAATCCCCATGAGGTGGAAGCAGGAAATCTGAAGTTCAGGGTCATCCTTGGCTACAGAATGAGTCTGAGTCCCGCCTGGGCTACATGAGACTCTATCTCAAACAAAACCAAACAAAGACATTAACAAACAGAAAAAGTAAAAATGTGAAAATAATGTAGCAGGGTGCAGCAGGCAGGGGTGGGACCTGAGGCCTCGGGGCAGCTGGTGACAGACAGAGGTGAAGCCAATAAGCCAGGGTGCCTGGAACACTCTCCCGACTCTCCCCACTCTCCCCATGAAATCTGTCTTCTGAGAAGGCACAGAGGTCAGAGGTCAGAACTCCTTAGCTTGTCTGCATTGTGATACTTAGGGGTGAGTTTCCAATGGAGTGTTGTGAGGTTTAGGGGGTGTTGGCTCTTAGTGCAGGACAGAAGACACTGTGACTGCTGCCTAAGGCAGGGTGGATGGCTCTGAGGTCTGTCCATTCCCTGTGGATCAAAGGAAGAGTGGTCAGCGAACTGGTGTCTACTGGGACCACCAGGACCTCTGGGCTGGGTGACATGGGGAGAGGATGAGGGCTGCAGCCTGAGCTGGAATCAGAGGACACGTCACTGACTCCACCCGCTGTTCTCTCTCACAGAGAAAGGACACTCATTCTAAAGGTGTACCTCTCAGGAGCTAGCTGCCTCTTGGGTGGGCGTCACTATATTTAATCCTGTCATAGCCACACAGGGAGCAGTAGCCGGCATGATCCCTTTTGCTGCAGTGTTGAGAAATTACGGGCGGCAATGGAGGAATGGGCTCAGAGTCACATGACAAGCACTTGGCCGGACTGGGGACTGAGCACGGTGGGCCAGGTGCAGCGCCTCCCATACAGCCTGCTCCGCTGCTGCTTCCCAGTGCGGATGAGGCTGTGTTCCTCATCCACCATGCCTCAATCTCCTTGAAAGCATGGAGGCAGCCCAGGCCCATAGTCCCTCACTGTTGTGGCTCCTGCGAGGCAGCTGTTCCCTTCCATTCAGCCCAGGAACAGCCGATCCTTAAGACTATCTCACTGAGCGTTTTCCACTTACCCTTCACCTCTCTGAGCACAGCAGAGATGAGAGCTCTTTTTCATGCCATACATAAAATCTTTAAGCATCTCAGTTCCCTAAGCGATAGCTTTCACCAGTCTCTACACCAGTCCTGAGACTTGGAAATGCAGCATTGATGCTAGGCAAGTGCTCTGCCCACTGAGCTACAGCCCCAGCCCCTCTTCAGTTGCTTTTAAGACAGGCACCTGGTTTCATCAGTTCAAACAGTAAAGGATGGGATGGCTGTTTGGGAAACCGATTTCCACTGCTTTGAGTTCAAGTGTGGGCTACCATTTTGCTGTAGGCACCAGAACGTTTCTTTGACATCAGGTGATATTCTAATCAGCCTGCCCGCTGGCATCTCACGTTCACTGTCCCGGATGACACTGATACCAGGGATTCTGCCATATTCTAGACGAACAGATATTCCGTGACATTTTCAGTGTACACAACACGTGACTGAATTCTGAGGTGAGTACAGGGAGAAACCCAGGGGGAGGAAGGCCACTTCTTCAGCTGTGTTTTGAGTAGCAGCCATGTCCTCTGCATGGAGACTGGGGTTGGGAGACAAGAGGCTGTGAATCTGAGAACAACTGTGGCTTGGGCTGCCATGGAAGAGCTCACTGCCCCTGGCTTACATAGTAGGTGGATCACAAGCTCCTTAGCCGCCCCCTCCCCCAGTACAGTGCCTGGGAGTGGCTCAGTGGTAAAGTGCTGAGCTAGCATTTGGGAGACTCTGGGTTGGATCCTTAGTGTCTATTTTTAAAAAGTATAGTTTAGGGCTGGAGGGATAGCTCAGCGGTTAAGAGCACTGGCTGCTCTTCCAGAGGTCCTGAGTTCAATTCCCAGCACCCACATGGCAGCTCACAACTGTGTCTATGGGTGTCTCTATGGGATTCAACATGCAAATACCCATATACATACATAAGTAAAAGAATAAAATAAAAAGCGTAGTTGTAGTTTACGCCTGTCATCTTAGTACAGGAAGGAAGAAGCAGAAGAATCCTAAGTTGGAGGCCAGCCTGGATCACATAGTGGTTTGAGGCTAGCTGGGGTTACACGCAGAGACCCTGTCTTAAAAGCAGAAGACAAATTACATGTGTAGGTGCAGCTAAGACTCCACATGCCGCTTAGGATCCCAGCTCTACTCCATCTTTCATCTTGGACACACTCTCGGCCCCAGTGGGGAAACTGTTCTACTCAGGACACTTGGTTAAGGTGATGTGTTTAAATAGTGTAGAACGTCTACCTCCTGGCACCTTGCCCAGTCCACGGGGTCATCCTCCACCTATATCCTGACCGCACAATAGCTGTGGAGACTCCACTGACCTACTCTCACGGCGGCGAGGGGAGTGTAACTCCTGCTCCCTGGGTTTATGTTGGTAATGGAATTGTGATCAACTTGTCATCTTGGGAACTATCAGTTGGTGATGACAAAGCATCGACTAATGGGTCAGACTGTTTTGGTTTGGCCTGCCTTTCCCCCTCCCCTCCCCCTCCCCTCCTCCTCCCTTCCCCCTCCCTTCCCCCTCCCCCTCCTCCTCTTCTTGCCTTTTCATTTTTTTGAGCCAGAATCTTGACAGTTCTGGAACTTGCTCTAGAGCCCAGGCTGCCCTTGAACTTGCAATCTTCCTGCCTCAGCCTCCCAAACATTAGGATGGCAGGTACAGCCACCATCCCACACCAGCTCAGCTTTCTTTGTCTTAAAAACCTCCTCATAAAGCACATTTTGAAAAAGAGCCAATACAAAATCCACATTTGAAGAAGAAAAATCAAACAAATGGAGAATTCACCTCAATAATATTTTTGCTTCGTGTAATGCTGAAGCATTTTCTGGGGCAAGAGGCAACCACACATTTTTCCTATTTAATGAATGATTAGCTGATGTATGCTGTCTTGGTTAACTATCTGTTGAGACTGTTTTCCATCTTTTCTTTGTGGATGTGCTGGGTGCTATATAAAATTTGATTACAAGTATATGCTACTAACTAATGAAAGGATTCCTGGGTAGACTGAGTCTCAAACCAAGATGACCTAAGGTCTAGATATATTCATGGAAAAAATAAAAACTGTTACTAGGCAACTGTCAATTAATTATTTGTACGTAAAGGCCACACATTTGCTGTCCAGTGTAATTCCTATTTTATAGAGGATATTTGCATTTGTTTTATCTGATGTTAAAATTTAGTGTATTGCATGCCCGCCTTTCCCCCATGATTTCATGCCATTGGCAGCAAATAGCTCATCAGGCAGCTATGAGGACAACTGGAGTTTTGCTTCTGTCACCTGGTATGAAATCTCCTTTTGTACTTCCGGTTTGTGAAAAGAATGATGGAATCACTGGGTTCAAGGTCATAATAAATTCATCCCCTCTTACTTACTGTTCATCAGATCTGCAAATCACACCGCAAACAGCAAGTGGGGCAGTTTATAGAGATTCCCAAGCCCGACAACCGTTTTTACGGCCATTTGCAAATCTGCTTTAACAGTTTGTTTTAAAAGGCTTCTGCAAGCCAGTCTTCCCCTCTTTCCCTGTTCCAAATCCAGCAACTCACCCTGGTCTACACCTGTCCTTTGCCCCGCCTCATGCTCAACCGCAGTCGCCGAGTTGTCCATCCCGTCTCCGATGCTCTGTGAAGGACCAGGCTTTGCCAGGGGCCTCTTTTCCTTGTGCTGTCATTTTTAATTCCTTGCCAAAGAATTCAGGTCATATGCACTGAGATGTGATTTTGCATCTTGTATTCTGAAAGTAACCTCTCTGGAAACTGACTCCACAAAACCATTCTCTGACCTTCACGTGTGCACTAAATATGAGGACTCCCCTATATCTCTTTCTCTGCCTGTCTCTGTTTATTTATTTATTCCTTCTTTTTTCTGTAAGCCTTTTGGGTTCCTACTTCCTAGATTTTCTTAGAGGTAGAGGCCACAGCAAGGCCAGGATGCGGTCTTTTCTACTCTTCGTCTCTACTTCTTGGCTCCTCTTCACAGCAGAATCCACGGACGGTCCAGGATGCTCTTGCTGCCTCTGTCTTCTCTTGCCAACATCCTCTTCTTGGGGTACCAGCTGGTTTTTGCCAAGGTCACTGGTGATCTTCAGGCTGGGAGAGCCATCTTCCTTGAATACTCATTTAGACTCACTTTCTCGCCATTGCCATGGTTCAGTTCTCTTTCAATCTTGAATGGCTCTTCTTAGGGGCTCCTCACCCCTGCTCTGCTTCCCCAGGTGTCCTGCCATGGTACCCTAGACAGTCACTTAGCACCTTGGAACCTGGTCATCTTCTTAAATGTTTCTCCAGAGTCTTCCTAATTGGCCCAGCACAGCACACAGTCCCTGGCAGCAGACCCAAGCTTTCTCTCTCCCCACTCCAAACCCACCCACCACACTCCACTCGCCCACACCTGGATGTCTTCATGGTGGTCTCCCATTTCTCGAGAAAATGACACTTCTCATTCCTCCCTCTTCCCAATCTCTTTCTATTTTCTGTGCAGAAATCCAGGCTCAACATCCGCATGCAAAGATCAGACCATAAGAATGGCTCTATTTCCAAAATCTACCCCAACCCAGGATGCTTTTCACTGTCCCCATGGTCAGTGCTCCACATGAAACCACCCCATCACCTCATGCTGGGTAATTTTAGCCAGCTCCAAAATGGCTTCTAATCTCAACTCCTGCCTCGTACAATCCAGTCTTCAAACCTAGCCATTGTCCTGCATGAAACGCAACCCCACTCAGCACCCTGCACATTCTTGCATACCAAGCAAGTAGTTTGAACGTTTACAAACACTACAGAATAAAGTCTCTGAAGACCGAGTGCATATTGAATAAGAAATAGCATTTTCGGAAACGACGTTATCTATTAGTATTAAGTTCTTATTTATAAAAGTCTAGATTTGCTTTATAAATACAACACATTTTACTTGAGCACAGCATGCAAACACACAGAATGCTAGGACAGAAAAAATACAACAACAACAACAACAAAACAACCCCTGAAAGAGTTTGCCTTCATTCAGCGTTTTAGCTGTGTTTGTATTTGCTGGTATCAAACCCTCTTTTACTTGATGGATAATTAAATATGGCTTATGATAATAGTTTTATGAAAATACATGCATATATAGAAAATGGTTCCTCAAGCTTTATGTTTTTATTAGAATATGTAAGATTTAACTCAAAAGGCATATCCACAGTTTACCAGGATGCCTGCGATGGCTCGGGAGAGGTCTGGGTTTCTGGATTTTAGATGAGAAGGACCATCTGTGCATGTTCATGAGCAGAAAGAAGACGATGCTGAACCGAGCTGTCAGTCTTAACTTCTTATATGCTAACAATGACATTTTAAAGGAAAATGTTTTGGAATATAAGGTTTTTGATGATGACATTGGGAAAACATGGCAGGACTGTCTACATCCGAGGCTGAGTGAGGATGCAGCTCTTGATTTCAACCCAAGACTGTAATTTTAGGTGATTTCTCCATTGCACAAAGGGTCACAGGAACAGAGCAGATGCCCCATAGCTCCAGTTAGTACCAGGAGGCTTCCCTGTGTGGCAGAAGCATCTGGCTACCTTTCACCCACCCGAGCATCTCCTTACCCTGTTCCCAGTCATCCATAAGTAAAGACCCAGTTCAGAAACAATGTGCCTCATGCTAGATACCAAGCTTCTCTTGTTCGTGGTGTCACTCTTAACTCCTTTTCAGGAACTGTACAGGTAGTTCTGGGAAGCATGTCAGAACAAAAATCGTACTAAAGGATGAAAATATAAGCTCTTTAATAGGCAATTGTTAGCCTGGTGTGGTGAGGCACACCTTCGATCCCAGCACACGGGAGGCAGAGCCAGGTAGATCTCTGTGAGTTTGAGGCCAGCCTAGTCTTTACATAATAAGTTCCAAGACAGTCAAGGATCAAAAGAAAAAAAAAAGGAAATTGTTATCCATTAAACTGATACAGAGCCCACAGGACAGCACTTTATCAGCAGAGGGAGCAGCAGGGTGTACTGGGCCTTTAAGCCAGGACAGGGCAAGGCCTCTGCTTGCACAGTAGAGTCTGTAAAATGGGCACTTGGAGGAGAGGTGTTTGCAATGAAAATTCTGAAACAGGGTACTAACAGGTATAGGCAGGCACACATGCACACACATGTGTACACACTCAGAGATGCTGTTCTGCTGCAACTGGGACAAAAAAAGAGTTTCTCAGAAACTTAGTATGTGGTTTGATTCAAATCTGCTACATCAAGCCACCAAACAGTATTTTAAAGAAGTACAAATCAACAAGAAACAACCCGTATTGGTTGGCCTCACTCTCTGGCACAAGCAATGTTGGCGCACGAGCGATGGGGAGCAGCCTTCAGCGAGGCAGATACAGACCACTGTGTCTTGCCTGATACAACACACAGAATGCTGGTCTGTGTTACAGCGTGCACTCTCTTACCTCATGCTCAGATGAACACAGAGCTCAAGAGAAAACTGAATTCTGTTTTCAGAGGCACCATAAGTTTTTCTCTCTGCTCATGTAATTTATGTTTTTGTTGTGTGTTTGTTGTATGTGACGATGCTTTAAGAACATACGTGGGAAAAGCATCACCAACACTCCTGAAAGACAAGCCGCACCTGATGACCAGCCACTCAGACATCCACAAAGGCATGTCTTACAATCCTACTGTCTTTAGCAGGCACAAAGGAAGCATCTATCCGGCTAGATTTTAGAGAATTAATGCTGCTTTTCGGGAAGCAACCTTGTTAAAACAGGTGCATCTCTCACGATGTAGAACACGTACAAATGTAAAATATCCAGCCCTGAATGTATACAGACAGTTATCCTTGTAATTATTTCCTTACCTGGGAATATTCAAAGTCGGTGATAGGGGCTATGCTCTTGATGTAATCTGACCGAAACTGGTTTTCAGGATTGGCCAGTGGAACTGGAGGTATTATAGTACTCATGGCTGAGACGATTGTCTAAGATAGGATGAAAGGAAAAATATAGAAATATAACACTTAAGGATCCTGTGAATGATAACCAGAAATATATACTTTCTGCTTACAAAGTTTGAGTCTAGCCTACTCAACCTTCAGAGGAACAAACATTCAGGGAAGTCCTTACCACAATAGCATCTTTGACATTTTTCCTGATGTCCAGAATCTTCTGCTTCTTTTCCCTGTGTTGAAAGAGAGCTGTTATTAATTTCATGCACCACTCACTGATAGAAACCAATGAAGGTTTTAAATTGCCAGTGCACCATTTCAGGTAGACTGGTTTCGCCAGAGGTCAGTATCAATCCCCAAGACATCTGCTAAGTTTTTACCTCAGAAATGAAAACATCACCCCCAACTCCCTTCCAATTTGTGTTCTAAACGACTGAATGTACCTGCTTCAATCAAGTATCAAGGTCACAGAACCACAGCAGTTACTATGGATATTGCATGCAAACAGGACTCTATAGATAGATTCAAACCTATCCCTTATATTGATAGTTATAAACTGAAGTAGACACAAGTGGATTGTACTATAGAGAAAGGGTGTATTGTAACACAGTTAAGTTTCTACATCCGTGGAATCAACCAACTGAAGATCAAAAAAATGTTTGACAAAAGCCTGCACTGGCACTGAATGTGTACAGACAGTTATCTTTGGATTTATCTTAAACCATCCAACACGACATATTGACAGCTTTTACTAATGGGTCGCAGTAGGTACTGTGAACCATCTAGAGGCCACCCGAAGTAAACTGAAAGATGTTCATAGGTGTTTTGCAACTACTACACCATTTTATATAACAGAGTACAATATTCTTGGCTTTTGAGAGCCCCCCGCCCCCCTTCAGATACTGATGGGCAAGGGATCAGTGTACTGGCTAAGGGTTCAGCTCCACACCAATATTGGAAAGCAATTTTCCCAAGATTTCCTAACAGATTGTATTTTACAAGCAGCTTATTTTTTAAACTAGACGCTGCCAAAGAAGCGTTTGCCTAAATGGAACAAACTCAACTCTAGCTTTTCTACCTCTCTCAGCCCGTTATCAAAAGAACTGCTTGGAGAAAGTACTTCTGAGAAACGACACAGTTGCCATAGAATTTAGAAACCAAATTCAAACTGAGTATCCTTACTCGGGGTTGAAGCCATTGACGTGCAGGATCCTCATCTGTTTGACGATTGTGCTTTTCCCGGATTCACCAGCCCCTGGGAACAAATAGAAAGAAGACGGTCATCCACGTCTTCCTAGATGGCCATCCCTGTCGCTACCAACGTGCTCAAGCTTAACGTGGGGACTTTCATTCACACACCAGATACAGACACAGAAGTTCGCCCTGCAGGTTCCGGCGCCCGGAGGAACGCAGCCAGGTTTGGCCCTGACTGCTCCTTTGGCTGTGAGCCCAGGACCCCCAGCCGCCGGGAGCCGCCGGGGTCCGATCGCGCACCCCGGCCTTACCCAGAAGCAGCAGGCGGTGGGTCGCTTTGTACGCCAGGCGCTCTTTCTGCAACTGCTTCTCGATCTTTTTGTTGGCCTCGCGGCGTTCTTTTTCATCCACGCCCTGATCTTCCGCGGTCTTGCTGCTGTTGCCCAAACACCCCATGCCTGCTGGCTCGCACTCCTGTCAGGCAAGTAGGAAGGCTCACGAGAGCCAGCGAGAGCCAGAGACGTGCGCTCCGCGACGGCGTCTCCACTCTCTGATGCTGAAAGAGACGGCCTGGTCTCCAGGGGATGTGCGATCTCACCGGCTTCTCCCGCCCCTGCCCACCGCACACTCCTCGCTAACAGCGCCTGGAGGCAAGCGCCCAGGGAAACGCTCCTTACAGGCAGGTCGTCTTAGGAACCTGCCTGGGAGACGGCGGGCGCGAGGAGCCCCGGGCGCCGGGCTCGGCTGCAGACAGCCTGGTGGCGCTGCTCCCCGCAGCGCCGGGCTCAGCTCCGCCCCGTGGGGACGCCGAGGGGGGCGGTGCGAAACTGAAAGCTGAGTCGGGTCGGTATAGGGGGCTGAGCGCGCCCCGGAGGGCCGGAGCGCACCCGAGGGTCCAGGTGGCTACCTGCAAGGCCCGGTAGTTGCTTCGCAGTTTGACGCGCGCCCTCTGCGGGTCCCCCTGGAAGGAGACGGGGTCTGCTGTGGGAGTTGGCTTGGGGGCTCAGAGGAGCGGTTCCCTAACCCGGTGAGTCAGAGGAGGGACAGGGGGCGCTTACACGCTGGCCCGCGTGGCTTCCTCGCACCCCGAGCCCCAGCGCGTCTGGCTGCGCGCGCTTCTCGCTCCCCTCCTAAGTCTCCTTGCACCCAGGAGAGCGTGGACTCGGGGTCATGCATATTCTATCAGGGAGGAGGATCCCTCGGAGGCTCACCAGTCATGTCGCTGTTGTTCCCTTCAGTTTCTAGACTGTTCCAGCTCGCCCCCGCTACCACCTTTCCAGCCTGTCTTTACCTCCAGCCCCCGTTTCTTCTTCGCAGTTATGTCGAACAGTTCCACTGCTTTTCTAGAAGTCGCTGTGGTTTTGAATTGGGCCTTAGGGCAGAGGAATGGGTGAGGACCGGAGACCGGCAACTGCCGGTCCTTTATTGTGACTGAGAATGAGAGCCCTTGGCTCTGCTAAGTTCTGCGCTTTGTGTCCACAGTGCGAGAGCAGGGGATAAGGAGAGAGGTGACTGGACCCAGGTTCTGGACTGCAGCACTGAGACATGGAGATGAACAGGATTCCTAGAGACCGTGAGAAGTTGATGGTCTCCGGGTTGGCGACACTTGGGTACTGAGCACCAGGGCCTACAAGCCTTTGCTCAGCTGTCCTCAGGCTCCACGTTTCCCTTGCCATCAGCATGACCTGGCCTGTGTCCCACAGAGGAGACACCACCTGGGTTTCTTCATCCCGCAGTCAGACCACGCCCTCTTGGTTCCTTCCCTTCGGTCTCTTCTTCTGACTTTCTCCACTTGCTCCAGTCTCTATCTTCCTCTTCCCAACCCCTTCTCCTCCCTTTCCCTCCCTCCCCCTCCTACTCTCTCTCTGACGGGGCCTGTTTTCGTAAAGCATGCAAGCACACCCCCACACTGACCATTTGCAAAATAACCTCCAGTTTCCCGCTTTCTTTGGCTCCTGTCCTGCTTGCCTTTCTTGCCTCCCAGGACTTTAAACTCCGGGGCTCTGCGGGGTCCCTGACAATAGCCTGAATACTCTCACCAGAAGCCCCAGTAGAGTTGGGGGTTAGTAGTCTCTGACCTCTCAGTAAAGCCAGTCCTCTCCTTGAATTTTGCTCTTTAACTGCCGCACACCGCCTTTCGAGTTTTGCTCACCTATTCTGGCTAGAGGATCTCAGCTCGTCCTTTCTTCCCCGACACAACTGCCCATCATATCTACCCACACCCCCAATCCGTACCCTCCACTCCTTTCTCTGGATTTTCTAAACCCACGTGGAATAGAAGTGATCCTGTTTTGTTTTTTTTTAATTTATTTTTTTATTCAGACACAAAAAGTTGCTGTGTCCTGTTGAATGTGTCCTAAATACGTTGTTCTGTCCTCTGCCACTCCTCTGTAACTGCTATGGCCTCTGAGCACCAATTCTAACACAAGCTCAGCAACACAAGCTCGTTCCATTGACTCTGGTCTTACTCAGATGCAGTCTGACTCTGTCACTACCCACACCTGCAAACGCCTTGCCTGCTTCTTCTAGACCCTCCAGCCTCCTCTCCACTCTCCCTCACCCTCCTTCCTAACCAGGTAGGTCTGGGCACATTGCTGCTCTTCTCTTGTGGCCCCTTCTCTGGCCCGGCTCCTAGTTATCTTCCTTGGCTTCACTGTCTCCCTGTAGCCACATTGCATTGGTGAGAGTTCTCTGGAGGAACAGAACCGATGTAATGAATATATGCAAAAGGGGATTTATTAGATTGGCTTATGTGACATGGTCTGGATGGTATGACAACAGCTCTCTGACATTGAGAGGCAGAGAGTCTCTTAGCTGCTGGGTTCATGAGACTGGATGTCAGCAGTCCCAATCATGTGCTGGTGACCTAGAGGATTCCTGGAGAGTTGCTGGTCTTCAGTTTATGTTAGAAGACTGAAAAATCTTGTTCTGTTATCAGCAAACGAAAGCTTCAGGAGCAGGATAAGTGAATTTGCCAGTGGGAATGAAGGCAGGTAGTTAAAAAGCAAGCTCCCCTCTTCCATGTCCTTTGATTTGGACTGCCACCGGAAGGAGCTGGCCACATTTGGGGCGGGTCTTCCTGCTTCCAGCAGTCTGATTAAGAAAGCTCCTCACAGGAGTTCAGGATGGCGTGCTGTTTTCAGTTGATTTCAGATCCAGTCAAGTTGACAACCAAAATTAGCCGTCACACGCACACCTAGAAACCTCTGTTCATGTCTCACGGAGCCCATGCCTCCCGCTCGTCTCACACATCACACTGCAGGAAATGGTTTGTTTTCTACTACATCTTAACTCCATTAGACTGTGGGTGCCTTGAAGGCCAGTCTGGGCACCTCCTGCTCCTGTACCACAGCAGGGCCCGAGGGAGCCAGAGATTCACTGTGAATATTTACTGAAAGCATGATGAATTCACAGAAGCCAGAGACAATTCTTAGTAGAAACATGGAATTTCAAGACCAAATTTTAAATTTATGAAATATTTCTCCATGGTAACATTATATTAAAAATAAGAATACTTCATACATATATACAAAAACCAAAACCAAAAGCAACGACTTCTTGACATAGGTAGACATAAACACACAGCACCTTCCATTTTGAACTCCCTTAAAAGTTCTAATTTTGTAGGAGACTGTCTAGCGCAGCTGCCACATTTGTGAGGGTGCCGACACGTGGATCAAGTCAGCGGATGCCATAGCTATTGGGACAGGCAGAAAGTGAGGTGAAATACAAAAGCACAGCATAGTGTGGGTAGATTTGTAAGAGTTAGTCATTTTTTAAATGCCAAGATATCTATAAATTAGTATGAGAAGGGAATAAAACAGATTTCATGAAAAGTTATAAAGGGGAAATTAGATTAGAAACCCCAAAACACACATTTAAGGTAGTATGATACTCTTAGTCTAAAAATATAGCAAACGATTATGGGTTGATCAGATATATAAATTAGGGTTGTAAAATTTAAGGATTAAAGACATTGATGTAATAAAAAACACACCGAACTGTACCCAGAAAGTTAGCAGACAGTCAGTATAATGGTAACACATGCACTGGAAGAGTAGTTTCTGGCCATTGAGTGATGGTGGTACTGCCTGTCTCTGGAAGAAGTTTTAGTGTAAAACGTAGGAATTATTGTCACCATAATTTTAAGTGCTCAGAGTGGTGACGGCCTGACTCAAAATCTGCCCAGTACAGCCTACTATGTGTGTGCCAGCACACTGTGCGAACTTGCAGTCTCCATAGTCTAAATAGTCAAAGTATCTGCTTTGTTCAGAAATTCTGTGAAATGTGCAAAGCTAGTCTCAGCCTGTCATTAGGCAGGAGCTCAAGGCTTCCTCCTCCTCCTCCCCCTCCTCCTCCTCCTTCCTCTCTTCCTCCTCCTCCACATCCTCCTCCCCCTCCTCTTCCTCCCCCTCCTCCCCCTCCTCCCCCTCTTCTTCCCCCTTCTCCTCCTCCTCCTCTTCCTCCTCCTCCTCCACATCCTCCTCCACATCCTCCTCCTCCACATCCTCCTCCACATCCTTCTCCTCCTTCTCCCCTATCCTCCTTCTTGTCTTGGGAACCAAGCCCAAGTACTTGTGCATGCAAGTGCTCTACTACTGAGTTATATCCTTGGCTCCCAAACTTCAAAAAATTTAAATCCAATAACCTGCCTTTTGCTCTTACAGCCTGGAAAATTGATCCTCATCCATGTTTCCAAACATCGAATCAGAATCCAGAATACTCACTGGCTCATTTGGACCCTCAGAGCAGAAATGTAGGGTAACTCAGAAAACTGATTTGGGCCAGGGCAATGAAAGCATCTGTTGCTGGGCAATCTTAACAAGGCAGTACCAGGAGCTTCCCCAGGCAAGGCACAGATAACCACAGGGTCTAAGGGCATGAGCCTTACCAGCAGAGGGTACCAGCAGATGGGAGCAGGGAAAAGAGTAAGAGAGGAAGGCTCTGTGGAACTTGACAGGAACAGTGTTTGAGGGCTAACCACAAAGGTAACAGAGTGGTGTCTCCTCACTATAAGGATAAAGACAGGCAGAGTGTTCCAAAAGTCTAGTTTAAATCTCTTACATTTTAGTTTTGCAAATTTAAAATAATGACTTAAAAGTTTCTATTTGCTCCAGTCCCTCTGATTGAAGATGGCAAACAGAGAGAATGACAGCTTCTCTCTGGTCAGCTGGACACAAAGTCCAGGAGAGCAAGAAGGGATTGTACCTCCCATTATCAGGCAGTCCTCTGAGAAAAAAAAAATTAACAAGTAGATGAGACAACGTTGATCCAATTAGTGACAGCCCTAGATTCAGGAAATGAGAGCAACTCTGAGAAAGGAGTGAAGCAATGCATCACAAGAGACGTCAAATGTTAAATGCGAACGCAAAAAGTTAGCTTGTTGTTCTGTTGTGCTCATGCTTTTCATGATATTAAAGGTTAAAACTGAAGTACGACCTTTGGTGTGGGTTCATTGAATGTTCTAAAACAAGAACAGAATAATTGTGAAAGCTGATGGGTCACTGACTGATAGCAAGGCCAGTGCTTGGAGGAGCTCTTAGCGGCAGCCCTGTGGATCAACTGGTGTCACGTGCAGGGGGCCCTGCATGACAGCTTGCACAACTGCCTGTTGTTTTATCCCACTACTTAGTGTCTTGCTGGAAACAGGTTGTCATTTATTTTAAGCAACCAAGATCACTGTATGACCTAATTGTATTACACATGTAGAGTATGATGGTACATTTTAACTTTTTTTTTTTTTTAACAGAAAAGAAGAGAAATAGCTTCAAGTTTCCTTTTCTGTACATACTCGGAGATAAAATATTTTTAAATTTATTGAAATAATGTGTCTCCTTTTTTTTTTACCTTCCTTAGTCCTACAACAAGAGTTAATATGAAGTAGCCTTGAGAAGCGACATCCACAAGGGTTAGGAACTGACAGTATTAGACACCAGAATAGCAGCACATCAGTAGGGAAAGATGCTGAATGCCACCGACTCCTCTTTGTGTCCAAAACTCAGGATTATAGCGTTTCTGTGAGAATATCCACTGATGCACGGAGTTTATCAACTGTGTATGATATAAGGAAGGAGACCACCAAACACATTAAAAAACAAACTCGAGAAATACAACAAAATACCCTATAGGCCATAAAAGGGAGTTTGCAAACGTGATTGCACCATCAACGTGTTCAGTCCAAAAGTCTTGTGAAAGCCACCAAACTTGATCAGGCTCTGCCACATTTGAGTGACTGTCTTCCAAATGCTTGTGTGTTAGTGAAGGCTTGGTTTCCAGACTATGGCACTATTGAAAAGTGGTAGAACTTTTAAGAAGTGGAGCCCTCGTGCGGAGGGAGTGTGTCTTCCAGTCACTGAAGGTATGTCCTCAAAGGTGATATTGAGACTCTGGGCTCTTTCTGTTTCATGTCTCGGCGTGTGTGTGTGTGTGTGTGTGTGTGTGTGTGTGTTTTGTGTGTGTGTGTGTGCGCATAATGCGCACGCGCATGAATTTCTTTGCTGTGTGGTGCCATCAATGGAGTGAGACACCGATGGCCTAAAACATTCACAGCTGTGAGAAAAGTAAATCTGAGATCCCAGAGTCTGTCTCTGTCTCAGGGAGCTGACAGATGGCAACTCTGAGGCAGAGGTGGTTGGCAGAGGCACATCCAGGGACTGGAGTATTTTAAGAAAAACTGCGTGTATCACAGTGACATTTGGAATATATTTTACAAGCCACACGTAAAACAAAAGGGCTCAACGATGTAGCAGAAAACCACATTAGAACAGTGTGAGTCACACTCTCGTGGTTTTATTCTGCTCTTTAACCTGAACACGTCTAGCAAACTTTTGGACTCCAGCAGACATCCAAACACATGTTGTTTAATAAAAATGTCGAAACACTCATGCGAAGTTAAAGAAACAGTCTACCAAGCTTGAAAGATGCTCTTTCTTTGTTGGGTTTCCTCGCAGCGGCTTCCCTCCCCGTGAAGTAGCTCCGCTGTGGCAGCTCTGGGGAGGAAAGCATAGGGCGTGGGTCTGTGGGTCCTTGCAGTCCTTGATCAGAGGACCGAGAGCTGGTGGGAACATACAGAATTCCTGGGAGCACATGGTAGAGGGTGTAACTCAGTTTATAACTCACATTTATAGCATGAAGAAGGGTCTCTAGTATCCAGGGGGAGCTCATTGGTTAGGACAGTTCATCTTGTATGTTAGCGGATCATGTGACGGTAGACTGTGAGGAAAGCTGGTTAACGGAATGCAGATCCGTGTCTGCACAATAGAGGCTCACGTAACCAAACATATTTCCCATTCACCGTCACGTATAAGAACAAACCAGGTATGGCGACTCACGCAGCATTCTCAGCACTTGGGAGGCTAGGACGGGAGGACTGACATGAGTTTCAGGCTGGTCTGAGCTGTACAGTGAGTCCTGGGCTAGCCTGAGCCGCAGAGTGAGATTTTTGTCTCAAAAATATAAACAAATGAAATGAGTAAACAAATGAAAACTGTATCACCCGTTCCTTATGCACATGATCGGCTAACGACGTGAGAGCACTTACAGGTGAAGTATCTCTAATCCACAAATCCAAACTCTAAAATGCCACGGAACCTGAAGGTTTTCTGGGTGCTAACATGATAACCCAGTGGAAAATTCCACACATGACCTCAAGTGACAGGTTGAACTCGAAACACAGGTGCACTGAAAATACAGTATAACGTTACCTTCAGGCTACGTGTATAAGGTATATATGTAACAAGTTAATTTTGTGTTAAGACTTGGTCTTATCTCAAAGGTATTAATATCTCATGATGTATATGCCCCACTTAACACTACTCGTCAACCTGACACAGTCCAGAATTACCTGAGAAAAGAGCTTCAATTGAGTAATTGTCACTAATTATCAGGTTGGTCTGTGAACATGTTTGTGAAGGACTGTTTGGATTGCCTTACTTGAAGTAGGAGGGCCCAACCCAGCATGGTTGGCTCCACTTTCTGGGCAAATGGTTCCTGGCTATAAAAGAAAGCTAGCTAAGCATGGGTCTGTGAGTGAGCCAGCACGCATCATTCCTCTGAGAGTTTTGCTTCAAGTTCTTGCTTGAATTCCTGCCCTGACTTCCCTCCATGATAGATTGCGACCTAGAGGTATAAGCCAAATAAATCCCTTCCTTCCCAAGTGGTTTTTGGTCAGACTGTTTTTCAATCGCAGCAACAGAAAGGAAACCAGAACACAATATACAAATATCCCCAAATCTAAAGACATCTGAAATCTGGAAAGCATTTTGAACAGGGGACATGCAACATCTATGTTCTAGGCATGAAGAAAGCCAAGTGTGACAGTGTATATGCTCCAAAGGATGAAGAGCAACAAAGGGTCCCTATTGGATGTGGGAGGCTCCACAGAATGGGGAAGCACTTCACGAGGGAAGAGAGAAAGAACAAGGTGTGGATTGAACACTGTGTGTTGGAACCAGAAAAGGTGTGCTTGTCCGGCGTGGAAGTAATAGAAGTACAAAAGTAAGAGCAAAGGTAAGGAAGGATTCAGGGTTGCCAGGAACAAGCTGGACCGAAGTGAAGACCAAGTCCAGAGGCTGGTGAGCCAGAGCGCCCTGGGAAGACAGACCTTCCCAGCTCGGCAACATCTCCTAAGGTATAATCTCGCTGGTGCAGCGCCTATTAGCAAGGATGTTAGGCTTCAAAACCCCCTTCCATGCTGGGACTACCCAGCAAAAGGCTCACCACCACCTCCTGCAGTTCTAACCGCCTCCTTCCTGTTAGGCGCATTGACTTCAATTTTAGTTTCTCACGGGAAGGCTGTGTACAGACCACGGGCCCTGTGGATCCTTTAACACATAGCATGTCATCATTCATTTGTCATGAAGCATGTTTTTAAAATTAGATTTTACTTCTGCGGTGCTGAGGCTTAAACCTGAGGACATGCCAGGAAAAGAAGTGTTCTGAGTTGCACCCATAGCTCCACAGAAGCATGTACAGGCAATATCCTACACACTCGGCGCACTGCTGGGCCTGGAGATTATGAGTATGGATAAAATGTTACTCCTGACTTCAGATATCGTAATGGTCTAGTCAAGTGGAACAGACCTGGCACCGGGTTCTGTGAGTCCAGATTCCAGCCGGGACATATAAGGATATGTGTGGTCAATTCTAAACGTGTAGAAAAAACCAAAATCCTTGCTTTCCTAGAGAAACACATGCTAACCTCTATGAGCCACTGTTCACCTTAAGTCTAAAAGGACAGCGAAAGGGGGCTGACTCCTGGCACATTTTTGCCCACAGTTCTGTTGGAAGGGCGTATGAGGGATCGGGCAGTGGGGAGAGACTCACTCCCGGGAGGACCTGGAACCTGGTCCTTACAGACTGCAGGAAACCACACCATTTTCTTTACCAGTGTTGCAGAACGAACACTGAACAAGCCCTACCTCCCTTCCCACTCAACCAGAGAGATGAATCTGCATATAATGACTGCTGAATTAATTATCCCCCTGCCCAGTTGCCTTAGCAACTGGTTTCTTTTAGAATTCGGTTTAGTTACAGAGTTTAAAGCCACCATACTCCCCGTGATAGAATATCAGGTTGAAGAAGAAACTGAACAGAACACAAACTCATTTTGCCTTAGGTGCCAACTATACACCTTTCTCAGAAAACTCAGTATCCGAAAACTTGCAGGGTGATTGGTGAAGAACTAGCAGGAGAGAGCTTAATGCCTGTCTGTGCGTTGCAGAGTTGGCTTACTGGTGCTTTACATTTCATGCTTTACATTTCTTTCCAAGAATTTAAACACTAGCTAGGGTTGGGGTGTGGCTCAGAGACAGAACACTTGCTCGTATGAAATGAGGGGTTCAATCCCCAGCACTAGAAAAAAATAAAGAGAGAGAAAATAAAAGAAGAAAGTTAAACTACAAAGGATGTCATCCAAGCGGGATTCTCTAATTCCAGAAAATTCCTAAATGAAGGTAGGTTAGCCATGGGATGAGCAAATGCAGAACGGTGTTGACCCTGTGATTGACAGGAATAAGCAGCATATAAATATCAAATGGGAGGAGTTTAAAAAAACCAACAACAAACAACCAAAAACAAAACCAAAACATGGGGATGGGTTGGGATCATAGGGTTAGCAGGAGGCCATGTTCATGACCAGAGTGGCACAGGTCTCGGTAAGCCTTTGTGCTTATGCGTGCACCTGTGCATCTGTCTACTGAGAAAGGCAGGCAGTTAAGACTTCCCTGTCATTGCAGGCATGCTCCTGTGGAAGAGAGGAATCTCTTTGGAGTAACAGCACAGATCTGTGGTTTCAGGAGAGTGTTTTTCTTTCCTTTTGAACAGGGTCTCCTGAGTAGGGAGGGACAAGTGGGAATCTCAGGGGTCTGTGCTCAGGTTGTAGCACTGACCTGGCGGTGTGGCTGGAACTTCCCAACAGCCAGAGGGGCAAAAACCTTGCAGCTGCACAGCTGGGAGCTTTGAACCTCCAGGCCTAGATATCCTGAGCTGCAGCAGGCTCTGGAGGACCCACCTTCTCTCCATCTCCAAAGATCTGCCCCTGTCTCCTAGGAGGCTCTCCCTGACTCCCTGTCTTGGCTCCTGGACTGCAGAAGGATCCATGTTGGAGGCAGAGCTCAGGACATGTTCTTAATACCATTCCTGATAAATGTGGCATAGAGGGGCATCCTGCTGTCGCCCCTGACAACCCCCCCCACCCAGTGATTTTATGAGCCTTCTCCACACTTTTATAAACAACCCTTTCACTGATGGTTTTAGGTGGTTTGTTATTTCCCCAGGATCTGCACCTAACAGCACCTTCCTCCGAGCTAATGGCACGAGGCACAGCTTGTGAAAAGGACCTGGTTCCCAGACCCCATTCCTAATTCGTCAGTACTTTCATTTAGTTGCAAACCTGTACAACTGTATAGATAGTCCTGGTGCATTTTCAGACTCCGTGGCCTCAAAAGGAAGATGAACCAGTAGACTGGAAAGATTCAAAGCCAGATAGGCTGCAGAGAGCCCAGAGCCCACCAGGGCCATGAAGAGAATATAACTCAGAAGAAGAGGGGTGGGAGAAACATTCTGGAGAAGTTGCCAGACCTTGGTGTCAATAAGTCAGAGAGAAGGAGATGAGAAGTGGCTCAAGATTATTAGAAACTGACCCAAAATGAATATACACAGTTTAAAGCACGCATATGTCACTACTGTTTGGAAGGAAGCTATTTTCCCTCTTCTGTAGAGATTGTTAAAATCACACAACATGAGTATATATAGGAGCCCCCAGAAGACTTGTCAGCAACAATACATATGCATTTTAAATATGAAATAATGCCAAGCTTACACAATGCTGCCAGAAGTCTGGAGGGGCTTCCTCCACACTTCGCATCTGCACGGCGCCGACTGTTACCATTCTGAAACACTCCGTTTGTTTTCACGATTACACATTTCTTACATGAACTATTTGAGAGGGGGCTGTGACGTTCTGCCTTTCTCAGAGTCTACTAGCTAAGGACAAGAGTCTCTTACATAGCCACAGGATTCTGTTAACTCATCAAGTCTGCGTCCAGGGCTAGTCAAGGATGCTCTTACAGATGTGGTCTGAATGTGTCCCCCACAAAGGCTCATGCTGTGTGGTTTGGGAGAGTGAGAGGAGGAAAAACCTTTCAGAGATGGAGTTTAGTGGAGGGTCGTTGGCGGCGTGATCTTTGGAAGGGATTATTAGCAGTTCTCATGGGATTCCAGTTAGTTTTCACTAGATTGAGCAGAGCTGCCCCATCTCCTCTGGTCCTCTGTAGCTTTCTCATCATGTCATCTCCTCCTTCCCCACACTCTTCCGTCATGGTGCCACCTGCCATAACGTCTTCATCAGAGGTGGCGTCATGCTAGTTGGACTTTCAGCCTTCGAAGCTGTGAATTAAATAAAACTTTTTTTTAAAAGCTACCTAGCCTCGAGTATTTTGTTACAGCAATAAAAATCGGACTAACCCATGTCTTAGAGTAATTGTTGCCATTCTTCTTCTAAGAGTTAAGACAGGTTTACAGAATGCTTAGCTTTTAGGTTCCTCGTTTATGATGCTGGGAATTCGACACACTGTAGCTGACATGGGAAAACCATTGTGAAGGATGTTTTTGTGTTTGGTAGGTGGCTTCCATCACACCTACATCTTCTAGATGCACAGTGGGAGGGGCACCCTAGAGTCCACCGTAATAACGCGCCTATCCATTATGCCTGTCCTTTTCCAGGTGCTAGAGTTTGAACATGAACTTGTATTGCTTTCCTTTAATGAAACCAGTAAGCAACTCCTTTGGAAAAAACGTCTGCCCTGCATAATTGCCCTTTCTACATGACCAGCTCACTGTCGGCACCACTCATTGATGCCTTGTGAAATGCTTGCCAACCTGCATGCTGGCACACATTTCTCCTGTGCCCTTCTTAGTTCACAAGACCTGAAGCACCTTCCTTCTAGTCTCTGTGAGTTTACAGAGACCCCACACTCAGCTCAGTGCCTCCCACACCCTGGAATCTTGGTTGTCTTGGTCACTGCTCTATTGTGAAGAGACACCATGACCGTTACAACTCTTATATAAAGGAAAGCATTTAATTGGGGCTGGCTTACAGTTTCAGAGGTTTAGTTCATTATCAGCATGGTGGGGAAGCCTGGGCACACAGGCAGACGTGATGTTGGAGGAGTAGCTGAGAGTTCTACACTGGATCCACAGGCAGCAGAAAGAGTGGGACACTGGGCCTGGCTTGAGCTTTTAAAACCCTGAAGCCTACCCCCAGTGACACACTTCTTCCATCAAGGCCACGCCCACTCCCAAAAGGCCACACCTCCTAATCCTTCTCAGGAAGTGCCACTCCCTGATGACTAGGCAGTCAAATATGAGCCTGTGGTGGCATTCTTATTCAAAGCACCACACTGGTACACATCCCACTCACCCCTCCTTTATTGCTATGGTTCCTTTGACTGTCTGATCTCTCTCTCTCCTGGAATGAGTCCCTTTTCCCTGTCTGCCTCCTAGGAGCCTGTCAGACCACTGATGATTGCAAGGGAACAAGAGGACTCCTTTGACTTCCATTCAAAGTCAGGTCCCTTTGGAGCCTAATCCTCACCTGCTGAACATGCCAGAGGGTCCTGTTCAGTCAGCAGGTAGAGTCCCCATGCCACCTAGGATGCAAGCCATTCTAACTTCTCCCAGAGCTCACTGCTCCCTGAGAGGGACTCACTCGGGGCAGGCCGCCCAGCTCTGGGACTCAGACCCAGAGTGAGTGGATTGATCTAACCCACACTCCGTGATTTGACTCATCCATGCAGAGACTCCACTCTTTATTTTCCCTAAGTCACTTGCCCCAGGAGACCACAAGCTTCTAAAAGGATATATATGCTTCAGGATGCTGCTGAGGTCACCTCCTTCCCCATCCGTGTGTGTGTGTGTGTGTGTGTGTGTGTGTGTGTATGTTGTTGTTGTTGGTGTCCTGTATCCCTGTGTTTTTGCTTGTGGTTGTCATGAGGTGAGGGTCTCTGCTCCACCTGACCCCCAGTTATCATGCTTTCCTTATTAAAGGCCTGGAAATACAGCCAGTCACACAGACCAGAGCCTGTGTATGTTTATAAACCCTTCATCCCTTACGTTGATTTTCTCAGGTATTTGTCACAGTGACAGGCAGCTGTGACCCCCTCGGGCAGAGCGTGAACTTGGATCGGCAGCCACCTGACAAGATTGGACTGCACGGAGGCCCGGGTGCTGGTAGATGGTAAAGTTTCTGTCTAGCCAGAGGGGGAGTGAGAGGGTTGATTCTCTGCGCAACACCACCACCTTGTGGATACTTAGAGGATAGCCCACTTGTGAGCGCAGACTTTGAGCGTCTCTGTGGGACCCAAGACAGAGCATAAGGAAGAGCAGGCACCCCTTCTCAGCAGGCTCCCCCTTTCCCCTTCGCCTCCCACTATGCCTACTAAAAACTTAATTAGTAAATTTATTCTTTCATGTACATTTATAATACACTCTTGACACACTCAGCCCCTACGTCCTCCACCCATCCCCAACAATTCCCCTCCTCCCACGGACGCCTCTCACCTGTGTTTTGTTTTTGCTTTCTGACCTGCTGGCTTTAACCAGGGCCCCTTACTTAGGCCTGGGTTTGAAGCCATCCACAGGAGCGTGAGCAACTCACCAACGGCTACTTCACTGAAGACGTCCTCTCCCCCTGCAGCCTAGGCTTGACCCACGGACCCCTCCTTCTCTATGGTCGCATGTTTGTAGGTGAAGGTGGCACGCAGGCAACCACGGCTGTTGTGTATTCATGAGTGCCACGGCCACGCCATGTCCGTAAGGTGGCATTTCATGGCCCTTCCCGTGCCCTCTTCTGCAATGTTTCCTCAGGAGGTGATAGAGCTGTCACTTTTAGGGCCTACCACTCAACAGTCACTTGTTCTTAGCACCCTGACTAGCCATGACTCTCTATTAACCACCGTTTGCTGCAAAGAGAAGTTTCTTTGATCAAGACTGAGGACAGCACTAGTCCATGGTAGCGGTTCTCAACCTGTGGGTCACGACCCTGTTGGGGGCCGAGCGATTGTTTCACAGGGGTCACTTAAGAACATCTACATACAGGGCATTACATTGTGATTCACAACAGTAGCAAAATTACAGTTACGAAGTAGCAATGAAAATGCTTTTATTCTTGGGGGTCACCACACATGAGGAACTGTATTAGAGGGTCATAGCATTAGGAAGGTCTATGGTCTATGGGCATAATATGAATATTTAGGAGACAGTTTGACATCATGTCACTTCAGCAAAACAAAAGAAGTAGGTTCGCACTCCCCTCTGCCCCCCAATGCTTATGATCTCCCAAGTCATGGAGCCCTTGGCCAGGTCCACAGCACTGATACTGAACTCCTTTCTATGGAGCAGACCTCAGGTCCAATTTTCAAAATTCAGTTGGTTCACAGCTGCAGAATGTTTACAGAAACAACTATGTTTTCCTGTGTTTAGTTTGAACAGCTCCCTTTCTCCCCAAACTTGATAGCTCTGAGAGATAGTTATCTCTTCATTTTAGAGAACAGGGAACTGAGGCTCAGGTAACGTCTGTTCCTCAAGGTCATGCCAGAAGAATATAGCAGAGCCTGGATTCAAAGCTCATTTCCGTGGTTATTATACACTGTCCTTCCCAGGATTCCATGCGAGTGCTAAAGGCAGCAGCTTTTTTATTTCAGGGAAATTGCTCCTGCCCAAACCATACCCCCTCACCCTGCCTCGCCCCCTTTAAAATACATTGTTGTTTATTTATTATTTAATTTTTTAAAAATTAGGATTACATTCATTGTCGTTGGAATCCACATTCTTTTTTTTGTGTTGGGGCAGGAGCTCTTCCTCAGCCTGCACTCAGGACCAACTTGGGGGGAAATAAACCTTAAATGCTGTTTTTTATGTACAATTTAAAAGTGTGAAGTTTGTAGCATTAGTCCTTTGTAACAAAACTAATAACACTAACTTAAGTGCTGGCTTGAAATGCTATTTTGTAAAGTTTAATGTAAATACTCAAGGTCAGCAATTTGCATATGTGTGAGACCTAGCTCCTCCCACTGCCATTTGTTTCTAACTTGAGGTACTTCCGGGGTACTTTTATGTTAGAGTTGTTCTCCCTCATTCCTCCCCGAGTACCTGTCACCTTTGTTTTAAGTAAATTGTCCTTCAAACCACACACACACACACACACACACACACACACACACACATCAGTTGGTTGCCCCTACAATGGTTATGCCAGTACCATGCCAGTTAGTTCCCCTTGTTTGGCAAGTTGGTACTGTAGCATGCAAGTAGCATGCAAAGATAGGAAAGACTATTGCTGATTTGTCTCCCCCAGTTGCCTACATAATAACTTCTGGCATTAGGAAGACTAACCAGCAACAGTTCCAACTCCCAGTTCAGTTCCAACATAGTTGCTTTGTATTCTGTAACCAAGGAATGTAATGTCTTCAGCAATAGGGTCTCACCATCCAGTTCTGGTGGGCAAACAAAGGCAATGACCATAACTTGCATAGATTTATTTTTGGTTGTTTGCTTCTGGCGGGGCGGTGGGGGGCTCCGGAGGCTCTGAGTCCATTCTAGCCAACTCCTGGGGAGCTATTCCAAACCTGATACTAGGATTTTCAATAAAACATGGCTTCTGGAATTGACATTATCCACTCATGCATGATAGCTCCATTTACATTTTCTTTCTGTCTGGGAACCTATGGGATGCCCTGGTGCCTGTGGGAAATCCTGGTGCCTGCAGGAGGCCCTGATGCCTGCAGGATGTCTGGCTGCCTGTGGGATGTCCCGGTACCTGTGGAATGTCCAGGTGACTGTGGGAGGCCCTGGAGCCTGTGGGATATCCAGGTGTCTGTGGGAGGCCCTGGTCCCTGTGGGAAGTCCTGGTGCCATTGGGATGTCCAGACATTTGTGGGATGCTCCAATGCCCATGAGATGTCCTGGTGCCTGCTGGATGTCTGGGAACTGGCAGGGTGCTGTGGTGAACATGGAAAAGCCTTGGTGCCTGCATGATGCCTGGGCATCTGAGGGAAGCAAGCCCTGGAGCCTGCACAAGGCCCTGGTGCCTGTGGGATGTCTGAGGGCCTGCAGTATGCTCTGGTGCTTGCAAGATTTCAGAGTGTCTGCTTAGTGTCTGGCTGCCTGGGCAATATCTGGGTGCCAACTTCAGGTTGAATTTCATTGTGCTTGAAATTCACTAGTCTTGGGCTAGTATGGGCTAGGTGAATGTCCATCATCAGAGCAGCCTGCTGCCTCTGGGACCCATGCTCCTGCCACACAGGCTGGACTTTTAATTAATTAATTAATTAATTAATTAATTAATTAATATTTTGAGGGCACAGGTGTGAGAGGGGGGAACAGGGAGGAATTGGAAGAGGGTGTTATTGAGATACATTGTATGAATTGTATGAAACTGAAATTATTAATAAAAGTATTATAAAAATAAAGTTTTCTTCCTTTGTCTCTCTTTCTTTGCCCCTTCCTCCCTCCCTCCCTCCCTTCCTCCCTCTCTCCTTTTCTCCCTTCCTTCCTCCTGCCTTCCCTCCCTTCCTTTTTGTTCTTTCTCTTTTAAAACGTAGCCCTGGCTGGCCTCAAACTCAGAGATCTGCCTGTATCTGCCTCCCAAGTGTTAGTGCTGGGATTAAAGGTGTACGCCACCACACCTAGCTCCATTTGAAGTCTTTTTAAAATTATGCTTTTAAATTAGCTTATAAAGTAGTGGGTTTCCTGTGACTTCTTTGTACAGCCTTATTTTGATGAAACCTCACTGATTAAACCCTATACCCTCTTCCTCACTCATCCCTGTTTAAACTGTGCCCCCCCCCCCTTACCCCAGTATTCCTCTCCAGTTAAGGCCTCTTCTAATGCCATGGCCGCTTTTTCATTTACGGGTATCTATGGACACTCCAAATTAAGTAAACAAATTTAAAAAGTTGAAGCTATGATTCACACATAAGAGAGAGTATGTCATGTTTGACTTCCTGGGCCTGGGTTTCCTCATTCACTATGGTATTTTCTAATTCTATCCATTTTCCTAAAAATTTCCTAAGTTCATTCTTCATTACCGCTGAATTGAATTCCGCGTTGTAAATACACATTTCCATTATCCCATTTTTCAGCTGATGGACACACATGCTGACTCCATTTGCTCCTTACTGTGTATAGAGAAGCAGCGAACGCTGATGAGCGAGTATCTCTGTAGTGGGATCCGGCACATACCCAGAAGCTATACAGCTGGTCATTCTAGGTTTCTGGAAAACCTCCGAACTGATTTCCGAAGTGGTTGCACTACTTTGCACCAACAGTGTATTGGGGTTTCCTTTTTCCACACCCAGGCTGGCATTTGGGTCATTTGCATTCTTGATTATGGCTATTCAGACTGGGCGAGGCGGTTTTATTCTGCACTTCCCTGATAGCTAAGGATATTGTGAACACATCCTAATATTCTAGCTATTTGCCTTTCTTCTTTTGAGAATTATGTTTAGTTACATAGTCGATTTTTCAAGTGGGCAGTTTGCTCTCTTGTTTTTTTCAGAAGTTCTTTCCATATTCTAAGCCCCAATTCTCTGTCAGATTTATAGATGACAAAGATATTTTCCTCATTCCATAGGCTGCCTCTTCACTCAATTCACACTTTCCTACATTTATCTAGAAGCTTTTTTAGCTTCATGGGGTCCCATCTGCTGAATGTGCTGCTGGAGTTCTATTCAGAAAGTGCTAATCTGTGCCTGCAATGTGGAAGTGTATACTTTGATCTCTAGCACTTTCAGAGCTGCAAGCCTCACGCTGAGGCTCTGGATACATTTGGGACCATTTTGTGCAGAGCGAGAGCTAGGGATCTGGTTTAATTCTTCCATGTGCTGATATCCAGTTTCCCCACATGCTGAAGGCGCTGATTTTTCTCCACTGTATATTTTTGGCATCCTTGTGAAAAAAAAATGAGGCAGCTGAAGATGTGTAAACTTATATCTGTGTCCTCTGTTCTATCCTACTGATTTATATGTCTGTTTTTATTACCATGGTTTTGTAGTTGTCTTAGAGTTTCTAATGCTGTGATGAAACACCATGACCAGAAAGCAAGTTGGGGAGGAAAGTTTATTTGGCTTACACTTCCAAATTGCTGTTCATCACTGAAGAAAGTCAGGACAGGAACTCAAACAGGGCAGGAACTTGAAGGCAGGAGGTGATGCAGAGGCCATGGATGGGTGCTGCTTACTGGCTTGCTTCTCATGGCTTGCTCAGTCTGATTTCTTGTAGAACCCAGGACCACCAATCCAGAGATGGCACCACTCACAGTGGACTTGGCTCCCTGCCATCAATTAGTAATTAAGAAAATGCCTTACAACTTAAGAAGAATCTTATGAAGGCATGTTCTCTATCGAGGTCCTCCTTTCGGATAACTCTAACTTGTCAAGTTGACACAAGACTAGCCAGCACAACTGACCCCTTGTTAACTTGACAAACAAACACGTCACTATTAAGCCACAACCTTTCCTTTCTTATTCATTCTCAAGATCTCACATTAAAATCATAAATAACTTTAAAAGTCCCACAGTCTTTACAAATTCAAACACATTGATATCTCAGTCCCTTTAAAATATTCAATCTTTTAAAAAACCCAAAGACTTTTAAAAGAATCTCTCAACTGTGGGCTCCAGTAAGATAAAAAATAATAAAATAAAATGCTTTCTTCAGGAGAGAAGAATCAGGGCATAGTCACAATCACAATCAAATCAAAGCGAAGTAATACCAAACTTCAACTGTAAATAACTCAGTATCCAATGTCTGAGATCCACTCATAATCTTCTGGACTCTTCCAAAGGGCTTAGGCCATTTCTCTGGCTCTGCCCTCTGCAGTACAGACAACTTGTCATCTAGGGTCCGAATGGCTCCACTCTACCGTTGCTGCTATTTTTGGTGGTCATCCCATGATAGTGGCATCTCCAAAATGCTGGTGTCTTCTGAAACAACTGTGCTGCACTTTAACCAATAGCCTCTCTTCATGGTACAAAGCCTCAACTTCTATGCATGACCCTTTCAAGCCTGGGCCTTCAACTGCCACTAAGGCTGCACCTTCACCTCTACAGGCCTCTCCTGGCCTTTCCAGTGGCAAGCCTCAGCTGCTCTCTATGACTCCTCTATGCCTTCAAAACCACTACCACCTGGGAGACTCTTACACTACCAAGTTCAGCTGCCAGCAAAAGGTATAACCTTGGCCAAGTCTGAAACACAGCTTCTCCGTGTGCTGACTCTGAAGAAACACTTTCCAGAAAACTTCACCTCAACAATGCTGGTCTTAATCACTACTAATTTCTCAGCCCCAGCTGAACATCTGAGTATTCCAGCAAGCAAAGGTTTCACTTTGGTAGTTTTGGTATCCTGTTAAACACAGCTGGTTCTTCAGCCCCAGCTCATCAGAACCACAGATTCTTCACACAACCGGTAGAGTCTTTGTTTCCTTCTGAAACATTACAAGCCAGACCTCCATGATCTGCACTGCTCTCAACATTCTTCCAAGCTCCTATAGAACAGCTCACCAAGCTTTGAACACTCAATGGCTTTTCTCACCCAAAGTTCCAAAGTCTTTCCACAATCCTCCCCCAAACAACATGGTTAGGACTCTCACAACAATACCCCACTATCCTGGTACCAACTTGTCTTAGCTAGGGTTTCTATTACTGTGATGAAACACCATGACTAAAAAGAAAATTGGGGAGGAAAGGGTTTATTTGGCTTACACTCCCACATTGTAGTCTGTAGGCTTCCCGAAGGAAGCCAGGACACGAACTCAAACAGGGCAGCAACCCAGAGGCAACCCAGAGCCTGTCCTGGAATTTACTCTGTAAATCAGGCTGGCTTCAAACTCACAGAGATCTGCCAGTCTCTGCCTCTGGAGTGCTGAGATTAAAGGTGTGTGCCATCACCACCCGGCAAAATACAGGTTTCTAAGGTATGTCCATATGACTCTCTGAATTTCTTTGTTATCTGCTGTAATGTCTTCTTTTCAATTTTTTTAAATAATATTTTATTTTTATTTTATGTACATTGATATTTTGCCTGCATGTATAGCTGTGTGAGGGTGTTGGATCCCCTGAGAGCTGCCAGGTGGGTGCTGGGAATTGAACCCAGGTGCTCTTAACCACTGAGCCATTTCTCTAACCCCTTTCTTTTCAATTTCTAATTTTATTAATTTGGGTCTTTTCTCTCTTTTTGGCTAATTTGTCTAAGATGTTGTTAATTTTATTTATCTTTTCAAAGAGCTATCTCTTTATTTCATTTCATTTTATCGATACTTTGTAATTTTTGTTTTTACTTTAGTTTTCTCTGTCTACTGTTTTTTTATTTTGTTTATTCTTGTTTTTCTAAAGACTTATAGTCATCAAATCATTAACATCAGTAAGTTATTTATTTGAGTTCTTTTTGATTAAAAATTGCTATTATTATTATTATTATTATTATTATTATTATTATTATTATGTGTGATGTGTGGAGGTTGGAGGCCCCCATGTATTATGGCATGCATGTGGAAATTTGAAGACAAATTTGTGCAGTTAATTCTCTCCTTGCACTTTTATCTGTATATCGGAGATTGGATTCAAGTCATCAAACCTGCATGGCAAGAGCTTAACTCAGAGAGCCGTTTCATTGGCTCCCTCTGCATTTTGTGACAGAAGCACTTAGAGCTATAAACATTCCTCTTAGGGTTGCCTTTTGGTGTCCCACAGGTTTGGGATGTTATGTTTTCATTTCTATTCCATTCTAGACACTTTCGAGATTAAATTTCCTACTTGATTCCTCAGTGACTCAGTCATCACCCAATAATTTAGTTGTTTAGTTTCTAGGAGTTTGTGTATTTTCTGTAGCTCTTCTTGCTGTTAATATCTAACTTTATCCCAGTTCGCTTAGACAGAATACAAGATGTTATTTTGTATTTTTGTTTGTGAGCCTGGCCTTTAGTGGCTGAGCCATCTCTCCAGCCCCAAGATGTTAATCTTCTGATATTTGTTAAGACTTGCTTTGTGTATTAATATGTGGTCTATTTGGAGAAAGTTCTACAAACTGCTGAAAACAATGTATGTTTTTTAATGCTTGGTTGGAAGGTTCTATAGATCTGTTAGTTCATTTAATCTGTGGTGTCATCTAATGCCAATGTTTCTCTGTTTACTTTGTGTGCGGATAAGCTATCTATTGGTGAGAGTAGGGTCTTAAGTCACTTACTATTACTAAAGTTGGGACTAATCTGTGACTTGTCATCTATAAGTATTTGTTTTATGAAATTGGATGCACCCGTGTGTGGTGTGTATGTATTTAGAACTATAATATAGTCTTGATGGATTGTCCCTTTAATAAGTATGAGTGACCTTCTTTATCTTTTCTGTCCAGTCGGATTCGAAGTCTATTTTGTTAGATATTAGAATGGCTAAGTCTGCTTATTTGGTAGTTGCATTTGCTTGGAGTAACATTGTCTATCCTTTTACCCTAAGGTGATGTCTGACTTTGACTGTGGTGGTTTGAAGAGACATGTTCCCATGCTTGCATGCTTGGTTCCCAGTTGGTGGCATTGTTTGGGGAGGTTTAGGTGGTTCACTTGCTGGAAGAAGTGTATCACTGGGGGTGGGCTTTGAGATTAAAAGCCTTGAGTCACTCCTAGCTCTCTCTGCTTCCTTCTTGCAAACTAAAGATGTGAGCTCTCAGCTTCCTACTCCTGCTGCTATGCCTGCTGCTTTCTGCCTTGTGTCCTTGTTACAACTGACTCGTCCCTCTGGACCTGTGATCTCAAATGAATTCTTCCTTCTATAAGTTGAATTGGCTATGGTGTTTTATCTTAGCAACAGGAAGGAACTAATACAAGGATTATAAGGTGACTCTAGAAACCCATCACCCGTTTTGCTAAAGGAACATTTGGCCACACTTGGTAAAAGTCTGGGAAAGTATACACTTAGGGTAACTTGTAGGGATTGAAGTAGAGAGGACAAGGGTGGTTGTTGTCAGGAGAGCCAGGATGTCTTCTCTGATGCTATAGCCCTAGGTGATGCTGCTTCCGTGCAGCCACCACTGGAAAGGGTCTCCCTTCCTCAGCCACAGAGAACAATGATTATATGGACAGAAAGCTCAAAGCTTTGTCATCTGCATGTCATATTACTAATGCTTGTCCTCCTTACTGTTATCTTACTGAAGCCCTAATATTGGAAGCTTTACTTCTGAGAAACTATCATCAGGCCTAAAGAGGGAAATAGATGTGAATATTAAGTAAGCCTCTCCATTAGAGGTAGCAGATCAGATTAGACCAACTGCCTCTCGGTAAGCTTTTCCATTATGGATGCCATTCATGAGTCAGCTGACGTTCAGTGTGCTGTCATATCAGAAGTGGCTTTGAGACAAAATACCAGTTAAAAACTTTAGAAGGAGTAACTACTTAGTCACTCCTCCAAGACACAGGAACGAAAGGACACTACCTGTCTGTTACCCCGACACTGTTTAACCAGTTCTTTATAGTATGATTTCTTTGAAGGACAAAAATTCACAATGACCAAATGCATTTTCCTACACTTCTTGAAAAGCAGGGGAACGCCCTCACCTGTCACATAAGTCAATGAGAGGAACTTTGTGTGGGTTCAACACACGTAGAATTTAGATGAAACTGTGGACAAGGTATTTTGTATTTGTTCTAGATGGATCCTTAATGTGCTACTTTCCAAGGACAGAAAAAAAAAACCCTCAAAATGAAGCTATTGATTTAAAAATATTAATATAGTCCACGTTTTAATTTTTTTAGTGAGTTCTCCAAAGATACATGCCAGGTGTCAGAATCTGCTGGTCCCCCTACAGAGGCTCCTCCCTCCTGCCGCTCTGACCACTGGTCCTCTGTGCCTACAAGATGCTAGTTTATACTGTACAGTACTCTCCTCCATTAGCAGGTCCATTTTCTCTCTACTCGGGTAGCCCTGGTTAACTGAGATCTGAAAATATTAAATGAATTCTAGAAATAAACAATGCGCGATTTTAAAACGGCTTTTATTATAATAGTTCTAGATATTAATAATTTTCTGTACTTAGTATATGGATTAAACTTTATCATAGCTACCCACGCACAAAGCAAAACATAGTGTCTATTGGGCATGGCTCTATCTTTTGGGCATTGTAAAAAATTTTAGAACTCGGAGAGTGGCTGTATGCCATGACTGGCTGACTCGATTTTCTCCTGCTGGAGGCTATGAGCTCCTGAGGTCAAGTCTGGAAGCAGATTCTCAGACTCTGGGACATGCGACTACTGAATTCCAAAAATGGCTACGTCAGCAGTGAGTAGCTCAGAGCACAGCTCAGGGATCTGTCTCAATACACATATTGTCCCACACATCAAATGGCTGATTGATTTGTGACAGCCACTCAGTCTTTAGGGCTATGCTGGTTTTGGGCTCTATCCCAGGCTTCCTTCTCAGGATAAATGTAAGCTTGTGGTTTGTCTCCTTTGGTCTCCGAGGTGCAGGGGAGGGTAAGGTCTTCTTCGGGCTTCTGCTCTGTGGGCCCTGCTCAGGCCTGGCTGCGCTGCTCCGTCCTACTGTACCCCTTCACCCCTGTGCTGATGCGATGTACAATTACACATCTCTGCAGGTCACCTATTTCCAGGGAACTCTCTTTCCAGGAGATGAAGGACAGTGGGGACTTGGTAAATGAGAACTTCAGGGCACAGACTCTGACCAATGCTTCTCTTGCTGCCTCTTTGTGGAGTCTCTGGAACATACTATCTGCTCCCAGAAGGGCCTATAACACGTATCTACCCGAACACTCAAGTTTCCACACTGTAGATCAGCGCCTGCCCACCTTTCTGACAATGATTCCCTCCCAGACACCAACACAAGAGTTAATCTGAACTCTGTTGTGGTGATTTCTTATGTGCTGCTGACCACGGAAGAGTAGTTGCTGCCTGCACCCCAGATCAGCCAATCTTGCCCCCAACCCAGGTCAAAGGTTTCAAAGGCAAATAATAGCACTTGAATCCCTCGATGCATTTCTTTCCTTTAGAGAAACATCATGATTTAACAGATGAAATAAACACCCCAATACATGCTATGGGTGCTTAGTACCCATAGAAATTAGAAGACTAGTAAGGACCTCTGATGACTAATATTGTCGACTTCACTAGATGGATCTGGAATCAACTAAAATGCACACGCCATTGAACACTCCGGTGAGGGATCTCCCCTTGATCAGACAGTTTGAAGCAGGAAGACTCACCCTAAATGTGGGAAGCACCTTCTGATGGCAGCACAGATCAAAGGTCAAAGAGCGAAGCTTTGCGTTCTGTCTGCTTGCGGTCACTCTGGCTGGCAAGTTCATCCTTCCTGTCGCTATGGCATCCCTTCACTGACGTTAGAAGCCGTTCTTTGGAATTCCAACCCAGCCTGAAGACCAGCAGCCCTCCAGGAGTCCTTCAGGCCTTCAGCACCGGATTGGGACGGCTGGGATCAGCCTCATGGGCTGAGCAGGTACCAGAGTCTCAGCCTCTGCAGTGTGAGAAACCGCCATGGGACTACCCAGACCATGGCATGTAAGTCAGTCTACTAACACACGCACACTCCTTCAGTTCTGTTCCTTCAGAGAACGCTGACAAATACAGGGGCAACAGGGGAGATTTTAAAAGAAGGGGGATAGAATTTTAAAGGAAGGGCGATGAAGGAGAAAAGGGAGACGAGAGAATAGGAAGGGCTAAATGCATTGGGGATAGGAAGGTACAGTAGTGAAGGAAGTTTGGGAAGCGATAACACTAAGGACCTTCGAAAATACTGGTAATCTAGATGCTTCCTAAAATACATACACATCTAGAAGGAGTTTAAATGGAGTTATCCTATACCTGAGACAATGCCACTTCCAGACGCCATAGGCTATTAGCCCAGTGATAGGTAGAGATTACCTCTTCTTGAGTTGTTGGTCAGTGGGGGGTCCCATTGACCACAAATGCTGTAGTCTGTTGTCACTGGCTTGCTTACTCTCCAGACCTGATGGTAAGACCCTATTGCTGAAGACACCACACACTCAAGTCATGGAACATGGTGAAATCAAACTGGAAACAGCCTGGAAGCTTCATTTCTAAGTGATAGCTTTCAAAGTGCTGGAAGATTCTATGCATACCACTAGGGGAGAGAAGTGATCGTCAGTTCTATGTTATCTGTGAACCCTGTGGACTACAATGATGACTAACCTGCCAGGGTATGGCTACTAGTGAAGTAGTGGCAGAAATATGCAAGTAACTGGCCACCTTCTGATTCTGTTTAAAGACAACTCCCCAAGACAGAACGCATTCCTGGCACCTGTTATTGGGCACAGAACCCATGGCTGGCTAGGTCATAGGCAGTAGGAGAGAACCCAATAATGTTATTCTGCTAAATGGGCATAGTAATAAACTGACCCCTAGGTTCTTATCTTTATAACCATAGAGTAGTTCGTCTCTCAGTCCACATCAGAGAAGCTTCTTTTTGCAGTAGATGACAATTAGCACAGAGTCCCACACACAAAAGAGAAAAACTTTTTTTTCTTCATACTTATTTGTGGATGACAACCCTCAATCTCTCATGACGTTGCAGTTCATAAAAGAAAGTCTTAACACTGGCTTGTGAAACAAACAGTTCCACCATGTGGGGGTCAAGTATTCAAATATATGAGCCTATGGGGGACATTCTCATTCAAACCACCACAGCACCACACAGTCGCTGACTCTCTGCATTTTGACCAGTTGTGGTTTTCTATAGTTGTCTCTGCTGCAAAGAGACATTTCTTTGATGAGGAGTAATACCTATACTTATTTGTGGGTATAACGATATTTAACATGTCTCTGTGTGTGTGTTGTGTGCCCATGGGGTCCAGAAGAGAGCATAGGATACCCTGGAACTGGAGTTACACATGGCTGTTACCTGCCATGTAGGTGTCGGTGCAAGAGCAGTCAGTGCTCTTATCCGTTGAGCCACCTCTGCAGCCCAGGAAAGCTCTTTAAATGATGCTTTTCTGTTGGGGAAGTTAATTTTTAGTTACGTTTGAAATTGTTTTGTGCCCTGTTGGAAAAAGGGATGCATAGGCCTTAGCATTCTGTATTGTCTGCAGTGTTGGATTTATGTGGGGGTTGTTTAATTGCTTACAATCTACACATGGTATCAGTAGAATACCTAAGGAGTTCTGAACCAATAAAGCACCTGGGCACAGACGCTCAGGGTTCCACTGTCAAGGTTGGCACTTGCCAAGGCAGTGGTTCCCTCTGCTGAGGTCTGGTAGGGCTTCCGGGTATGAAATACGCCTCCTTGTCTTCTGAGCTGAGCCATCACAGTAAGGGACTACTACACTTTTCTTATCCATAAACCACAGCTTCCAACAGTGGGACACCTTCTCTTGGCTTTGTTTGAATGCGCTGATCTGGCCTCTTTAAGAGAACAGACCTGTACTTGAGGCCCTGAGATGGGCTTTTCAGAATAGCCCCTACCTCCCTGCTCTGGTCACCTCTGTTTCCTCTTCCTTCTCGCCAGCTCTTTTGCTCTGGATCCCAATCTAAGGACATAACTCAGGGAAGATTATCATTTTCTTTGGCAGATTTAATCTTTTAGAGCCATTCTGTCTCACAGAAAAGCTGAGCAGAAGGTACAGAGATTTCCCATCTGTCCCTTGCCCTCATCATGCACACACAACCCCCTCATCACCATTCCCCAAGAGAGGTGCGTCTGGCACCATGGGTGAGACAGCCAGACACATCACCCTCGCTGAGTCTGCAGGCAGAGTGCCCTGTTTTGCTGGGGATTGGGTGGTTTTGGATGAAGGGGCAACAAAACATGCCCTCTCTGGTTGCGTTGGAGAGACCAGCTTCACTGCCCTAAAGATGCCCTGGCTCCTCTTAGCCCTACTAAGGGAACCTGAAACACTGAGTGGTTTCCCTGACCCCTAAATACACAGGGTCACTGCTTCAGTGGATAGGGTCTTATTTTCATGTTTTTCAGAGGAAGGGTTGACCTCAGTTTGAAACCATACCTTTCCCCTCCAGATACTATTAGTGCTAAGTGTGCTGTAAAGTGAATAACAATCCTTGTGGGTTTCTGTTTCTTTATTTTTTAAAAAAACATTTAAAAATTCATTTATTACTCATTTTAAGTATACAAGTGTGTTGCTTGCATATATATGTATATATATGTACGTGTATATATATACATATATATATGTATATATATATATGTTTTGCTTGTACATACATATATTCCAGATCCCTGGAACTGGAGTTTTGTATGATGGAGAATCACCATCTGGGTGCTGGGACCTGGACCCGGATATTCTGCAAGGGCAAGTGTTCTTAACCACTGAGTCATCTCTCCAGCCCCAATCCTCCCCCCACCCCTATTCTCATTTAATTCTGTAATGGGACTTTGGTTCTAGGTTCACCTCGCACCCTCAGCGCTGGGGACTGTTGCATGCCGGGCCAATGCTCTGCTGTGGAGCTATATCACCTGTTCCTGTAGTGGAGCATCTCCTGATGGCCATTTCAGTGTCATGTGCTGTCAGGCCCCAGTACTTAGGTCTTATCTTTGAAGACATACATGTCTGGAAACTTTTACTAGATGGACTTTGTCACAGTCTCGCTCACTCTTAAATCATTTGGCTTCAAGTTGCAAACCTGTCAGATGGTGCCAGCAGGGGAGTTACCTGCAGTGGAGGGATTAGGCTGAGTCCACACACCTTAGTGCCCACTCAGTGGCTGCAAAACCGTTGTCCAAGCAGAGGCAGGTTGGCAGAAGCCCACCAGTGCAAAGTTGCTGAATTCCTAACTGCTGGTCCTTTGCTGCCCTTTGCTGTCCTTGTATGCTCTTCCAAACTGCCTCCTTGACAGCACAGTGTCGGAGGAGCCATACTAAGCTTTCTGGCCTCCTTTGGGGCAAATGTCTCCATGTCGCTTTCAATCTTCCAGCAGTTTCCCAAACCCAGGAACCCACAGCCAGATTGGCTTCTTTTCAGTCCTTATTATCCTTGAACTTGCTCAGCTGCTGAGTCTTCTTCCTCCGAGTCTTTCTTTTCCCAGGCACGCAGGGAGCCACACAGCTGCCTGTTCTACTATCACCGGCAGTAGTGCCGGTTCCTTCCTGTCGGTCCTGCATCTGCGCTCACCTCGTACCCCTTGACATATTCATGGTCGGCAGCTGGCCACGCCGCTGCCTTCCAGGGTTGTGTGGTGTTTCAGATAGCCTGGCTTGACTCCTTGCTCTGTTCACATGGTGACTGCACGAACCTGGGGCCCTGTGGGACGTTCTAGGATGTGCAGTGCTGCTCAGCTGAGTTCAGTTCCGGTCAAAGGTTCAATCACCATACAGAAACTAAACCGAACCAAATCAAAGCAGACTCGATCTTCACTATTTTGGCTAGGGTTCCTGCCGATGTGATAAAGCACCATGACCACAAACACCTTGAGGAGGAAAGAGTTCATTGCACCTTATGGCTTGTAGCCCATCATCCAGGGAAGTCAGAGCAGGCAGCTGGAGGCAGGAGCTGATGTAGATGCTACGGAGGAGTGCTGCTTACAGGCTTGCTCCTCATGGCTTGCTCAGCTCGATTTCTTATGCAACCCAGGACCACAGGCCCAGGGATGGCGCGGCTCTTAGTGTAGGGGCCCTCCCACATCAACCGTCAGTCAAGAAAACGCCCTACAGACTAACATACAGGCCAATCCCGTGGAGGGTTTTTTTTTTTAAATTAAGTTTTCTTCTTCCCAGATGATCCCAGCTTATGTCAAGTTGACATAAAACTAGCCAGCACAATTGAGTCCTTGTAAGCATGACACACAAACATGTCACTTATTAAGCCGTAACGTGTTTTTTTATTGTCCCCAAGATACCATGTTAATGTGACAATATAAAACATTCCTACTTTTAAAAGTCCCACAGTTTTTAAACATTTCAACACTTTAAAAGTTCAGCGTTTTACAAATATCCAAAGTCTCTCTAAAATTGCAAAGTTTCTCCAAAATTTCCATCTCTTCCAAAGTTCAAAGCCTCTCAACTGTGGGTGCCTGTTAAATCAAAATAAGTTGAATACCTTCTTACCCTAAGAAGGAAGAGCCAGGGCATGATTATAATCCGACTAAATCAAGTCAAATTTCAACAGTAAAAAAAGCTTGACATCTGGGGCTCACTCACAACCCTCTGGGCTCCAAACGGCCTTAACAGCTCCATTTTTCTTGCTCTGCTATCCACAGCACACACAATGTGTCTCATAGGCCGAGGCCGGCTCCATTCCACACCTGCTGCTGGCCTTGGCGGCCTTCCCATGGTACCGGCATCTCCAAAACCTGGAGTCTCTGCCAACTGGGCTGTACCTTCACCAATACATGCTCCTGGGCTCTCTCCAGGGACTCTGACCCTGTCACATGGTGCCCAGACTCAACTTCTCTCCATGACTCCTTCACTACTTGGCCTCCTATTGCCACCGAGGGCGCACCTTTGCCAATGACCTTTTGCAGGCTCTTTTCGGGGATACCAGCCAAGCCACACAGGGCCAAGCCCCAGTGGCTCTCCATGAACACTTGGTGCTTTTAAAATCAGTACCACTTGGAAAACTCTTACACATTACCAAGTTCAGTTGCCAGCACAAGATAGAGCCTCAGCCCCTTCTGGACCACAGATTCTGTGTGCTGACCCTGAGGAAACACTTCCCAGATTTCACCTCAATGATGCTGGTCTCTTCTTAATCACAGATAATTCTCAGCTCCAGCTTTCCAGCATCGATTGTCCAAGCAAAGCAAGTGCTTCACTTTAGTGGTTCTTGTCTCCCATGAATCACAGCCGACCAAAACCACAGATTGTTAATACAAAATAGCAGTCAGTTTGGATAATCTTAAAAGGACTCTCAAACTTCCCTCCGAAGCTTCACACTCTAGGTCTCCGTTGACTGCATTTCTCTCAATTCTCTTATTTTTGAAGCTTCTGGAGAACAGCCCACTGAGCTCTGAGCACTCAATGGCTTTACCAGCCTCAAATTCCAATCTCCTTCCACGGGCCTCCCCAAAACAAGGTCACGTCTGTCACATCAATACCACAAGACCCGGTACCAATTTCTGTCTTAGAGCTTCTATTGATGGAATAAAAGACTCTGACCAAAAAACAACTTGAGGAGGAAAGGACTTCATCTTACAGCTTATAATCTATCATCCAGAGAAGTCAGAGCAGGAACCTGGAGGCAGAAGCTGATGCCGACAGACATCGTGCAAGAATGCTGCTTACTAGCTTTTCTCCCCTGGCTTGCTTGGCTTGTTTTCTTATACCACCCAGGACCACCTGCCTAGGGGTGGCACTGCCCTCCCTCATCAATCATCCGTTAGGAAAATGCCTCACAGACCTGTCTTCAATCCTACGGAGGCATTTCTGTGATTAAGATTCCCTCCTCCCAGATGAGCCTGGCTCGTGTCAAGCTGACATAAAAACTAGCCAGCACAGACATATAGCTCAAAAATAGACTTGAAAAGAAGTGGCCAACCCCACAGGGTGATGGAAATTCTTGTGTGACGTCATTCTGACCTTATAGAGGAGCTAAAGACAAGAGTCAAAGTCATGCTGGGATTCTGGTAAAAGAACCAGTGGCTGTCCCAGAGGGATTGCTCTTCATGAAAGAGTATATCATATTAAAAAAATATAATATAAATGACCAAAATAAAAAAACAAAACAAAACACCAGTCTTTGTCATAGCTGGCCAATTTAGACTGAATAATGATCCGAAGAAAGTATCGGACTGAGAGGAGGGACATGAGGGCTCTTCCCAATTCATGTTCTTCTGTCAATAAAAGACATGGGAGAAAAGCCAATGATACCCAGTTTCTTACAACTCCATAGACTTGCTGTAGGAGAACCCACTAACAGTGGGTACAGTTTTGCTTGCTCTGTGTTTTCAGGTAGATTAAAATTTTGATAACATACCTGGTACTGTGGGCCAGGTCTGACTTGAATATGTCATATTTTTTTCTTTGTCTTGCTATATGTAGTTCTGGCTGGCCTGGAATTCACTTTATTGCCCAGGCTGGACTCAGGCTCATGGAAATCATCCCTAAGGGCTGGTATCTTGTATGCCGCCATGCCCAGCTCTGAGTTTGTACCTTAAACTTTATGTGTTGATTTCCAGCACCCACATGGGAGCATGTAGCTGTCTGTAATTCCAGTCCCAAGATATATGATACCCTCTTCTTGCCTCCAAGGGTACTGGATACACATGGTTCACAGATACACATGTAGACAAAGCACCATACATATAAAATAAATTGAGAAAGAAAAACCTTATGCTAATCATAACTCATGACCTTAACTTATTAACCTATTTCATGAGACCATAATTCTCCTCCTTTTGAGCTTTTAAAATATAATACATTAAACAAACTGAAAGTATGTATGAACTTTGAGCTCTTGTTTTCCAAATGTGAGGTAATAAACAAGCTGCATTACATTATGAGATAATGTCTTTAAAGAGTACATTCATTTGGCTGGGCGGTGGTGGTGCATGGTTTTAATCCCAGCATTTGGGAGGCAGAGGCAGGCAGATCTCTGTGAGTCGGAGGCTAGCCTGGTCTACAGAATGAGTTCTAGGACAGCCAAAGTTCCAACAGAGAAACACTGCTTCGAAGAAAAAAAAAACAACCAAAAAACAAACAAACAAACAAAAAGTACAGTCATTCAAAATTCATTACAAGCAGTTAAAATTTACTTTGCCTTTCAAAAATATATTTAGTGCCCATGTTCCCAACTATGGTTCAAATTTGGCATGAAATTCTAGAATTATAATTTTGTATTCCCAGGCCAGCCCTCTAGAAACATTTGCTTTGTCATATTCTAGAAGTTGGCACTGGAGAGCAGAACTCTGATGCTTTTTGCTCTCCTTTTTTGGTAACTGTTGTATTTATTTTTGGTATATGATATTTAACTGTTTTATCACCATTTGGTGTTTGCCTATAGTTTTAGTTAACCACGATTAACAATGCTTAGAAAATATTAAAGAGAAAATGTCAGAAGTAAACTATTGATAAGTTTTAAGTGGCCCTTCAGATTAACACTATGAACTCTCGTGTTGACCATTCCCTCCTGCCTTGGAGATAAATCACCCTTTCATACAGAGTATCCACATTATATATGCTACTTGCTTGTTTGTTGCCATACTGGTCCTAGCTGGGGTTGAAGGCCCTAGGGATCCTGGCCACCCTTCTCCCCCAGGGCAGAGGAGACCTGGCCCTCCACCCTGCTGTCTGCATACTTGCAATCCATACTAAGGGTGACAGCCGCCCACCTCTGCTGCCTGCCTATGTGTAAACTATGCACCAAGGATGGGAACCTACGCACCCTCTACCAATAAATTCCCCAGCCCACCCTGGATAAATGACCTCTGCTTCCACCAGACGGAGTCCCAGGACTGATTCATTGCATCTTGTTCATTCTCAGCATGAAGGATCAGAGTTCACCCAGGGTCCCAGAACTCCACCTCTGGCCTCCCACCACCCTGCTGCCTCTCTCCCAGCCTGGGTTCCCGGTGTCTGGTCATCACGGAGAACCAAGCCAAAACCCAACTGGCTGCAGGCTGGGACCTGGAGATGGCAGACCTGCAGGGAGGCGTTCTAACAGCTGGCGTCCAACGTGGGCCACACCTCCGGGCACGCCCCCAAAGAGGAGCTCACACATGCAAGCCTCACCATGAGGCAGAAGCCCATGGGGCCTCACTTCAGATCCCACCAGGGAAGCTCTAGCTCTATGCTTCACCACCAGAAATGTAAAATCCTACAGACCCGCAGAGTCCATGGGTTCCTTACACGCCCAAATATGGGGATACCAAAAACAATATTTGAATCAATAAAATAAAATTGGGCAATTTCCCCCATACATTTAGGTACAGATATGTGGGATGCAGGGAAAATCCCCTTCTCTCCCAAGGAAAAGATTTTTTGTCTTTCTACAGAAGTCTGCGCTCCAAATGTTACAGCAAATCCATGCAGATCAGGGAGCAACCGACTCTCCTCGGGAGAAAGAAAAACCAGACTTCACCTCAAGGCCAGTAATAACTTAAAAAAATATTTCTCTACAGGAAGTTCACACCCAAAGAGAAACTTCAGATTGTCACTTAGTAGTTATCTAGTTTTGATCCACTGTGGTGTTTTCAAGTAACTCTTATAGTAGTGTGTTATTGATACGGGGTGTGAGGATGGGTTAGGGTACTTTGTGTATTCCGTAACATAGGAAGGAATCTGCATATATTCTCTATTAATGACCTGTTTGTTCTAGAGAGTACAAAGAGTTGACACTAGCAGTCATTAACCAGACCCAGGGGTTCAAGAAGTGCCTGAGCCCAGATGTTTATAAGGATTATGATGAAAGGCAAGTGGGAAGGGTCATAACAAGGGAGTCATGCTCATCACGAATACCAATTCCAAGAATGTAAAGAACACCTAGAAAGAATTGTCCACTTTCCTCTATAACAGCTGGGGGTGTTGGCTGGGGGTGAAATGATGAGTTTCTTTAGGTGCTAACCTGCCACCCTTTTAAGTCACTGGTCCTCTGAATGAAGTGCAATGTGAACATTCGTGTATCTACTTATGTACCTTTGTGGTGGCAGACAACATACATGATGCTCCAGTTTGCTGGATACACTGTAACTCTAATGTTGTTCCCCTTTATTTCCTTGCTGAGACTTTGTATCATCTCACAGCATCATAAGAAGGTCCGGTATAGAACAATAAAATCTGGAAACCACATTCATATGACATTACAGGTTATTGTTCATAGGTATTCTATTAGTTGTTGTCTCTTTCTGTGCCCAATTTACATATTAAACTTTACCATAGGTATGCATACATGGGCAAATCACGGTCTATAGAGGGTTCTATACATGGTTTCCATTATCCACAGAGGTCTGGGAATAGATCTCCTGATGAAAAGGTGGAACTCTTGTGCTTATCCTTTGTCCTTTGTTTCAAAAGAAAATTCTCTTTGTTTTAGAATTCAGACATTTCACCATGATACAGCAGCTAGTTTTGTTTTAAATAATTCATTTTTAATGAATTATTGTTGGTGAGTCAACTTAAACTCAATTTGTTCTCCATGTTTTAAGAGCTGCATTCATTTGTCAACCAGCTTTTTGGCATAGCCCCTTACGCATAGCTCCCTAAGCATAGCAGAACACAGACACCAGCCATTCCTGATAGCTCCCAAAGTTGGATCAAATTCTGACATCTTAATTTTCCACCTGGAAATCTCAAAGGCAACAGGTAGTCCTAAGAATTCATGATTCAGGGCCAGTACTTGCCAAGCTTGGCAACCCGCGTTCCATCCCTGGGACTCCCTCACATAAATTGTCCTCTGACGTCCACATGCATGCTGTGGCATATGTGTGCCAACACACACAAATAAATAAGTGTAACAAATTCGCAAAACAAAACAAAAAGCTTCATGATTTAAGAGATGGAGAGATGCACTTGATGCTCCTGCAGGAGGATCCTGAGTTTGGATCCCAGCATCAGTGAAGCCCTGCAACCCCAAGGCCTGGTGGCTACAAATCTACGTCCAGGTTCAACGAGAGACTTGGTGTAAAGGAACAAGGAGGAGGGTGCTGGGGCAGGACTCCCAGTGTCCTCCTCTGGTCTCGCATGTGCAGATACACTATGCACACAGACTTTTCTGTGACTTATTTCCCCTTTCACCGCACGGCTGAGTGCACAAAAAACGTTTACTAGTTGTTAGTTAACAAGAGCACACTTATGCTGCTAAAGCTAGACTCTGAAAATACCAGCGAACCTTCAAATGCTGGCAGGTTCATGCCCAGTTTATTATAGTTGGTGAGGGAATATTGAGGCGGGGGGCGGGGCTCAGGGCGGGAACAGACCGGACCAGCCACTCTCTTCTGTTGCTGGTTCTGGGAAGAGCAAACCCCACACAGCACCGGGTACAGCTTCTGTAACACTGTATGAACAATATTTCTCAACAGCCAGCACCCAACACGCACCACATCTGTGCTCTAAGACTGTGTTTAGAAATTAAAGCTTTGTGGTCTAGCTAAAAGGCTTTCTAAGTCTCCTTTTATTGGTGTTCTTAGAACAAACTAAGCTGCCCGGACTGTGGCAGGAAATGGAGGACAAGGAGGAGACATCCCTATGGAGTTCATGCTGCGGAAATCAATGGATAAAGGGCGGAAATTTCCCAGAGAGGCTCATTAATTAGTAATCGGTGAACCACCACCGGCCTCGGTCACAAGGCGTGGAAGAAGAGATCAACATCACCCAGGAGCGTTCTGCCGACGAAGCCACTTAAATGTAGGGGAGAAAGTCATTGTGTCTGCAGTGCCCACACCTGACATCCCCCCAAGGCAGGGTCCCTCCCGAAGCCCCAGCCTCCCATGTCTGGGGCGCGGACCTACCCAGCAGCAGGAGCCGGTGCGTCTGCTGCAGGTCGCGCTTCTGCTCGCGCAGCATGCGGTCGATGCCCCGGCTGACTTTCCTCGCCTCCTTGGCAGCCTCGCGCTCCTCGGCGCGCAGCTGCTCCTGCCGCCGCCGCCTCTGCGGCTCCGCCGGCTGCCGCGCGCTCGCGGGGTTCCGGCAGCTGCCACCCCGGAGCAGGGTCCCCACCGGGGCCGGGGCCAGGGCCGGGACCAGGGCGGCGCTGGGCGGCGCGTCCTCCGCGCGCGGGTCCGAGGTCATGCATGGGGAGTCCCCTGAGCTTCCGAAGAGCAGCGGCCGCAGGCTGTAGCACAGGCCCATTGGGGCGTGGGGCGCGGGGCGCGGGGCGGTCCTGCAGGTCAGACCCGGGCTCCCACCGACGCTCAAGGCAGCTCTGCACTCGGACCCCTGGGCGCTGGCTGCGGGGCGTGGCTGCGGTGGGTCTGGCCCGAGGGCCACGGCCCCTCACTGTCCCGAGGGGTCATCGTGCATCATCTGCAAGTCCTGGGCGGGAGCTCCCACCTGAGAGCGCCGCGAGCCGGCGGAGCTGACCCAGCCGCTTGTCCTTGGCCAACCCGGCCCCGTTACCGTAAATGCCGCTGCGCAGTCTGCTCCCGTTACCGTATATACAGTCTCCTTTGGCTAGTATTGCTATCCTGGCTGCCTACCTTAAATATCAGGCAGAAAGAACTCCTAACCCTGTTGCAGGGACGATTGGGTTACCATGAGCTGAGACAGAGACCAAAGCGACCCAAGGTGCTGGGGAAGAGAGGAGCGTTGTTAAACGCTGTTGAAAATGTTTGATTTTGGTGAAACTTTCTATGAATGAGCAAAATTCCCAATAGTGGGTAGGTGAGATCTTTGGGTAGCAGTGCTTAGACCCTTCCCTTAAGTTGGGCCGCTTGGAGTTGGGAAACTATTAAAGAGCCGCCCTTCTCCGAGAGCCAGCCTGTTCTGTGCACTTGAAAGCCCCGTGACACACAACTGAAATAGCCCCTGCTTCAGAAGGCCTTGCTCCAGCCATGACTCCTGCAGACAACACTTGCCGGCTTTGGAAGACAGTATCCACAGCAAGATAGGCTATGGTGTCTGTTAGATGACCTGGAAGCTCTTTTCATTAAGACAGGAGGGGAAGTAGTAAAGGGCCAGTGCCATGAAACTGGAGGCTGTGCTGTGATTTTTGCAAATACAATTCTTTATTTACAGGGCAGACCATTGCCATGTCCTTTCCCAGACTGTATATAAATAGACGGTTCAGCTAGTTTCCGTGTCACTCACATGTTATTGCGACATTAGCTCTAGTAAAAAGGCTTCTCCCAAATGATCTTCTCTTGTTTCTCTTGCATACTTGTGGTCTTTATCCTGGCTACAGCCAGCTTAGCAGGAGATCCAAAGAAACAGTGGCAACAATCAGCTGTGGCAAGAAGACAGCTGAAGGGCTAGGAGAGCAACCACCAGCAGCTCCTGGGATGCAGAGGCACATGAGAAGGTAGAGGTGCAAAGCCAAGACTGGTGAGAAGGTAGAGGTGCAAAGCCAAGACTGGAGGAGGAGGGCTATGGAGTGTGTGTGTGTGTGTGTGTGTGTGTGTGTGTGTGATCACTAGAGCTGCCAACCCCTCAGAGTTGAGGGTCCTGATACTCAGAGCCTGCTTGAGGGCTATAATGCTAATTTCCCTGTCACTGTAGGCTGAGGAGTTGAGAGTGTCAACAGGTAGTGCTTGAAGGTCCTAATGCTAGCTGGCACCAACTGCTGCCCTCTCTGGCTGTTACTTAAGAGCAGAGAATTTCACTGGGACCAAGAGTGCCAGGCTGCTGGCAATTGGACCCTTGAGGTCCCAGAGCACCTACAGTCAAAAGTCTCTGGCTTCTAAGACCTAGAGCCATAAGTCAAACTTGAAAGAGGGCTAGAGGTATTGTCAAGGGAGAAGACTGTTTTTACGGGGAGAGAGGGAGGATTATTTCTTGGTTTTTAAACCGTAAACTTTATTTTTATTTTCCTTCTCTCATACATCCTGACCCCAGCTTCCCCTCTCTCTCTTCCTCCCAGCTCCCACCATCCCCATCTTCTCTTGCCCCCCCCCCCTCAAGCTTACTCTCAGAAAAGAGCAGGCCTCCCAAGGTTACCAATCAAATGGGGTATAATAGATGGAACAAGGCTGGGCATGAACCCCTACATCAAGCCTTGAAGAGGCAACCCAGCAGGAGGAAAACGGTCCCAAGGGCAGGTAAAAGAGTCAGAGATGCCCCCCGCCCCACTCCAACTTGGAGTTCTACAAGAACACCAGGCTAGACAACCGTAAGATATATGTAGGGGACCTAGCACAGATCCCACGCAGGCTCTGTGTCTGCTGCTTCTGCCTCTGTGAGTCCCTATAAGTCCCAATCAGTTGACTTCGTGGGGCATTTTCTCCTGGTGTCCTCAATTCTGCGATCCATCCTCTCCCTTTCTCTGGGTTCCTCGAGCTCTACCTGATGTTTGGCCATGGACCTCTGCCTCTCTGATGACTGGGTTAGGCACCAGTCTATGAATACAGCAGAACATCATTAGGAATTTCTGGCTGTCTTTTTAGTGTCAGGCATGGGCTTCCTCCCTTGGCACGGGATTCTGCCCCACCATGGTCCCAGAAGATCCTATAGGCGGGATAGGTTATAGGTCAAAGGTTTTGTGGCTGGGTTAGTGTCCTAGTCCCATCACCGGAAGCCTTGCTTGGTTACAGAAGATGGCCTGTTCAGGCTCCCTATCACCCATTACTAGGAGTCCTCGCTAAGATCACCCTTGTAGTTTCCACGGCACTAGGTCTCCAGATCACCCACTAAATGAGATTCCTGTTTTTAAAAAAGAATCATTTAGTTTTTGAGATTATGATTGCATCACTTTCCCCCCATCCAATCCCATCCATGAATCCTCTCTTGCTCTCATTCAAATTCATGGTTTCATTTTCTCTCTCTCCCTGTCTCTCTCTCTCTCCTAAATATAAATACAACCTTCCGGGTCTGTATAATGTTACTTATATGTCTTCCCCAGGAGAGTATCACTTTTCTGCTCCTATAGCATGCATAGCACCTTCCTATGAAAGCTATCCGACAGAGACGAAGCTTCCAGGTCAGTAACCAGCTCGATTTCCTCATGTTTTCTGACTCAAGTATACGGTGTGTTCCAGCAGTTGGGTCTTACCATCAGCTCTAGAGTATAACCAAGAACACTGAAAATAACTTGAAAAATTTAGGGCGCCCGTGGAGCCTCACTGACGAACCACTCCAACCCATTCCTGGCACTGGACTTTCTGTTAGCCTACTGGATATATACCCAACTGCAGATTGCTGGATCATATGGTAGTTCTTTGCAAATACATTAGAAAATCTTTTATGCATGAGTACGTATGCATGTGCCTCCTTGCCATGGCGTGCATGTAGAGATCAGAGTGTAATTTTTGGAATTTAGTTCTCTTCTTCTACCAGGTGATGTCCAAGATCACTCAGACCACTAGGCTTGGCAACAAGTGCCTGCACCATTGAGCCACCTCACCTAACCTCATGTGGTAGTTTCTACTTTTATTTTGTCTTTGTTTTTTCTTCTTTAATTGGAACCACCATACCGTACGTCACAGAATTCCTGAAAGAGTACATATGAAGTGCCTTCAACATAAAGTTGCTGCAAGACCATGCCCATGCTTTATTTGATCCATCTACAGTGTAAAAATACATCAAACGTTACACTGAACCCTTAGATACGTGTTATCAGTTACCAAGATTTTGAACGTAACTAACTTAACTACTAATTATGTAGCCACTTCTTTGCTTTTCTATTGATGTGATGAAAGAGCCACGACCTGGGCAAGTTCCAAAAGAGCTAAATTGGGCTTACCTTTCCAGAGGGTTAGAGCCTATGGTGGCCAGTGAAGGTGTGGCAACAGGCGGCTGGAGTGTCAGCTGAGAGCTCACATCTTGACCCACGGGTAGGAGGAGACAGAGAGCACGTGCTGGGGGGTGGCAAGAGGCTTTTGAGACCCCAAGCTTGCCCCTGGGTAAAGTTTCAAAAGGCTAGCACGATTTCAAGCTATCTCTACTTCCTGCTTGCGGTTTGGGATACAAGCTCTCAGCTGTTCCTGCCATGCCCCCTCTTCATCACCATGGACTCTAACCTGTTGGAACCGTGAGCCCAATTAAACTCTTCCTTCTATGAGTTAGTTGCATGGGTCATGGTGTTCTGTCACTGCAAGAGAAAAGTAACTGATGCAGTGTGACACTGGGCGTATCAACCACACTCCGGGGCAGACCCCACACCCGAGTAGTCAGCTGACATTAAACATTTATTATTTTTTTTTAAAGATTTTTTTTTTTTAATTTTTAGTGCTGGAGAGGTGGCTCAACAGTTAAGAGCACTTGTTGCTCTTGTGGTGGACCTGGGCTTCCAGCCCCTACGTTTCAACTCACAACCCATTTGTAACTCCAGTTCTCGGGAATCTGATTTCCTTTTTTTGGCTTCTTCAGGTGTGGGGAGCTGTCCCTCTGGACACGCTGGCTTGACTCAGGCACTCCATTTTGCCTAAAAGGCTCCGTTTTTCTCTGATCCTGACGGACACAATTCAATGAAGGTCAGATAGCCTGAAGCCGCCCAGTTCTGGGAGGCCACCGCTTGACTAACTCAATTTTATCGCTTCCTCTTCCCCGGGACTTTCTTCCTCTATGGATTACATAAACAGCTGTTCGCACAAAGAAGCTCTGGGGGTGATCTCCTAGCTGCCGGTAGCTCCCTATCTATCTTTCAGGGACATCCTGACTGCAGTTCATTGACCCAGTTGAGTAGACCAGCCTTCCTGCCAGAATAGGTTAGCACAGCAACCCGCTTACGCACTCCCCATTTCTTCTCCCCTTCCCAAAATTGTTTAAATACTGCTGCTGTACATTCAATAAACTGAGACTTGACCAGAACCCCTTGGCTTGTCTCCATCATTTCTTGCGTCTCCTTGTCCTACCCAAACCTCACTCTCTCCCCTAGGGCTATTGTTGCAGAAACCTGCGGGCCGGGGCATTCAGGAACCAGGTACGCATGCGGTGCACACACATACATGCAGACAAAACACTTGTACACATAGAAGAAAAATAAGTCAAATTAAAAAGATTTTATTGAAAAATATTTTAAGGTGTGTAGGCATGTATGGGTCTGCACATGTGAGCAGAACCAGAGTTACAACCAGTTATAAGCTACCCATTGTGGGTGCTGGAAACCAAACGTGAGTCCTCTCCCAGAACAGTCCTCTCTCTTAGCCTCTGGGCCGTCTCCCCAGCCCCAGATACTTAGCTTGTATTTTCTATTTGAAATTTTCACTGCTAGTGGGTTCTGTACGAAATCTGTCCTCTTCTAGTCTTTATGGGCATGTTTCTTGCTTTCAGAGCATTGCTCCTTCACACTGTGGACCGTGATGTGTGTGTGATGCTAGCTCTCCTGCTAAGCGCCTCTCGTTTTCCTTGTTTTTTAGGCTTCATCCTTTGGTTCCCTACAGTGTAAAAGTTTGCTGTTTTGGCGCCAGTAGTGATACAGGGATAAAGAACAAACAAACAAACAACAGAAAACCTAAATAAGCCTTGTCTCTCTTGCTCTTTCTTACTTCATCGTCTTGGGAGGTCACACACATGCATTAGTTTCTTTGAGATTTTGCTGCTGACAACATCTACATGTCAATGAGCAGTGACAGGGGCTGAAAACCTGTACCTATTCTGAGGATTTGTGATCTAAGCAGGCAGCAGGTTAACACTCCAGAAAACGTATGTCTCGTGTTCAGACAGCAGGTTATGTAGCAAAATGGCACAGGGCAGTCAGCCACTCCAGAATTCAGTCCTGTTCCTCTGGTCAGATGGTCCAGCTGATGCCCGAGGTCCATGGTGCTGGTGCCTCTTTCCCTATCATCTCCAGCACTTCTCATTTAATACTACCTCTCTGGATAGCCGTGCTTAGACACTTCCGGGGGAGCTGGGCCTGCTTAGTGTCTGTCAGGTACAAGTACTGCACTTTCCCAGGTGCCCGATGGACTACGGAGCTAACTCATATTCATGCAGATTCCTTTCTGTATCATAGACAATGTACACTTACAACATGGAATATAAAAGTGCCCCTATCCATTCCTCCTGCCATTAGCAAAACTCTTAACTTGTTTCATCTCAAAAATACCATTCCTGTTGACTCTTAGCATTGATTTTATGAATACGGGGATTCCTGGCAAAACGCTGTGTTGGAACATACCGTACACATAGTTATGCTGAGGGGGATAAGGAATATGAAGACCAAGTCTTTTCCGTGGCCAGCAAAGATCAGGAGACAGGAGGCAAGAACGAACAGGTTTGGAGTTGTACACCTACAGTGTGACTCATTGAGGAAGACACGGAGGCATATTCATAGGTGCAAACCCTTCCAGACCTCAGCAGAGGGAACCACCATCATGGCAAGTGTCATCCGGGACAGTGGAACCCCCCCCCGGGTGTATCTCATCTCAGGGGTTTTCACTGATACCTAAGCTCCTCAAGTATTTTATCGATAGCCCGTGCAGATCATGAGGAATCAAATATCTTTTACATAAAGCCAGTACCTGCAGACAATACAAAACTGCCAAAGCTTAGGCAGTCCTTTCCCTAACAATGTACAAAAAAACCCCAAAACATTTAAAACAAAACCAAAAATAAACTTTTGAAACACAGGTCAACATGGAAGAACCCCATCTACTTCGTTATGTCAAAGGCAATTTTATGAACTGCTTTAACATTTTATTCAGTCAACTGAGTTAATTGTCAACTGGCTAATTAAAAGAACACAGTTTAGATTCTTTGCACCCTAGTTTGTCTTAGTAACAATCTACTGTAGCCCAGTTTTCTAGGATTGCACCTCTGATTTAATTTCTGTGGCCCAGCCCAGATAGCTGGGGGGTTGAATCTGAGCCTTTTCCTATGCATAAGCCATATGTCTGTCCTACTATCAATGGCATCGTAGATATGGAGAACGTATTCTGCAGTGCTTTCCTGACTTACAGGTTGGTAGAAAGGAAACTTCCAGCTTTCTTCCCACGAGTCAGATGGGCCTTCTGAGGGCATGTCTACTGTGAGTCTTCTGAGACCGTAGGTATCACCTCTACACTGAGGTGCTGGTTGGCACCTTGTAAGACACTCTGCCATGCTGGAGACAGCCCAGTGGTAGCTTTGGGTGGTCCGCAGTGTATGACATGGTGGGAATATTTATTGGTCATATTTTTCCCTGCCACCAGACGTAAAGAATTTCTAATGTATCTCATGAAGACAGTATATTCTTTAGAGGAAGAGACATGAGATTTTCAAGGTAAACATTCTTTTCCAGATAGAGTGTTTCTCAAGTTACAGGTTAACAAGATAGATCACTATTACTATGAAACTATTGTTTCACAGTAAGCAGTGGTTTTGTTGTCCCTGACAAGAGGCAGACAGACGACATAGATGAAAACGGACTGATATATTTGGCTATTAAAACATGAGGCTTCTGCTCGTTTCTAATTGCCAGAGGAGAAACAAAGCAAAGCCTCTCCAACGTACCATGTGAATGCGTGCTTGTCACATGTCTCTCTGGAAGGATCTAATACACTTTTTTTTTTTTTTTATTTGCCAAGTAGGCCCAGTTGTTTTAATTTCGATTTAGTGGTGTGATTTCTCCTGGAAGGGCAGAGGACTAAACATTAATACTGTCTTCCCGGAGCCAGCTTAAAACCCCGTTTGGACATCCCCTAATCTTGAGACATCTTTTTTTACCCAAGTGAAGACGAGTATTCGATGTTCAACTCTAGTAAGCTTTGCTGCTGTTGGCTTCTCCAGAAGCACTACTCACAGAGGCCCGTCTACCTTCCTGTACAACCCATCTTCCAGTGATGCTGTTTTGCAAGTTTTCAACAGAACCCCGTCCTAGCCGGAAGGAATGCTCAAATCTGTCAAGGGCAAAATCTCTAACACACTCATAAGTTTTCTACAAGCTGGAAAGCTGTCCTAGAATGCACACATGCAATTCTTATTTTTAAATTCCCAATCTATATTAGACTGTGACCCAGTTTAAATATTGCCCGGAGTGGTTGCCCCATTAAAAGCTTAAACTGTGGACCTAAAGAAACATTTTCTTCCTTTTAATTGTTTACCCTACATACTTTGTCAGAGATGGAACTGAGCAGAGTGACCAAAACTTCCGCTTCCCCGCCCTGGCCACCAAGGAGAGCATTTCTTTTCAACTCTTCTCTTTTGGACATTGGATTTTCTGTGAGGTGAGCTTTCAGAGCTGGGTTTACTAATAGAAACAAGTGTTCGAGTGAGCGAGGAATAGGTGTTTCCTTTTTCAAACTGACACAAGCTAGAAGCATTTGGGAAAAGGGAACCTCTGAGGCAGAGAAAATGCCTTCAGGAGACTGTCCTGGAGGCACAAGTCCGTGGTGCTTTTTCTCTTTATTAATGATTGATTCCCACGGTGGGTCAGTGACACCCCTGGGTAGGTGGTCCTCAGTCACCTAAGAAAGCAGGCTGAGCACGCCATGCAGAACGAGCCAATAGGCAGTGTTCCTCTGAGGTGTCTGCTTCAGTTCCTGTCCGGAGCTTCAGCTTTGACTTCCCTCCGTGATAGACTGTCAGTTGTATGAGGAAATACCCTTTCTTCTTTAAGTTGCTTTTGGCCATGGTCTTTGTTATAGTGATAGAAAGCAAACCCAGAAAAATGAGGAGGGGATAAAGTTTTTCCTCTCAGGATTGTCCTTCCTTGCAAAAGAATCCTGTTAGCTCTAAGGCCTTGCTTTGTTTCTCCTCAGGCAACTAGAAACAACAACAGAAGTGCCGTTTTCTCACAGCTGAATATCCCAGTCCATTTCATCTGTGCTGTCTGTCTTCCTCTGGGCAGGCAGCAGGCACTTCTGCTCCTTTCAGTCTATCCCGGTCTGTTGGGGGGCCTTGTCTCTGCTCTCCTCTCTCTTTTTTTTTTTTTAAATCACATAGTCCTTTTCTTCTTCAGGCATACTCAGAAGTAGCATGGGTCACGATCGTCATGGACCTCCTGGCTGTCAGAGCCAGAGAGTACTTCTCGGGTATTATTAAGCTCAGCTACGTGTGACCAGTTCTTGGGACTTGTCTTTGTAGTGTTCTTTGGGAACGCTCTCTCCTGAGCCTTTTCTTTTCCAGACCCTTCCTGGTCACCTGATCTCTGTTCTTGTCGCTTTATCTCTGAGCAGATCCCAAAGCTTAGCTCCGAGCTTCCCCTCTGTTTCCAAGCTGTGGTTTAAATTAGGCCCATTTAGTCCTTCCTGCTTCCTCTGAGTTCTAGACTCCTTTAGTTATTTGACATCTCCACTGGACAGCTAGTGACCATCTCACTTTCGTGCATGCAAAGTCAAGTCCATGCTCCCCTCGGGCATTGGCATCTCTCCTCTCTTCAGCTGCTCCGCATGCTCAGAGCCTCAAGCTCTCCACCTCAGACTCCGCTTCTCTCCTGCTCCCATTCCACATTTGGTTAACATCCATGGGCTGCCATTTACTTGTGGTCTGTAGTTCAAGTACTTCTGCTCTACTGTCTTGGTAGTAACTCAAACGATTAGCTTCTTGCACTTGGAAGGAGCCCATCTAAAGACTTCCCTGCTTCTACTACAGTGTAGTTTCACAAACCTTTTATATTTTTGGTTGCGAGCCTAGCCTTTAACAGCTGAGCCATCTCTCCAGCCCATCGTAAACTTTTAAAAATGAATAACCCAGATGCGCCACTCTGTGGCTTATATAGAAGTGCTTTCCTTTTACAGTTGAAGTAAGCACCTTGACGCGGTTAGACGCCCTGCAGGACTTAGATTCTGCCTCTGCAGCCTTTCTTGGCTCCTGACACTCTCTGGTCACATGTGTTGGTCACACTCACAGACTTTCCTTCTAGTCCTTAGATACTGCATTTCTTTCTGAGTTTGGGCCTTTGCAATTGTCCCTCCCTTGGCCTGGAAACTTTTTCAAGTAGCTTCCGGTTCAAGGAAGCAGAGTAGCTCCCGTATACATAGAGTGAATAGTTAGCAGCAAGGACGTGGGATCTGACATAAGCTCTGTAAAACAGAAGTGTAGTGTCTCCAGTTCTCTGTGCTCCTAGTGTCTAGCTGAGGAGATGAATACATGGAAGGTCTTTTAGATGTGGTATCCCCAAGGAAGGAGAGACTGGAGGAAATGACAAGAAAGCAAAGAAGGATGCAGAAAGAAAGGAGAATGCTTCCACCACACCCATTGCACTTCACATGCCAAGAGTAGGTCCTTCAAGGTCAAGGAAGGAGAAAAGATTAAGCTTCCTGCTTCCAGGGCAAGGCATAGGTACTGCAGCAAGACCCAGAGGTAGGAAATAAGGCCAAGATAGAGGTGTGAAAGTAGGCTCACCAATAGCTCACATCAGAAAAGTGGCAGGTAGCATCATCAGATCAAAGGAGCCACACAACTGTGCATGTAAAAAAAATCTCTGAAGATAGGTGACCTGGGTCTGGATTGCCACCACACCTAAAGCTACTTAACTCACATCCCAGTTATGTGGATAAAACCCCAAGGAAAGGGCTGGAAATGGAAGGGGCATACCATTGCTGGCTCTCTGGCTTGTGAGAGGCAATGGCATCCACCCATACATTTTCCTGGTCACATACTTTGCTCAGTGAAATCATAGTGGTAGTCATGGTGGGAATAGTTCTACCAGAGAAATTAACAAATGCCAGAAATCTGGGCCATTTTTCTTTCTTTACTTCTCAGAGGTCTTGGTTACCAGCATGTCAATGGCAACAGACCTGTAACTTGCTAAACAATCTGGGTAAAGTCTCCAAATAGAAGTATAATTACTAGGGGGCTGGAGAGATGGCTCAGTGAGCGGTTAAGAGCACTGGCTGCTCCAGAGGACCCGGGTTCAATTCTCAGCACTCACATGGCAGCTCACAACTGTCTGTATCTCCTGTTCTGGGGGATCTGACACCCCCACACAGACATACATGTAAGCAAAACACCAATGTACATAAAAAATATTAAAGAAGAAATATAATTGATAGGAAGTACATATTACTTTCTTACTGCTTTATTCCTCATTCCCTGCTGAGTGTTTCTTCAGGTCAAGATCAGTGCTTACTGTGATATGTGGACAAGGGTCAAGGTGACAGGCTTGCTTACAATACTCATGGGGTGTTGGCATAGTAAACCAAGTTCTAGAAAGGCACCTCCACATGGCTGTGAGATGAGAAGCAAAGTTCAGCTTCTGCTTCCTAGGAACACAAGGCATGCGCCACCTCCAAACCTTGACCCAGATAACCCCAGAGCAGAGACTGGGCCATCTGCATCAGAAATACGTTTTGGCAGAATTCTGGTAGCTATTAGGGGAGGGTTTCCATCCTGTCAGAGATAGTCCTTGGTGGTACATGCTCTCTGTGGAAGCCGGGTATGGCTGTGGTCAGCATTACAGTCACTGTTTATTTATCACAGCCACTGTAGTTGAACCTTTTTCTTAAGGAACCGGCTGTAGGGAAACAGTATAGGGAGATCCTGGAAGAACTTTGAGTGATGGGGTCAACAGTGTGCCAGAGAAGGAACTATACAAGTCTAGGTATGAAGCCAGACACCAGGGAGGAAGCTGGGGAGGGCTGAGCTTCCAAACAGGGCAGGCGCTTAGAACATTTTTGTGCTAGTGTTTCCTCAGAGTACCTATTGGCAGAAATGACCCAGAATAAGAGGGATTAAATGGGTGGGGTCTTTCTATCAGTGCAGAGACAGGACAGACAGCTTAGTGAATAAACAATGAGGGTCAGTTGAAAACCTACATAGGGTAGCAACAGTCTTCCTCTTCCTCTGTAGTTGGAACACAGTCCATAGGCTGCTAGAATTAGGGGCTACAGTACCCATGCCTCTTCCTCTGTAGTTGGAACACAGTCCATAGGCTGCTAGAATTAGGGGCTACAGTACCCATCTCAAAAGGGCTGTGCTCTGGCTGGCACATCTGTGCTGTGTTGTCATGCTGGCCCTGATGACCTGGGTATAGGTATATGTCATGCAAATGCAGACAATAAGGTAGTCAGGAGAATGAGGTCACTTTACAGATAGAAAAAACGTGAAATGGCTGCTCAGAGGAATAGAGGTAAAAAATAGAGAGTTCCCTGGGACTTTTCAGATGTGATCTTGGCCTTGAAGTTGATCTTGGCAGCATGAGCCATCTCTGGCTTTTTGTCCTGTTTTTATTTGGGTACTTCTCCTTATCCATCCTCCTTGGCTCTTTCTAGCCTGAGGCCTCTGCTGTTTACCCCAGGGAAGAGTTAGCTTTGTCTCCTTTAGACTTTAGATGTTTGGAAGGGGTCCGCATCTAAATTTTTCTTCATAGTCCCATTGTGTATGATGGATCTTGAAAATACCAGGAGCTCAAACAGAGTGGTAAGACACAGTGCTAGTCAGAATGAGCGCCCCTGTGACATATCCCCCAGGAAGGAGAAAACTGTCACAACTTCTGACAACAGCAGTTCATGGGTGTCTTGAATAATGGTTGATTTGGGCCACACAGTGGCTGCAGAAACTAGAGTGATATGGATTGAAGAATGGTGAGCAAGCAGGATGTGAGGAGGAAGATAGTGAGCAAAACTTTCAAGGAATTTGGTTGTGGAGGAAAAAAACACAGTGATTCAGTTGAAATATCTATAGCCTGACAGGAGGACCCAGGCCAAGAGAAGAACATTTATGTTTCCTGGTAGGGCCACAGAAAGGGTTTGCCTATGGCAGCCCAGTTCTGACTGTGCAAAATTTGAAATGATAGATTTCTGGACCTTGAGTCCAAATGTTCCCACTTTGGTGTTGAGGGGTAGGGGGTGGACAGGCTCAAGACTAGACTTTCTGGTTGGGTGGTCCAATGAGCAGAAGCAGGGATGTGCATCAGGGTGTTTTTCTGAAGAAATAGATATGTGACCTCTGGCTGCTTTAGACAAATATCCTTATGTAGGCCCCCCAAAAGGTCAGTGTGGCGAGAAAGCACAAGGTTCCCTAGTCTAAGAATCACTAGCCCCCAGCTCCACTGAGAAGAGTGTCTAGTTTTGGAGTGAGCACTGAAGTGTCCACAAGGAACCCCGAGTAGGGGAGGAGGTGTGTGGTACTGTGTGACTGGATGCCCCACGGTGGCACCGAGTGGCAGTTGCTTACGGGAGTTGACGGACAACAGTTAGAACCTGAGGCAGTTGGGAAAGGCGGTTCCGTGCAACAGATGGGAATGATCCCAGCAACTAGGACTTTCAGGATCTGGCAGGTCCTGTGGGCTGCAGGCTGGGGCCCAGGGAGGGTCAAGGCACTTGCCAGGTGTTGAGACATATACCTTTTTATGTTCTTAAATGGTCTATCAGTGAGTTTGGGATCAAGTCCTGTGAACAGGTGCAGCTGGAAGGAGAGAGCCCAAAGGGAGAACTGCAGGCTGAGGCAGGGAGGGGCTGGTGAAGGGTCAGAGGACAAGTTGTACTCTTCCGCCACCTCCAGTGACAAGGCTACTCCTGTATGTTCAGAGCCTAAATCAGGGCTTGATGGCCAGGCTGTCACCAGATGCAGACAGGGGATGCCCACATGGTGTTGCCAAGAAACAAGCGGAAGACTAGTCATTTTTAGAGCAGTTCTTAGCAGGGGAGCAGCATCTGACTAAATGTGTTAGACTTTAATTGTGGCTCCTGTTTCAAAGGCTTACTACAGCCATGTGTAGAGAAGGGCCACACCTTCCCACTACTTGGTTTCTCCAGAGGGCAGCCGCCATACTGCCTTCCTTGGTTGTTTGCCTGACTCCACGCTCCTCTCAACAAAGCATCCAGAGTTGGTCCCTTTGATGTCCCTTTGATGTCCTCTGAGACTTTTCTGACCTCCAGGCTAGTTAATTCTTGTAGCCTTGCTGCCAACCCCAGGTTACTACCCAGAGTCATCCTCCTGCACCTGGCAGACCTCAGTCAGCTCCTCCTCCTGGGGCTTTCCTCACCTCATTTGTGGGCTTCTCCAGGACTCAACAGAAGTACCACCTCCTAGGTTTCCCAGAACCCCAGGTCCTCCCCACCACACACTGTCCCTGCTTCCTGTCACTTTGTTCATAGTCTCTCTCACAAGGACGAGTACTTCTCTAGCTAGGTGCACTTGTGCACACATAGTACAGCGAGTTTCTCCTGTTTGTCACCCAGTCTGTCTCCTGCCAGGAGGAAGATCCCACTAGCCTTACAGCAGCTTCAGTGTTTCTAGTCTGAAGCTGAAGAGTCTCAGTCAGATTTCATGGGACTCGAAGAAATGCTTACAACACTGGCCAGGTGGTTACTCAAAATACCAGCTCTTTCTGCACCTTGCTCTTTGGTCTTCTCTTTTCCACACTGGATACCCCTCTCTCCCTCTACTGGACAAGCCAGTGGCTCCCCAGTATTGCCCTGCCCTCCTATTTGGATTCCTCTGTTGCTTGCATGATTTATTTTGTGATTAAACTTTCGTTATTTGATTGATAACTTGAGGTTTTTTTTTTTTTTTTTTTTTTTTTTTTTTTTTTTTTTTTAAGTATCTCTTTTTCTCACCACTTATGTTCTTTAAGGGGTAAAAATTGCGGATATTGACTTTCCCATAGTGCCTTTGTCTTAGTTAGGGTTTCTATTGCTGTGAAGAGACACCATGACAACTCTTATAAAAGGAAGTGCTTAATTGGGGCTGGTTTAAAGGTTCAGAGGTTTAGACCATTATTGTCATGGTGGCAAATGAGGCTCATGTTATAGTTCTCTAAGCCTCAGAGAAGTGTCTTCTCCCCCTAATAATACCAGTGTATGTTCTGGGAAGAGGTCTGCCTGGGCAAACATGGGTCACAAGCTTTTTTCTGCTACAGGTTCTGTAGTGCCGTGGAGAGCAAACCCTGAAGGGTACCCCTAGGACACTCCAAGAATAAGTGCCATGGGTGGGGGGAGGCGTTCCACAGATGCTGGCTGACTGAGCAGTTCCCCACATAGTTTGGGGCACTATACCTCTTCTCCAACTCTCAACGTTTCTGGGAGAACCTGAGTGGCCCTTAGAACACATGGTTGTAAGTCAGTGTTTTGTGTACGGTTGCTTGACCATGTGTCTCCTACACGGTTTCCACAAGGGGCTGGCCTTGTTTGAGTCACTCCCTAAAGTGTTTTTGCTGAGATACAGTGATCCATAGAGCCAGGAACTCTATGCCACTGGAGTTATTGCTTTTCTTGGATGAATTTGAGCATGGATCTAGCTTGACATCTGGCACCCAAAGATTTCCAAAGTTGGGGAAGTCTAGACTCCCAAATCAGAGGCCCTGGATTCAAATTTTAGGTCTATATGCTGAGTTATGGCCAAGGCTTAGTCATTTCACCCAAGTCTCCTGATTGGCACAAAATCATCAGTTTCTTGTAACTGTAGAGGGCTTTTGGGGTGGGGAGGAGTGGCAATTTGAAGGAGATAGTGCATGGAGGATGCTTCTGTAAAATCTAAGAGGTATATGGAGCAAAGTTCATATGTTATATACTTTAATATATGGACTTTATGCCTTCAGACATTTGGCTGGACAATTATAAGAAACTTTGCTATGAGAAATTTCCTTTTATGTTCAGTCAAGACAAAGTTACCTGCTTTTGCTTCCACTAAATGTTACAGCATCATGATTCTACGCAGGGCCCTCAGTGGCCTGGGCGAGAAACAGAGACAACTGTATCCCACGGACACTAGGGGTCTCTGTGCTAGAAAAATCTTGTGTTAGAAGACAGCATGGTTCTAGGCACCCGCATGATGAGAAACACAGGTTGAGAGGTGAAGAGTCTATGGCCTTCAGATGTTCTGAGGGACTGCTGCCATTTGAAGACATACGTGTAGCCTAGCAACTTGAGGCAATTGTCCACGTTTTAAAGGACTGTTTGGTTTTTATGAGCAAAGTAAGTCCTGGGCTAGAGTTCCCTATGTATTGAGGAGTATGGCCCATGGTGGGGGTATCACGGCACATCTCAGGCCTGAGCTGGTTAAAGGCAGAGCTCAGGGACCAGGAATAAACTGAGAAGGGCAACTGCCATTCTTGTCTTAGTTATCTTGTCGGGCTCCTAAAGTTTGAACTATAATTCACGAAGTGCATCTACTTTTGTCACCCAAGTACATTTCCTTTGTTCCCACCATATAAGAAGCCAAGGGGAAAGCTCTTGACCATTCAAAGGGAAACCTTAAATAAAACATCCTGTGAGATAATCAAGTTAGACAGCTTATTTCCGAACCCCATGTAGCGATCCCTAAGACACCGGTGGTGAGAACACATGCTCTTAGACTGGGTTCCAGTATAAACACATCATGAGGCTCCTGCTCTTGCCTTGCTCTCCTTGTGGCTGGGGTGTGGGAGTACTAATCTGCGGGACAGTGCCCCAGGCCACAGGTCATAAGTGGACACCCTGTAGGTCTAAACCAGCTAGCAGAGATGTGTTATTTGTTCACCCAGTGTTTTAGGAAAGGTCAAATTGACTTTAGACATTAAAAAACAAAACAAACAAAAACTCTGGACTTTCCAAGTGCTGGAAATTGCTCTCCTGGCTTCTCTTGAATGACCCTCTCCATCCCTTCTACATAAAACAACCTGGAAGACCAGACAGATGGTGAGAACTGTCTATGCTAAACCTCAGTTCTTGTTCCTCTGACTGAGGGCTCTGCGGCTTTGCAGGAATGGGCAGCCTTTGTCTCCTGCTTCTGGTCCTGTAGCTACTGGTCTCTTATTTACAAGAAGAGAGGGAGAAAGGGGGATTTATATACTCTATTCTCCTGGAGAAAAGACACAACCTGGAGAAGCAATACATCAATATTTATGGGGCCAGAAACCTACATTTTGCAAACCTGATGTTTTCCTGTGGCTTTTTTTCACGCCTAGTTACGTTACCGGAGATTCTTAGGAAAGCCACAGCCTTTCTAAGCAGACAGACGGAGGCTTCTAATACAAGCGCAGTCAGTTGGAAGCTGGCAGTGGCCATCTCTGCAGCCACCTAGGGCGGATCCAGGGCATGGGGCAGCATTGTGCACAGGCCCCCCCACCCCCCGCCAAATATTTGCTGTGCGATAAGAGAACTTATTTACTGTTTCGTATTTGTCAGAAAAGTTGGTTGACTGAGGCAGGAGCCGAGAAGGAATAAAAGTGAAAAAACAAAACAACAAAAAACAAAACTCTGAGGAGGAAGTAAAAACTGAGAAGACCGGAGACAAGGACTTCTTTTTTCTCATTCTTATAGGAAAGTTTAGAGTCTTTTCATGGAGGTGAGGTTTCTAAAAATCTCAAGGAAAAGGATTGGCAATCTGGTTTGGGAATTCACTTCTCATATGCTCTGGGCACAGTCCCGAGGCTCAGGAAGAGCTCTGAGATGACATTTTTAGGTGAAATGGGCTCAGCTTGGAGTGGGCAGTCAGGGGGGACTCTCATGCTATAACGTTGCCACAGAAGGAAGGCAAACCTTACTTCCTGCTTCGTCTTGCTTCATCCAGGCCAGTCCCTGCTAGGGAAGCTGCCTGGCTCGTCTCTGCCACAAAACCCACTTTCTCTGTCAGCCACCTGTCTGTCCTTTCTCCGGGCAGACCCCATATGTTTCCTCCCAAAACCTTCTTGCACTGAATTCTGATATCACTAAAGTCATGGAGAGATTCTGAGGGGGAATGAAAAAAGAAACCCTTCGTCCTCCTCAACTTTCTGTCACTTCTCTCTCTTCTAGGTCAAACCCACTAGTTTTTCCTTTCTGTCTCACTTTTCAAAATCTCCTGAAGATGTATTCTTGTGGAACGGCAGATGTAAACTTTGTCAAACGGTGTTTTAATCACAGGCTCTCACCAACAAAAGCCTGGAGAGACCTGATTTTGAACCTTTAAGTCTCTTTCTCTGAGACACACCCTTAACGGGGACAGTCAAAGGCAAACCTGGCTTTCTGAGTATAATCAGAAACAAGAGTAGACTAACTTAAGAAATACAAAGCTCCTCATCTGCCATTTGCAAACACAGCTATAGTGCTATCTTCTAAGGATAGAATGACCCGTTCTGTCCGTGAAGGTTTTGAAAAGGGGACATGGTGTAGGAACGGGAAGTCTGAGTTGTTCCGACTCTGGAGTGGTAGGAAGGGAGGACGTTGGATCCATCAGCCTGGCTCCTGGGGGACAGGAAAGGCAGGGAGAAGCCTGGGTGAGTCGTCTCCCAAGGACCAAGCACCGAGAAGGGAAAGGGGCCATGGATGCCCAGTTTTCCTGCTGTGGTTGGGATAGGCTCCTTATTCCATGTTTCCAGAGCATAATCTAGAAAGTCCACATTTTCACCAGCAGCTCCCGTGCAAGTTAGCTCCTTTGGGGAAACGTGAAGAGAGGGTTACTTCTCATGACTCCCAAGGTTACAGAGGCGATGGCAGCAGAGTGGGAGGCCTGGGTTGGAACCGAGAGAAGCAGAAAGTGTCGTTGGGCATTCCTAGAAATGCTGGGGCTCCCTCACTTCCTCTCGGATTTCAGGGAGCAGTGCTGGAGGGGCAGGGTTTGAGAAGCTTCTATATGGTCCCACTCTCAGAGTCTAGGTGGGTGGGGCTCTGCAGGGGCAAGTGCAACTTTTAAGCTCACGACAGACTTTTAGGGCTTGGAAAAACAAATTAAAAAGCTGGGAGGTGGTGAGTGAAGATCCTGGAAAAGGAGAGCTAAAGGGAGCGAGCGGACTCTGGCTAAAGGTGCTGATGCCTTCCTAGGATAGCCCAAGATCCAGGCTCCGTGGCAACACCAGCTGTGGCTTTCCAGTCTACTTGCCCCCATTTAAAAAGGGCAGTGGGTATATCTGCAAATATTTGGTGAGAGGGCTATGAATGCCCCCTAGCTGTTGGTATAGTTACTGTGAAACACTGTGCCAGCCACGCAGACTCTGTCCTGCATAGCTCCACTTCTGGCCTCCTTTCCTGTGTCTGTGAACTGGAGGCAGAGACAACCTCCATCTATAGCGCGGGATGGAGGATGGCCGGCAGGTATGTTGAGACCGGAGGCACTCACTCTGTCCTGAAGCTCCTAGTGTGTGGTTACTTCGAGTGGCTCTGTAAGGGACAAACACATATTCTGGACACCACCTGGGGTGCACCAATGACCTTTTGTCTCCTCAGCTAGGGGGTCACCTTAATTTTAATTTGGATCACAGCTTCCTTCCCAGTGGGACCCCACTTCATCCACAGGAGACCGTGAGAACTCGAATATTGCTTGGGAACCCAGAGCCCTGCCATACCTCCAGGCCGTCCAGTGCCTCCCTGCAGACTCCTTCTCTGGCTCTTCTAGTTGGGCCAGGCCTTCTGCTCTCCAGCTCTGGTTCCTTCCCCGGAGGGGAACAGGGCCTCTCCCCTAGGGTGTGCTGCACACATTTTTCCTGATCCTTGGAGGGCTTTTGTCCTTCTCAGAAGATCCACATCTTTCACGTGTGCTGCTACCTCCAACAGGAACATGGAGATCTCCCAAGCCATATACCTATGAAACACAAGCCTGTGACCTGAGGGCACGAGCTCGCCTTTACTTTAAGACCAGTGATAATCGAAGTGCCGTCAGACTACCTCCAAAGCGCAGCACCAGTGGGTGTTTTCCTCGTGGTGCTTCCTGGTTCCTGCCTGCCTCACAGCAGTTGTCCAGCACAGGAGTGATAGAGAAGATGGCGCTGTCCCCAGCAGCCCTCCTCTCTGGCCTCTTTGAGGTCTTTGCGCCTCCCATAGACATGGTCCTCTTACTCGTCACCGTGGCGAGATGGCTTCGGCCTTTCCCTAGCTTTGGGACCATAGTCCCAGCGATGCCTCTCATCTACTAAAAAGCCCTTCCCTCTTCGGACAAAAGGAAAATTGTCTGGCCCCAGGAGGCTAGGCATGATCCTGGTGTACACCTCAGATTTCTCCCTAGACTATTTCTCTCCTGGGTTGCCTGGCCCTTTGGCCCTGGTTCTGCATAGGGGCCACCCTGACTCCTTGCTCCAGGAAAGCTCTCCTCCCATGTCTTTGCAGAGTCATCTCTATGGAGACACAGCTCAACAATGACACTCCCAAGAAGACAGGTTCCAGCCCTCTTTTCGTCTCCATGGCTTTGGCGATCCACACCTACACTCTTCTTTGTTTATCTGCCTGCTCTGGTGCTGTCTTCCCTGCTGGGGTGGTAGCTGAGTGATGGCTGGGGCTGGTCTGTGTAGCTTCCTGTTTCAAGGACACCCGCAGCGGTGCCTGGCACCATAGGAGCTCAATGATGCCTTGGATAAATGTCCTTATGGATTTGGATTATGCACCCTCTAATACCAGATGAACGGCTGGCTCAGTTTTACTTTTGTTCGGTCTTTAAAATACCTGGTACGTAGAAAGTATTGGGTGAACAGCCCTTTGAATTCAAGTGTTTGAATGTGATTGGAAAGGAAGACTCATGGAATAACGGCTTGTGAGCAGTGCCAGGAGTGGGTCTTCTTTTATGTGCTATGTGAAACTTTGAGGGTATATGATGGAGAGAGCTATGATTTGGACTCACCTTCTACCACTGCTGCTAAGGAGCTGTGGGCTCTTAGGAAAGATTCACAGTCTCTAGAGGAGCAAGTCGCTCAACTCCTATAATTCTTGATACTCACATCTGTGAACACAAGAGGCAGACCAGGGCTGCTTGGAGATCTCTCTCACTTTTAGATTCCAGACCTGGATCCTTTTGGGCTAGCACTAGTGTCGTGTTACTTCCATTTGGGGTCTTTAATGGGTGTGGGTACATATTGGCAGTGTGAGCCCAGAGTGAGGCTGTAAGAAGCATCATGGTTTCTACCAAGGGGAAGGCACATAAATGAACAAAGGGGCAGCCTGGATGAGAAGCTGAGAGATGTAAGAAAAGCAACTGGAGAGTCGGAGTTCTGTGGTACGATGTGTCTAGCTGTCTGTGTTATGCACAGGGCTCAGTATGCATAGGAATGCTCAAGTGCTCCTTCGCGAAGAAGTCTGAGAGACACTTGCTGATGGAAGGGAGGGCAGGCAGCCACACACAGGTCCAGATCCCCAATGGCTTAGACTTGTTCCACGCTTTCCATGTAGACCCACAGAGGATGACTTGCTGCTTGGCGAAATGGCCATCAGCTCCCTCAGATGCCAGACAGTTCCTGTGCTATGGAGGAGGGCTTCAGGGCCCTTGGGAGTTGGACTTCCTTTGTAATTTTGAAGAGCTTTCTGTCCGTGAATAGCAAGCGGGCATGTGAGTGACAGGTGCAAGTCAAGGGCACACCAATTGTACCTGGAGGTTTAAAGTGCTCAACTGTGTCACACCTATCAACTATTATGTCTTTGCTTTGTATTGCCTTCTACTCTGTTTCCTGGCAAATCAGCATTAAAGCCCAGGAACGACAGTAGCTCCAGTTTATATCTGGCCAGGGCTAGATTTGTACTTAAGATTTTTCAACTTATTGTTACAGGGATCTGTGTACCTGTTGACGGTACAAAGACACTTGTCTATTCTTTCCTAATTGCCAGTTCTGTTGTTCCATTTTGCCTGAGTGGGATTCTGCCCCAGTTTCTCCACCCAGGATCCCTGAAGCCTTGCTGGTACCAGCTTGAATGCTGGGCACACTGAACCCCTTCTTGACTGCTCCTCTCAACAGAAGTATGTCCACCCTCCCCAAAGATTCTGGAAACAGCTTTGCCACTAGCAAAACCCCACAAAGCCTTTGATATATCAATCCACCCCCCAACCCCACGAATAAGCTTTTCCCAATGGGGAAAAGTATAGGGTGCTAGACTCTGGCACCAGAGGGTGGCCCAAGATAGATGAGACCCCCACAGAGTCTAGCGCCACACTGAGGATCACGTGAAGTGATGCAAGAGATTTCAGTGGTATGCTCATGAGCAGCTGCTGGGTGGAGGAGCATGTGGGAAGCCCATGAATGCTTTTGGAGCTTCACATAACAGAAGTTACGGATAATTTGGCTTAGGGTGGAGGGAGTAGAGATGGAGGCAGAATTGACAGAACTCAGCCCTTGTTGGGTTGGGTGGAGTCAGCAGGTAAGGAAGAAGCGAGGGATGAGTTCGTCAGGTATCTGCTTTGTTGACAAGCCATTTTATAAGAGGAGACCATCAGGAGGGAGGGCTGTGTGCCCTGCAGATGCAGATTCTGCAGGCTCTTGATTCTCCTGAGATAAGATAAAGACAGGTAAAGGTTTCTGCCGCAACCTTCATGCAGAGATGCGGAGAGGAACAGGAACTCTGACTAGAGCTGCAGTCTGGAGGTAGAAATCTGGGGAACATATTCATGCCGTAGTAGTGGGTAAGACCTTGGAAGGGAGTTTCTGGTATGAGAGTTAAAATGAGTTGAAGTTTGAATTTAAACTAGATCCTTTGTGTAAAGGCCGGTGATAGACTGCTCGAGAAAGCTGGCCAGAGGTTCAGAAGGTGAGTGGAGCTGGCACCCAGGGCCCCAAGGGATGGGATCCTGATGAAGCAGCACAATAGTTCACAGTGTTCAAGCCTTCTGGGGCAAGGGAAGGAAACAGTGAGAAAAGCAGGCATGTGACTAGCCAGGTTGCTGTGTCCGCAGAGAAAAGTCTTCTTGGGGTACCAACTCAGATTGGTGGTGCTGATAAAGGCAAGGAGCTGACAGGGAGTGGACCAATGAGCAGGATGGCTCAGAGGAGGTCCTGGGATGGGAACTCATGATGGAGGAGTGTTTGTCAATGCTGAGGTAGGGCCTTGCACGGAGAAGCTGGGGTCAGAAAGAACCAGAAGTGGGAGGGGGGTAAGTGCTTGAGAATCTGTGTGGTGTTGGGATGAGAAGCATCTCCATAGGGTCTTGTTCTATTGAGGGAAAAGGAGACGCTTCAACAGGATGGAAGCCAGAGGAGCTTCCTGGCTGCCTCTTGGATGGAGTGATGCCAGGATGTGGCTGGCATCCCTGCCTCATGGCTTCCTGTTTTCTCTGAAGTGCTCAAACAATGTCTTAATGCCCATGAGGCGGCAGAAAAAACTAAGAGGTTGGAGGACAGGAGACCGTAGGAAACTGTCATGGTGGAGGGGAAGGGAGTGATCCCATAGTCGAAGACAGAGTGCTCATAACCTTCAGAACATAGTAGGCTTCCTTGGTTTCAGTTCTTGCAATGGTGGACTACGGTGGGGTAAAAGGTAGAGGGTGAGTGGGGTGTGTGAGAGGGAGGCGTAGGTTTCATAGGCGCAAGATAGCCCTGCATGCCTGTGACTGGAGGTGACAGCAATGTCCCGTCCTTTGTGCTCCGCATTGCCATCCTTAGCTGTAGGAACAGTGGTCAGCTTTGCAGGAACCCACCCGGGGGGCTATGCCTGCCAGATGTTGTGTACTGGGAACTTAGTTAAAAGACTCTGCCCTGTCTGGAAATGCCTCAGAAATTAAAGAGGTTTTAGAATCTGTATGCAAAGTCTACCCGGCCCCGCCCCGGTTTTGACTTCCGTTCCTGTCCTGCCGACTGTCTTCTGGGAAGGTCAAGGTGGACGGACTGAATGTTGATCAGGAAGTTGTGAGTGTCTGTGGGAACTGCTTCCACAGGAGTCCAAGCTTGCGTTCTGAAGTTAAGATCGCGTGCTAGAAAGTGAGTTGCTTTTCAGGAAGTGGAACAAGGCCTCTCCTCCTTTCTGGAGCTCTGCTGTGTGGCTGTGAGCCGCTGTGGCTGTAGACTGCTGGTCGCCACACTCAGAGCACCCCGAGGAAGATGGGATAGGCTCGTGCCGCATATCTCCCGTGTCTTACTTGTTTCTTAGTTTGCAATACGAGACATTGAGTCTGCTATTTGCGTTCTTAAAGTTGGAACTTTTTTTCTTTTGCTGTGATATCAGAATTATATTCTCTAATCTGCACCACGGGAACCTTCGCCCAGCACCCCCACCCCATATTTTTCTCCTATTTGTGCTGAAGTTTGTTTCTCAGACCCAGATCCCAGTTCACCTTTTGACAAAGGGACGGACCTATGTGCTCAAACCATTTGAAACTGGTTTTTTTTTTTTTATAGACTAGGGAGATACTTAAAAGCCTGTGCTTGCCATGTTAAAGCCATGCCCGTGCTGGGAGAACGCAGAGTGGGGCAGCATGCACCCTCTGCGGCTTAGTTCAGAATCCTGCTGCTGCCATATGCTAAGGGAAGGTGAAACCATTTTGCCTAAACCTAGAAATTCCTCAAAATCCAAAGCTGCCAGTGTGCTCCGAGTGACCTCCAGGCTGTAAGTTGTGTCAGTAAATTTCATATCCCTTGGGGAGGCATGATGCTTAAAAAAAAAAAAAAAATTCAAGTGTTTCTACTTGGCAGTGTCACTTTCTTGCAAGTGCTTTAATGAAACTGGTGGGGTAGCCATAAACAAGGGGGAAAGGGTAGCCTGAGACTACCATGCAGGGGAGTCTCGTGGCGGGGATAAGCTCAGCAGGTCTGTCTGTGTTCAGGCACCTTGCACTCAACCTTTCCTATGGGAAAATCAAGTGTTTGACTAGATGATTTCTAAGGACCCTTCCAGCTGTCTGTCTGTCGCAGGTAGCAGCGTCTTGATTCACAGAAGCCTGGAATGCAGGTAGCATCTTAACCTGAGCTACTGGAACCCACGTGGTAAAAGTTGGCAGCCTGGACTGGCCGTTATACCAAGATACCAAACATGAAGGCCCATTTGCTGCGTTTGTAATAGGACCCAGCGGCTGGGTTTGCTCAGAAACTCATATGACACACATGCCGTCTAGGCTACAGTCAGTTCCCCCTCAGTTTGCCTTGGCCGAAGTCACCTGGGCATCCAGTACTACTTGACAGTTGTGGTGTATGTTCTGTCCTGTGTCACTTGTCACACAGCCCAGAAGCCTTTCATCTCCTCAACTCTTCGGGTCAGCCTGCTACCTACCTCTGTCACTGCGGCTGCCATGGTCTGAGTGACTCTGCCTCCCTCCTTTTGACCAGAGGAAGACAAGAGCTATGGGGAGCAGGTGCATACAGACTGTGGGCCACTAGTGGGGCTGGTTCTCATAAGCATTTAACTCGTATCTGCCCCGTTCAAAGCGGGAGCCGAGCTTCTCTCTCAGAGTGATGCTCTTGTGACCCTCACTTGGCAGCTCTTCTCCCCTTTTCACAGCCAAATTTCTTGAAAACAGTGCCTGCGTCTATGGCCTCCCTTTCCTATATCTCCCTTCCCATGCTATGCTGCAGCTGGCTTTCTCTCTCTCTTTCTCTCTCTCTCTCTCATGTGGACCCTGGAAACTGTCCCAATTCAAGGCTCCCCACAGCCTACATATGACCAAGGCCTGTGATCAGTTGGCAGCTCTTGCCTTCTCTGCACAAGCTCTTTCCCCTTCCTGACCCCCCTGGACTCTACAGAACTCTGCCTTTGGTTATTTCTGTGCAGCGTTAAGGATCCCACTGCCTTCGTTGCTCCTTTGGGCTCTGTCTCAGATACCACTTTGTTTTTTTCTATTCTATGTAACTGGACACAGAAGGCCATGGGTTGAGGGGGGGATGGTCGATACAGGCTGGCTAAAACTTCTCCAGAAGAGGTGAGGCGGTCTCCTAGCTATTAGAAATTCCCAGGAAGGTGGGCAGGGGTTAAGCGAAATGTAACACAGATTTAATTCATGCTGAGAAGCATTGGGTATGTGTTGGAACCAGTGCTAGGATGCGGGGTGGAGGAGACCTTGTCCCAGAAGCTGCCAAGTGTCCATGTTAGGTACCTGGATCAGTGATTGGGTGCCAGTCGTACTTTAACAAGCAGACCTTAGGTGCCTTCTAGTCCCAGTAGGAGCTAGGGAAGCATTGTAGGCAAGGACAGGTGACAGAGCTCTTTGGGAAGAGAAGAAGGCTCTTAGGGGTGGGACCAGACCACTTCATCAAGAGGATCAGCCCGTGCGCACCCAGGATCTGCCCTGGCGTGGAGATTGAGAAGGTAGATTGGCCTTTCATGCTATGGGGGGCTTGTGCCCTTACCCAAGGAGAAAAGAGGAGTTGGAAGGAGCAGATGTTGTTTACTCCTAGAAGTTCATCCAAAAGATCTCGCCTTAATGGGGATGTGAGAGCCGTTTAATGTGAAGTGTCACGTTTGAACTTTAACCCCTCATTAGTCAGGGAGGGGTAGGCTGGAAAAACGATCAAGTAGTTACATGGAGCTTAAACCCCCACGTTGTCCTTATTCTTCTGATTATACATTTTCTAAGAAACCTGCAAAGACTGTTGATAATGTGATAACAGAGACATAAAAGAATAAAATCCGTAAAAAAGAAAAAAAAAACCAGATGTCATAGAAAAAGAGCAGAGACCAAAACACACGTGAGAAGTGGGAAAGTCAGTAAAATAGAGTCAGGAAAGGTAAAGCCAGCAGTGTCACCGTGGAGGCGCATGGGGGGGTGGGGGGGGGATGAAAAACAAGGCCTTTCCAACTGGTGTCGTCGCTGCTCGGGTCCCGTTCAGGCAACATCAGTGTTGAAACTCCATGGGCGCTACTGCCGTGTCGTGTCTGGAAGGCATGGCCTCACAGCAGACTCCCCAGCCCTCTGGCTCTCACAGTCTTTCCTCTCGACCCTCCTCAATGTTCCCCAAGCCTTAGGTGCAGGGGCTTTGGAGTAGATGAAGCCGGGGCTGGGCAACCAACATCAACCGTTCTCTGCATTTTGACCAGTTGTGGCTTTCCATAATAGACTCTGTCTGTTGTAGGTCATTGACAAGGGCCGAGAGAGGGAGAATTAGTCTCCCTCAGAGATAACCTCCCTAGATTGGTTATTAAATGCCAAGTGGTTAGGCCTAAAAGCATATTTCATCCGTTTAGATGTATGCACATGGAACAGTAATAATTAAAGAAAAAGAAGCCAGGAATTTGGGAGGGAGCAGGGAACATGGGAGGGGCTGGAGAGAGAAGGGGTGAAATGATGTAATTATATTTTAACTAAAAATGAAATAAAATCCCTTTTACTTTGCTTACTGTTACCAAAATGGAATCACAAATAAATCCGTTTTATTGCCGTATATACGATAAAGAATGGAGTAATATTTTTGTTTTTCCTCCACGTGGTGACATCTGCTTTATATTTTTCCTCTCATCAGAAATGGCGATGTTTTTGTTTGGGAACCACAAATAAAAATCTCAATAGCAACGCTTGAAAATGATCTTTAAAAACAAAAAACAAAAAACAAAAAACCAAACAAACAAAAAATCCAAAAGAGAAGAAAAAAAAAACCCAAAAAACAAAAAAAAATAAAAAAGCAAAACCATGAAAAGGGTCCATTATTTGCTTTTTGCTCTGAAAAGTTGTATTAATTTTGAGTTTCAAACAGGATCTTTGAGTAGGAATTCATTATGATCTCACGCCAAATGATCTGCTAGCTTAGAAGCCCAAGCTGCCTCTCAGCCACAAATTCCTTAGTAGTTTTCTTCCAGCCTATGCCCTAAGATGCTTCCTTCCTCTGACAAAAGATCTGCTGTTAGGAGAGCTTTGTACCAGCGTAGCTGTGGGAGCAGAGACTGAGCGAGGGTGGGAGGGTAGAGGCAGGCAGGGGACATTGTGGCTTCTGCTCATGGTCAGATCCACAGTGTTCCCCTTTTAGCCTTTTGTTTCTGGTGACTCTGATTCCACATTCTAAACGTTTTCACACAGATGTTCTGGCACAGCAAACCCCGTATGCTTGGTAGATGTTTCAAACAATGTCAAAATGTCTCATATGCCTGGAAAACTGAAACCAGCTAGCCACCGGCAAGAGCCCTTGCTAACTGTGCCGTTACTTCCTTGCTAATGTAGGTCACTGGGCGATTGCTGGCGTGTTCTAATTTTCTGAGAAGGGAATCCGAGGAAGAAAAGAGAGTGGGTGGAATGTCTTTTATACACTGTAAGGTCTGTTGCCTACCCCACGCTGTGGAAGAAGCTCACAGGATCTGAATACCAGGAACCCAGGAAAACTGGGGGGTGGTTACCTTGGAGACTGGTACCCTAATTCACCTTCCTAGCCTCTAGTGCTTTCCACGGGCAAAATGGTATTTTCCCCGAAGGTCCCCCTCCTCCATGAGTGTCATTTCATGAAAAGCCTCCCCTAGGCAACTTCAGGGTGACATCATCTGAGGAAGTCTATTGGGGTCCAGTTTGTCACATCCGAGCGTCTGTGGAGGACGGGCAGCAGGTGACCTCCACAGGCCTTTTCTGTCCACAACAAGGCCCGTGCTCTATGGTAGTTCCAGAGCCCAGATGGGCACGTTTTAAAAGAGTGTCTTGAGCAAGACTTCTCTCCAGGCTCACGTGGAAGCAGATAATCTGGTCTGTTTCTCTACACTTGCAGAAGTCTCTATCTTCGCATGGTTCTGATTGGTGGCTCGTGTTTGCCCACCACGTGGTTTTTCCAGGCTTCTTGTCTGAAGATACTTGAAAGTTCCGAGGCTACTTTTCTTTTGGTATCCTCTCTGTCACTTTTAGCCCAAGCTGGGGGGGGGGGGGGCTGGTCCTGTCAGATTCCCCTCCAGCCCCGGGGATCTTCCTGCTTAATGGGCTTGTTCTGTAGGCCAAACATGTTTACAAAGTTCTTCAGAATGAGCCTTCCCTCCCTCCAGACTGCTTCTGAAGCTGGCAAAGGGCAATGCCTACGCACTCTATGAAGTTTCCTGCTGTTTGTCACACAGTTCTCGGGAGATCGTGGTAGAGGGGGTAGCAGACGCAGTCTGGGCTTCGCCTTCGGAGGGGAGTCTCTTCAGTGAGCTCCTGGAAAGATCGCTGCTCAAAAAAAAAAAAAAAAAACCACTCGATATTTCCTTTGCACATCTGGAGAGGCTGAAGATTTTCAAATACAATGGTCCCTGAATCCTCTTGATTGCTCTTCCTTATGCATGTCTCTACCCCATCGGTTAGATATCAGTGCTTCCGATGTCAGAATCCAGCTATCTCGCTTAGTTCATTTAGGTGTGTTTTGTGCTTTGTTGATTCTGGACCTGGGGAATGTTGTTAAGTTTTCTGCCACTGCACAACCTCCTCAACAGTCTCTTCTCCAGCTACCGTGTGCCCTTACAGATGACTACTAAAATGTCAAGGCTTTGCTGACAATCCCCTCAGAGTCGGTGAGTGTGGACGCTCCGCTCCCCGTGGTCCGCCTAGCTTCTGCCCGCTGTCCAATCCGTAGGGTGTAGGTGTGGCCATCTTTCTGCCACTGTGACAAAGCACTCGAGATGTTAAACTTGTAAGGCGGAAAGGTTTATTTTGGCTCAGAGTTTCAGAAGCTTCAGTCTATGGTTGGCTGGCCCCATCGTTTGTGGGCCTGTGGCAATGCAGAAAGCATCATGGCAAGGCACTTGTGGCAGAGCAGAAGAGCTGTAAAGAAAGAGTTAGGTCTGGGTTCCAATATCCTCTGTAGTGAGTGGTACGCTCCTCTGTGATCTGACATCTGACTTCCGTCCACCAGGCTGTGCCCGCAGCCTATGTATTTCTCAACAGTGCAACACATTGGTGACTTAAGCCCTCAGCAGACGGACTCTTAGGATGCACAGCAGAGCGCACACTAGAATTTTGCTGGGCGAATAAGAATTGGTTTCTTTTGACAACACTTATCTGAAGCTCAGGGGTCCAAATGGGAATACTGGCTTATTATCTCACTTCTCTTCGGTGGGTGGGTCAGGACCTTAGAGACTTCTGCACTGTGTGGCGCTGTCTGTGGACACTTCACGAAGCCTAAGGTGTCAGCTAAGGCAGTGATGTAAACATCTGCATGGGACACACAAATCCATTTTCCAGACGCCTCCCTCTTACACCTGGAAACTAGTCCCAGATGTTCCAGGGATCCCTGGCTCCTTGACACATGGGTCTCCCCACAGAGCTTCTCAGAGCTCCCCATAACACAGCAGTGAGGATTTGCTTTTTTTATGACCTCGACTCTACGTGGAAACCACACACTGTCATTTCCAAAGCTATAGCCTATCCTTTATTGCAGGATGGGATGACACAGTGACATGAATGGCAGAGCACAGGGACGTTTGGGCTGTACTGTGTGTGTGTGTGTGTGTGCACACGCATGCACGCACGCACGCACGCACCAAGGGAGAAGAAGGAAAAAAGTCTCAGACACACAGGGAACTTCGCTGCTCGTGCCTGAAATGGGTAGGGATTGAATTTTGTGGTTATGTTTCCTCAGCCTTTGCTATGGCTTTTTCATTCGTTTTGAGGGTTAATATTCAAAATATTTAACAACTGGTGTGACATGGGCACCGATATGGCAGATAGGACAAGACCACCAGAGGCAGCTAATATCACACTTGGGTTTTTCACATGTGCTGTGTCTCTTAACAAATATACTCCTTAGTTTCGAGTGTTGGATCTTTTTTTTTTTTTCCGCGAATACTCTTGAGACTTCACACTTAAGCCAGTGGCCACTGCTCACTGTCACTGCCGTGCATGTTCTGTGACGATATGTTGCTTACAGATCCTTCTGACCACGACAGACAGGATATCCTTTCCATTTTTTTTTTTTGTAATTAAAAATATTGCCAGGAAATTAAACATGCCTTTTTCATGGTGCACCTGTGCAAAAAAAAAAAAAAAAAAAAAATGAAAGCATAGGAAATTCTTGAATCTCAGAGCCCATAGGATTTTTCAGTTTTAGAAAGAAAGAAATGCAAATTATTTTCTAAGATGGGCACAAACTTACATCCTCTGCCACTTAAAATATTCTTTATTGCTTAATGTCGATTTAATGTTTTTTTCCTTAGTAGATACGGCATCTTATGCTTTCTTTATTTTTTTTTCTAATGTTTGATTTTCAGGGAGGATGATCCTTTTTATGTATCTGGCCTTGGCCATTCCTCTTTCTTCCTTTTTGAATGCCAGTTCAGGTCTTCTATTATCCCGTTGTTTTTCTCTCGTCTTGCCCACAAGCCTGTGTGTGTTTTACTGGCTCACATAACCCTCAAAACATACTGAGACATCCGTGCCGAGATGTTTATTTCCATGGTGATTTCAAACCCTACCAGACTGGTAAGATTCACCATTACGGCCTTTCTTCCCCCCTTACTTATTCCAATAGCATCTGATAGTTAACTGGGTGTCTATACTATTTACATTTAGGTGTCACGATGTGTAACTAAGCGCGCCATTTCCCTTTCATCTCGTCTAGTCAGTGTTTCCTTTTCTCCCCATTTTTGGTCTTCCTTTAGTTTAGCTGAAAATTTAAAAAAAAAAAAAAAAAAAAAAAAAAAAAAAAAAGCAACAAAAAAAACCTTCGACCTGCAGTCTTGTCTGATTAACATTACTCCGGCTAGTGCTTTTACTGCTCATCTTACACCAATCTACCCTCAAACAACGCGAAAACCTCACGCATTCCACGGCAACTCTTACAGACTCTTGTGTGTCCCACAATAAGCAAGTGGGATGGGAAGTAATTTGAGACAGAGGAGCTCGTGGAGGTGGGGACGTTGGGAAAAGGGTCAGTGTCCCTATGAAAGAAGACGTCAGAGAGCTTGCTTGCTCTTACTCTACACACATACCCTGGAGAAACCACAGGATCGTCATACAGAGGGAAGCTGGCAACCTGCAAGTCAAAGAATGGGCCCTCAGCAGGATCCAACTCTCCAGTGCCCCAACTGCAGATTTCTAGCTTTGAGAATTTTGAGAAAATAAGTCTCTGTTGTTTAGATCCACCCTGTCTGTAACGGTTGGCTGTGGCTGGCCTGAACAGGTGAGGCAGGCACTTTGCAGCTTTTGTCCTCAGTTTTTGCACCATTATGGTAGATTTGATGTTGAGAGATACCATAAGCTTTACGGTGAGCGTCAATCTTGCTTTGAATACTCAGTTATTTTCCAGGAAGTTTAAAAACCTGGGAAATCGCGTCACGCTAAGCTATAAGTTTACAATTTGCCGGGGGTCTTTATTGCTTCTGGGCAAGGCCAGGCCCCTACATCATGGCATTTGCCCTTCTGACCATAACACTACGATGGTTATCAATTCCTTCGGCTTTTTTGTTTAAGTCGTTTGTATGTCTTAAAGCATCTTCATTTTGCCTTTGCTTTTAAAAGACACTTGCTGTGGACGGAGAAAGGTGGACAGCTTTGGTGCAACTGCTCTGCAGTCTCTCCTTAAGGAGTTGCTGGGCATTTATGTTTTTATCAGTTTGGCTGCCTTTTAGAAATGTCTGTTACTACCTCTGAGGAATTTGAGACTGATGTGGTGTTGGGGATGTGGGTTCATTAAACTTCTTAGCTCTGTGAGTTCAGAGTGGTTTTCATGAAAATTGAGAAATATTTTGGCCATTTTTTCCTCATTTTTTTTTTTTTGGTTTCCACAGAAGACTTAATTTGTGTGTGTGTGTGTATACTCCCATGATAATCTGTGTGTGTGTCCGTGTGTCGGGGACTCCCGTGATATTCTTGTTAGGCAGGTAGTAATGCCTCATTGGCTGTCTACATGTTTTAGTTGAAAACGTGATTGGTGATTACAGAGCCACATGATGCTGTGAGTCAATGCAATTATTCCCATATTTTGTTCAGTGCTCTCCAATGGCAACATCTTAATAGATGATACTCTAGGACCCTCTAGAATTAGGATACGGAGAGGGACACGGCCACTAGTGTTCTTCAGTGACCTCAGTGCTGCGTGTGCTCTGTGTTTGTCTCTCTTACGTGGCTTCGGATCTCCCAGTTCCAAGCCCCAGAAACCACTATTCTGGAATTCTGTCATTTCAGAATGTTTTGCTCATGTAGCCAACACATCCACACCATGGTACTTGGAGAACATCCATCACACTCAGTGTAACTGCCTGGAAAGTCTCCTGGGCCAATTGCAACTCAGTGTTTTTTGTGTTTTTGTTTTCTTTTGAGAGAAGGTCTCATGTATTCTAGGCTGACCTCAATCTTGCTATGTAGCTGAGGATGACCTTGAACTTCCGATCCTTCTGCCTCTCTACCTCCCAAGTGCTGAAATTACTGGCATGTACCACCATGCCTTGTTTTTGTGGTACTTTGTACACGTTGGCCGAACACTCTACCAACTGAGCTACATCCCCACCTCCTACCCAGGATGTCTTAACCTCAGATACCATAAATTTTGAGCTATAGAAGTTTCCATATGAATATTTTGAAAATATTTTTTTTTGTTCTCTTTTACGTATTGAGTTCTCTTCTTCAATCCTGGTCAATTACTGGTTGACTTTATAATCAGAAGTCCAAACTAATGGTAATAAGAGGAACTGACACTAAGGAGAAAGAATTATTTACTCCCAATGCTGGCACAGGTTAGAGAAGTGTACAGTGCTAAGAACTGGCGGGGGTATGTGGAAAGCGACAGGAGACGAGCTGCTAAGTCATTTGTAATGGGAGCAATCTGGCAGTGCTCCCCGGGACTCACTTCCACAACTCTCGAATGTCCACTCTGTGATAGGAGGCATGTTGGGACAGTTTCCTGAAGCGCTGTTGTGGGAGCAGGGAGTTGAGGCCAGCTGGTGTCTGTCTGGCAAAGTGGGTGAGTGTCGTGAATTGCTGCACCAATGTGGCGCCCGTCATGAAGCCCTTAGATGGGGCTTAGAGGGTTGTATAAAAGGAACATAAAAGTATTAGAGCTCATGGAAAAAAGATAGGGAAAATGAAACAGATGACATGATAATATCCCTAGAGAACATGTCCTATGACAAAAACATACACATAAAAAAGGGCACTCAGCTACTTGCCAAAGAATTTGGTTGACTTGGTCCACTGAGGCACCTGAGCTGAATCACAAGACCCAGACATCTAACTTGATAGCAAGTCTTACAGGAGTCTCTGGGCCACTGACTCTACTGGGCCAGCAGGACACTGTGCAGGTACTCTGAAGTGATCTTCCCTCAGGAGATTTTACCGCGGCTACCCACGCTCTGTTTGGGTGGTGTAGAAATGTTTACTACCCTCCCTTTCTGCCCCTGATGCTTTCTGTTCTTGCCTGCTCTGTCTTCCTTCTTCATCGTTCAGGTAGACAAACTGTGCCTTGACTCTCCAAGTGGGCATTCCCAGTCTAATCCTGTTAGGGACGAGAGTAACGGTGATTCCACCCCAGAGAGTCCCCCTCCTGGTTCACTTCATTTCTCTGAAGCATATCTTACAGCAGTTTCATCAAAAAGCTCGCAAACAGTAACAGAGGCTTTCACAGTTGAATTCATGTGTATCCTGGAGTAGTGTTCTAAGATGGAAGGTCAAGAATTTTTGACATGTCGTACCACTGACTTCTAGCAGTCAATATTGTTGAAAAGGTAATATTTAGTTACCTTGCTTAAAGGGCAAAAAAAAAAAAAAAAAAAAAAAACCCAAAAAACAAAATGATACAAAAACCAACCTTTGAAACATAGAAGTTTGAAAGAACCCAACTTCACCCAGTTGTCTCAGGTGTTGACACCTTATTTCCCTGTAGCACATCCCCAGTGTTTAGATTCTGACCCAAGTATCTTGCTGTTCAATCTCAGGCTTTGTTATGCTGTCGGGGTGTTCTGTTAATGTTCCTTCTCTGTTTCAGTCTTTCCCACGTGGTACGACAGTACATTGGCTTGTCATATCCCCTGTGGCCCTGTAAATGTATGCACTTTTCAGTTTATTTTTTTTTAATTTTTTTGTTTAGTGACATTGTCAGTCTGGAAGAGCACTGGCCCAGGCTTCCTGCAGACTGCCCTCCACGCTTGGCTTTGTTGATAACTCGGACTGAGGTTGTGGGCATTTGGAAAAGGATGTAGCAGCAATGAAGACCAGGACCACCTACGGATGCGTATTTTCCCAGTGGGATAAAATGTTTTCATTCTTCTTGAGTCCTTCTCTAAGAATGGAGGTGGTGGGTCCCACAGAAGCCTTGTTGGACATCACGTGGAACCAAAAAGTTGTTTTCTGTGTTGCAATTCCCACCGTAAATGTGTGCGGGTTCCAGTTCCCCACAGTATGTTTCCTTGTCTCCCTAGTTTGACTGCAGCTATCCCAGTGGGCGTGGAGCAGGCATCATACTATGTTTTTGCTTTTGTTTTCTATTGCTAACGGTGCCGAGCATCATTTGGCGTTCTCAATGGCCATTTACAGATCTTCTTAGGAGATACATCCATCCGTTCAGGCACTTTGGCTGTTTAAAAACTGGGTTGCTAATAAGTTGTATGAATTCTTTATAATAATCTGAACACAAGCACTGTGTTAGATAAATATTTGTTCCATCTCCATGCCTCTACTGCACTTTAACATTTTAAGCTTTGATTTTTACGCACTGATAAAAACTCCATTTTTTTCCCCCCGTCACGTGTGCTTTCGATACCGTGCCAGAAGTCACTGAGTTTTGCTGCCGTGTTGGGGCTTCCTACGTTTAGCTCTTCCTATCTTTAGGTCTTTGGGAAGGATTACGTGTCAACTTGGTGTTGACTTTTGCATATTGTGAGAATCCGAGTCACTCTTTCTGCACTCGATGTGCAGGTGGCTGCTTTCCTTGCACACGCGTGCTGTCCCTGCGCAGTTTATCTCAGCCCCGTGAACGCAGCCTCTGAGAAGCTGCAGGTTTCCATCTGTGTACACTCTGCCCTTGCTTGCTCAGCGAGGACCCAGGGCAGTTGAGGGGGCTATTTGGACTCTCCCTTTGGGGTTTCTTGTCTTCCTCATGTACTTGCTTTCCCACTGGCATGCTGCATTCACCTTCGTCTTCTAGTATTTGGAGCCCACAATTCTGTGGCTTTTGCTTGAGGTTTAGCTTCTTTGTGTTGCATGGGCCTGTGGGCACACTGGTACCAAATCATGCAAATACAGACCTCACCCTGCCTGTTTAGCCTCTTTCAGGGATCAAGTCATCTTTGTATTTTGCCTCCTTTTGTGGTGCTTATTCTATATTGCTTTTGAAATGTCTTTTCTTTCTTTTTTTTAAAAGGACATGGCGTCTATAACCTTAGCTCCAGGGCTTGTCAAATACGTTCTACTAAGCATCAGAGACATTGTCACCTCTCTTAGAGTATTATTTCATGATGTTCTCAATATTTTCTTTAAATTGCCTCAACTTCTGTTTTTGTTTTAATGTGTCCATAATAACTTTCTTCCTTGAAGTTCTCGTAAGGAATTGTAAACTCCTCTGCGCAGGGTGGACACACCTGGTCATCTACCATATGGCTTCCCCCTCCCCCCATGTCCTCCATCTTCAAGACGAACACGTATGTTCCTAGGCTGGTTGGGCAGTATTCATCCTTCGCCTTGGAATTTCTGTCACATTTCTCCTGTGTTCATCCCCTGTTCATTGATTACAGGACCCGTCCTTCTCTTGGCTTCCTTCCTCGGCTGTACGAAGAAAAGCCCATTCCGTAGTTTTGTGATAATGGGATCAAGGTAGGCAAAATACTTGAGAACTTACATATCTATCTGAAAGGATGTCTTTCCTCCCTTTGGACTGATAGTCTGGACAGCTGGAAAGGTTGCAAAAGGTGGGACCACAGTCTACGGTATTTTGTATTGTCACATTGTCTTGTAGAATTTGTTGGGGTTTTTTGTTTGCTTGTTTTGTTTTTAGAACCTAGATAAATTATTTTTCTTGATTATTTTTTTCCCTGGAGAATATCTTCAGATTTGGGTGTGTGTATAAAACTTGAAATCCTGTGATTTCTAGTTTTTTTTTTCCTGATCACTTAGTCATTATTTTATGCACACACTATTCTCAGCAGAGTCAAATGCGACTTGGTTACTGTGTGTAACTCTTTTTTTTTTTGTACTGTCGGTTTTGATAGTGCTAATTCCTCCCCTCCCCACAACCTGTTGATTTTATTTGAGCAGTTACTTTTGTACACTGTTAGTGTGGTGTTTTGTGTCCCTGTGGGCCATTTGCCAGCTTTCTCTGGAGTTGAGGTAGATGGTTCTAGGTCTCTAGGATTAGCCATGCGCAGGGTGTTGCTCAGGCAGTTGAAGTTCTTCAGGGTTAGGGCTTTCTCCTTCCTTCTGTTTCCTTGTATGGGCGATGGTTTTGCTTATGCAGGCACCCCCACCCTCCTGCCTTGCAGTGCTACTTTCTCTGGATTTGCATTCCCAGGGCTCACCCTCCCCTTCTTTCAGGTGGTTTGTTGTTCTGTACCTGTGGTTGGCTATTTCATGTTTCTGGTTGATTGTTCTGCTGCCAATGTTTTTGTTCATGAGAAATACTTCTACCCCCCGCCCTCATTTTTTTTTTTTTTTTTTTTTTTGCCATGTCTTTGGCTGTCTGGGTATTAGGTAGATGATAGCTTCCCAGTTTGAGTTCAGAAGGAGTCCCTTTACTTCTATTTGCTGAAGGAATTATGGGAAATTGGTATAATTTCTTAAAATTTTAGAAGAATTCACCTGTGGGTATGGGTGCTTTCTGTTTTACAGGGCCTATTAATTATTGATTCTACTTCTTTAATCGATAATGGACATTTTTTTTTTCATTCAAGAATATCTCTAGATTGTATTTTTCAGGCAATCGATCTATTTCTCTTAGGTCATCAGTTTGTGGGCGTAGACTTGTGCATTGCTTTATTCACCGCCTCCCCCCCCATTTTTTCTTTGTAGTGCTGGAAATTGAATCCAGAAGGGCCTCACACACGCAGATCAAGTGCTCTACCTTTGAACTATAACTCCAGCCCTTTATTATCCCTTTAACGTTCGTGGAGTCAGTATTACTATCCACTCATTCACTTCTGATATCAGCAATTTGTGTCTTAAGTTACCTCATGAGAGGTTTATCAATCTCATTGATTTTTTTTTTTTCAAAGAGCCCAGCTCTTTGCGTGGTTGTCTTCCGGGACGCTGACGTGTGGTGACCAGCTTCATTAATTTCTGCTCTCACATTCCCTCTGCTGGCTTTGGAAGGAGAAAACTACTGATCTGTGTTCTTCCTTACAACATATCCATGAAATGTCTGCATGGTTCCACTGCAGCCTGTAAGTTCATACATTGTGTTTTCAGTTTGTTGAAAAGATAAAACATTCTTTTGGGACTTCTTTAGCGATCCATGAACCACTTATTGATTTCTATGTGTATAGTACTAGGAATTGGACCCAGAGCCTTACACATGCTAGACAGGCAATCTACCACTGAGCTACGTCTCAGCCCTGTGTCGTATATCATTCAGACCAGTCTTCAACTGTTTTTGAATCTTCCAGCTACATTTCTGTTCTTGATCATTATATCAACTCTACCGTCTGAGGGCAGACATAGGATTTATGACTTTTTACCTTTAAGATAAGTTTTGTAGGTCAGAAAGTGGCCTAGCTTGGAGAGTGTTGCCTTTGAGTTTAAGAGTACTGTGTCTTGCTGATGGATAAAACTTTCTGTAAATGTCAGTTGGATCCAGTTGATTGAAAGTACCGCTTAGTTCTACTGTGCCCTTATCCACTCTCTGATAGTTAGGTTCATTTAGTAGTGTGAAGACTGTTGACGTCTCCCACTGTAAAAGTAGCTTCATCCGTGTCTTCTGGTAGACCTCATTTTTATTTTTTGAGACAGGGTCTTGCTATGTAGCCCAGGCTAACCTGGAACTCACTATGTAGGCCAGGCTGGCCTCGAAGTCAAGATCCTCCCCCCTCAACTTCCTGCATGCTGGGATTACAGGTGTGCACCATAATGCCCAACAGCTTTCTTACCAGTTTTTACCTTTTGTATTTTGATGCTTTGTTATCATGCTGATGAATACTAAACACTGTTTGTATCTTGTTGGAGAACTACGTCTTTTATTATTACATAGTGCCCTACTTTGTCCCTGACAACTTTCCTGGCTTTGAAGCCAGCTTTGTCTGAAGTTAATTCAGTTTTCCAGCCTTCTCTTGACTAGTGTGATTGTGGTAGATCTCTTTGTTTTAGCTTTAACTCATCTACGTTGTTGTTAAAATAGACGTGTGTGTGTGTATGTGTGTGTGTGTGTGTGTGTGTGCGCGCGTATGTTCATACGTGTATGAGTATGGAGACCAGAGGTTGATATTGGGTGTCTTTCTCAGTTTGCTCTCCTCCTTATTATTATTTCTTTAAAGATTAAAAAAACAAAAACAAAAACAAAAGTAGTGCTCACCGATTCAGTTAGAATGACACCAGAAAGTCCTGGTAATCCTCCTGTCTCAGTGTTCCCAGTGCTGGGATTACAAGCCTGCCCACCGTGCCTGGATTTTCACACAGGTGTTGGGGTTCCCACTCAGGTCCCCAGACTTGTGTACTGTTACCGACCAAGCCAGCTTCCTAGCATCTTTTTTTATTTTTTTTTGAACAAAAGTTGAAATTTATTAAAAGGCTTTATTATAGATTCAAGCACAGGAATTAAGGGAGAGAGAGAAGTGCTTAGGGAAAAGATAACACACACTCGAGACAAGGATGCGGGCTTCTCAGAAGAGCGAGCCACCTAAAGTGGATCTTTTCAGGTAACGTGTCATTGAATCTTGTCTTTTTAAGTCCGCTCTGATAGTCATTTAATTGGCACATTCAGACCATTGACATTTAGTCAGTTGCAGTTAAAATAGACTGTTTTGTTATTTTTAACTTATTTTCTCCCTGTTCTTTGTTTCATTTTTTTTTAAATATCACTTCTTCCTTTCTTTGGCTAACAGTGAGCTATTCTATAATTTCTGCGATTCTATTTTTTAACGTATCAAGTATACTTTAAAATCTAAAGTTAGTTGTCCTACAGTTTGCAACCTGCATTTCTCACCAGTTCAAGCCCGCACTCAAAGGAGACTGCACTACTTTTTTAGGTAGCAATAGAATTCTCCAGATTAGTCCCCTCTCCTTCCTCTTAGACAAATCTTGGATTTGAATGGCTCATTTCACACAAGATGGTGTCACTTCACCTTCCTTTCAATAGAGTCGGCTGCGCTCATTTACATAGTGCGCCTGGTACCAAGCTAAATCATTTACACGAATTACCCCATTTGAACTTGACAGGACGCAACTATTCTTATTCGGTGTCACATATAGAAAAGAAAAGAAAAAAAAAACCCAAAACTTTGCAGAAGTCAAACAACACACTGACAGCGTCACAGCCAGTCATCGGAAGAGCCTTGACTAGCTCAGCACTCAGCCCCTCTGGGATGTATGTATATATATATTCATTCTTGCTAAGAGCTAATATTACAGGTAGCTAATTCTAAAACAAAATAAGAACAGAGTGCAGTACAAAACCTCTGGCTTTTTGCTCTTATCTGTGCTTTGTGTACACTGTTCATTTTCAAAGCCACAGTACCCCGAGTTTATACCTTCTCTCCGCTGTTTGTGTCTTGAGATTACCCACGAAGCTTCCGGCTTTGATAACTGTGTGAATTTTGAATCAATGTAGTGATGAAGAAAACTAGAGATATCATATACAATAGTTGTTTAAAGGAATAAGATTGTTCAGAAGACAGCAAAATATTTGCCCATGGGCTTTTAGGGTTAGCTAGTTTGCTGTTTTAGTGTATTTCCGTTATTTGACACGTGTCTTCCATGTTATGGCTGTGCCAATTTTTGCGTATCTTTAGCTGCTGAAGCCACTCTCAACACTTGAATCTTAATTGCAAATAATGGACTATGAAAACATCGAGAAAATCAAGAGACCCTCCTTTCTTTGTAAAGGGTATTTTCTGATGTGGTGGGGGGGGTGCAGAGCTTCATGGAACATATGATGTTTGGCTTGAACTGTGTAGATTTCCCTTATTTGGAATCTGCAGCTCTCTGTCAAAGGAAATCTTTCAGGTGCCTGTGAGGCCGAAGCATCTTTGTGCTTCTCTCCAGTGACGTCACAGTCACAGCAGTGTGACTAATTGCTTGTGTTCTAGAGTTTGAATCTCTTTTAAGTGTATTTTCTTAAATTGGGGATATTCTTTCACCACTCCTCCTATCCCTATCCCTCCTCTTCCCCAATCCCAAGGCCTAAATTTCAGCACACTTAATGTTATTATATTAATATCACAGCAGATGGTAAGCCACCAGGGAGAGAGCGGTAGTTCTAAGTCACTATTAACTCTCTTGGTCAGGGTACCCTAGTTTAATCACAGGATTGAAGTCAAGAGAGTTGAATTCTTGCGATAGACTTTAAAGCCTTTCATGTGTTTCTGAACCTGGTAAGGAGTTAAGAGTGGGTTTTCTGCCTCACAGAGCTCACAGAACACACCCCAACGAACACTGCACTGACATGTTAAAGTCGGGATGATGTGGCCGTGGACCTGCTAACCCTCCCATTTACTAGGTTCTCTTTTTTTTCTTGCTTATTAATTCAAGGTTTCCAGGCTTTGACCAAACCTCAAATTCTTTACTGGCAGATGGCCAGAACGTAGAGTGTCACATGTGCAGAATACTTACTAAAAACCCTGGTGTTGTGGTCATAGGCGATATGCAACCCAGGAACAGATTACATCACACCTGTAGATCACTATTATTGGCTATTATTGGCCACCGGTTCATTTAGGCACGCCTAAACTTTGGCTTTAATTCTTTAGTCTTCTTGGGACTTCCTTGAGGGTCTTTTCTATGATAGAGTAAGTAAATACTCCTCCAGTTTAAAAAAAAAAAAAAAAAACAGAACCAGAAAAGGCAAAGATGCCCCAAGGAAGCTATGTCCAGGTGTAGCTGGGAGACATGGGAAAGATTACCCGGAGAACGCAAACACAAGCCACAGCTTAGTCATCGAGCAAACGCCTACGACTTCCTGTGAGTAGACTGTCAGGGAAGAAGGCAAAGACGTAGGACACAAATTAGAAGCTGTGCTAATGGTGAGAAAAGGCATCGACTCAGTCCATGACTTAGAAACAGAGGTAAATATGCAACGGTTTTAATTAGAAACGTGTCCGTGCTGTAACAGTGCCTTATCTCCAGACCCTTGGCCTCATGTGAAGCCATTTTTCTTAAATGCTTCCTGGCCATTGAGTGTTCCCACGAAGAAGACGACTTCTCTCCCAATAAGTCCTTGCCTCTGGCTGCCTGTTCATCCTTCCTCACACTCTCTGGTCCATTTCCCTTCATTTCTGATGGTAGGCTTGAGAGAAGTTTCACTAGGGCAGACAAAACCCTTCCTGGTTGCCCAGCGGGGATGTCTGAGTATGGCAGCACGGGTGGTGAGTAGCCGGCCTTGCTCACTGGCACGTGGAATGTCTAACTCTGTCTTTCCTGCAACATCTGTTGACGACTGCGGTTGAAACTACTGTCCTTGGAGCTGAAGAGGTCACAAAACTTCTCTCCATGGACAGGAAGAACTAGAGTATCTGAGGCCTAGGGAAGGGACTTCCAGAGGCCAACCTTTGCTAATCCTGTCCCAGAGATCTTTGAACCTGTGGGGTTATCAGTTGGAGAATAATATTAACATAACAATTTGGGGTGGGGGGGCGGTAATTGAGAGTTTGAGGAGGAAAAAAAAAATCACCTAGGTCACTAAACCTCTTGCATGAGCCGGTCCCTGACTCTACATTGAAGCAGCAGTTCACTCGGTCCCATTTCCATGTGTTTGGAGCTTTATTCTAGTTTAATCTTGGAGACGGATTGCCAATGACGTGTTTTTTGCCCCGGTAAAACCCCATTTAATATTTGTGTCTTTTGTTCAGTCCAGACTTTGTGTCTATCATGGGCTAGGTGATGGGGGAAAGGTTTTTTTTTTTTTTTTGTTTGTTTGTTTGTTTGTTTGTTTTTCTAATCCAGTTTTACCGAGGTGCCTGTAGTCACGGGACCCACAGAAGATGGTTGGAAATATCTGTTGCGACTGGAAAGGCAAGGTGGTCCATTAGAATACTGCCAAGTGAGGGAGTATCAACAGTGAATCCAGATGCTTAGATACTCGGGCGGTTTTGTTTTTCTTTTTCTGATCAGTTTGGCAGGGGGGGCTCTAGGGAGGTGATAGGTAGGGCTTGGCTGGGCTTGGCGGAATTTTGGAAACCGGGGAAGCTTGTTTTGGTTTGTGAGGCAGATCTAGGTTTTGGAGCTGTCTGGTCTCTCAAGGATCGTCTGTATCCACCACAGTTCCCACCGCTGTGACTAAATACTCAACAAGCAATTTAAGCAAGGAATGGTTTATTTTGGCTAGCAAGGTGGGGAGTGTATGACTCGGGGGGGGGGGGCAGCTTTGAGTTGCTTGGCTAGGAGTCCGAGGCTGCTCACACCTAACTGGAAGAGGGGATGGAGTGGTGTTGGGGTATAAAGCTCAATTGTCGCCCTTCACCGCGATCCACTTCCAGTTAGGTCCTACAGCCTGAAGGTTCTACGATCACCCCAAGACAGCACTGCCAGCTGGGAAACAGTTGTTCAGACACATGAGCCCATGTGGGATATTTTTACATCCCGGACACAACTCAGTCCAAGCCAGGCATTGCTGAAGTAGATTGAGCTCCAGGAGCTTGCATTTGAAAGTATGATTTCTGCATAGTTCATGTCTTTTGCAAGGCGTGGTTTCTATACAGTCTCTCTTGCATGTTTGTGGCTCCACTCCTCAGCCTCAACTTACGGTTGCACGTAAGACTATAGAGTAGTCCGCACGGTTGTGGCTCCTGGTTTACACCACTGACCAAAGGCTCTTCAGTTATATTGGAAGTCACTTGAGTTTCAATGCACACAAGGGTTGTCTTAACATTTTTTTTTTTTTTGTAAATTTATTTTGGTAGCTTTTGCTAGGTTGCCATTTGTAGGTGAGGCAGTGACTATGTAACACTGTTTTAGACCTGGGGGAATTGTAGTTCTCTGAGTGAGAATAACCACCACAGGCTCAGATACTTAGTTGGTGGCCTTTTTGGGGGGAGGTCTAGCTGGCTTGGCCCTGCTGAAGGACGTATGCCAGTGGGGTCAGGCTTTGAGAGTTGAAGTCTCATACCGCTTCCTTGCTTTCTGTTAGGTCTCAAATAGGGGGGGGGGGCAAAAGGCTAACATATTAAGGCTGACTCTGGCCTCCAGGTTCTCCCAGCAGTTCCCGCCTATTACAAGGTTCTAGCCTGCCCCTTAGCCTAAACTTCTCCAGCCCAGGAACTGGGCTGAGCTGTCCCTCCCCCCAGCTTCTCTGATTTCTATATATCCCAGCCATTTTGGCTACCCTGGTCCCATCGGCTCCTTTTTTTGCCTTTTGGCCTCTTGGCTTTTTGGCTGCAGCTCCATATTCCCCTTTCTCACTTTCCCCTCTCCTCACTCATTCCTGCCTCTCCTTCAAATGGTCCAGTTCAGTTTGCTGTTCATGCCCAGTCTGGACTCTTCCAGATGCCTATGTCTCTGCCTCTGTCTGTTTTCCCCCTTACAACTCTAACAAAAACCTCAGCTCCTCAGGGGCAGCCATGTCTCCCCTTTATCCCTCTTCTTCATTCGCTGTTCACACTCTGCTTTGTAGTCACCTTTGAAGATAAGCACTCTCTTGGCTTCCTGCTTCTGTCACCATGCCTGCTGCTTGCTACCACACCCCTGCCTTGCCACAATGGACTCTCATCTCTCTGGACCTGTAAGCTCAAATAAACTCTATCTTCAATGACTTACTTCTGGCCTTGATGTTTTTTTATCAGAGCAAAAGAAAAGTGACTAACGCAGGTTTTACACACTGCAAAGCTCACAAACACTGAAGGATCTTGATCAAATTATATAGCTAGTTTTCAAGCTAATATCTAAGAACAGTCAAACCAGAGAACATACTTCATCAGTGGAACATCACAGTGTATCAGCCAAATTGCCAAGTCTTACAATTTCTGTACTTTCCAGATCTTGTCAAAATGTTAAAAATTCAGGACTAATTTGTGGGGATTAAGTACAACATTCTGCCCATGAGGGCACATGGCCCACCTTGAGAGCTGTGTTTTAAGGTGACTTGATCCTTTTTAGAACCACCGTGAGGCCCATTTTGTGAAATTCTTTGGTGAGATGTGAAACTCTGGTGTTTTTGCCTAGATCTGCAGTGCCGGAACCATATATAATATAGACTCTTCCATGTACTTCAGCCCATCCCCAGGTCTACACGATGCCTTTTGCTTCATGAATTGGCGCTTTGCGCGTTTCTGAGAGAGCAAGTTGATTGTTCAAAACAGACCTCGGGAAGGGAAGACTGTGGGTGGCACACAGGTGCAACCTGCTAGGATCTCCAGGACCACCTGGAGAAACTTGGAAAATAGGATTAGAAGAGTTGGGTGACAGCTGAAAAACCTCTGCAAAAGTAACACCTTAGGAAATAGAACCGGGAAGAAATCCAGAGTTTGTTCCAGAGGGGTTGGCATGCCTGTAGGGGTGCCAGGGAGAAAGAATAACCAGAGACACGCTTAAGATGAGTATTACAGATCACCATCCTTCATAAGCCAATTAGGAACATAGAGAGCCCTTTATTCAGAAAAACTAGCTCCTGGCACAAAGAATTCTCAGAGCCAAGTGAAGCAGGGTAGGGTTTTTAATGTCCAAAGGATGCAGCCATAGCTCGGCAGGTGCAGTCCGTTACAACTGCCATTTCATTCTCTACTTATTTTATTTTTGAATCCTCGGTTTTCACTGAGGGGTGAAATACTGCGTCCTTAGAACTATTAGCTTAAATTTGTCTTATAAATTTTAAGAGGTTGTTTCATCACACCAGGTTGCACTGTTAACTTTATGATGAGGAGGAAGGAGGGTCAACCGAGGCCAGTGACCAGAGTCAGGGGTTCCAGGAAAATTCTTTACTTATTTGACTGCTGCTTCCTATTGTCTTTCATCCAAATTGCCTCTTTTTTGTAAGCTCTTGGAGATAATTCTTGACTTGAAGAAGCCTCACCCGGGGCCACACGAAGTCCTCCCTGGTGCCTGAGCACTAGATCTGAGCCTTCTCGGTTTTGGAGGACTACTCAGCCAGGAACTTAACCGGGGCATGGAGTATCTCAACTGAAAACTGGAGGCGTTTAATATCTGCTGACTCATCGGAGGCCATTTCTCCCCTGAATCTGGCCTCTGTGCTTAAAGCAGCAGTACCTGACATCCCCATCTGCAAACTTTGGAAGGAGGGGCGGGGCAGCTCATCTGTGCTAAGTGTATGGCAGCCAGAAGACGGGATCCCTCTGGACCTGAATATGCATATCCTTAGAACATGTACAACCATACACAAAACTGATCTATATAGGTTTTCCAAGATCATAGAGTGGCTGAGATCAGTGTTACAGGAACTCAAGTTGTAGTGGGAGCGAAATAAGCTTCTGATCCTAGATCAGCCGTTACACTAGTATTACAAGAGGCAGGAAAAGGGAATTTGCAAGAGGGTACTTTGTAGTGACAAGACATGAGGTGTTATCAGTCATGACTCCTTACATAATGGTGGTTTCTGGGTATGGACAGGTAGACCTGTTGGAGGACATAATTATGAACATTTCTGCTCCTAGCCCAATGTAGTAGGGAGGGTCAGCCTTTAAACAGAGCAAGAAATCTTGTGCCAGTTCAGGCTGAGTGTAATTTAGAAGGCAATGTCTTCCCTGGAGCATGAGAAAATGATCAGGCACTGTAGGGGTCTCCTGGGGGCGGAGTCAGTTGTTGTGGTGCCCAGATGAGGGGCTTTTGGCTCCTCCTGGGCCTGGAGAGGAGAGAAGATGAATAGACTCTTTTCAAATTGGGCTCCTGGGACAAAGGGATGTAGAAGAGTGCAGTGTTGCCTGCTTTTGATTCCCCTCCCCCCATCATGCCCAATCATGTATAGTCTTATTCCTCAGATGGGTCCAATAATCAAAGTATAATGTAGGCTTTTTTTTCCCTTCATGTAAGTATGTGGACAGGTGAATAAGTCAAAGGATTTATCATATAACATGATGCCCACAGTTAAAAAACAATGTATTGTATATCTGGAGTGTTCTCATAGTGAAACATGGATAAATTGTTATGCAGCGGGTGTGATACTCATCTCGATTTAGCCAATCCGTAATGCATGTGCACCCAAATATGTTGTACACCGTATAGTTTTATTAGGTTATAAAGAATGGGAAGTAATATTAAAGTATAACTAAAAAGTAGTTTGAATGAAGGTACCCTGCGTGACTGGATTACGCTCTTCCCCAGAAGCCATAGCTCACTAAGGGAAAATCTCAGCACCGGATACGGGATTCTATATGCCCAAGAACACAGTAAAGAAACTGGCAACACGGTTGCTCCATGACATAGTTAGGGTTTTAATTGTGGTTAGAACAGCCAGAGGCATCTGGAAGAATCCAGAGCAGAGAAAGAAGTAGACTGAACATAGCCAGAAGACTGGACATAAGCAGGGCTGGGGAAGTGGAAGAGGAGGAGAGAATCAGGGGGAGAGGGAGAGCGAGAGCAAAGCAAGGTTGTAAGAATGATAGACAGCTGGGTGCAGGGGACGGAAGCCCGTGGAAGAAGTTTAGTTTCAATAAAAGCAAAAAACAAACAAAAAAACCAAAAACCAAAACCAAAAAAACCTCCAAAACAACAACACAAAACAAACGAAACAAAAAATCCAAAACCCAAAACTCAAAACCAAGCATACTTGTGTTTATACCAATAGGTCAGTGCGGCTCTCAGTCTTTGTCAGAGGAGCTTCCTGTGGCATGGGCAGCAGGATTCTCATAACTGGTCCAAGTGTTACGAATAAGTGGCTGCTGAGTGCTCAGTGGGACATCTGTATCATTGCCCCTCCAACCCAAGGCTCAGGCAATATCAGGAAAGACAGAGTTAAAACGACACAAGAGCTGGAACACGGGGAAGATGCCTTTAGATGCGACCTGCCACAGGACTCATGAAATCACAGCAGGTGTGGCTGCACCAGGAGGAGCCTGCCAACATTCCAGCATAGATGGAGGGAGGCACATTAGGATCCAATCCTATTGGCAGCTAATGGCTGCTTGGGGAGCCATAATCCAGTAAATAACCTACACCTACAGTAAATAACACCCACACGCATGCAAACAGGTCTAATTAAACTCAGTGGATTATAAAAAACCAAAAACAAAAACAAAGCCATGGCCTGAAATTAGGAGGAAGACATATTGGGGAGAAGATGTGTTCTGGAAGGAGCGGAATAAGAATAGGAAGCACGTGATTAAAACATATACATACATGAAACTGTCAAAGAATAAATAATTATGGATATGTCCTTTGACTCAAGGATACTACTCATGGAAATGTACTCAATGGAACCCAACTTGTCACATCACATAGAAAATTACACATTAATGCATAACGCAGCACTGTTCACAATATCCAAAATTATGGAACCGATCTAGGCGTTTAACAACAGAGGAATGGATAAAGGAACTGTGGTACATACACACATGGAATGTTTCTCAGTCACGAAGAAGAACAAAAACTACATAGTTTGCAGGGAAGTAAGCTCATGCAACTAGAGTTAAGCTAGCCTCAGAAAGAGACACAGTTTTATCTGTGGTTCCCATACTTTTATAGGTGCATAAAATCGTGCATGTGCACATATGCACAATAAAGAAGTGAAACTGGGGGAGCAAAGGGGACTGATGGGAGTGGAATGGGTGATGATGGGGGTGTAGGGAGAGTATGCTCGAGGTACGTGGTATACCAGTATACAAAAGTCTTTATGAAACTCATCACTATGTACAATGAATATAGACCAATAAATACAGACAAAAAGTAAAAAGGGGAACTTTAAGTGACGCTAGGTATTATCCTGAAGGCAGGTATCCATTTGTCAAGAAAGCATGCCTTTGTTTCATCTTTATGCAGAAACTTCAAGGTTTTTTTTGCGTTGAAAAATATCCTATAAGTCATGGGAACCCTTGCATACCCCTACGTAATTGTCTGGTGTGCTACAGTACCTGAATCTGATTAAGATGCCGTGCTGGCTGGTTTTATGTAAACTTGACACAAGCCAGAGTCATCCGGGAAGAAGAAACCTCAATTGAGAAAATGCTCCCCAAGATTGGCTGCTCAGCAAGCCTGTGGTGCATTTTCTTGATTGATGACTGATGTGGAGGTGTTATTACTCGGCAGGTGGGCCTGGGTGGTACAAGAAAGCAGGCCATGAAGAGCAAGCCAGTAAAGAGCATTCCTCCACGGCTTCTGCTTAAGTCTTTCCCCCCAGGTCCCTGACTTGAGTTCCTGGCCTGACTTCCCTAGATGATTGGCCTCAAGATGTAAGTTAAATAAGACCTTTCTTCCCCAAGTTGCTTTTGGTAATGGTGTTTTATTACAGCAAATAGAAAACCTAACTAAGGCAGATGTGGTACCAGATGATGACAATTACGAAAGAGGATGCAACATCAGTTCTCAGCCTGTGGGCTGTGATCCCTTCAGGGGTTGGACAGCCCTTTCACAGGGATCACCTAAGACCACCTACATATCAGATATTTACATTGCAGATAACAGTAACAAAATTGCAGTTCTGAGGTAGCAACAAAAATAATTTTATGGCTGGAGGTCACCACCACATGAAGAACTGTATTTAAGGGTCACGGCATTAGGAAGGTTGAGAACCGCTGCTCAATATGGTGCAAAGAGAATGAACTTGTGTTTTAGCTATATATTTGCCTCAATAGGTTTAGAAAAACGAGGCAACTTCTACTTGTATATCAATTTCTTTATTCCTCACTCATTTCTATTTCTGTGAAAGTTTGGCCATAAAAGCTAGGCCATAGGAAAGGTATAAACTTCTCTCCTGAGCTGTTATATAGGAAAGAATTTAAAATTTTGTCTATGTGATTTGATGTGTTATTCGCCCTGCAAAAATATAACATGGGTTCTGAGTCTAATTATGTAGGGGGCTGTGTATCATTTGCATCCTACCCCCAGCTATACTCCCAGTCTCTGCACAAACACTGATTGTTCCGTTTTCTTTCTCTGTTTTCAGGTGAAGAACCTGAGTTGCAAGGAGGTCTTATTACTTGCCGGTGATTACTCACTTGTTATATAGCGGATCAAGGGTTGCATCCCAGTCAACAGATCCTAGAGTCCGTTTTCTTCTTTGCAGCCCGACATCCACTTTAGAAAGCTGAAGTTGCAATAATTATTTCCTTCTTAGTCTTGACTACTCATCTGAAGTGATCTATATTTTCTTATAAATAATCATAAGTTTTGTACTATTTATTTGATAGTCTACTACATTTTTTAGGAATTCTGCCTGGATGTCAGGATGTATCAATGCACATTCATTACTTCCCTGGAGGAACTGCTTCTTAGAAAAAAAAGTGAGAAGAATCTCTGGCTGAAACATTTTGGCAGTTTGGTGGTGTTTTTTTTTTCACCACTGCTATGGGTAAACATACACCCTTCTTCATAGACTTCAAACACAAGACCCACTTGAGTTTCACACACATACAATGCAGCTATCTGGAATCTCAGTTTGTGAAACAGCAAGCTACCACCAGCAGCAGGAGGGAGCTTTGGCTCCATGATCAGGAAAAGCAATAACAACCTGGCTTATTCCCTGCTCCCAGCTGAATTATTAGTTTTTTTTTTTAACCATCAAAATGTCTCTTCTGGGCTCTCACTTCTTAGCCCTCTTTCTGACTTAATTTTCACAATTTTCTCTTCATAGAGACTTATTTCCTTCCTCACTCTCCTCTCCCTTCAGGAGATTTCTACTCATTATTTTTATATATAAAATCTCTGACCTCTAGGAGCTGCCCTGAGCATAATTGACCAGACTGCAAGGTCTGGAGTTTCTTCTACTTCTTCATTGTCTCCACATTGGATGAGTGTGACTTGTGTCTCTTGTAGTAGTTAGCTGCTGCTGGGGTGGCTCAGCAAGGAAGACAAGGAGGCATATTTCATGAACTCAAACCCTGCGAGACCTCAGCAGAGGGAACCACAGTCATGGCAAGCACCATCCTCAACAGTGGAATCCTGAGCATCTGAGCTCAGGTGTTTTTATTCTTTCAGAACTCCTCAGGTGCAGATCATAAGCAATCAAACATCCCCCACAGAAGTTCAACACCTTCAGGAAAGACAAAAGGCCAAAGCCTATGCCTCCCTTTTTCCAACAGTGCACAAAACAATTATTTTAAACACAACTGAAAATAAACGTCCACAACAATCTTGAGATGCCAATTCAGAAAATACCAGAGAACTGGACTGTACAAACCCTAGAACACTACCAAGGAGAAATTGTCCTGATGATGGAAGGGCATCTGAGTGTGCTTGGTGCTCCTCCTCACTGCAAGAAAAAAACCAAATCACCCTTGAACTAAATTGTAACATGCCTTCGATATCACTGCATAGCTCTTAAAAGTGAGTTCAGTTTTGAGTTCTTAGAACCGAATTACAATGTCACTATGTAATGCGAATCCACAGAGCTAGGTCTAGCATCAAATTAATACTCTGGATCGGTGGATAAGGGAAAAAGGAAGAAAAGGAAAGCTAGGCTACTACTAAAAGTGGAATACTAGGGCAGAAATAATTGTAGTCTATCAGAATGTTCAGGTGTGGAGACTGTCAAGTCCACAAGTGGAAGGAATTGAGGTCTTTGGAGGACTTCATGGAGCAGAAGTGTGTGATAACCCTTAGCTACATGGACATCTTCCTCTTACCACTTTATATAGACGAGTAGAAAGTGGGGAAAAGAAAGGATGAATGCTATTATTGATAAACCAATGAGAAGATGCTTGCTAAGGAAGGCTTATAGTCCATACCATATGTAGACACTTTTGTAACACCATTTTCCAAATAAGAAAAAGGAACCACTAAAAGATTGCATGTCTTACCCACATTCAAATATTTATCCATCCATAGAGTTGGCAAGATATTTGGGATATAATAGAAAGCCTTGAACTTTAACATGTTATTTAATATAAAAGAATATGACAATTGCCATATAATGTTATTTTAAAATCCGACTTGACCCTCTGGTGTTTACAGTCTACGAACTTAAAAGATACAAAAAACATTTTCAACTTCTTATACACGTTCATGGTGCCTAGTCCCATGATAAGATTGCAAGAAGTCTATCCCTTTAAGCTAGGCCATGCTTAAACATTTTACTATATAATTTAAGAATGCCTGGGTTCAAATAAAAGATGACTGTAGTCAGAGTGAATAGCTAAGGCTATAAAGCGTGAGGATGTAACAACTCGATAGACACTCAGAAGACACGTCGCTATGGTTACTCCATGAGCTTTTACTTCATCTGTCTTCCTAAGTCACTGGGAAGTGACTCTTCTGGGAAGATGTCTTTTCATCTTTAAGAAGTTTTTTTTTTTTTTTTCCTAAACAATATGGTGAAGTTGAATATTCTAAATACACAGAACAGAGAGACAATAGCTCGTACCTTGGGGTCTTGATAATCTGTGATTCTTTCATCTTTCCATTTATTTCGCCACAGCATTTTGAAGCTTTTTGCTTACCTAAGTGGAAAGGAGGAAAGCTCACAGCCTTCGTATGATCAAAACTGTCTTGCTCCTCCTGGGTTTCCTGCCAGGAATGTAGGATATTTTTCTCACAATAGCTTGCTTTTTAGAGGTCATAATCATTTTATTTTGTAAGTCACTATTCATATTATTCACACACATAATTCAGACCAAACATCTCCGGAGTAGAGTCTGTTTTGCAAAGAACTTAGGGAATTTTCTTTACAAAATAGAACTAACAAAGAGTTGACCCCAGTTCAGAAACCAGGTCTTCTTACTTTAATCTCTTTGTTGTGCTAAAACAACCGGATGTATGAACTATTGCTTCCCACCCAAAGACTTTCTAAATAGACCCAAGTAGTCAAACCAATATTACAAATTGTTCTTAGGTTCTCAGGCAATATGTGGTTTTAACACAAGCATGAAATATTAATTAGGCAATGGTAATTCTTTAATTTCAATGTTAGTGGTTTCACATTAGTTGGGTTAAATTAGCAGTTTCTAAATGGCTCTCTATCCAACAGGAACTGAGTGGTCACCCATTTCTATATTGAAGTGATGATATATATAATTTTTATTTCTCTCAAATATCTTTATCTTTTCTCAAGTCTATGTTATAAATAATCATTTAAAAATATGAACTAGCAGGAACTGATAATTCCAAATTGAATTTCATAGTTTTAATGGACTCTTATGTGGGCAAACTATAAAGCATACGTGCTGATTGACAGGTAGCAGCCTAAAAAAATCAAGATCAACCTGAAATCTCAGTCACGTGAAAGTCAAGAGTTATGATGAAGAACAATAGGGTCTATTTCTATCAAGAATGAAGTGCAGTGAAAAAGAAATAACTCCAGGTGAGATTTTTCTCTCTCTCTCTAAAGAAGCAGCCAACCCAACACCCAGCCATACCATGCTGTTTGTGAGAATCCAGGATCAAGAGGAACTTCCACTCCTTTTAAAAGCTCCTGCACCTGATGCTCAGGGAACATCAAGGAAGAGAGGGGGGCAGGTAGAAAGATTCTAGGAGGCAGAGGACAAGGAAATCTGCTGTGGGGTTGTGTGGTGGTGCCAGGGAGAAAGGCTTGTGCTGAAGCCTGATGAGGCATAGAATAAAGGAAGCGGTGCCTTTGAGGCAAGAATCCTACTCAGCTAAGCTTGCAACTTGTAAGAAGAAAATGCCTGAAGAATTTTCTGCTTCTAAAAAAAGTTGCAACGAAGGAAAAACGTACGCAGCTGTAATTCAAGAGGAGGAGGGCAGGCTCCATCCCGAGTGAGAAGCCGGACTTGGCAGCTTTGGTCGCATGATTCTTCTGGCTTTAGAGTCACGGAGAATACCCGATTGAGTGAGGGGATGTGGACTCCGCCTCCACGGTGAGGGCGAGCTGCTGAGCACAGGCGTGTGGCGGGGAGGTCCCGAGAGGTCATCTTGTGAAGCTGTGAAAGTAAAACCTAGATTGTGTTGGAGATTCCAGGATATTAAAAGTAGCAGAGTCATGGGGTATCTGCCCCCCCCGGGGGGGGGATGTGCTGCCGCCAGCAAAGCTGGAAGAGTGGAGTCATCTAAGCCCTTTGACACCAGACATGGAACTGAGTTTGCTGGGGTTTGGTCTTATTTGGTCTACTATTTTCTCACAAAGTGCCGATTCCTCTCTTTTGGAATGATAACGTATATACACGGTGCTATTGTGTGTTTTAAATATGTAGTTAGATTTTGGATTTTAACTTTACAGCAGATTACTTTTAAGAGATTGCCTTGAGTCTGGAAAGAGATTTTGGACTTTGAAACATTGTTGAGACTGTGAAAGACAATAGGGGCTTCTGAATTTGGGCTAAATGCATCTCGCTTTATGATATGGCCACAAGCCTAGAGGGACTCGGGAGTGGAATGTGGTGGTTTGGATGAGAGCGGCTCCCAGAGGCTCCGGTATTTGAATGCTTGGTCCCCAGTTGGTGGAACAGTTTGGGAACGACGAGGAGGGATCATTTTTTAGGAGATGTGTCACCGTGGGTGGACTTTGAGGTTTCAAAAGCCCACGCCATTCCCAGTTAGCTCTCTCTGTCTCATACTATGGATCAAGATGTGAACTCCTAGACACTGCTCTAGGGCCACACCTGCCCTCCTGCTTGCTGCCTGCTCCTCATGAGGGTCATGGACTCTAACCCTCTAAAACTGTAATCTCCAAATAAACACTTTGTTTTATAAAGTTTCCTTGGTCATGGTGGTTTTGTTTTTGTTTCTTAGGCAATAGAAAAGTAACTAAGACACAATTGTACCTCCTAGCAATGGCAGGGAAGAGTTGCTCTCATACTTCAACAATATGGCTACCTAGATAAGACCTGTACAAAGACAACGACATGCTAATATAAGGGTGAAATCTCACAGGCTGCTCCTCTAGAAAAAGAACTGTAGGCAACTAAGGAATGCTGAAAGCAGCAAATTAGTCCTCCCCAGTGATGAGTTCCTTAAGTGATTATTTAATACCAAGTGATTGTCCCTCAAATCATATACACACAAGCAATGCCAAATGGAATCCTTAAGAGTTCAGTTCCCACCACATACATATTGGCTCACAATTGTCCATAATCATCTATAACACCCTCTTTTGGCCTCTGTGGGCACTACACACATATAGTGCACAGGCATCCAAGCACACAAACCATCCATAAACATAAACACAGACACACACACACATATACACACACAAAAACAAATCTTTCTTTTAAAAGTAACATTGGCCAGAGAGATGGGCCAGCAGTTAAAGGTGCTTGCCACACAAGCCTGCTGATGTGAATTTAACCCTCCAAACCCATAAAAGATGGAAGGAGAAAACCAAACTCATGCATCCCCCCCTTCTGCCATCACATATGAGGCATGCTCGGAGCTCCCTGGCACATGATGTGTATACATACATACACATTAACAACACATTATATAGAAATTTAAGTGACATTGAATGATTAGTCACAGATTGACTTAATTATATGATGAAAGGGAAAATAGAAATCCTGATGTAATTGGCATGATATATACCACTTATTTTGCACCCAATCGGTTCTGTATATTACAACTTCTATGTTGATAAAATAAAGAGGACAAAATGTTCCTTGACATAATTTCGAATTCTACACCGAAAATGACATTTTCATTTTTATATGCATCAAAGAAAAGTAACCTACTGAAATATCTTCCCTTTCCAACTATGTGTTCTGACCCAAATTTTCTTTATATAGATACTTCGGCCAACACAACATTTGGAAACACACTGACTGCAGAAGCAGACAGGAGGAGCTGTATAACTTCTATTGAGCCTAATCTACTTAAAAAAAAAAAAACTATTATGGAGCAATAATTATCAAGACATAAAATATAGTGGTCCTAATTTTATTTAGTTTTTTGAAAATGGATTATTTTTATAAAACCATGGTATATATGTGATAATACTTAAAATTTATTATTTTATAATATGCTTATAAATGTCATTTTAGTCAAACAAAATTTTAATATTTTAGCAGTTTTAATTTACAATATTTCTATATACAGCCCAAATTATTATATATTACATATTATATGCCCATATGAAGAAAAATATTTCTTTAATAACTTTTAATATGAATGATCCTAAGACCGAACATTTAAAAGACAACTGCATTAAAAATTGTTGTCTCCATATAACTGCTATTATAGATGTAAAGTTATCCAAAAGAGGAAAATAAGATTCCCAGGGCAACTTCCTTATTTTAAATATTAAATGCTTTCTTCCAGAGAGCCTCATGATTCATTTCTAATGATACACATGCATAACAATTATGTTTTATGTTTGCATCTGAATCTTACGTGTTTATCATAGAATACAAACAAACAAAAACAGCAGCTGGATGTTATAATATAAACCAATAACATAAATTGGCTCATGCTATTTAATTTGCACCTTAATTCACCTACAACTAAGCAAGGCTTACAAAACAAACGAAAGCAACCATAAATATCCCTTGATTTATGTATATATTTGGTCTTTTGTAGATGGTGGTAAATTATGCAAAAATGCCAAATAAATAAATGATATTTAAATAGTTTTTAAAGTGCTTTTCATTACAACCACTGGCTACTGCTATGTGAATAAAAGTGAAGATAAAAGACAGGATTTACACAGCTGGACTCTCTTTGAAATGAGATGTTGGGCTTGTATCTTGTTTACACATGGGGAGCTTTAAAACTACCAGAGATTCTGTTTAACCAGTAAAGACGAGAAGATAGGCTACTCATCTCTTGTCTTTCTGGCTTCTGAGAGTGAGGTTGGAGTTCTAGTCACTTAACTTTCATTCACTTAGACTCCTACGTGATGCATCTACACAAGAGTTTTATTCTGTTGCTATTATAAATACCACAACCATTATAGTCCATTATTGAAGGAAGTCAGGCAGGAACTTGAAGCAGAAACCATGTAAGAATGCTGCTTGTTGGTTCTCTTGCAAGCTAGATTTCTTATACAGTCTAGGATTACCTGCCTAGGGAATGGTGCTGCCCACAATGAGTGGGCCCTCCTACATCAATTTATAAGATAACCCCACCCCATAGACACACCCAGAGTCCAATTTGACCTAGGCAATCCCTCATTAAAGGTTTCTCCTCTCAAATGATACTTGACTGTGACAAGTTGACAGTTAAAGATAACTAGGACACTCTTGTATATATTTCTTCCTTTGTGGAACTCTACTTGGTTAAATTAAAGGTAAATTAAGGGCTTAGTTTCCTTATTTTGATACTTACTACTTACTGGTTGTACTTTAAAAAGAAAGATCTGTTTTTTCTTTTTTATGTTTATGGATGGTTTGTGTGCTTGGATGTCTGTGCACACATGCATGCAGTGCCCACACAGGCCAAAAGAGGGTGTTATAGATGATCATAGATGATTGTGAGCCAGTATGTATGTGGTGGGAACTGCACATCAAAACTACTTTGAGATTCCATCTTACACCTGTCAGAATGGCTAAGATTAATAGCACAAATGACAGCTCATGCTGGTAAGGATGTGGAGCAAGGGGGGAAGCATTTCTCCATTGTTGGTGGGAATGCAAACTTGTACAGTCATTATGGAAATGAATATGGCGGTTCCTCAGAAAATTAGAAATCAATATACACTACTATCTAGCTACACCTCTCTTGGGCATATGCCCAAAGGACACTCCATCCTACCACAAGGACACTTGCTCAACTTTATTCATAGCAGCTTTATTCATAATAGCCAGAAGTTGGAAACAGTCCAGATGCCCCTCAACTGAAGAATGGAGAAAGAAAATGTAGCACATTTGCACAATAGAATATTACTCAGCTGCTAAAAAATGGCATCACGAGATTTGCAGGCAAATGGATGGAACCCAGAAAAAGTCTTCCGGAGTGAGGTAACACAGACCCCAAGACACAAATGTCATATGTATTCACTTATAAGTGGATGTTTGCTGTTAACTAAAGGATAATCACGCTACAATTCACAGCCCCAGAGAGGCTATGTAACAAGGAGGGTTCTGAGTGTGTGTGTGGAACATGTGGATCTCCCTAGGAGAGGAAATAGAATAGATCTTGCGAGTGGACTAGGGGCAGGTGGGTGCAGTAACCGAAGGGATCACGTGTGGGGAAAGGGATGGAGGGAGAGAGTTTAGGGAGAGACAGCTGGAATTGGGGGGAGCATTTGCGGAGGAAGTGGAAACCAGTGCATTAGAAACTTCCTGGAATCTATGAGAGTGACCCTAGGGAGGACTCCTAGTCATGGAGAAAACGAAGCCTGAACTGGCCATCTTGTGTAACCAGGCAAAGCTCCCAGTGTTGGGAATCGGACACCAACACACCCACAAAACTTTTGACCTACAATCTGTCTTGCCTGCAGATGTGCTGGGGCAACGGAGGCACAGAATTTGTGGGAGTGGCCAACCAATGACTAGTTTAACTTGAGACTCATGCCATGAGAGGGAACCCATACCCGACACTGCCTGGGTGGCCAGGAACTGGAGACTGGATAGCTCAGAGACTTAGGATTGGTGCCTTGCCCAATCATCATCAGAGAGCCTTCATCTGGCAGTAGATGAGAGCAGGTGCAGAGAGCCAACACAGTCAGACATTGTGTGGAGAGAGTCTAAATTGGAGGTCTCCATTTGGTTCCTATCCTCAGAGCTCAGGGAACCCCCGTGGAGGAGGAGGAGAAAATATTGGAGGAGTCAGAGGGGATCATGGAGACCAGGAGAACACAGCCCATTCAATCAACCAAGCAGGGCTCAAATGAGCTCACAGAGACTGAACTGGCAAGCACGGGGCCTGCATGGGTCTGTACCACGTCCTCTGCGTCTATGTCATGGCTGTTAGCTTGAGGGTTTGTGAGACTCCTAACAATGGGAGTGGGGGTGTCCCTGGCTCTTTTGCCTGCTCCTGGGACCCCTTTCCTACAGGGTTGCCTCATCCGGCCTCAATGTGCGGGATTGTGCCTTGCTTTATGGCGTCTTGTTGTGTTGTGTTTGGCTGATATCTCTTGGAGGCCTGTTCTTTTCTGAAGGGAAATGGAGGTGGGATGAATCTGGGTGAGATGGGAGGTGGGGGGAGCTGGGAGGAGTGGAGGGAGGGGAAACTGTGGTCGGATGTATTGTGCGAGAGAAGAATCTATTTTCAATTAAAAAAATGAAAGTGTTCACTATCTTTAGTCATCATGGGAATGAAAACTAAAACTATACCGAAATTCCATCACACTCCAGTCGGAATTTCTGGCAAGGATGTGGGGGAAGATGAGCTGGAAACTGCGGAAGCCACTATACAAGTCAGCGTGAAGGCTCCTCAAAAAATTAAAATCAGAACGTCCATGAAAGCCAGCTAAATCGCTCCCGGGTGTGTATCTGAAGGACTCTAAGTGATTGTCACACCCGTGTCCATTGCTGCAGTGTTCACAGTAGCTAAGAAGTACACCCAGCCTAGATATCCCTTGACAGATGAACGAACAAAGAAAATGTGGTCTGTATTCACAGTGGCATTTTGTTCAGCCATACAGGAAATGAAATGGTGACTTTTCATGTGCAGGAAAAGCGACTGGACCCGGAGATCACGATGTTAAGTGAAGCAAGGCTGAGTTGGAAAAAAAGCCTGTCCTCTCTCACAAGTGAAACCTAGATTTAGGTGTGTGTGCGCGTGTGTTTGTGTGTGTGCGTGTGCGCGTGTGTGAGTGACATCAATGTAAAAGGGGAGCATTGGAGTGGAGAAACAGATCCTAAGAGGGGAGGGCGGTGGAATGCATGTGACATAAAAGCAGAAGGAAGGGGCTGCTTGATTCAGGACGGGACCGGCCAAGTGGATGGAGAAGACATATGAAAAGAGAGGATGAAGAAGAACAAGATATATTAGCATACGTGTACAAAATGCCACAGTAACCCGCTGTTTTGTATGTTAGTTTTTAAAATTAAATAAAAAGGCACACTGGGACGCATTGCAGATTCCCTTTAGGTTATTAAACAGTATACCTGCAGAAGATAACTCCTAAGTCTGTGAGGTTATCTGAACGCCCAGCGTGGTCTTAACTTCCAGCAAAGTCGTAATTTGCTCTTAGTTGTGAGCAAAGAGCACTGGACTAAAATTTTTATGCGTTCAGTTGTTTATACACCGTCTTTCCCCACACGTGTGTGCTGCCAACTTCTTTTATGCCTTTATTCATTTTGTAACCTTAACACTCAAAATCACAGCAACTCAAGCGACTAGCGCATCCGTGTGCCTGTGTGTGTGCTCGGCTTGTAATAAGACATCTAGGTACCTCTTCGCTACACATACTCTATTCTACATTCAGTAACGTATAAAATCATCAAATAATATACATAACTATTGACTCAATCAGTAAAGAGCAAAAGAAATTCTGACACCATTATAAGGAAAACTAATCTGAATGTCTGTGAGAAGGTATAGAACTCAATCTATACAACATTTTACGTTTAAAATAAAAATTCAGCTGTATAAAACCCTTGTTTGAAAATTCATTTTCTTTTGTTTTCTGAATAAAGTATTGTGGTGTTTAATTATAGTTACTTGTCAGGGAAATTCTACTTTCTTGATATTAAGAGCCTGGAAAATGCGGCAGCGATTTGAGAGGCTACGCAAGGAGAGAAAATTAAAAGGAAAGCTGAAAAGTGGCCCGAATGCGGTATTTTGACAGTAGTTTGCAGTTTGTTTGGGTGTGATGGGAGCATTGTGCGGGTGTGTGAGTGCGTGCGTGCGCATGTGCATGTGTGCGCATGCACACGCACGCACGCACATGTGTGCGCACACACACAGAGGCCAGAGTAAAAGTTGTAAGAACTGGTAGAGAAAATTCCTGGAGGACTGAGGGTGGAAGCTAATGTTAAATAGACAAGGAGTGCTAAAATAAAATTGAGTGGTATGTCTGTCATTAGTATCATTGCATAGTGTGTCAAACAGACAAGAACGTCAAGGATTTATACTGTCCTTGTGCCGAACTCACAATTGTCTGGGTCCAGTCTGTTCTTCAAGAGTTTGGAAATAAATTATAAACAAGCCTCCTCTCTTAAAAGTAAGTCCCACTGCTGACGACACCATGCAAGGCCCAGATGCCCCAGAGCTGGAACTGACACAAATGCCTCCTCTCTGAGGACTAGTTTTCATGGCCATGCAAGCTTCCAAAGGAGGAAAGCAACTAACAACCGTCCTACCCAGCTATGATGCCTATGAATCACGTCAGTGAGCAGCCTGGCCGATAACCCCAAGAGTAGAGGAGTGACAACCATGCCTCGGTGATAATCAACAACTCTCTAATTGGACTTAAGACCTTCTCAACTAGAGGGAAATTATGTCTGGTACTGGAAATCTAACTAACTACCCAGAGCCAGTGAAGCCATGGATCTACAGTTGTCACAGTCCTGAACCAGCACAATCCCTAGCGATTCTAAATAGTTGTCTTTATACCCACAGATATGTGTGGTCTCCACTCCTTGTAAGGATATCTCCTATTGCAGTGAATAGGGACCATTACAAAAAATCATATCCAATCAAAATGCAGAGTTGTAGAGCCTGGTCCCAACGGATACATCTACAACACAACTCCTGCACCTTGCACCTCGGGCTCGGGGAACATTGCAGAAGAGGGAACAGAAAGATTCTAAGAGCCAGAGGGTAAGGGAGTTTGCTGTGAGATTGTATTTCCTAGTAATGTCAGAAGCTACACTCATAATATCTCACAAGCATGCCTGCCTAAACATGAGTTAAACAAGAATAATAACACTAGGCATGCTGATGTGGACCTGGGAGAGCTAATGAGGCCTCAACTCTAGACAAAGAACTACGGCCAAATAAGAAATGCTGAGATCCAGAGAAACAGTCTTCCCCAGGGAAGAGCACACCAATTGGTTATCAAATACTAAATGGCCAACCTTGAAAACATACATACAAGTCACATTATCCAGACTGAGCAGGTTGTATTTATGTATTTAGGAGTGTGTGTATGTGTGCCTGTACTAACAGATAATGAAAAACAGAGGCCATGAATTTCAGAGAGAGACCAAGGAGGACATCTGGGAGGGGTTGGAGTTAGGAAAGGGAAGGGGGAGATGATGTACTTATAACATCAAAAAATAAAGGAAATAATTTAAAAAAATGGTCTCCTTTTGGTTTGTACCTTGTGGATTGGCCCCGTTTTACACCATTCGTCTCTATAAAATTTCAATTATGCTCCTTAAAAATGATCTGTTCTCATAATTCATGCTGGATTTTTATTTGTTTTGGTTGATATAGCCAGAAACTGATTCTCCAAATTTCTTCCTCACAGGTTAAATACCTGGTGTACTTGACCATAAAAAGCACTATGTACTTCCAAAAGCCAAGCAACAATTTCAGGACAGAATGATATGCTTTATTCCACTAATAGTTCAAGATCTAAATTCACAGACAATCAAGTTCCCAAGAAAAACTTCTTTCTAAGATGATGCGAAGAGCCTAATGAATTATTTTGACTGTAGGAAGATACTGTCACAAAACCGAATCTAAGGAACCATGTTGAGATGCCGAGGCAAGTTGATCACAAATTAAAGATAAGAAAAAAACTGCAAATATCTACTCACAAAATATATCATTTTTATGAGTTATATTTTTAGCTATTCCCCAAATTATATTTAGTAAGGGGAATCTGAAATTTCTTCTTGGTTGAGAATTTCATCCCAAGGAGAGATGCAGTCATCAATATCACCCAGGTATGCAACTTACAACAGCAGCTTGCCTGAAAAAATAGACTAATGCAATAGTGGAATAAATGTAATAGTATTTATTTTGTCTTATTGTAGTCTTCTTGAGTGGGACTGTCATAGAGCTAAAAGTGGGTTGAAGCTGGCTTGGAACCCTGCGTCATCCCAGGAGATGAGAATGGTAGGCGTTCAGCTGCTCCTCACTTTGGCCCTGGCCAGAACTCAGTTAAATATTAAATATTGCCTGCTTCCCAGAAGCAAAAGGAATGCGGCTTAGTTGGTGCTTATCTGTGCTGTAGCTGGAAGCCTAGGGATGGGTCCATTCACTGATAAGTCCTTCCTCTTTTTCCCTGTGAGAGCACACCTTATGCAGAAGGTGCCCTTGCAAGACCTTGACACTTAGACTTGAGCCCCACATGCAAATAAGGCTACCCCAATATCCTTGTCTGAGCCAGTGGATCCCAGCCCTGGGTACCAAAGACCCTCCCCTGTTTGTGGCCCTATATATGTATCCTATACTCTGCATTAAAGGGATCTCTGCTTCCACTGGAAGAAAGTCCAAAGGCCTGATTCTTTGTGTCTGGTTTGTTGGATTCTCTGCGCTGAGATTCAGATCCCTGCGGGTAGATCCGAGCCATGCCCTCCTTCCTTCCCCACTACCTCTCCTTCTTAGCTCTCCCTCTGACCTCTCTTCCTGCCTGGCCAACATGAAGGGGTAAGAGAAAAGCAGGAGAGACTGGAACACCCCTGGGGAAATCAACATTGTTACTTGTCTGTTTTTTATTTTTGTAAATTCATTTTTTATTGAAAATAAAATTTTATACTGTATATTCTGATCATGGTTTCTCCTTATCTTCTCCCAGATCCTTCCCACACATTCAACTCCAACCTTCTCTCTCTCTCTCTCTCTCTCTCTCTCTCTGTAGAAAACAAACAGGCAAATAAAAAGCAAACAAGCCAAAACAAAGTGAAGCAAACAGAAAAAAAAAAACCACCAAAGAAAAGTCACAAGAAACAAAACACACACACACACACACACACACAGCTCACCCACGTGCACATGTGCACTAATGTACACAAACACAAAACCTGTAACAACACAAAATCATAAGCTATAATATGTAAGTAAATGAACAGTAAAGTAAAAAATGCCCAAACAAAGAATTATGAGTCGGAAATCCTCCCAAAATCCTCACAAAATGAGTTCATTTTGTGTTAGCCATCTACTGCTAGAGACGAGCTCTGCCCTTGAGTGTGGTTTGTGTATGTTGTGAGACTCCATTGGAGAAAACTAATTTTTTTCTTTATTACCAGTTGGAGATAGCTTCTGGGTTAGGGCTTGCGTACACTCACCCTCTCACCACTGGGGCTCCATCTGCTCCAGACCTGTGCAGGCCCTGTGCGTGCTGCCAGTCTCTGTGGTTCATATGTGCCTGGAAGGCATTGTTTTCTTGTTTGTCTTTCTCCCTAGTGGCTCTTACACTCTTCTTGCCTCCTGTTAACTATAGCCTCCTGAGCATTGACGGGAGGGGTTTGAAGGAGACACCCCGTTTTAGGACTGAGTGTTCCAAGGTCTCCCACTCTCTGCACATTATCCAGTTCTGGGCCTCTGTATTTGTTCCCTTCTTCTTAAGGAGGAAGCTTCTCTGATGATGGCTGAATGAGACTCTGATCTATAAGTATGACAGAATACCCTTAGCAGTAATTTTATTGCTAAGTTCCGTTTGCAGACAATAGTATTTGGTTTGTCCCTAGGTCTGTGGTCCATCTAGTCTCAGGTTCTGAGCCATCCGAGCAGTGTCAGGCATGGGTTCCATCTCTTGGAGTGGCTCTTAAATCTCTTGCATAAAATCCTCCACAGCACTCTAGGTAGGAAGATCTCAATTATAAATGAGATCTTATAAACATTTCATGGGCCTGCCTGCACAGCCAAATTCAGCAGTGAGTTCAGAGAAAGGCTTTCTTTAGCCCTTACATCCACATTCAAGAGAATGCATTGGACTTAATTTCAAGTTAAGATTTATGTTTTTTTGATCTAACCAATGTCCATTTAACATGTTGTCCTTTCATTTGAAATCCTTTCTCCTTTATCTAACTAATTGTTGTTTCAAGTCATAAATTACACACCATAATTTTCCACCACTTCCTATGGTCAACCAAGATTAGATTAGCTTGCTTTCTGTGCAGTTCCATGGAGTTTTGTGTGATCATGTTGAAGTACTCTCAGCAGCTGTTGAGTCAATACTGACTTCAACTTTGATGATGATGGTCAGTATTGACTGTCAACTTGACAGGATTTAGAATCATCTAGAGGCTAGCCTACAGGCACACCACTGAGGGATTATCCAGGTTAGATTAGATTTTTTTTTTTTTAATTGGCTTAAGATAGGAATAGCACTCTAAATGTGGAATGCACTCCTCCTGTTTTGGCACTCCCCCAACCATAAAATTATTTTCATTGCTATTTCATAACTGTGATTTTTCTACTATTACAGATTGTAAGGTAAACATCTGCTGTGCAGATGGTGTCGGGCAACTTCTGTGAAAGGGTCATTCCACACCTAAGAGGTTGCGACCCACAGGTTGAGAATCACTGTCCCAGACAGTGTAAGAAGGAAGGAAGGAAGCTGAGCAGAAGCACTTTTCACCCTCTTCTTTCTGACGTCAGAGAAAATATGAATGGGTGCCTCAAGCTCCCGCTGCCTTGAACTTCCCACCGTGATGGACTGTGCTCTTGAACTGTGAGAAAAAATAAACCCTTTCTTCCTTCGACAAAGCTGCTTTCATCAGGATGTTTTACCACAGTAACAGAAAAAGAACTTAAGACACAAGATTGCTTCTAAACATCATTTTTTCTTTTTAAATATCTCCGACTCCAGCACACTGACCTTCAGTTTCCCTGGTGGCCATTTTTCAATTATTTTATGTTCATGACAGCAGTCCTGCAGGTACCCAGTGCTGCCTCCACCAACAGCTCTACACACGTTTTACAGAATCTTTGACAGTTCAGTGTAAATTGCAACCCAATTTTTCCTCTTCGTTCTCTTCTTTTGTCTCTAAAGAGATTTCGGCCTAACGTGCATCACAAATCCACCCAGTTAAGGCTGAAGCCACTTCTGTGAGAATGACAGCAGGTCCAAACGGTTGTAAAGGAAATTGTATCCATGTAACGCCGCTTTCATCCCAAAGGTAGGAGATAGTTTAGTCTCCCACAAAATACGAGCAGCTGTGCCTGGGAACACAGTCTCAGGCGGCCTCAATAGCACGTTCAAACCTGGGAATGGTTTCACGAAGTTTTGTAGGTTCAGAACACAAGAGAGGCGTAAATTACAGAAAGTTTCAAAGACACTGGTGGAAAGGTTAGATAGGCAGTCAGAGTGAAGTGGGGGAGTCTCTGCTATAGGTTTCAGTTGCTGTCTGATGACATTCTTAGCTTTTGATCTGATAAACTAATGGATTCCAAGAGGATCTAGCTGATAGTGGAAAGGAAGCTAAGTCAGAGGCAGATATGGACTATGCATACCTATTAAGGGGACTAAAGAGAGCCCAGGTTAACCTAGCCTTGGATCTGCAACATTCTGAGCTTCCGCAATCGGAGTTCTAACCACTGTGGAGTCTTTGACATAATTGTGGTCCTTGTCACTTTCTTTTCAGTGCACAGATGCGAAGCACACGACTGGACAGATCCAACTGGAACGAGCGCCTTATCCTGGCTATTCGTTCTTATGGTGTGAGGAGGCCAGAGCTTGGTCCTAAACTCAGAAGTTTGAAGAGCTGAGGACAAGGACGTGATCGGATGAGAGGCTTCTGTTTATAACAACTGCCTGGATCCAGAGGAAAGTGTTCTCATTTCCTTTAGACGAGATTTAGTTTATAGCTTGGAGCAAGGAGCCCACCAAAGTTAGCTTCCTTCCACAGAGCTTGTTGTCTTCCTAGAGTATATTCCAAACAGTGGCTCCCTTGTTGCTTATGAAAGGGAATCCTGGGCTGTGAGACTGAGAAAGAAATACAGGGCCTGAGAGGGAAAATTAGTACCTCAGATTATGAAGAAATCTGACCAATGGTTCACCAGGCTGCAGGGAATGTACACACACACACACACACACACACACACACACACACACCCCAGAAGCCACGAGAGCTGAACTGACTTTGGTGACTATCTTAGGGAACTATCTTACCTCCATGTTACTGATGTGTTTTCCTGGAGTTCGGCAGTGTCACATACGTGGAGGTCAGTGCCTGGGTGCTATGTAATTCAAGAGGTTTCATAGTTTGAAAGGTGTTTGCCCTTATTCAGTTTCTTAGGTTCAGATGCTCAGCTACTTCAACGAACATTGCTCTGTTTCAAATATAATGAAAACCCATGCCTTGTGCTCTATGACAGAAATTAGGAAGATTCTTAAATTTGACCGGCTGATGGTGCATGCAATTCAATTACTGTCCATCCAAGTGTTATTTGAGCTACATAAATTCGTTTTTTGGTAAAATTTAATAGATGAAAGGGCAGTAGAGTGTCTTCTAGTTGGAATATGTAATTAGCATCATTATTCTCCAATTAGAATTATCCACATAGCCCATCACCTTTGAAATCTGGTCTTCAGAAAGGGAAATTATTTTTAAAAAATGAAGAATAGGATTGAATAAATTTAAAAATAACTGAGATACTTGCGGGAGCTCAGCAATTCTTCAACTTAAATTTTCATGGTAAGTCATTTTTAATATAAATATTTTAAGAACACGTTTCTTGCTAAGAAATCAAATTTTGAGTCTGGAGAGATGGCTCGGCAGTTAAAAGCGCTTGCTGCTCCTCCAGAGGGCCTGGGTTTTGTCCTCAGCGCCCACAACTGCCTGTTCTTCCAGGGGATCCAGTGCCTTCTCCTGGCACACAAGTGACATATACTCAAATACACACACACACACAGACATAAATAAAAATAAATTCAGAAAATAGATGTCAAATTTCATTTAATTATATCAGCAAAACACAGGGCATCTTTCATAAAGTATTAGTGTCAAATGATACAAGATTACTGATCTGTGTGTGTATGTGTGGAACAGAGTCTATGTTACCCCGGCTGACTGGAACACTGTGTAGGCCAGGCTCAGTCTCACAGAGATCTGTCTGCCTCTGCTTACTGAGTGCTGAGATTAGAGTTGTGCACCACCACCGTCATCATCATTGCTATCATCGCGTGCGTGTGTACATGTACCTGTATGTGCATGTGTCTGTGTGCATATGTGGTGGGGAGCATGCACACCATTTCAGAGCTGAAAATGTTCAGAGGACAATTCTGTACCTCTCTCCTTCCACCTTTATGTGGGTTCCAAGGCTGGAACTCATGTGCCAGGCTTGTGAAGAAGTTCTTTACCAGCCGAGCCCTTTCCCCAACCCCAAGACATTGTTAAACCACAACAAAACAGAACAACAGAACAAAACAGCCAGAGCCTCCATCGCTGCTGCCGCCGCCGCGGTGCACAGATTTTGCTTCCCCACTACTTTCCCTTATATCCAAATAACTGCATCATCTCTGCCCGGATGAAAACACCGAACCAACCTTCCCTCTGGGACTTTCGATTTCTTCATTGAATGATTACAGTTATTTTGGAGACCAGTTACAATTTTCTTAGCTTAGCTTAGAAAGATGGAGAACAAATTATTTTTTAAAACATGAATTGTAATTTGATTTTTAAAGTCCTTTATTTTCTATACATATTAAAAAGGGCCAGCACGCAACTTAGTCTCAACTCAGGTTAGAAGACAAAGCCAGCATATTTCCATTGTAATTGTAGGTTTGCATCTGTAAACAGTTGTTTTCCTTTATTTAAAAGCCTTGCTGATGTCAGACAGTATAATTGCATAAAATCGTTGGGTCTTCCTTACAGCCTTGGCACTGGGGACAGGTGCTCACTAGCAAATAATTTTACCTCGTTTCTAACAATCAATTTTAAAGATAAGGCTAATTCGAATCTAAGTGCAAATGTTCAGTAATTAAACAAATGAATAAATAATACAAATTTACATTCACTGGCCTCCCACAGACTTCTCAATCTAATCAGGTTGACAGCCATATTAACCACAACTGCACACAAGAATCGGACTCATTTTGTGGAAAAACGCTGCATCCTTCCTCTTTGCTGGGAGAGTTTTTCTTATGTGTGTGTCTCCTGGTGTTTTGTGATCACAGCTTCGCAACATGTAGGACAGATATAGATACTTAGGCAATTCATTCCTCTTCATTTCTCATTGTTTTTGCAAAGACTAGGAATTCTAGAGCAGTGTTGAATAGTAACAGTTAAACCTTGCTCTGGCATGCTGAATAACCGCCCTCAGTAACACAGACGGGCTAACTCCCCAAATGGTCGACAGTGTTACCTTAAATTAAAAGGAGCTGTGAACTAAGTGGTTCATTCTCCTTGTAATCAAGCCGACAGTGAAGATCAATCATCACACAGATATGTGGTTTTTAGGTTCTTTTCTAGTTGTGATAAAATGCCTGATTTTGGCAATGTAAAGAATGTAGATAGGTCTTGGCTCAGGTTCAGCCTCAAGAGGCTGCAACCCACCAGGACAGGCTAGGCACCAAGGCAGAAGCTGTTGCCATCGGGGCTGATCAGGAAGCAGAGCAAGGCAGGTAGGTGCCAGCAGAGCTGCCTTTCCTTTTCCTGCCTGGGACTCCAGGCCAAGGGATGATGTGGTCTATATTCAGGGCTGGATTTATCCCTTTGGTCAATCCTTTCTGGGACGGTTGTCACAGACGCATCCCGAAATGCCCTGCGATCCTTCATTTAATCAGGGTGACAATTAAATTTAATCTTGACCGGGGTGTGGTCCGTCAAGGTTCCCACAATAGGGAACGTAGGCTGGATGATCCAGATGCAGCTCATTATCACCACACTGCTTGTAATAATAGGGTCAGGACGGCAGAGACGAAACAGGATGTTGTGTAGCTGTCTTGGTGAAGTAAGGAGAGAGCTGTTCAGTTCAGGCGTACTTCTGGCCCTCACATTGCAAGCTTGTCCTGAACCTGCACACTTCTGGTTTCTTGGCTGTAGGATAAAACTCTGTGGGAGTATTACAGCAGTGATATCATTCTCCCTCCAAATCAAATAAAACTTGATGAACATAGCAAATATTATCTTTCCATAGCTTGATTACACTTATTAGAATTAATATCCATTGAATGTTTGAAGGGGTGTGTGTGTGTGTATGTGTGTGTGTGTGTGTTTGGGGGACAGAGCTTTGCTATGCACATTGAATTTTATCAAATCTTCCTTTCTCAAATATTTTTGAACTGTGGTCAAACCCATATTGAAAAGTCCACATGGATTTCTGTCTTTATCCGATAAGACGGTGAATTACAGCTTTAAAATAAAAATCGAGAGCTTCTAAAGGTAGCGTCTGTGGGCATCCACATCTGCTGAGATGCTGTTGCCTTTTTTCCTGCGTTCTGTGGGAAAGGCGCCTTTGCTGTTCCCTCTCTGCTCCTCTCCAGCGTGGGTCTCGGCGCGCAGTCGCTGTGCCCGTCCTATCCCAGCTCTGTGCTCAGGCTTTCTTGCTGAGAGTTTGAGCTCCTTGTGGTCATTTGTTATTTCAATCAAATTATTATTGTTATTTAAATCAAAAGCTTTATTAACAAATATACTTTAGAAAAAAAGAAAAAAGGACTCATTCTAGTGTTTCTGGTCAGTGGAACGAACGGCTGTGTCTGGGTCTATCAGGTCTACCAGGGCATGCTGTAAGGGAACCAGTTTTGTCCACCTCTATTAATAGGCACGGTCATGAGCTCGAGACTTGGTATCAATCAGTTCTACGGGCTTAAAACATAGGCTGATCTCTTTGCCATAAGGTACTGCCATGAGTGATGTTCCTGCCAGAGAAAGCCCTGGATGGTGCCCGGTCTAGCGTGAGATGGATTGGACTCCCCCAGCACCACTCAGCCTGTCTTCATCATATTGAGCACCCCCTCCCCCTGCCCCCCATCATGGCCACCACAGGCCCCGAGCTCTGCACACCTCTTCCCCTCTATTAAACATAAACCTGATGTTAGGACTTCAAAGATGGAATCAAGGGGAGTGTTCACATTGGGTCTTCTTCCCAATGTGACCACACTGAACAAATCACCCTTCTCTGACTTCCATTATTTGTCTCTTTAACTGGCCTGTTGGAGATAGGTGGCTGCATTTCTCAGACCCAGGCCCCCTCCACAACCGTGCCAATATGTTTCCTGTTGAGCTTTTGTCCCAGCTTCAGGCCAGGCTCCCTGCTTCCTAGAGTGTGGGAATAACAGGATTCAAGGCTCGTGAATGGTACACTTTTGCTGTCTTTGTATTTCAAATGGTTAATGTACTCTTGTGCTGCTTGGACCCCCCGGGAGGCCTGTGCGGGAAGCTTTGTAAAGGCATTTCTAGAAGAGACTGCTTTCCACGTGTCCTCAGCTAAAGGAACTCCACAATTTTGCCAACTCGAATGCAGCATTGAGTATGTTGCAATTACATTTTTAGCAGGATGTGCTAGCCTTATATCTTTTCCTATGATCCTGTTCTTAGTAGCTACTTAAAATATCAAAAGATATAGCCAATAAAAAGTTAAAAAGAACAGAATTAAGTATTTGAGATTAAAAGATGGCAAGACTAAATTTTCTTGACGTTCTAATTTAATTTATAAATACAATTAGTGTGTTGAAGAATCGAAGAATAGTGGTTTTTTTTTTTTTTTAATCACAGCTTCTCTGTTCCGAAGGAGGACTAGAGGGCGGTGTTGCACTTACAATATGATGCAGGGAACATTTGTAACTGATAAAATCCAAATATTCTCCCCGCAGTTTCCTTTTCCCTCATTGTGTTTACTAACAAATGTACAATTTTGTATGTGAATTTGTAGTTTTTCTCTTACAATATACTAAAGATTAACACTTATTATATTGCAAAAATGTAATTAAATGAATATATTCCTCACATAAGGATGTTTTAAAGAATAGAGTGTATTAATATAATTCTTCTAATAGAGTGAATTAATATAATTCTTTTGCTGTGACCAAACTCGAAACAATTTCAGCAATTTGGGAGAAGACTGTACATTGTCCTTAACACAGCAGCTGTAAGGTACGGCACATCTCGTTACTGTACCTTTGCTGTCCAGTTAGAATTTGGACCATCAGATAAACATTTTCCAGTCCCTCCTCACCCCTTCACCAGCTTTTAGGAATGAATTCACGTTTGAAGTGAACGATGATAAAAATGATGAGAAAACGCTTTTGTTAATTAGCTTGGTTTAGCTGCCAGTTGTACATAATTGTGTACAATTGTAAAACTGTACAGTTTTAAACCATCGCTGTTGTACAATGAATATAGACGATTTTATAAGTCATTTATAAATAACAGCAATGAGAGAAAAATAGCATTAATAAAGTCGGGAAGTGACATTTATGAGTAAGGTCATACACGTTTCAGTGTTGGAAACATGTAGTTAGTAGTGTGTGCAGTTTAAAATCTAAGTGCATTTAGCTTCGCACGATGGTCTGTCTCTGTAATCAACACATCCAGACTCAGCTTGTTCCCAGCACTCACTATTTTGGATGCAGGCATTGGAAACCATTTCTGCTCAATGAAATGCAGGCTGTTAATCCGATCACTTCTCCTAACAATGAAATTTTACCAACTTAATATTTGACATGAGTTCCCATCAGTTTCCAAATCTTGTGGCACTCAAAACTTATGATTTCTTTTTTTCCCCAATCAAGTTGAATGGCCCTTTCTTTATTCTCCCCCAAAGAATACTCTGGGCTCACACAAGGTCAACCTAAAAGCCCTAAGATGGAGGGCAGAAATGCTTCTGTCATTCCAGGTTAGGTAAAGACTCCTCCCCTTGGAAGGCCCAAGCAAAGCATACTGTTAAGTGGGCACAGTTTATACAATGTGTTTCGTCACTTGCTCTTTTCTGTGTTCGTATCTGATGACTTGGTGCCTCTTTGCTTACAAACTGGGCAGCTGTTCACTGTGGTATTTTGCTTGGATGATTTCTCCAGGTGAGACTAATTTAAGTTTTACTTTGAACATGCAAAAAAACACAATTAAAAATGATAACGAGCATTAACCAGAGCAGGTCTGGACTAGAAAGTATGGCCCTTCTCTTTCTCTCTTACTCTTTACTTTTCTCCTCCTCCTCCTCCTCCTCCTCCTCCTCCTCCTCCTCCTCCTCCTTCTTCTTCTCCTCCTCCTCCTCCTTCTTCTTCCTCCTCTCCTCCTCGTTTTTCCTCCTCCTCCTCTTCTTTCTGTATGGTAAGTGTGTGAGTCCAGGCACAGGTATATGACATCATGTGAGGTCAGAAGGCCCCTCTAGTGTCAGCCCTCACTTTCCACCTCGCTTGAAGCAGAGTTTCTTTGTTGTTCACTGCCATGGACAGAGTAGCTGACCTGTCAGGTCTGAGAGATTCCCCTGCGTCTGCCTCTCATCTTGGGGTAGGAACACTGGGATTATAGAAACAATGTGTTACTTAATCCTGACTTCATGTGGGTTCTGGGATTTGAACTCAGTTCCTCATTTTACCCACTGGGGCATTTCCCCAGGCCAAGGCTTCTCACTGTAAAAGAATACCTCTTAAATATAGCCTGACTAAAGTGTATAAACAGTCTCACAATGTGTAGAAGAAAAAGGCTTAGGAGTCAGAAATGGTTCTAACATCCCTTCCTACTTAGGGCTCACTGTCTCTGTGATATTTAAAACCTTTCCACAAGCACATTTTCTGTCTCTAAATGTGAGCTATGCCATCTTCTGAAGGTCATTGTGGAGTCTAAACGTACTCACATGTATGAAATCATCTGCACCTTCTCTCATTCCTTCTTGAAAAGCCACAGTTTATTTCTGTAGTGTGTTTACCAGCTTTTCATTACTGTAACACAAAACTAAGGAGGAGGAATTGGTTTTGAATCACGGTTCCCTAGGATTGCTTCTGGGCCTGTGAAGAGGGAGAGCATTTTGGTGGGGGATGTGTGATTAGGATAAAGCATCTCACTTGATGGCCTGGAAGTATAGTCATGGAGACAGAAGGGTGCCAGAGCTTAAAAATATTCCCAGAGGACACATGTGTCCTCCACAAGGCCCCGCCTCCTAAAGTTTCTGCCACCTCCCATGAGCCCGCTGAGCTGTGAGTCCGTCAATGGATTAACCCATCCATGAATCTCCAGTCCTTGTGATCTTAACACCCCTTTTCTGAACACCTCGACACTGGGGACCACGCTTTCCACACGTGGGTCTTAGGGAGATCCTTCATATTCAAACCATAACATCTAGTCAAACACAGTTTTCTCCCAAACCATCGTCCCTCTGCACAGTTTTCAGAGGACAACAGAATGCCTGGATCTAGGTCCTCAAAACGTACAAAGTTAATGAGAATTTCTATTCTGCAGACTTGTCCTGTTCAGACTCCTGAAGCGTGGATCGTCTAGGCTTATGTTCGGTCTTAGCTTTCACCTTTTAAATCAAAAGTTTAAGTAGACACATGGTTCTACTTCCAAATGGTTCCAATCTGTGGGTGCCATGGGGTGTTTCGGCACCTGTACTCGTCGCACAATTTCTAATCGAGGTAAACAAACCTATCCCCTCCATCACTTAGCATTTCTTTGTGCTGAAGACGTGGAAATCCTCTCTCTCTCTCTGAAGTATGCAGCACACTGTTCTTGTTTGCAAATTTCTTGTACCCTACAAGAGAACTTTTCACTCAACCTCAACGTGGTCCGCGTCTATCAGCCTCACCCCGTCTTCCCGGCTGTGCTAACCACCATTCTGTTCTCCACTTGGGCCAGGTCAACCTTTTAAATTTCACAATAGGACCACAGCACACGTGTGTTTCTGTCGCTAGCCTATTTTCCCCATTGTGGTGCACTGAGCTCTCAGCAGGAGAAACTACTCACAGGAAGTGTATTCTTTCTTTTTTTAATAGAATTTTTAAAAAAAAATTTTCTCCTGCTAAGAGCTCAGTGCACCTAATTCCAGATTTCTGTCTGTGTGTCTGTTTGTCTCTACAAAATGGGATTCTTAGTGCCTCTAGTGGGATACAAGCTGCAGCATGCTCTCTGAATGATAATAATAGAGACCCATTTGGTTTGGACAGTAAGTCAACACTATCTAGAGATAGCTTCTGTAGCATTTGAGTTCCTGTGCATATAGCAGCACGTTGAAGAGACCTCTGCACTACTGATTGCAGCCCTGATCTCAATAACTAAGAGATGGAAACTGCCCGTATCTATCTGCTGATGACCGAACAAAAGCAAAGCGCTGCATATATACAATGGGCTAGTCTTCCTTCACAAAAAGGATGAACCCTGTCGTTGTGACAGGGAATTAAAGACCACAACTTCTCATATATTACATTCTAACACCCTTGCACCCCTTTCTTTATTCTTCCCTGCTCCCCACATCTCCCTATCCCCCAGATCTATCCCCCAACCTCCCATTCCCACTCTACCTCTCCCCAGGAAAGAGCAATCTTCCCAGGGTTACTGCTCAAACATGGCACAACAAGATGGAACCAGGACAGGTACAATTCCCTCCTTCAGTGTTGGACTAGGCAACCCAGTAGGGGGACAAGGGAGACAAGGATACTCAAGGGTGGGCAAAAAGTTCTGGGACACACCCCAGAAAGTGTATTTATTATGTAGAGTTGAACAGAGTGGTGGGTTATTGCATGCAGTTGACAAAGATGCAGGGTTGTTACATTTAGATAAACAAGAAGGCAGGGCTTATGGTGTACAGCTGGATTAAGGATACAGGTTCAGCTAATCTCAATAGAATTGGTCTCTGTAGGGGAACAGTCTTCAGGTCAGAAACACCCTGGGAGAGGAACCTATGGTGTACATTTTCTGCACTCATGGTCAACTCTCGAACTTGGTCCCCTGAGGAAGGCTTTACCATTTACCTTGGAGTCTCTCCCCACCCCAGGAGGACAGCTTCGCCTTTTTTCTCCATGAGTCTGAGGCTATGCAGTCCTGGATGTGGCTGTGCCTATGTTAACAACATACATTCACTCAGGAACTTCTCTGCTTCCTATGATAATACAACACACTCCAGTGCTGGTCATATTAAGTGCACCGAAGTATTTGGAGTACTCAGAATAATGTCTGATGCATGGCAAGAGGTCTAGAACTGTTAGTCCTTGTTGTCAGTAGACAAGAAGTGAGCAAGAAAAACCTGCCAAGGTGAGGAGCCTTGCACCAGCATTTGCATGATAGGAGGTAATTTTCACTTATTCAAATGTGCTTTACTGTAGAGCCTATATGGGATTCATTGGTACTTAATGCTGCATTGGAAAGGCAAATACTAATTTCATTTTGCAAACTGTAAAGCCAGACTTGGAAAAAGGCTAGTGGTCCAATGTTGCCCTTAATGATATACTTGAAGGGATGCAAAGGGATCCAGCTGAGGACAGCTTTGGGAGGGTGAAACCCTACAAAGTGTGTGGGGAAATACAGGTGAGCAATCACCCATTTGGGGATTAAGGTCACTACAGAAGTGGTGGTCAGGCTCTAGTGCACTTTAACTTAGATACTAAGGAAATGGGAAAGCTATTGGATGCCTTTGAGCATGAGAAAGAGATAATAAAATTTTATCTCATGATAACCTTGTCAGACTCACAGATAATAAAAAATTTTACAAGTAAAACAATTTGATGACAATCTCAACTTGAAACAAAACTGCACATTATTTTGTTGAGATTTCTTCTTCAAATTTCTCTGATACATGAAAAAGTTCTGTGGACCTGCCAAGCATCTGTTTCTTTCTTTACTGGAACAAAAGCTCCTAATACTGCTGATAAATCATTTGAGCTCTTCCATGAATTGCGGCTAATACAGAGCCTACATCACACCCAACCCAGCTCTGGCATGGATAAAATTATGTAGTGTGGTAAAATTGTTCCGTGGGCTTCTAGAGAGTCTTAGCTTTTGCTTTTCAAAGATTTCATTTAACTTCCTTGACATCACATGAAGAGTCTTTTGTTTGGAAATATAGAATAACTTTTCTAAAGAGAGTAAACGGCTTCCTGTATTTGTTCTTCCTCTATAGATTAATAACGTGAAAAGAAGGAATGTACACACTTGTTTGCATCTCATATAAGGTGTGAGCAGCAAGAACAATTCCTGACCCAATACTGTACTCTGAAAATAGACAGGATTGAAAGCTGCATAGACAAATCAAATGTCACTTAACTGAATAACACCTCGAGAGTCAGAATGAACTTGAGAGAGGTCATGGTACCCACTGTTGTGCTTAGATCAGATCCCAAATACATGTACACCATGGTTTTATAGGGAAGTCTAGTCCCAGGAATCAACAGCTAATAGAAGCAAGGTCATCCTGGTCTTTGTATTCTGTTGAGAAGAGAAAATAGACCCCAGAAAGGGGTGAAGATTTAGTGCCTTCCTCAAAAACCACTGTGAGCAATATATGAAACCGTCTCACATAGTTGTTATGCTGGTGTGTAGACTCACCAAGAGAGACTAGGCATTCTCGTAGGTGCAAACCCTGCTGTTCCTTAGCAGAGGGAACCACCATCATGGCAAGCACAATACTGGACAATAGCCCCTGAACATCTGAGCTCAGGTGTTTTTATTGATCCAGACTCCTTAGGTATTCTACTGATAGCACAGGCAGATAATCAGTAATCGAATATCCCCACATAAATCTGACACCTTCAGACAATACAAAACCTCAAGGCTTAGGTAGCCTTCCCCAACAGTACACAAAACAATATTTTAAACACAACTAAAAATAAACTTCTACAATAGTCTCATACATATGTTTACTCATGTCACCACCAAAGTCAGCTACCAGTGAATTATTATCAGGCATAGTAGTTTTTAATCCCATTAGCAGGGCTGGAGAGATGGCTCAGTAGCTAAGAGTCTTGCTCTTGCAGAGGACCACAATTTGGGTCCCAGCATCCACATTAGGTACTAACAATTGCCTGTTACTCCAGCTCCATGGGTACTTGCATGCAGGTGCCACATCCACAGACACACAAATATAAACAAAAAAGCGATCTTTAAGAATATCCTTCAGTATCAATACATTGACTATTGAAATACTAATACATAAACACTAATCCAGCAAATAGCTAGATCGCTTTCCTGTACTGTCTGTACATGAGACCTGCAGACCATCATGTCATGCCCAGTGTGAAGTGTGAAAGAAAGGCCTAAATGTCATAAGCCCAGAGCCACAGTTTTGTAAAGACATGTTAAGAATTAAGTCATGATAGACAAAAGAAGAGAAATCTAGAGCATGTTATCCCAAACCTGGTTAGTTTCCCACCATTGTAGACACACTTTAGTATGCTTAATCACTTTTTGATAGAACCAGAAATAGGTATTTTCACTTTTTTTTTTTTTTTACTTTTTTTAGTTTGAGTTTTTTCAAGACATGGTTTCTCTGTTGTAACTCTGGCTGTCCTGGAACTCCCTCTATAGATCAGGCTGGCCTTGAACTCACAGAGATCTGCTTGCCTCTGCCTCCTGAGTGCTGGGATTAAAGCTGTGGGCCACCACTGTATTGCTTTATTTTTTACTTTTAAATGACTTAAGTATGGCATATTCCAAAGACAGTGAGAGACAGAGAGGATGTGGCAGCTGTCCTCACCACCCAGAGTTTCAAGCAATGAAGACATGCTTGTTGAGGCCATGCTTGTTAAGGGCTGGGGAGACAGCACCGTCAGTACACGGCCTGCACTGCAAACACAAGGAGCATAAAAGTGCCTGGCAGGTAGTATAGCTCATGATCCCACACTGGGAGGTAGAGGCAGGAGGACCCTTGGGGCTCATCATCAGTCTCACCTAATTTATGAGGCTCAGATGCGGTGAGAGGTTTGTCTCAAAGGACCTAGAGTTCCTGTGGGTGACAATCAAGGCTGTCCTTTGGCTTTCTCATATCCTACACGTACATACACACACTTATATAATGCTATATATATATATATATATATATATATATATAGAGAGAGAGAGAGAGAGAGAGAGAGAGACTTTGTTAAACACAAACCAATGTGTGTGTGAGTGAGTGTGTGACAAGCTGGCTGGTCTCCACCATTGCGCCTTATGCCACCTTCATGAGGAACCATGTCTGTCCTACCTGGTGATAACTTCATATCACATGATGACCGTAGACAATGATGCTGCTTCTCCGTGCGTTTCTAAGTGCATCACACAGCACAGGTTTCCTTTAGCTTATTATAGGGTGTTTCTCCACTGGAGAGAGTATTCCATTATTGCAGTTGAGTAGTCTTTCACCTGTTGCTTTCCTTCTCTTCCCCTCCCCTTCTCTCTGCTTCTTTCTCCTCCCCTTTCCTCCCTCCTCCCCTTTCCTCCCCCCCTTCTCCCCCTCCTCTTCCCTCCCCTTCTCTCTCCATCCGTTTTCTCTCCTCCCCTTATTCCCCTTCCTCTCTGCTTCTTCCCCTCCTCCCTCCTCTTCCCCCATCTCGCCCCTATCGTTTTCCTTTCTTTTCCGTTATCCTTCTCTTTTGATTTTACACACAGGCTGCGGCCTCTCCACCACTGTCCCCATGGTACACGGATGCACACCATTGACATGCACAGTTCCTCCAAACTGCAAACACCCATTTGCAAATGCAAATTTTTTTTTTCTCAGAAACTTAGGCTTTGGGTTCTCAGATTTCAGTCTTTTAATATTCTCTATTTTGTGAGCAGGAATCCAATTAAAATTTTTTTTTTAAAGTAAATCTACCTAGTTTCTGAGCACTTTGTCTTAAAAAAGAAAAGTGTGTGTATATATGAGTGCGTGTGTGTGTGTGTGTGTGTGTGTCTGTGTGTGTGTGTGTAGGCATTCACATAGAGACCCGCGGTCCACATTGGACATCTTCCTCAATCCCTTCTCCATTTTAGATTTCCAATTACGTTTCTTCATCGGAGGACGTGCCATGGTGCAGTATGTGGAGATAAGAGGATAACTTGCTGGAGTTTGGTCTCTCTTTCTACCTTATGGGCCTTGGAGGTTATACTTAGGTTGCTGGGGTTGGTGGTAAGCACCTTCACTGTCTGAGGCACCTCGCTGGCCTTCCATGTTATTTTTTAAAACTAATTGAACCTAGAGCTCACTAATTTCCTAGGGTGGCTCACAAACAAGCCTTAACATACTTATGCATAAAAGTGTACAGAAATGCTTACAGAACCAGTGTGTAACATTTCTCCCCACTGTGGCTTTTTTTCATGGTTTAGATAAGGTGACTGGAATAAATGAAGGCTCCTTCACATTGCTTACACGCGAACAGTTTCTCTCCTGTATGGGTTCTTCCATCTATCTGACCATATGTGTATCTCCTGAAGACGCTCTCATTGACTTTATCTCCACCCTGACTTCTCTTGTGAGGCTAATCAGAAGGGAGGCTCCTAGAGGCTTTGTTACATTGTTGATTTTCATGAGGTTTCTCATTCAGAGAATTTTTAAGTACCTGAAATGATTCAGATGACTGATATTTTTCCAATGCTAAAAGATTTCTCCATACAGGTCCCTTATAATCAGATTATTTCCTTCTAGTTTTGTCTCTGAGGTACCCATCTGAGGACGAATGACCGATGATGTTTCTTACACACAAACTGCTTTCATATACTGTTACTGCAGGAAGAATGCCATTATTAACAATATTCTGCAGAATCTGCTGCTGCTTTTCATCACACTGCCCATCACATGCATATCCAGTTTCTCTCAACCACTTGAGAGCATGGAGAGCAGGCTCACAAAGCTTTCTTTTATCATCATGGTTTCTTGGTGACTATGTATTTGTAGAAAAGAGGCCTTTGTTTCACTTCAACTGAAGAAATTTCCAGAATATAAAAGTCTTTCTTTCGGTCTTTTTTTTTTTTTAATTACAAGAATGTTAAGTCCCACAGATGGATGGTATCAGAATATTGGAAGAATTGAGATGGATGTTCCTCTCTTTAGGGAAGTTTGCACCTTTGCTAAGTTGCTTCCTGTGAGTCATGTTTCTGACTTTCAGTAATTTCATGAGATATAACAGCAGTGTGGTTCTCGATAATACACTCGTTTTCCACCTCTGCTTTAGTGGAATGTGAATCAACCGCAATAAATCAAACACTTTTTCTAAGAACTACTTTTCTCTAATGGGTAATGATAGTGTTCATGTTGATCACATGGGAGAAAGAGCTTTTGCTTTTCCTAAATGTCTGAGTTCTATTTGCTTGGTCAGGTTGTAAAATGTAGGACTCTACGATGAGAAATAAGAGGATCACATTATATAAGTTAAGATTTACTATGTCCTCAGGAAATTATAATTTTATTCTGGGAAAATGTCGGATTTATATAAAATGTATAAAAATAAATTTTAGTAAATATCAATGTTTTACAACTTAACACGCCAATAAGAGGAGACTGTGAGTCTGAACAGATGCTTCATGGACTCAGTCACTGCTGCTTGGCTGTCACACGCCCTTGACCACGTCTCAGTTTTTTTTGTTTTGTTCTTTTTTTTTTTTTTTTAGTAAAATCAAACCTCAATTTGTTTCCAGCTGTTTGTTTCAAATGAATAACATTCCCTTCAGAGAGAGAGAGGAGAGAGAGAGAGAGAGTATTGATAATGATCAGAGTTCATACTCAGGTAATTCTGAGCTGTCATACAGGCTTTGAGAAATCCTAAAGTATTTTATTAGGAGATAGCATTTACCATTAATACGAAAATACTACAGAGAGGGGCTGGTGAGCGTCCTCATCGCACGGTTTCGACTTCTACAGATTTTGAACACTTAGAATCTGGAATTGAGAATATTAAGAATTTCTTCATCTGAAACACATCTTGTAATGATTAGTGCTCTACTCTGGTCATTTCTGTGTATAACTTTAGAAGCCTGTAGTTAATGTCAACACGAGCCCAGCTCTCACCTCTGAAGGAATGAGGCAGAGTTATTCTTGAGCCAAATGTAAGTGGCCATGGCCCAGGAGCATGGGTTCAGGTTGCACCCCAAGGTACATTTCACTGTAGGTGTGGTTATTTAAGGTCACATTATCTCAGAGCAAAGTAAGTCAAAAATCAGTGCACTTACCAAATACACTGGTGGGAGCCATAGGGGTGTGGGTTATGGCAAAGTAAAGAAAGTTCTAGTAGAGGATTCAGACGCTGTATGATGACACTTTAGCTTTTGGCTTGGTGAAAACTGGTGGTCTGATGAGAACTGATTTTAATGGTTGGGAAAGACACAGAGATCAGGAACGGGGGCAGGTAAAGGGTGACTTTCAAAGGGACCAAAGATAGTACAAGAAAAAATTTAGGTATAGATCTGCAACACTCTTGATTTCAGCTTTTTCATCTGAAAATGAGAGCCCATGTGAAGATCATATAGGCATTTAAACACTGCATAGCAAGCCTCAGGTGTTAGCTTCTGGGCTAGCCCATGAAAGAGATAGTATCTTTCTATGTAGCTCTGGCTGTCCTAGAACTTGCTATGTAGACAATGCTGGCCTTGAACTCACAGAGATCTGTCTATTAGTGACCTAGAGAACATGAGCTCTGACAATAGGAGGGAGGACTATTTCAACCTTTTCCTTCCTTGAATATGATTCCTCAGTCTTCCATATTGTACAGTTGAATTATAACAGCTAATCATAAATTGTTTAAAAATTATAGATAGAAAGTCAGACATATAGCATGCTTACAAGTTACACACTTGTAATGTGTGTAACTCCCCCTACTGGGGAGGCAGAGCCAGGCAAATCCCTGGTACTCATTGGGCAGCCGACCTAACCAAAACAAGAAGCTCAGGCCAGACACAGATCTGGTCTCAAAAACACAAGGTGGGTGGTATCTGTATTTTCAGAACATTTTATTTCATCTCTGTTTCATATGGTACAGAACTCTTAGGTGCTCAAGTCTTTCTGATAATTAGGTTTTTTTTTTTCAGTTCTACAGGGCAGTCTTCCTTCAGAAGCAAATAAATAAGACCAGATCTTATTATAAAGTACATACATAGAAAATTTGTTCCAGTAAACAGCTCACCTTTTCTCGTGTAAGCAATCCTAGTTAAACTTAAGGGGTCACTTGTCCTCTTGCATTCTCTCTCTCTCTCTCTCCCTTTCTCTCTCTCTCCCTCTCTCTCTCTCTCCCTCCCTCTCTCCCTCTCTCTCTCTCTCTCCTTCTCCCTCTCTCTCTCTCTCCCTTTCTCTCTCTCCCTCTCTCTCTCACACACACACCCCCACACGCACACGCGTGTGTGTGTGTGTGTGTGTGTGTGTGTGTGGGGGGGGGTTATGCAAAGGATGGGGGGCACTCACCCGCAGGCAGAGGCCAGAGAAGGGCAGGGGTATCCTGTTCTATTACTCTCTGACTTACTCACTTGAGACAGGGCCTCACTGATCCTGGAGCTAGGCTGGCAGCCATCAATTCTACTGCCCATCATGCTGTATTTTTGTTCGTTTTCTTCTGTTTTGATTTGGTGCTGGGATCTAAACTCAGGCCCTCCTGCCTGTGCAGCAAGAGCTTACCCAAGGAGCGATCTCTTCAGCACCGGCCAATGTGCTTTTTTTTTTAAATTGTTGTTGTTTTCTTTTATTGTGGTTTGGTTTTGTGTGTTTGTGTGGTGCTAATGACCATTGTTTCACTCTGCTCCTGGGAGCTGGTGGGCACGGGCTGGCCAGTTTTTCCATGGGGCTTCCTTACACTCCAGCTGACTGGAGTCGTTGCAGGTGTCCCAGTACTGCCTACCCGTGCACTGGGCTCTCTGGGAGACTTGGGCCGCCTTTCTCCTTCAGTTTTGTTAGACATTTAGTTTTCTTCACAACGCCAAGCCTCACAGCTGGATTTCTGCGCTGAATCCCAGAGAAACAAATTGGCTTGTCCTCCCAGCCCTCAACCACTAGATGGCAGCACCGGAAGCTCCGCCGTTCTTTTTGATCTTTTTTGACTCACTTTCCCCCCTGGTAACTGCAGTGAAAACGTGTATTAATACGCTTTGCTAGTATTATATCTTGAATTTCTGTGAACCCAATCTTTGTGTACGTTGTCCTTTCAGGAAACTAATGGGTGGAACTCTATTTCTCTTTTGTTGTTGCAACAATACTGACACAGGAAAGAAAAGGGTTTACCTTTGTGTGTGTGTGTGTGTGCGCGTGTGTGTGTGTGCGCGTGTGTGCGTGTGTGTGTGTGCGTGTGTGCGTGTGAATGTGTGAATGTGTGTGTGTGTGTGTGTGTGTTCTAACGATGCCAACAGTCATTTTCAAGGGATGTGAGCACACTACTTCAAGTGAGACGTCATTAATCCGAACGTTCTGGAGGCTGAAGTCCCAGCTGTTGTGCCTTCTCATGGGTCTAGGATGCTTCCACATAAAAGTCACCCGCTGAGTCTCAGCACGCCCTGGTTTGTCACTACACACCCCACACCCGCATCTTCCTTCACACGGTAGCCTCCGTGTGTCCATCTTCAAGAAATCTTCTTCTTGTAAGGGTGCTGAGACAGTGGATGGCTTAATCTTTTCTTTTCTTTTCTTTTCTTCTCTTCTCTTCTCTTCTCTTCTCTTCTCTTCTCTTCTCTTCTCTTTTCTTTTCTTTTCTATTCTTTCTTCCCTTCCCTGCCCTCCCCCCCCCTCCTGGCGTCCTCCCCTTCTTTCTCTCTCCCGCCTTCCCTCCCTCCTTCTCTTCCTCCAACCCTGTTTTTTTGGTGTTTTTGAGACAGTCTCACTATGTGACTCTGGCTGTCTTGGAACTTACTATGTAGACCAGACTGGCCTTGAAGTTACAGTGATCAGCCTGCCTCTGTCTCCTAAGTACTGTGATAAAGGCCTGAACTATGCCTGGTGTCTTTGTCTTAATTTAAGTGAAGTCACTGCATTTTCAAAGATCTGATTTCCAATCAAGGGGACATTCAACAAGGTGGATGGAAGGCACAGGGCGGGCAGGAGGGGTGTGTCGTTCAGCTCAGGAAACAATGTTATGACGGCTCAGTGGAAAGACAGGCACCATCCACTCCGGAAGCTAACTTCAGATCTAGGTAAATTCACCTCGACACTTTTCAAGGCCAGCCTTTAGAGTGGTTGGCTGAAATGCACCTGGGATTCTTTTCACCTCTTGAGTGTATTTTGGTCACGGGCTATCCATCTCTGATGAGAACTTCTTTCACCAAATGTCCCCGTTGACATTCACGGGTCACGGTAGAGACTCGTGTTCTGTGTCATTTCTTGTCTAACTAGCTCTTGAATTTGGATCACGTCTTTTTCTCTCCTCGTTAGTTCTCCAAGGAAGACTCCGCGTCAGTGCCAGGACTCCCGTTTCATATTGCACACTGTCGTATGGCTAGGTACTAGTAATTCTTTTCATGTGATTCCTTTACATTTATTTTCTTTGTCCTCTTTTGTGGAATAGTTTCTCGTATATGCATTCTGGCCTACGATCGTAGTGAAAGTTAATTTCTATTGGATATTTACACCGCTAAGTGTTCTGCTGTTGATGTGACTGGTCTTTATGACTTCAACTTTAGATATTTTTACAAACATACTGGAGTGGTTTGAATGAGAATAGTCCCCCATAGGCTCATCAATTTGAATGTTTGGTTCCTAACTGGCAGACAGTTTAGGAAGGGTTAGGAGGTGTGGCCTTGTTGGAGGAGGTGTGACATTGGGGCCCATGTCATTCCCAGTCAGTTCTCTCTGATTCATCTTTGTGGATCAGATGTAAGCTCTCAGCTACATCAGCGCCATGCTTACCTGCCTGCTGCCATGGTCCCCACTGTGACAATCATGGACTAACCCTCTGAAACTGTAAGCCTCCAATTAAATGCTTGCTTTTTTTTTGTTTGATGTCATGCTGTTTTCTTTTTCCCCACAAGATCATTTTTTTTGCTAAAATAAAATAAAAATTTCATAAAATAAGTTATTTATATACGACTAAAGAAGACACGTACCATAGGTTCTCTGATGACAGCCATAAATATCCATTAGAAGCATCAGAGAGAAACTACATAGGTTATACATGTAAAAATGAATTTTGTTTCCTTTTTCTTTGTGTCAGTCACTGAGGTTGACGTCTTGATAAACACCCTTCGAACTGCCATTGCCAGACAACGCTGACGCAAGAAACTTCCTCGCGGCATCGCTTAGATGCCACGAAACTCAAAGAACTCCCTTAGTGAACGCTGCCTTATTGCATAATGAAGGACTCCATGTGTGTACAGACAGTAGTGAAAACCTGTGTGTTAAAACTGGCAAATACGTCAAGGTATGAAACCTACCAAGCCACAAAGCAGGATGTAAGACAGAATAGTGTTTTCTTAGAAACATTTGAACTTGAGAAAAAGTTTTAGGAGGGTACAGAGAGCCTTGCCCTCTCCAAACCTTATTCTCCTATTCTCAGCATTTCATATGCCTGAGACAGAGCTTGTGCTGGTTGTGTTCCGCATTTACCTTGAGGCGTGTCTCTTGGCAAGTCGTCAAATGTCTAGAAGTCGGGGCTGTCGCAGGAAATGGTGTAGCAAGCCTGGTAAGAGGAGTGATTAAGAGCCGTGTTGTACAGAGCAGTGAGCACAGCAAATGACCTCACACTGCACTCCTTTTATACTTTTCTTTCCTTCTTCTTATTTATTCCTTTTGTCCTTTATTATGTCGGTTTAAAAAGAACCAGCTAACAGCAAAATCTTCATCTCGTAAGTAACTGTCCGATATCATCTTCATAGCTACGTCTACTTCTCCACCTATGCCTGCATCTGAACCTCCCGCCTTCATCTTTCTATAACCCACGAGCATGGTATTCACTCCCGCGGAGCGGGCTTTTCTTTTCCGTATCACCGGTGCTGTGTTTAAATTTTAGGGTAAGTTCAGGTATCTTTCGCATCATACATCAGTATTAACTCGAGGAAATATAAAAGATGGCTTGATCGTAGTATGTTCCACAAAACACTTGCATCTTCATGGTTGGCTATTAGGGTGTTAGTCTTGCGAGCTGACAGTCTGAGGAGATCTGATACCTCTTCTTTGGTTATCAGCCTGTGCTGTGCTTGTGTCTGTATACTTGGGTTTTTGTTCTGGGAATTTTTACACCCTCAGTATTAAGACATTTCTCCTAGATATACACAAGAGTGAGACTCTAAATTTTCCATGCAGATGAAAATGTATATGTATATACTTATGCTTACGTCTGTTTCATTAGCTGCTTTTGTTATTAGATTGTTACACTTCACAGCTAACCATTACACCAGCTAAATTCTGTGACTGCTTCAGAAGGGGGCCCGACCTCGGGTTAGCAGCTGGAAAGACAGTTGTCCACTCATGATCAAGATCCACGAAAGGCTATGATTTGTCTGACTCCGTTCCAAGGGAAACGAATAAGAGGAACGAAGTATAAAATACAAAAGTGACGCTCAGAGAGAAAAATAACACATTCCTAGGGAAGAGGATGCGTGGGCCATTAATGAAACCCATTTGGCTGGTGAGTAGAAAAGCTTTGACTGCTACAGAGAGAGCAGAGAGATGAGGCTGTGAGTCTCAGCCGTTAGCATCCCTGCGTTGGCTGCAAAGTGAGGTTGAAGAAAGACCATCCAGCAGTCTGTGTTCCAGAGGCTGGGTGAGGTCAATTGTGGCATCAAATTAACTTCTAGCACTTTCAGAGACCTCTTACTTGTCACGATATCATTCTGAAATAATGAAAATGCAAAATGTGGTAGAAGGTATCACAGTGCAGGGACCGGAAGGAACAGTTGCAAGGGTGAAATGGAGCCATGCAGACAGACGCATGCGTGTAGGCAGAAAGCGAGCCTAACAGGATCCCGGCTCACTGCGAATCAAAGCAAAGCTGTGAAGCAGCTCTGTTATGGTTGAGCCAACAGAAGTGATGTTCAGTGACAAATCACGGTGGTAGTCCTGTCTGTGCTGAGCTGCCTATACATTTGGGTTTTATACCTGCCTCTGCATCTAGCCTGCTAATAACAAAAATAATGAGGGCTCATGCAATATATATATTTAGAAATGATCAGAATAAATAAAAAGACATGATGAGACTATTTAATAGCCCTTTTAGAAAATCATTGCTAGTTTTCTTTGATACCACTCAGAACTTGAAAACTGATAAAGTTTTCTTACATATTTGTAGTTATTGATCTGAGAGTATATTAAAGAATTTCTGTGCTATTACATAGAAGCCCGCTGGTGTGCTTTTGTAGATTTTTTTTTTTTGTAGATCTTTTGTCCATTTTGAAGAATCTCTTGTCCATGTTTGTAACATGTATTAACTAGTCACTCAGCAAATACTGGATTGAGCCATTCTGCTCTTTGAATGTTGATGCGATTCATTATATAACACTAAAAAACCAAAAGCAAACCAAACCCACTGTCGTGCATGCCACCATTGAGCTCACCAGAAACATTTTCCAAGCTCAGCAGTCAAGCTAATGGCGGTGCATAAAACTTTCTAACATTTTAGTTTTTCCTCAAGACTGGAATCCTACTGTTGATGCTGTCTTTTAAATGGCCAACACATTCTATTTATTTATAATAAAATATCTGCCAAACACTGGTCTAGACAACTGTATTCATCAATCGTTCTTTCCAGTAAAGCTCGTGTTTCATGAAAAGGGTTGATGGTTCGGCTCACGGTACCTTCCCTTAGAACAGCCTGCATAGCTGAATATCTGGCAGAAGGCTTTTTCGTGTGAAGCCCATTCCATAGCTCTACCATTTAAAAACATATACTTGAAGTCCAAAATTGGATAAAGTAGATGTTTTCCCTGCTTCTTAAAAATGTAACTTTTCTCCTTCACGGCAGTTCAGACATGTCTGTCTATTTGACGTTTCACCGCTTCCACCACACACTGGACATCACGGGTGATATAGTACTACAGGGTCAGGTACTGTTTTCTCTTATTTTTGTGGTAGCTAACATTAAAAAAAAAAAAAGAAATCGGATTAGCTTTTCGGAACACATGTGAAAAGCTAAACTATCTGCCGGGGTACCTGAACTACCAGAACTCACTTCCCAAATTCTTGTGCCTTCTTAAAATTTCATTTGTGTGCTTCAGTTGTTCCGGTTGGATGTGCACAGGTGTGAGCAATTGTTCTGATATAGCTGGATCCCAGTTCCCTCTCCCAACACCTTTGGTCCTATCGTTGATGCTGTCTTTCTAATGGCAGACGCCCTCCTGCTTTCAGACAGGACTCATGTTACTCCTATTAATCCGCACATCTCCTCTGTTGAGGTTCCTCTTCTCTAGGGCCTGTCTCATAGATTCCTGCTGCTTCATTAACCTTATAAGCTGACTTCTATGAGGCTCCAAACTTTCCCTCCTTCCCTGCCTTCTACCCATCCACCTTCCTCCCCTCCCTCCCATAATGCCCTTGTATTATGAATCTACTCAGATTAATCTATTGATTGGATCAGAAGCCCCAGAATCCACCCCTTTCTAAAGGCCCACCAGCTGTCAATGAAGCCGCCAATACACGAGCCTCTGAGGGGCACTCCATATTCACGCCACGGGAGTTAGAAATAGCAAAAGAAGCTCAAGTGTCTTAAACAAGACCTTGATTTGTATGATTTCAATTTTTGTTCAAAAATTGTAAAAGACCATAAAACATTAAAAAGCACCATGATAAAAACACAAAAAAGCTTAGAATTTTTGGTTTCATGAACTATTGTGAGGGAATCAGCCATTGTATTCCTTAGAACTTGTGTGGGCTGTATTAATGTAGATCCATGAAAAACGATACGCTTCACTTATTTATTAAAATAATCTCACCTCTGGAAGTAGCCATCAGGAACTTGTACAGGTATGTTGTACACAAAGCCATTTATTTTGATTTGAGATAAATTAATTGCCTAAGATACAGACCTATTTGATTTGAAGAGATAAATTAATCTCTTCTCCACAAATGTGATGAGTGTTTCACCTGGCATTTATTCATAAGGTAGCAGCATAATTTGTGAAAGAAAAAAAAAAGTAGGTGGACTCTTCAGGAAAACCAAATACATGCTATTCTAATTGAGAGAAAAAAATTCACCCAGTAATTTTAGAGATTTAATTCTTTTGAAACATCTTGAGGAGGAGACTTAATTAAAAAAAAAAACAAAAAACGGACTTTCTTCCACGCTGTTTGAGTTAGAATAAAGACCCTTAACTGCTAGATTTATGGGCTTAACACTCAGGATGCATTAGATGCTCGGAAGCACTCTGCTTTATTGTCACACATGCATTCTAGCTTGTGCTGAAGAATACAGATTCCACTTAATCATATCAACAGCTCCTTTTTTTGTATTTAAGTTGGCATTGCTTACATGTTTCTCGCAGTGAGTTTCAGACTTCAAAGTGATGCATTGCCACACTAGCAGTTTGCACTTACTCTTAGAAGTTTACAGTTTCTTGCAAACAAAAGCATCAGCCATCTGTATGAAACGTAGATCATAAACACTCCACATTCTTCATCGTTCACAGCCAAACTCATCCATAAATGAATGACTTTGTGGAACAACATTTATTTACCAAAAAGCCTTTCTATGATGCATTAGGTCAATTCTGTTATCAAAAATAACCATAAACATTTTCAGAATGACAAATTTTTTTTTTCTCACAATTTAGTTGAACATTTGCTGGTCCTAAATTTTCTCCCAGAGTAATCTTTTGTTTATAAACTACAGCTCATTGGAAAGATGTAGAATGCACAGTGAGGGTCTTCTAAGCATGACCCCTACTCAAATTATGGTTTGAAAAACTTTATGGTTATTGCTCAGTGTTGAGGTATTACCCCGACAGCTAGCCACCGTGGATCTGCAGTCATGTGAGTGTGCTTCAGTCTGGAGGTATCGCCCTCCTCGCAGATAGTCACCATAGACCTGAGTCACATCTGCAGTGTGTCAGTGTGATGCCGGAGGTATTCCCCCCCTCACCCCGCCACCAAGCCTGTCCTCATAGATCTGCGGTCATGGCCGTGTGTTTTCTCCTAATGTTTACCTGATAATGTTAGTTAAAATTTCTCTAAGAAATCAACTAACTACCTCATTTCTAGAAATGTTCACACAATTAAAAAATATTTAAAAGTACATACATGCAGGGCTCAGCTGTTAAGAGCCCTTGCTGCTTTTCCAGAAGGTCTGCCTGAGTTCATTCCCTAGCGCCCACAGTGGATCGCTCACAACTGCCTGCCACTCCAGCTCCAGGGGATCCAGTTCTCTTTTCTGGTCTCCATGGCCACCCCACACACATGACGTATACTCTCGCATACACACCACACACGCGTACATAACTATAACTTCAAAAAACTTAAGTACACACAGTTAAAAACAAACTTTAATGCTCAAGGTTTGTGTATGAGGGCCGGTCAATGGCACGCCCCCTGGAGTGGATATGGATCCCCCAGAAAGAGAAGAGAGTAACTGGTGGCTTCCAGTCCTGGAAACAGGCCACATTCGTTTCACGGAGCCAAGCCTATTCACAATGAATGGTTGGCTTGAGGCATGGCCCCAAATGCGGGTGATCTGGGGCTGAGGATGGAGGGGAAATTACTTCAAAATAGGGCATAAGATGGTGACAAAAACATGCAAAAGCCTTGCCTTCATGTGGTTTCCATTGCACTTGAGGAAGAAAGGTCATCAACGGGTCACATAAACTATGTCCAGTGATGGCAGTCTATGAAGTTTGTGCTCACTGCACAAGTATGAGGACCCATGTAAGGCTAGTGCCACGTAACTCTGGGCACAGTGCGAGCGTCTATCATCCCCGTGCTCCAAAGGTGAGACAGAAGGCACAGAGAGGGCAATACCAGGAAACTCACAGCCAGCTCGCTACGAATCTGTGACTAAGAGAGCCTGCTTCAAATGAGGTAGAATGTGGGGACCTGCTCCCAGTGATATTCTCTGACATCCACACGTGCCGTGTGGTGTGTTTGTGCCTGCTTTCACATGCACCAATGAGTATGTGCATGCGCACACATATACATACACACAAACTTGTACACACATACACACCCATGTGCTCATGTACATACACATATACACATACACACATATGGAAAGAGGTTTTTAAGGTTCTGACTTTTGTCCTTTAACAGATATACTGGAATAACGTCCCAGCGTCTGAATCGCGTTTCCTGGCGTGTAGCTCACATTGAAGGACAAACGTTATCTGCTCAGAGGCTCTCAATTTTTGGTTTAGAACTCTAGTCTTCCCTCAAGAGACATTCAGAAAAAGAAAAAAAAAAAACATCTAGAATAAACTAGAACTGCCAATGCATTTTATTTTACTGTGTCATCACTTTAACGTGTTTTACGGAAAAAGCATTTTCCAATTTATTACAGTGCTTTTCTCTGCACGATAACACGGAATATACAAACAGCTAGCTTCCTCAAGTAAATCTGTCTTTCCAAACAGGAATGTTAAAAGCTGTCTATGAGGACACATGTTTTGTCACAGCCTGCCTGAACCTATACTGCTGTTCTTCTTGTGACTTCTCTCATCTCATAATATCGTATCAACCATAATACTGTTTCAAAAAACAATGACTTAAACACGCTTCTAAGAAACCTAGTTTGTTTTATTATTAACAGCGTAACAGGCCAAATTATAATAAAAAATATAATAAAAAAGATTAAATAGGCCAAGGAAGCAAGCACTGTGTGCTTTCATTTTCTTTCCTGGTCCTTGTAAATTCCACTTAAACATTTTATCAGAACCAAGCTCACTTGCGAGTCTCTAACCTCAGACTTTGTGCTTCATGGCTCCCAGGTGCTTGGAGATAGACTTTCTAATAAGTGAGGAATCAGCCAGTAGTGGTGATGAAGTCTGCTGGATCTCAGGCCGTGTTATTATTTCACAGCAGGCGAGCATCACGCTCATAATACCAGATAATTAGATTCAGTTTTCCATGTACAGGAGTATCATAGTCAGAATTTCTTAGCATAAAGTCATCTAAAATATCATATGTAGAGTCCTGAAAAGATGCTAGGTACTCCATTTTATCTGATTTATTCTATACAACATAAGGTCATGCATACATATGTATATGCATATATATTAATGTCTTTGCTATTTTCATTTGTCTAGAGAAATCTAGATCTCCAGATAGGCCATACATTTCAAAGGCACATGATAATAAAAGAAGGCAGAATTCATGCCCTGTGTTCAGCTGCCAGGCTCCCGCTGGGTACCACTGGGCCAGCGGTGTCTGGTAACAGAGGTGGTGTGCCCTGCAATGAGAATTCTGAGGAGGCAGAGGGCAGGAAGCTACAGGAACTTCCTGAGGCTACCTCAGCTACAGTGCTAGCCAGCGGCAAAACTCTGCAGAGCTTTAGACACAGCTAAGTTCTTCCTTGACAAACATGGAGGGCCATTATTCTGAACAGTCTGAAGACATGTGTGCAGTTTTCACCTGCCGATCTGATGGCTGGCAGCAAATGAAAAGAACCAATGATTTTAACGCTGATGATGCAACCAGATTGCATTTCCCCTTTTAAAGTCTGGACAGATAAACAAACTACTTAGGTGTTTGGCTCAGCACAGGAAATAGCACAGCTCAGACTAATGATCTACATTTCTAAACTTTTAGTTGTCCTTGAATAGTAAAATTCAGCTCCTTTTACCTAGTTTTAAATTTTAAAGAAGGATCTCATAATAAGTTAGAGGTCAAGGATTAATTTTTTTACTGAGGACTGAGGTAATGAAGATGGTAGTAATTGTATCATTTCATTGTTATTCATTTTCTTAAATCATTATTGCTTTAAAGTGATAGAAATAATCATGATAAGCGAAATCAAGTTAAAGACATCCAATTAACAATTCCAATGTGATAACAATAGGCTGGTATTAAATAAACATACAATTAAATCTTGACAACAAGCAGGAATGGTCCCTTGAAGAATTTCCTTCCCACTACAATGTGTGTAATTATGCCTAAAGTATCCTGTTTGTAAGCTTGTGCTTAGACTGAAAGATAAAAAGATTAGTAATCAGGATTGACTCGTTTAGCTAGCCTAAATGATGGCACACACATGTAATCGCAGCACTCCTGAGGCTGAGACACAGGAATCCAGGCCAACCTGCACTGTATATATATATATAGAGAGAGAGACCCTGTCTTCACACAAAACAAAACAAACAAGAACAACAAAAAGCATGGCTACTTTTAAAAGCACAAGGCTCCTGAGACACACCTACGCCAAAGCAATGGCAGGCCAATTCAGTCTCCAGTGACTAAAGACAATAAAGATGAACTTGGCACCAGCAGGCAGACTTGTTTAGTGAATTGTTCAAAAACAGTAATTGTGCAGAAAGAGAACTGGCTCCTCACAATGACTGCCAGTGCCAATGAAATTATTAGCAGGCAGGAAATCTCTCTTATGCTGTTAGTGCAAATGATACCTGCTTCATACTCTATGAATGTCCTACACAGTTTCACTATAGCGCCTACTCCCCTCCCCCCAGTGACCGGCAATGGGATCCAGTGAAACTAAAATTAGAAACTTGAGCAGAAGATGTGCTTTCCTCCCTCCCATTCCTCTTCCCACCGTCTTTCATTCCCCTCCATCCCCTTTCATCCCCTTCATTTCCCTTCATCCCTTATCCCCCTCCCCTGCCTCCTCCTTCTTTTACAGAAGAGAGAAAGTGAAGAACAATTACAGAAGGAAAACCAAGGCTGGACGATTTGAAAGGCAGCAAGGAAATCCGAGACCAGGGCCACATCATCACAGACAAATGAATGAACCAGGCTTTCCAAAATTGAGGCAAATCTTACCTCTGGAAGGAAGCCTTTTATACTGACTCTTGAGAACAGGAGCCATCTTTGTGTGTTTACTTATTTTTAAGGATGTTGGTGATCCAGACTTCTGCTATAAGCAGTCAGAGGCAGAGTCTGATTAGTTTAGCAAATGAAAATTCTCACTGCCAGAGAAATCAAGGGACTTGTTTTTCATAGCTAACAGTAGTTCTGACATCGGAATCCAGATCTATGTCTTTAATGTCTAGTATTCTGTCCATCATTGTGCATAAATTGAATGCGGTCATTCTGAGGAAATGTAGGTTTTGCTGAGCATAAGAATAGGCCTGTATTCGGGGTTAAGGACAATTGTATGATCACAGGTAAGTCGGCCTGAAAATGGGAAGCAACTCACTGAGAAGCCAATACATCAAAAGGGATTCAGGGGAGAGCTGGGGACTGTTTCCTATTGTCTCTGATTTGCTGAGATCAGATTTACATCTGTTGTCTGAACTTCACAACTACATAATACTGAACTCCCACTGCCGCTCTTCCACTTGGGTTTTCTATGAGGACAAAAGGATGTCACAGCAATTAAGAATGGATATTTCTCCAAGTTCTGCAAGATCCAGTTATTGCCAGCTGTGCAGAAAGAGAAAGAATCCCTAGGGGTATTTTTATTGATCATCACTTTACCAGTGATCTAAGAAGGAAAAATTGTTCCTGGCCAATTGAGGGCCGCACTGTACTTGACTTTCGTTGCCCTGTATGAAATACAGTATTTAACTTTTGACAATATTTCCTACCAACCTTGCTCAAGGTACAAAATAAAAGACTTGATACCTCGTGTTTTCTTGATTTCTGGCAAAATTGGGAGGGCTTCAAATGGCCCAGTCATAAGTTCCCTTCCCAGCTCTGCCTCCAAGACCACAGACCCCCAGATGCCCTCCTATCAGACAGTAGTAGGTTCCATTCCCTGCCAGAATGAGGAATTATTCACACAAGCCAGTCACATCATTGAAGAAAGAAGGGTTGTCCCCACTCTGTTGACCTTTTAAATCAGTGGTTCGCAACCTTGCTAACCCTGAGACCCTTTAATGCAGTTCCTCATGTTGTGGTGACCCCCAACCATAAAATTATTTTCGTTGCTACTTCATGATTGTAATTTTGCTACTGTTATGCATCATAATGTAAACATCTGATATGCAGATGGTCTTAGGAGACCTCTGTGAAAGGGTCATTCCACTTCTAAAGGGGTCGTGACCCACAGGTTGAGAACCACTGTTTTAGCTCCTCCTCCTATAACCTGGCTTGTTCAGTCTGTTCCTGGTGTAGCTCTTCAGGGAAGGCTATGTCCTTCTCCCCCAGACTCCAGTATACGTGTGACTCACAAAATGCTGTCAGTCTTGTCTAGTCCATTTTCAATTTCATGTGTACAAAAATCCCAGAACAGTGTATCGGCCTCTCCAACCAATGAGATCTACAGAAGTCGGTTAAAACCTATCACGTATAAAGTAATCCTCTAATCAGTTCCCTACCTCTTTGGGACACGGCGATCATTAACAGAATACTCACAAGTGGCCATGAAGAAGCCGGCGCCACTGCCCCACCCTCCCCCACACCTCCCTTAGGGCACCCCAGCAATACATAAATTCACTCCCTTCTTCAGCTCTTCATGTTTATAGACTGTAGTGACTTCAGACCTTTTATGCCTACCATTGAATAGATATGTTCTGTCTTTCAAATTGTTCTACAATAATCTGGGCTTTACCATCTCTTCTACATTACAATAAATGAGTTTTAAGTTTATCTGTATAGCATAGTTTCAGTAGAAACATTTGAATCATTGTATAAAATAAATAACTTAGCTCTCAGCAAATATTTATGAAACATCTCTATACTTTTCCAAAATGCTAAAATAACAAAAGCTCAGCAAATGAATCAACAGCACATCACGCGCTATTAAAATACATACGTATAGCAGCATCGCATGTGAATTACTGAGTTGTCTTCAGAACAACACACAACAAATCCTCAATTCATGCCTGCCACTGCACACAGTATACTTTTGTTAGTCACTTACAATATCTTGGAGATTCATTTTGATTTCCTTTTTAAAATATGCATTTATTTGTTTATTTTTATGTGCGTGCGAGAGGAGGGGGAGTGCGCCTGTGGAAGTCAGAAGGGTGTGCGGGATCCTCTGGAACTGGAGTTGCAGGCGGCTGTGACCCTCCGCTTGGGTGGAACCCAGGTCCTCTGCAAGTCAGTGAGTGCTCTTCGCTGCTGAGCCATCTCTGTTGTCCCTCTTTTATATTTTCTAATGTCCTAAGTATTTATTAAGTTCAGCTGAGATGAGTGTTTTCCCCACCAGTTATCAAGTCGCTGCATCTATTCAAATAATAACTTTGCCATGTATTAGTTTATTCTCCCAAAGGTTGATTTCCCTGATATTAAGTTGGGAACATAATAGTGTATCTGTATCTAGAGGTCACAGTGGGAGTTATGGGTAGAGCGTATGTGAAACATTGAACACATTGCTTACCACAGCTCAGAGAACAACGCACGTAAACCATTAATAATAAATTGGCATCATTGCACTGACCTTTTTCTCTTCAGTAATTCATTATACATCATAATCATGCTGTCATATAGGCTCCTATGGGCCAGAGAAAAATACCCTTAAGTTTCCAATTTCCTACATGAAACAATGTATATTTGCTCCATCTATATTTGTGTCCCACAGCAGAGGTTCTCAGCTGCAATAGTGCCAACTGTATGGAATACGGAATGTTAATGTATCCACTAGTCCTTGGGTTAGACTTTGCCAAGACTGGAAATATGATACCAATATGTTCTAATTATTGTTTATGCCTCTCATTTGCTCAGAGGAATAAGAGACACTATGTACTCATAGGTTGACATAACTCACATTCTAGATGAAAATCTTATTCTTAATATAATTTTATTATTTTTTTTACTCTTTCATTTTGTGTCGTTACATTTTATTGCCGTGTAATGAATACAAACTAGCATTCTGTCTGAGTTCTATAAGACACAAGCCAACAACTCTCTGTCAAGATGTTGTTTGAAACAACAACAATAACACCTCAAACAGAACTTACTTTCCTGGTCACAACTGGTGGCAACAGTCCTGAGTAGTGAGATCACATAATCAAGGTTCTAACCAGGAGAATATTAAAAGATGAAACAAAAAAAAAAGTTGAAAACCAAATGAGAAGTGTATTAATTTCTTTTCTATTGCTGTGATTAAACACCATAACCAAGGCAATTTATAGAAGGAAGTGTTTACTGGGGTTAAGGGTCTAGAAGCGCGAGAGTATGTCACCATCACATCAGGGAAGCATGGCAGTAGGCAGGGATGGCGGCTGGAGCAGTAAGCAGGGGGCAAACTGGGAATGGTGCATAGCTTTTGAAACTTCAAACCTCACCCACTGTGACATACTTCCCAACGTCCCCAAACACCACCACCATCCGGGACGGAGCAGTCAAATGCTAGAGCCTATGGGGGACTTTCTCATTCAAACCACTACAAGAAGCATTGTTACATGACTGTAGAAATCACTTCCATCTGACTAAACCCTGATTGTTCTGTCACTCTTAGGAGTAATGATCAGGGCTGGAAAGAGGACTCAGCGGGCAAGAGAACTTTCTGCTCTCAAAGAGTACTGGAGTTCAGGTCCCAGACCCCATGACTGGTGACCCACAACTATCTTTAACTCCAGCTCCAGAGGATCTGACGCCCTCTTCTGGACTCTGTGTGCATTACAGCCACACGCCTATACCCCACCACAAACCCAGACCATTAATGTTATTAAAAAGATTTTTTTAGTCTTAAAATCTGCAGCACCTAGAACCCCAGAAGATACTGATAAAACAAATCACACTCTCTCCTCAGAACAACACACTGAACTGTGGCCCAGTTCAAGTGGGTCATGTGCCTGCAGGCTAGAGACATGGTGTGAGCAACGACACACCTTGAGGAACTCTTTGCTCAAATGTGGATGTCTGTGTTTTGCCTTACACTGTCAGAATTTTTAAAGTGCGATGTTTGTATTCATGCCATGAAAAGAACTCCAGATCAAGTCATGGACCAGTCAGGTTCTGACATCTTATATTCGAGGTAATGAATGCATTCATCTGGTTCTCTACTACCATGACTTTGTTTTGTTAGTTTCTTTAGGCATGAAATTATTTTCTAGATCATTTTGTGACAAAACAATGCACAAGTTAGATACAAGAACAATTATTCTGGTTAAAAAATGATTTGCATCTCATCAACAACTCCCACTTTTTCCTGCAGCTTAGTGAATTCTATGGCCCTTCAAGATCCTTAGGGTCCATGGGACACCATGGCAAATCCATAATCAGTGCTTCAGCTACAAATTAACAGACATTGCCAGAAGCCTGCACGAGCAGCATCTAAGTACTTTCCTACAGGGGCACTAATGTTACAGCTCAAAATCAGATTAGACTTCACCATGGAAACGGAAATCAGTTTTCACTGATGTAACTTCCAAAAAAGCTGTTTAGGACACTGCCTGACGCACCACCCAGGGGACCTAAGCAAGAAATTTCCCTTCTGAATTAATAATAGAAATGATGCATCTCCTGTGTAGACTTGGCCTTTTCTGTCTTGCTGGTCAATGAACATTATGTGGGGTGGGGTGGGGAGACCCTTTCAGGAAACTGTATTGTGCATGGAATCTCCAACCTCCAGCAACTCAATTAAGTGAGAGAATACTTTAAGAAAGTTAATTTCAAAACAGGGCAATAACTTTAGCGCTAGAGATATAGACAGCTAGGTTGCTATGGAGACAAGTAAATAAGTTGTATAAGTAATTAGATTTCCATTTTCCCCATAGTTAGTGGAAGATAAGGGCTAAATTCTATGCTCAGCTGGGGGAACAGTGTCAACATTTGCCAAAGCTTTATTTGCTTCTTTGTTCCGCAACCCTCATTCACTGTTTTATACCTCTCAGAGCACCATTTGCACATAAGCCTTATTTCTGTTAAGAGAAACAGAGGTTAAAGGATTACACTAGAAACGTACAATTTATAAAATCTCACACCAAATATCGCACGCTTTTTAAAAATTATTTTTAATTATAGGATAACATGGGAAACGCAAGACTGTTTAACTGGTGATTTTTAAATCCCATAAACAAATGTTCTAAATCAGAAAGTTACAAAATATAGAAAACAAAAGTTGAGAAACTGAACGAGAAGCCCTATGTATAATTTATAGAACCTGTTGACTGCGAGAATGGTGAGCGATGTGACCCGGAACTTCATTTCTCTAAAAGGACCCAGGCAATGGACGTGATGGAGCGAAAGGCACCATGTTCTTCGCAGCGGATCCCGCCTAGTTTTAAAGAGCTGCATGAAAGCTCGTTAACGGTGTGATCCTTGCTATTCTGGTGCAAGCATGCCTTGTTCGCTCACATTATAATTTCTATGGTTGCTTAGCACTATCACAACAGGTCTACTGCTCCCCTCGTGGAAAAAGTTTGGGCAGGATTTCACAGAAGATGCTCACAGGTTACCACTTGCTTTCTTATGGAGGCATGAGCTGAGGGTAACGTGTTCTCTGACCAGTGTGACAACTCACACTGGTGTGCCCTCTCCCACCCTGTCTTGGGTGCTTGGTAAGATGAAACAAATCTAACCAGCCTTAACAAATGTAAACCCTATAATCTGAGTCTCTTTATTATTATTTGTTTGTTTTTCTTCTCTCACATAGTACATCCTGACACCCCTCATCCTCTCCCTCCACTCCTCCCAGCTCCCCCTTCTCCCTCTCCCCCAGATATACCCCACCCGGCTTCTGCCCAGGAAAAAGCAGTCCTCCCAGGGTTACCAGGGCACAACAATTTGGAATAGGGTCAGGCACTAGGGACTAATCCCTGCTTCAGGGGTTGACTAGGCAACCCAGCAGGAAAAGAGTCCCATGGGCAGGCAAAAGGGTCAGAGACATTCCAGTCTGTATGAGTTCTGCAAGAGCACCAAGCCACACAACCTCAAGGCATATTTGTGGGATCCTACAGGTTCCATGTCTGCCACATCAGGCTCTATGAGCCCCTCTCCTGGTGTCTTCTGCCCCTCTAGTCCCCACAATCCCTCCTCCCCTCTTCCGTGGGGTTCCCTGAGCTCTGCACAATGTTTGGCTCTGGGCCTCTGCATCTGTTCCCATCAGCTGCCAGAGGAAGCCTCTCTGATGATTGGGCTAGGCACTGATCTATGAGCAGAGCAGGATACCATTAGAAATCATCTCCTGGCTATCCAGTCTCTAGTTTCTGGCTTGCCCTACAGAATCAGGCATGAATTCCCTCCTTTGGCATAGGGTTCTGCCCGTACTTTGTACCAGTAGATTCTGTAGGTGGAACATGTGGTGGCTGGGATGGTGTCTCAGTCTCATCACTGGAAGCCGTGTCTGGTTACAGAAGATAGCCTGTTCAGGCTCCCTATCCTCGATTACTAGAGGTCCTAGCTAGGGTCTCCTTCGTTGATTCCAGTGAGTTTCCTCCTGCACTAGGTCTCCTGATTCCCCCCAAATGTCCTCCAGTTCCAATCATCTCTTCATATATTCTCTCCACCTGCCCCCAACCTGGTCCCTTCTCTCCCCATTCCAGTCCTCCCCCAGCTCACCTGCACCATTTGTTCTATTTTCCCTTTACCAGGAGATCCCTGTGTCCCCACTGAGGCCCTCCTTGTTGCACAGTCTCTCTGGTCTGTGGATTGCAGCCCCTTTGTCCTTTGCTTAACAGCTAATATTCACATATAAGCGAGTACATACCATGTTTGTCTCTCTGAGCCTGGGTTACTTCACTGAGAATGATTTTTTTCTAATTCCATTCACTTGCCTGAAAAATTCATGCAATCATTTTTTAAATAGCGGAATAGTACTCCATTGTGTAAATGTACCACAATTTCTTTATCCATGCTTCAGCTGAGGGGCATCTAGGTTGTTCCCAATTTTTGACCATTATGAACAAAGCTGCTATGAACATAGTTGAGCAAGTGTCCTGGTGGATGGAATGTCCTTTGGGTATATGCCAGGAGTGGTATAGGTGGGTCTTGAGGTAGGTCGATTTCCAATTTCCTAAGGAATTGCCATATTGATTTCCACAGTGGCTGTACAAGTTTGCACTCCCACCAGCAGTGAAGGAGTGCTCCCCTTGCTCCACATCCTCGCGAGCATGATCTGTCATTTGTGTTATTGATCTCACACATTCTGACAGGTGTAAGATGGAATCTCAAAGCAGTTTTGATTTGCGTTTCCCGGATGGCTAAGGATGTTGAGTTCTTTATGTGCTTTTTTTCAGCCATTTGAGATTTCTCTATTGAGAATATTTGTTTAGATCTGTACCCCATTTTTAATTGGATTATTTGTTTTGTTGATATCTAGTTTCTTGAGTTCTTTATAGATTTTGGATATTAGCCCTCTATCAGAAGTGGAGTTGGTGAATATGTTTTCCCATTCTGTAGACTGCCATTTTGTCTTACTGACAGTTGTCCTTTGCCTTACAGAAGCTTTTCGGTTTCATGAGGTCCCATTTACTAATTGTTGATCTTAGTGCCTGAGCTATTGGTGTTCTGTTCAGGAAGTTGTTCAAGGCTATTCCCCACTGAGTTTCTCCTTTGGGAGTGTTCTAACTAGCTAACTTCAAAACAGATTGCCTTTCTCCCCTTACTTCTCTTTCTGCAGAGCAGTGAATGACAAAGTGAATGACGGTATGTCTCTTCTGTTTTATTTTCCATTCTCCCTCTACCATTTGTCTAATAGTGTGAGGAGTGGAGGCCAGAGGACAACTGTTGGGAGTTGGTCCTCACCTCCATTATTGAAGCAGTTTCTCTCTGGTTGTTTCAGCCTTGCTGAGAACCTAGACTAGCTGGCCTCCTGAACTTCCAGTCAACTCTCCTGTCTCGGACCACATCTCACCACGGGAGTGCTGAGATTACAGATGCATGCCTGGACATCTAGTGTTTTACATGGCTTTTGAGGATCAGACTCAGTTCACCAGGCTTGGGAGGCAAGAGTTTTAACTATTGGATCATCCCACAAGCCCTCTTTCTCTCTTTGAAAAGAAGTTTTCAGGTAGCCCTCGAGCTGGCTTTTGAATTCACTATACAGCTATGTCTGGTCTTAAGTTCTCAATTCTTCTGCATACACCAGACATGTACTGCTACTCCTTATTCTATGAAAGCCTAGGGACTGACCCCAGAGCTTCGTGAACACTAGGCAAACACTCTATAAACCAAGCTACATCTTAAGATGTCATTATTCATTCTCTTACGGTTAGATTCATCAGGAAGGTGGCTCTGTGAAGTCGTGAGTATAATGAACATTGACAGAGGTCCTAGATCTGCCACTCCTGCTGCTAAGTGACCTCTCCAGCAAGATACTTATCTACTCTGTGTCTGTTTTCTTAGCAACAAAATGGGCAACCTAATGAGAGTTATTGAAGGAATTTAATGTGCTTTTTAAAAACATGGAGTGCTTAAAGGGATAGATCCAAGGACTTAATGCTATGACTACTACCATCTTTGTCGTTGGTACCGTTGTGTTATGATGACCACTAATATCAATACAGTATGCATTGATGTCATTCACCAGAAACTTGCCTGGGTTACATGCTGCTGAATGACAAAGACTTCTAGCTGCCATTTCTAAGACTTCCCTGTGCTGTGTATGCTGTTGTCTCAATCTAGCATTCAGTTGAAGAATTCCTTTCTTTCATCTTTTAGGGTCTCAGAGTATTTGTAAAATAATTTATAGACTCCAACAGTAAACTGTAGTTTGCTTCTCCATAATAAATATTGATTAAATAATGCAGGGTTCATTTCTTTGTGAATAAAGTCACAGCCAGGCCTCATGGCACAGGACAGTGATCTGAACAACCTGGTAAGCAGAGGGAGGAAGATCATGAAGTCAGGGCCTCACTGTTCTATGGAGTGAGTTCAAGGTCAACCTGGGCACTGAGCAAGACTTGATTTCAAGATGAAAAACAAAAGGTGGACTGCAGATATCTATCTATCTATCTATCTATCTATCTATCTATCTATCTATCTATCTATCTATCTATCTTGCAGTTGCCAGCCTGTGCTAAGCTTTATGTTCAGTCGTCAATACTAAAATAAACAATAAAATGAAATAAATTCCTTTCATTGCCATAGCCATATGACATTTATGCCCAGTGGTACACGTGTTTCTCTCCCAGATTTTCATGTTCTGCACACTGGTTCTGTGGTCATAGTCATATTTTAGTGCTGTGTGTCCTTTGCTGTGCTGTCTTGGATATTTTTGGAAGAAAGAAGTTATTAATAAATAGTCATACTTTGCTAAAACAATTCTTTTTACCTGTATGAAGAAACTAAAGGCATGGTCATCCTTGTAATACATACTGGTAACCAATCTGTAGGCTATTTTGAATTATATGTCTCCCACCTTGACACTGTCTGTGAGATGTTTTTGCCGAAGGTTCAAGGAACGGAGAAGAGATAGATAATAAGGAAAGGAATGACAGAAACAGAACTTCAAATATTCAAATGTTACAAAGTCACTTCTGATTGTGAGAGCTGACCTTTATCCATTGTTAACATAGATCAAGCAAAAAAGTTATTGCAATAATTTCAAAATGAGAAAGATTTAAAAGAATTACTTTGAATTAAAAATACGCTGTAGCAGCTGGGCTGAGGATACAGATGAACGGTAGGTCATTTGTCCAGCATCTGTGAGGACTTGGGTCCAACCCCCGCCTGAGTACAAGCCCTGCCCAACCCAGCTGCCCCTCACACAAACGATATAGCATATTTAAATTCTAGCTCTAAAACTAAAACTTTGTAGATATTCCCTTTCATTTCTTCAATTACTTGTTGCCTGCAGAGAAATATTTTTGCAAATAATTAAATCTGCAAAAGTGATTTATGATCGCAGGGCCTTTTGGGAACTCACCCTTCACAGGCTTCCAGTGCCTTCTACCTCAGGAATAGAGCTGAGGAAGGGGCTCCCACATGCTCAGGCTGACGTTCTTTCATGTGAGAAGTGCCACACTTCCCGCCTAGACTATCAGGCAGATGATCTTCTCTAAAACAGACAACGTTCTGTGGACTTCTACAATAGCAAGAGCCAGATGATGGGGAGCACTTCATTTCCCTAAGGCTTGTTTCTATCAAATTCCGTACACGTATCCTCTTGTCATCTTACACCCACACCTGCACACAATTATCCAGATGCAAATAGTGTTGAAGCAACTGAAGTATCTAAGAAGCACACAATCACACACACACACATACACAAAATCACACACACAATCACAAACACACACACAATCATATATACACAATAACACACACACAACCAGACATACAATCACACACACACAATCACAAACACACACACAATCATATATACACAATAACACACACACAATCAGACATACAATCACACACACACAATCACACACATACAATCACACACACAATCACATACATATTCACACACACAGTTACACACACACAATTTCTCTCTCTCACACACACAATCACATACATACAATCACACACACAATCACACACATCCAATTTCTCTCTCACACACACAATCACACACAATTGCACACACAATCACACACACACAGTCACACATACAATCACACACAATCACACACACAATCCTCTCTCTCTCTCTCTCTCACACACACACACACACACACACACACACACACACACACACACACAGAGCCTGATGGACAACATTCTCTAATCCTCAACCCCAAGATTGTTTCTAATCACTAAGCATGAACTTTCATGAAGAGAGATACAAACGTTCTGAAAGTGGAGAACAAACACTAAATCGCCATTTCTTAAGGTATTCACTACCTGCCAGACATAGGTGTGGGGTTATACACATGAACAAGCAAATATCTCCAACATCTTTACCTTGTTTCTTCATTGGGGATGGACAGATAGATAGAGGATGGATAAATGGATATGAATACAGACAGACAGACACATATACATGCATACATACACAAAGATACAGAGAGAGAGAGAATACATAGGTGATAGTGTTACTGGAAAATTAGGAGTTCTTGTAGAATTACCACATATTATCAATTAAATTGGGGTTCCTTCTTGGTGTTGTTAGTCTTGTTAATAAAATAATTTGAGAATGGACTCAAAAAGAAACTTAAGGAGAATATTACAAGCATTCAAAAGAAAACCAGAGTAGGCAAGACATACCAGGATGAGGGAGACAGCAAAGAGAAAGAACCGAAGCCATTTGAGCTGACATGGAGGGCACATGGCATATGGACAAGCTGCTACCTGGCAGGGAGGGGTGGTTAATGAAAGAGAGAATGTGAGCTATAGGGAAAGAGACAGAGAAAAGGGAAGGGAGTGTGATCCTCTCCTGAGTAATTCAGAAAAGCAGGCTGACTTTCAAAGCTACATGTCTGTGGCTCTGCGACTGCAGAAAGAGAAGGGAATGATGGGAAAAATGGGTACATTGCCTTATTAGGGTGATAATTATTCCTTCTGTCTGTTTAGAGTGGTTTACAGTGGATCTGCCTTCCCGAGGGTGGTCCTTAGCCAGGTGATCAACTTGCCCAACTGGAATGTTAGATTTCCATGGGGGTCCACCGAGATTCCATTCTCTTCACCAGAAAGAAACAATTTTTCCTTAATGGGCTACTGTAGTAGTTCATCTACTGTGTGACTCATCAAGGAAGACAAGGAGGCATTCTCATAGATGTAATCCCTGCCAAACCTCTGTAGAGGGAATCACCTTCATGCCAGGCACCATACAGGACAGTGGAGCCCAGAGTGTCCCAGCTCAGGTGATTTTACCGATACAGATCTCCTCAGCTGTTCTACTGACAGCACATGCAGATCATTAGCAATCAAACATCCCCAACATAAATTCAACACCTGCAGACAATACAAAATGCCAACAGTGCACAAAACACCTATTTTATACATAAAAACTTCTACAATACCTCGCTGCTCAGCTTCTGCATCAATAGAAAATTATATATATATAGTTTTATATATATATATATTAATGAGTATTATATCAAACAATGGTAGGTTCACTGGAGAGAAAATATGAAAGATGACTTGCTTGAAAAGAAATGAATGCAGTCACATCTGAATGGGCACTTGATGGAAATGAAAGTATCTGAGACACAGCTACTTAGAGGAGGAAACCTGAAGCAGCAGCAGCAGTAAATGCAATGCCCTGATCCAACCTGGTCCTGTGGCTTTCAGGGAACGGGCTAGACAGGGCTAGGGGAAGACTAAGTTAGGAAAGTCCCGGTGAGCCTGCTCACTTACAGCTTAAACTGATGCCTCTGCTTCCTGTGCGAGAACACAGCAGGGAGAGACGCAGAAGGTCCAGGAAGACGGACTGTGTGGCAACTCATGCACACCGTGGAGTTTCAGGACGGAACCCTTAGTTCCGTGAGCCTCAGCAGGTCAGACTCTGCCACCTGCTCCAGCATGCTGCACAAAGAAGTGAACAATGTTGAAGATCAGAGAGAGACTTGATCTACATGGCCACACTGGGAAAGACAAACGGGGTTGGTGGCCTCAGGTCTGCCTTCAAGGGACTAATGGGAACTTGGTGTTTTTATAGAAAAGGGTACTGAGGAGGGAATTTGGATAAGCATATCTGACAGAGCAGGTAACTGAATTAGAACAGTGAACTGGTTCATCATTTTCTCAGTTCTGGTTCTGCAAGGTGTTCTGGGGGAGTTGCTTTCACCGCCTCCACCTGGGGGCGCCATCTGGTTCCCGTGAGATGATCTTAGGACTCCTGCAAACAACCCCGCCTTTCTTTGGTAACTGCCCTCCTTGGAAGGCGGTCTTTGGTGCTTTGCTCACGGTTACATGGGGGTAGTTTTGGTACAATATGAAAGTCAAGCCTGAGGAGTTTTGATAAACTAGCTGTGACATGTGACAGAGAGCCTCAAAGCTGTGTTCCAGCAAAGGCCTATCTGGTGGGATCATAGACCTGGTACCAGCCTTGGAGTTCAAAAGGAAAAATGTGAATTGTGTTATGCCAATCTTGAGATTTTTGAAATACAGGAATTTTGAATGCAAATGGCATTATTATTATTCATTTTATAAATTGCCAGTTCACTAACTCGTAGTTTACAATTTGCTTTGTCTTAATTCTTGCATTGTTCTTGTTTACTCACCAGAAACCACTGACAAAAACCTGGAAAACTCATACTCATGTCAATAATACTTCATTTGATATATATAGAAGATGCATTCGTTTACTTCCTTTTTCATTAAAAAAATTAGAGTGCTGACATCAAACGCAGGGCCGTGCACACGAGAGGCACGTGCTCTCCTGCTGAGTCTGAATCCCTGTCCCAGAAAGCACGGATTTTAAATGAACCTGAAGCAATGTTCTTACTTTTCCCTCCTCTCGAACTCCAGTTTCTCTGTATCTCTGTCTTCCCTCTTTGCCTACCACCAAGATGACCTTACAAAGTTCCCCTCAGCTGAACCAAACAGCAGTAACTTCCATGGTAATTTCTTTCTCTGCTTCTTTGAGCTATGTATCTTCTTGCAGTCTCTTCGCCTATTACAACGCAGGACAGTGTTTCAGCAAAGCCTGGAAGCCACCTCTTTTAAACCGAATTTCAAGACAGATTCCCTGCTTCCTAGGCTTAGTGCAAATTGGTGGCTCAAGTTAATAAGTAGCAATTAGCAGGCACGGAGGGCCCTCGCTCTGCCCATGCAGCCTACCGATACACTGCAGGGCTTTTCTGTTAGCTCACCCCAGCTGGTCACAAGTTAGCTAATCCCTTGTTTCAGCAAAATTGAGTTCAGCTTCTCTTCAATTGCAACAGCCTTGAATAGAGTCTCCCTTGCCTTCTTGACTCCTGAAAAAAACTTCTTGACAAATTAAATAGAATAAAACAAGAATTAAAATCCTTAATTCATTTTCTGTTACTCATTTAAGAACCGTAAAACATCAGCAAATCTTTTACTCCACACAGACCACAGTAATAACGCTCATTTATGCCTCATGTTCTAGATTTAAAGGCCGTAGATGCGCTGAAGAGATTCCTAGAGGCTGAAGATGTAACTCAGAAATAAAGTACTTGCCTAACATGTCAAAGGCCCCGGGTTCAACACACACACATACACGGTTTCTCATTATATCCAGATTGTTAAAACTCTGGTCTGGCTCTGGGTCCAAAGGTACCCGCCCACTTTGAGTGATAATGACTAATGTATCTGTATGTAGGTATCACACCAACATATTGTAATCATGTTGGGAAGCTGTTCTGTAGACCTCAAATGCTCTGTGTGTGTGTATTCATTAAATATACATGTATATATATTCATCATATATATGAATATATGATATATTATACAGGATATATATGAATATATGATATATGTGAATATGAATATTATATATATGAATTTATATATATCTATCTGCTTGCTTTGTCATAGGCTTCTATTTCTTAACTTTCTAAATACTGCATAGGCTCCTGTGATATAGCGATTGTATGGCTGTTACGGCCAGTCCACCAGAGATGGCCACTCACATACAGTTTATAGCCAGTTGAAAGTCTTCATTCCAGCTCGCTTGTACACTTAGGTACTGAGGACTGAAGTGTCCAGAGCATGGGTTTTTCTTTTTTCAAGTAAACCTGCATCCTGGCATCTTGCCTGGTAGCTGCAAGGGGACTTCAGGTAAGTAAGGAATTTGACAGAAGCCAGGGTAAGCGGTTAGGGGCAGGGGTGTTTGTACAAGAAGCTAAAGTAAGCGCTTAGCTGCACAAGCAGGCAGCTTAACAGAAGCTAAGATAAGTTGGCTAGGGCTTCTTGGCCCTAGGTTCCTAGGAATTTCAGTTGGGTAATTTTCCATGGGTTTCTCCAATAAGGAGATAAAATTCTAGTTAAACCTGAAATGGCAAGAATACAAGACGGAGGAGCCTCTGCACTGTCTTGCCCTGTCACACAGCTGCTGATTATAGGTGGTGTCAACACAAACAGCAGCTCTCATTTTAAAGGGAAGAAGAGACAGTTTGTCTTAGAGCCATTCTGACTGACCATGGTCCATGAACATAGATTCGGGTTACCCCAAATTCCATGTTCTACACGGAAGACATTTCACAAAATTTTATAGTTTTACAGAACAAGGAAAATCATAAGTCCAGGCAAGTTTAAAATGCACTGGTGCACACATCAGAGAGGCAGAGGCAGACACAGCAAGATCAAATCTTTTCTGTAGGCCTCGGATGCTATCTAATGACAGTCTTAGTTTTTGGGTTGGGGCAAGCTAGTGACCCGCTAAGTTAATAGATTCCAAGGGTTTTTATCTATTAGTCACTGGGTATTAGTTCAACACAGAGATAAGGCAATTAGCTGCTGGATCTATAATGTTCCACTCTCCACAGTGCTGAAATTCCAATCAGTCAATCAGTCTCTGTAGCTACAGCTTCTTTTCAGGAGTTTCCAATCACAGTGGTGGTATGCACTACCAGAATGCAAAGACACTCATGTGTCAAACACTTTACACACATTACTGCCTAACACAGATCCCCCCAACAAAAAGTATAAAGAGAAGTATGTACTAACAGTTCTTTCTATTTTAGAGATGATGAAAATGAAGAAATAGAAGACAAATGATTTACTTGGGATTATGTTAGAACAGTATTTTGATGTCCACCATGGAGGGAAGGCAATTAGTAAGAGACTAAGAAGTGGAGCCAGTCCTGGTGAGGGTGAGGCATGTTCACAAGACCCCAGGAATTCACAACTAATTGGTAGCATAGAAATGCTATACCTCGGCACCATGGTACTGCAGTCAGGCACTCCAGGTGTTTTGATCGGATCGCTCTTATTTGCATGGCCTGTATAACATACTCCCTTACTTATATACACATGTTTGTGTTTGTTTGCATATACCCATATGATTTAAATATATGTACATATTTGAACACATAGCGATCTTTTTTCAAATATATGTCCACATAAGTTTTCTTATTGCTATGACAAAAATAGCTAACAAAAGCAACACAAGGAAGGAGTTTATTTTGGCTCACGGTTTTGGGTTATCATCCATCATTGTGAGGATGGCATGGCAGCAGGGGAAGAGGCAGCTGGTCCCATTGCATCTACAGTCAGGAGGTCGAGAGATGGATGCTGGTGCTCAGCTTGCTTTCTCCAATCTTAAGCAGTCCAGGACTTTAGCCCATGGGATGGTGCAGCCCACATTCAAGACAGGTCTTCCCACTTCAGTTAGCTCAATCTCCTTCACAGAAGTACCCAGAGCTTTGTTCCTATGGTGATCCTAAATCCCATTAAATTAACAGTTAAGATTACCCAATACAATGCTTGGAACCATTTAGTTTTATTTATAGAAGTAACATATGATCAGATCCTATGACCATATGATTAGAAAATATGCGGTTTGGTAATTGACAAAATCACTCTGTCATCTGACATCAATTAGTCTCGTTAATGATCTTCATTAGTCAGTCCTGACTGTGACTAAGAGATCACAGCTGTCAGCCTTCGCCATTGAAATATAGACAGTAACAGACTACCAAATGTGGTTGTTCAGACCATTAGGTGAGACATGACAATTACATTAGCAGATAAAATAGCAATATTCAATATTTGCTGTAATAATTCATTCTTAAAACCATATGTAATTGTGTAGTCCCATTGTCTCACCACCCAAGAAACTGAGGTAGGAGGATTGCCAGCCGGGGCTGCATAGTGAAGTTCTGCTTCAGAACAACAGCAAACAACAACAACAACCACAACCACAACCTCAATGACAACAGCCGGCAAGAGTAGGTAAAAGCACTTGCTGCCAGACCTGAGAACCCTAGTTCAATCCTAGAACCATGTGGGAGAAGAGAGAGAACAGATCCCTACAGTTTTTCTACCACCAGCACCACCAGCACCACCAGCACCACCACCATCACCACCACCACCACCACCATCACCACCACCATCACCACCATCACCACCACCACCACCACCACCATCACCACCACCACCACCACCATCACCACCACCACCACCACCATCACCACCACCATCACCACCATCACCACCACCACCACCACCACCACCACTACCACCACCACCATCACCACCACCACCACCACCACCACCACCATCACCACCACCATCACCACCACCACCACCACCACCACCACCACCATCACCACCACCATCACCACCACCACCACCACCATCACCACCACCATCACCACCACCACCACCACCATCACCACCACCATCACCACCACCACCACCACCATCACCACCACCATCACCACCACCACTGCCACCCCATAAACAAATCACTAACAAAAGCACAACACACACATCTTCTTCCATTCATCACAGAGCTAATTCTATTTTCCTATTTTCTGGATATTTTCCTTTTGTTCAGGGTCTTACTATGTACTAAAGATTGCTCTCAAACTCTTTATCCTCCTGCCTCAGCCTCCCAAGTGCCAGGATTACTGTTGCACTGTATGACACCCAGTGTCATTTTGTGTTCTGAGGGCACTGGGCATTTGTGGCTTCAGAAGAGGCTACCCATTCAGGACTGGAGGATATTTGGAGATTGCAAAGATTTCAGATGGAACAAGTCTTTCACATACAAGCCAACCAAAACCAAGTCTATAGGCCTAACTGTTGTAGAAGGTTGCTTTGCTTTTAGTTATGTATAAAATAGTTGTTTTGTGCATTGTCAGGTGAGGGGCTGCCTAGGTCTTGGTGTTTTGTATTGTTTGCAGGTATTAGATTTATGTGAGGGGTGTTTGATTGCTCATGATCTACATGTGCATCAGTAGATCACCTGAGGAGTTCTGGATCAATAAAAACACCTGAGCTCAGATGCTCAGGGTACAACTGTCCAGTATGGTGCTTGCCATGACAGTGGTTCCTTCTGCTGAGGTCTGGCAGGGTTTGGACCTATGAATATGCCTCTGTGTATTCCTTGGTGAGCCTACACAGTAGGTGTACTGCTACACCTAACCTCCTCTTTATCTGACTACAGCAAGCCAACACATCTTCTGCTCTTAATCATTGTTGGTACTTGGTAATTACAGGCTAACATCACCCAAACCCACTGGCGTTATTCAAACCAGCCACTCTTAAGCTATGTACTCAGGCTAGACCTGCTCTTCCCGTGGAAATCCCAGGAAAGGCTCTAAACTGGACCTTCTTCTTACTCCTCTTGACCACACTGGTGTTTCCTCTTGTGGTCATGTCTGACATGGTCCTCCTGGGTAACTCTCCATGGAACCTTTACATTAATAAGCTTTGGAAGCTCTGTGCTTGTCTCTTGTGCTAAACTGACTTTACTAGATCTTCTTGTACTAGTTTGGTTTCTGTTGCTGTGAGAAAACTTTCAAACCAAAAGGAACTTGGGGAGGAAAGGATTTAATTGGCTTACAAGTCACCGTCTATCACTGAGGGAAGCCAAGGTAGGAACTTAAGGCAGGAACCGAAGCACAGATTGCAGAGGAATGCTGCCCACTGCGTGCTCATGTTTTCCTTCGGTTACCTTGGTTACACAGTCCAGGCCTTCCTCTCTAGAGACACTGTCTAAAGTGGTCTGGGCCCTTCTACTTCAATTATCAATTATAAAAAATGTCCCACAGACATGACCACAGACTAATCAGGTGGAAGCAATTCACCACTTGGGGTTCCCTCTTTCCACGCGTATCGAGTTGACAACCAAGCTTAGCCAGCACATTTATCTGTCGTGTGCATTTTGGGGACATAGATATTTCCAAAGGTGGTCTCTTACCTTATAAACTTGTTTAATCGTTTACTTTACTGCTTTAATGAAACTGCATCAGAGAGAAATTTCCCTGTCAGTAAATAGAAGTGCACATCTTTGGGAATGTCACTTTCTTTTCATTTGAATGGATTTTTCTATAATTATTTAACTATTCTTATTATTTAAGCAGTTACAAAGGAGTTTTATTATTTTTTATCAAATATGTAGCAAAGAACTCTATATTTTTTGCAAGACGCTTATGGGAGCTGGATGATTCTACAGAAATTAAGACAGTTAAGACTCTTTGTGTGTTTGTATGTGTGTGCACACACATAATTGTGGGTACAGATGTGTGGAAATGTGTGTCTATGTGCGTGTTACATCCAGAGATAAGCTTCAGGATCATTTCTCTGGTGTAAAATACCTTGGTTTTTGAGACTAGATGTCTTCATTGGCCTTGAACTTGCCAGTAGCATTCACTGGTGTGTTGGCTAGCCAGGGAGTCCCAGGAATTCACCTTTCTCTGCCTCTCCTGGACTGGGATTAAGATGGGCACCACTGTGCCTGACTTTCTTGCATGGATTCTGGGACCAAACTCAATTTCTCATGCTTGCCCAACAAGCGTTTGAATGAACCACCTACACATCCTGAGACTCTCTTTACAGTTAGCTTGTCATACACACTTCAGATGTGGATCTCAGCGGCTTGTCAGAGCATTTCCCCAGCATAAATCCTAACAATGTAACCCACACATGTATCACATATACGCATTCAAACTGTTACCCTTTAAAGCGTGTCTTTTCTATTTTACCTCTACCCTTAAAATCTAAAGTGTAGAAAAATCAACAGATATGCAGAGATGGAGAATTTTAAAAAAGATAACCTTTAACTATGTTTTATTTTTTTTTTTCAGTTTTGGTGAGAACTACCCTGGTTAGAGAAAGAAATTAAGAACAATAATATCTAGCATTATTTGAGTGCATATATGATCCTGGCTTTGTTGAAGAGATTTAAATGTATTGATGCAGGTGAAAATAGTCTCATCCTATCTTACAGGAAAGGAAACTCAAGCTCAGATGCTGTGTTGCACTAGTGTCTGTGCAAAGCTGAGACTTGACGCTGAGAATGGGCTGCAGAACCTGATATCCACCTTACAGTGTACAGTGTCTCTAGAGTAGAAAAAAGAAAACAGCCAAAGCAGTGGGGTTTCAATGACTAGTAGAACTGAAATAACAGAAGCAGTCAATGCACTGGGACTTTCGTTGTTGATACCGCTACAAGGAGTGTTCACTTTTTATACAGAAATGAGAAGGATGATAAATGGCAGTTTTTCTTTTTCTTTCCTTCTTTTTTTCCTTCCTTCCTTCCTTCCTTCCTTCCTTCCTTCCTTCCTTCCTTCTTTCTTTCTTTCTTTCTTTCTTTCTTTCTTTCTTTCTTTCTTTCTTTCTTTCTTTCTTCCTTCCTTCCTTCCTTCCTTCCTTCCTTCCTTCCTTCCTTTCTTTCTTTCTTCCTTCCTTCCTTTCTTTTCTGGTCACATAAAGAATACACTGTGTGGAGAGATTGCTAGAAAGATTGATCTGTTTTTGCTTTTGGGCCTACCCTGTACTTTCCGGCTTATTTTAAGAGCCAGTTATTTACCATCTTTTCCCTGGTAGATGTCTGGATGGACATCTGGTATCTATATGGAGATAACTGAGCTATCTCCACCCTGAGCATTTCTTAGGAGAGAGGATTCACATACTGTCTGTTTTATTGACAACAAAATCTTTCTGCTTTGTTGGTTGTATGCTCTACCAGAAATCTTAAAGAACAGCCAAAACACAAATACCCAAGCCCAGGGGGAAAGGTTGGTTTTAAGAACTGTGTTATACCTCCTCCACTAAGCTATTCCAGAATTGTCAAAAAGACCATGTGTCCCAAAACAACCAGCCTCATGTTCAGTTCTATTTTGGATGATGTGTCTGCACTGCTAAGACTCTCTGATAAAGACCTAGTTCTAGGTCACAAATGAATAATGATTATTCCAAATGAATAATCAAAAACTAATATTAGGCCTTTTGTTCTAAAAACATGACATTGCTGTGAGAAATGTACCATCTTTTCAAAGTCTTGCAAAAACATGATCAGGGCAGAGCTTTCCTTAAAAAAAAAACATTTTTAGATTTTGTTTTGTCGTCTTTATTTGGACTTAGGAGGCATCTTAATGTATTTTGTGGCTCTATATCAAAATACAATAGACTGGGATATATATATATATATATATATATATATATATATATATATATATATAAAGGTTTTTTGGTTCATGGTCTTAAAGGCTGAAAAGTCTGAGATTGAGGTGATGCATATGGTGAGGGCATCCTTGCTTCTTCCTCATAGGTAGAAGGCACAGCACTGAGTGTGTGTATGAAAGACGGCAAGCATGGCCTCCAGCCCTTTTGTAATTAGCATCAATCCTCATGAGGATGAGTCTCCCAGCATCTTCATACCCCCATGAGGATGGAGTCTCAGCATCTTCACCCCCACCTCCGCATCTGACTGTACCTCCCAAAACCGTTCCATTGGGGAATAAGCTTCCAAGGTGTGCTTTTTGGCAGGTACATGCAGACCTTAGCAAGGGCTGAGTGGAGACTCACAAATGGCCAGATTGGTTATTTATTCTTATTTGAGAGGACAAGTTGCTTTACTGTAGTTAGACTCTGTGGATTCCGTGTTGTATTAGTGCAGCTAAACCGTGTATTGCTTGAGCATATGTGTGTACAGGATTCAGAAAGGAATGTGGTCCTGGAACCACTGTCAGAATCATTATTATAACATACATTCAATAAGCACTGGTCACTTTTAAGATTGTTACTGTTAATAAAATAATCACAATCCTGGAGAGAAGTACACCCCTCTGTTTCCCTCTCCTCTTGGCTTCCTTCTCTTCCAGTGGGAGAGATGGAGCAGGGGAGGGCAGGGTTACAGAGCTCATAGAGTGTCCACAAGGAGATGACCCACCAGAAGAACCCCAATGGCCCCAACCTTCTGCTGGTCCCCCTGCCAAGAACTGTATGGATTTAAACTCCTTTTATTGTACAGAACATTTCAGCATTTTTTTTTCATTTGCTCTGACTTTATTTCCAAGTGCTTTTGTTGATTGGGTTTGATTAAAGAGGTTTGCTTCCATGTTGCCATCCTTTCCTGAAGATCTCCTGTGGCTCTTCTGTTCCTCCTCATATCATAAATTCAGATTTTGAGATATCTACTATTGTCCGATACTTGTTTAGCTCTTAAAGACAGCACCTCCTTTGTCTTTATGTACATAAGGACCAGGGCCAGAGCTTTATCTCCATTCCTAGAGGTCACTTGGTGGTCAGAGCCTTGCAGCATATTCAAGTGTGTTAATGAGACTTTGCTTCAATATTGCAGTGTTCAGCTGAAAAACACATAATGCCAATATAAGACGCAAATGGCATTGTACCAGAGATGGTGTATAACCGAAGTGATATTTAAAGAAGATTACCTTGGCAAACACAGGAGGCAGTGGGACATAGCAGAAAGAGAAACGACAAAGGTTGTTCCGCACTGTAGGCATAAGCCACTGTGGTATCTGGCTCTGTCTGATTGAGAAAACTAGGATTCTCTGTTGTTTGCACACCTGGCATTTGAGGCCTTTTAGAGATTATGGAAGAATCAGGCTTTACCAAAGCTTCTTTGGCTGTACGAACTGGGGCACTCTATATGACTACAAGAGACTCTTAGGAATCTCATGTCTATCCAGGAACACAGGAAGTGTGAGTGGAAGACTGGTGTTCAAAAAGAGAAATATCAATGAAGAAGAAAGTACCATGTTTAAAGCAATCATGTGAGAAAAGGGGTAAAAGGAATGAATTCTGTGTTAAATGCCATCACTGTGCACTTAACACAAGAAATATTACAAGTGTGCAAGAAATTCCAATACGTTTTTCTCAGAGATACAACAGTGAATATCATTAATATCTGTATATTTTTAAAAAAATTAATTATTGGTTTTGGAGGAGAAGATATATATCATTATAGAAAAAATGTGAGCCATTACCAAGAAAAAAAACTACTTAGAACTCTATGCATTATTTTGCATGCATTAATTTACAGCTACATGAAATGGAAAATTCATGCAGAAAATACATAGTATTTTATTACCTTAAAAATAAGGTAATTTAGCAAACTCTTTTACTGTCACGAGTATTTCTGCAGATAATACAGTTTGCTTTTACTTTAAGTAAGTCTGATTATAAAATAAATGTAGCAAAATCCCCTGATGATCTACATGATCATAGGTATGTTAGATATAGCACAGATTTCTCTATAATAATTGACAATAAAAAAGTTGCATCCTGCTAATACGATAGTAATTTGATATAAAAGCTCAAGAGATCAAGGCTAAGTAGGATCATTATGCATGTAATAATTCCTAGTTATTTCTGAACTAAACAGGGTGATTAATAGTCCCAAGGGTAAGTTCTCACCAGGGTCAGCTAATGAGCATGACACATTAGACACATTTGCTATAAACTGAAGCCCAGGGAAGTCTATTTGCAGCGTGGAATGAGGACTTCCTGTAATTGCGTAGATGGCCCCTTGTGGTTTTAGAGCATCCCTGAGTCCTGTTCATTTCCCTGTTGCTCCTTCTTTGTGTTCTTATCACTGCATCTCTGGTTTGGAGCATTAGGAACTATGTGCTTGCTTTAGCATTTTTTTTTCAAATAGTTGTATCAGATTGCAACTCTATAATGACATGTGAATTATATCAGACACACTGGTGTCTGATAAAGAATATTAGTTAGCAAATACTAGTCGACAAACCTTGAAAGATTAAACATTACAAAGGTAGTAAATGTCTTGCAGGTCTCTGTAATCAATCCTTACAATCACATAGAGCATTCTCTTACCTTTGACAATACACTTTTATATATTTAATGTGTATAAATATGCCAATAAACAGTACACAATATTGCTTTTTTTAACTTAAAATTTTATTTTAAAATATTTGACCATGCCTATATTTTGACACTTGCTTCCCCACCCCCAGTCATCTCTGTTTTCACTCCATGATTTATTTATCCATATTGCTGATGGTTACTTTTAGGTTGTCTCTAAAGTTACTGAGTTAGAGGCAGCCTTGTGGAAGTCTCAAGAGAACACTTAGTTCATTCTGAAATACATTTTAACACCACGTCTCAAAGTGTTTTAAAAGTGGGGTAAGTCCATCCACCTGTGGATTATACCAATAACAAGTGGGAATATAGGGTGGTATTTGTCATCGAGTTGATGGTATTTTTGCTAGTATCAAATATGGTTGTGTTGATTACTTTTTATGTCAACTTCATACAAGCTAGAGTCATCTGAGTGGGGGAACTCCCAATTGAGAAAATGCCTCCATAATATTGGGCTGTAGACAAGCCTGTAGGGCATTCTCTTAATTGGTGATGGATATGGAAGGTCCAGCCCACTGTGAGTGGTGGAACCTCGGGCACCTGGGCACTGTAAGAAAGCAGGCTGAGCAAGCATTGAGGAACAAGCCAGTAAGCAGCACTCTTCCATGGCCTCTGGGTCAGCTACTTCCTCCATGTTCCTGCCCTGTTTGAGTTCCTGCCCTGACTTCCTTTAATGGTGAACTGTGATATGGAAGTATAAGCAAAATAAACCCTTCCTTCCTCAAGCTGCTTCTGGTCATAGTGTTTCATTATTGCAATAAAAAAATTCTAAGTCAATAGAATTTACCATTTAAATAGATGGACAAAAGTTGTTTTTGTTTTTGTTTGTACCCTTCCAGATATCAGAAGATTATTTTGTGAGAGGCCAAGTCAGAGACTAGCCAGTGGGAAACTCTGATACTCACCAAGTGGCTATAGAAAATGAGGTTACATAGTGATGGCCACAGAGGACTTATTACCAGTAGAGAGAAAGGAAGAGGCTTGTCTTCCTGTGCACAGAATTTGTCAGCCTGGACTGAGCAGGAAAGATGGTCAGGTGTGAGCAGTCAGTGTGATCTCCCACTTTTATGGCTAAAAGCGTTTGTGTCAGCCTGTTCTGTGTTTTGAAATAATAAAACAGCCCTTAGAAAACAACAAAAAAAGAAAAGATACTCTGTACAAAGACGAGAGTCTTTGTCCCTTGTGCAGGGCCCTACACTTAGACAGCAGAGGGTCCCAAGGACCAGAGCTGCATGGTGGATTTGATTTTGATGTAACAGGAAGACTAAGAACATCACATTGTGCTCAGGTCAGAATGATGTCATCAGAGACGCTGGATTCAATGTCTAACTTAACTGGAGACACATCCAGAGCAACATGGACATCCCTGAGTGTGACCCTGGACAGCAGGCTGGTCCTGACTTTCCTCCTCTCTAGGACCCAGGTCTCTCTCGCCAGTGCTGGACAGTTATAATTAAGAGGTGAAAAAAAATCAGAACTAACTTTACTTAATACATAAATCAGATAAATTTATTAGATTAAAAAAACACCATTTCTACTTTAAAGCATGGATTTAACTAACATTTTGAAATAAAAAGGTGGATGGCAGTTCAGAGTGACTTATAAATGTATTCACAGAACAATTATATATTGAAATCCTTTACATAAGAGCCTGGCCTGGTAGTGCCAAAAAAAAAAAAAAAAAAAAAACTGTATTTTGGTTCAAAGAAAGGAAATGAGTCTAAAATTAGGAAGCCCATGATTAAGTTATTCTGAGAAAATAATTACAGTTTTTCAAAAATAACCGTGATATTCAAAAGGCTACAGAGAATTTGATTGCACACAGTTAATTTACATTTGGTTCTTAGGACATGAATAAAAATGGAGAGAAAGAAAACATATTCTACATGCTGAAGTTCAAAAGTATTCACATTCTTAGTTTTCATAGTTCATTAAAGGAGAAGCACAGTCTGTTACAAACATACTAATCTGAACTGTCTTTGAAATGGTCTATGCTCCGTTTTACTGCTCATCTATTTACAGCTCTACATAGACATCAGAGATACTAGTGAATGCAAACACGGCCCAGTTCTCTCTGGCAACGCTTTACAACATGACAAAGAGCTGAGGTAATAGTCCTACTTTGGTTTAGTTTTTTTTATGGATTCTATTTATTTTATTTTACTATAATTTCCCTCACTGGTCTTACGGTGTATCTTAGTTGGTAGTTTGCCTAGCATGAACAAAGACTTGGGTCTCTCCTCCAGCACTACATAAAATTGGGCATCGCGGCACATGCCTGAATCCCAGCACTCAGGAGATGGTGGCAGGAAGACCAAAAGACAAGGTCATTTTTGGCAACGTGGTGAGTTCCAAGCCAGCCTCATCAACATGAGAACCTTTGTCTCAAAACACTCAAACCAACCCTCTTCCTCAACTCAACCCACTACAAAACAAAAACAAAATGAAAACTTAAAAAAAAAAAAAAAGACTGGGGATCTGTATCCTGGCAGAACACTTGCCTGGCAAAGCTTGAAGCCCTAGCTTGACCCTCCAGTCTGAGGAAACACGATATTTCATTGAGCTAAGTGTGCTGGTATGTGTCTATAATCACGACATTTGGGAAGTGGCGGCAGGAGGGTCAGGAGTTCAAAATCATCCTCTGTGACACAGCAAGTTCAACTCAGACCTCTACACTCCATGAGATCCTGTCTCAAAAATGAATTCTGTGTAGCAAAAGCCAGTAGGTTTACACATCTGTTTCCAGAGGATGTTTCTGTGGCTCTCTATGATCCACTTAGGTTTTAAATAGAAAAATGTGAAGATTGAATTTGTGATTTATAAGGAAAAAAACCAAACAAGACTTTAAATATTGGCTCTACTGGTCACTAGCTGTCCAGTGTCAGACAAACTACTGAGCCAATCTGCACTTCATTCATTTTATCTATAAAAATTCTGGATACTATCAGGATCTACTTGTTAGGATTATTGTTGTGATGCCTGAGACATGGACATTAGTAAGTTAATGTTAGTTATTATGAGACGTTCAAAACTTAGTAGAATTGAGTCAACAGATAAACAGTTAAGCACTTTCCTAACTGTATCCATCCATCTTGGTTTTGAATAACCATCTGTTTTAACAGTTTAAGTAGACCAGTGGTTCTCAGCCTTCCTAATGCTGCGACCCTTTAATACAGTTCTTCATGTTGTGGTGACCCCAACCATAAAATTATTTTCATTGCTACTTCATAACTGTAATTTTCTACTGTTATGAATCATTATGTGAGTATCTGATATGCAGATGGTCTCAGGCGACCCCTATGAAAGGGTCATTCGACCTCCAAAGTGGTCATGACCTACAGGTTGAGAAACACTGAACTAGCCAACAGTTGAGTGGAAAACGCACCCTGGTCTTATTCTTCCTTTCTCCTCTGATAGCTACAAAAGCACCGTATACTCAGCAATGATATGGGAGGGAGAGAGTGAGGGTGAGGGCAGACACATTTTCAAGGAAAAGAGATGAGAAAATGGACCCCTGACATTGCTTTTCATAGATGACCAGTCCTGTGGCAGTTTCTGAGGCCACTCTGAGCCACTTGTCAGAGGAAATTACATAAAATAACAGGAAATTCAATGACTCTCTGTGTTTCCATGTCATTCCAGCTGGTCTCCTTACAAAGAACTACTTCATTTGTACTCTAAGAAGATTGGATTTTTAGAGACAGATAAAAAGTGAAGTGGTCACATAGATTCTTCTTCTTTTTTCCTGCTAAGAGGACCGAAGTACAGTTTTAAACTCTTAAGATTTGTCTTGATTTTTTTTCTTTGCTAAGAGATAATAGTATAATTTTAAACTCTTTACTCTGCTACTTCTAGTGGAAGACCACTACAACTGCTCACCACCAGTTATTAGAAATAGCTGGGTTTTGTTTTGCTGCATATAAAATAATACTTGTAACTAGGCAAAGGTTGACTTGTCATCGGCTTGTCAAATAAATACAGACTTTGAGAGAGAGAGAATCAGCACTCAGTAAAAAAAAGAAAGTACCTTTATTTCTTTTTGAAAACTGCTTCTCTCTTAAACCATCAGTAGTAATTACAATTGCTTTTCTCTTCGAAGAACAGAGAAGCTTCCACATCAAAGACTACTGTGCAATGAGATGGTTTGGTTTTGTTTTGCCGCTTGAGAGAGGGACTCATGTAACCCTGGCTGACCTTGAGTTTACTAGGAACCAGAGGATGACTTTGAACTCCTGATGCCTTGCATCTGTCTCTGGAGTGTTGGTGGTCACAGGCACACACCACCATGTTTGATCTATACTGCAGTTTTAATAATCAATCGAACCTTATGCACCCTGTATGAATTTGGAGAAGCACAAAATGTTTTTTTCAAAGAAACAAACTGAATCATACTTATAATGTGATTCTATTTATTTGAAACATACAATATAGGCATACAACTTATTTTTGTATTATATGTGGGTGTCTCTGTATGTGAATGCTATACATGTAATTTATTTGTATGCACATGTCAGGGGAATCCTGAAAAGGCCATTGGATCCCCTAGAGCTGGAGTTGTGAACCAGTTTTCACCTAGAAATAATTTGTATGCCTTGGGGGCTGGGAGCCTAACTCTGGTACTTTTCAAGGGCAGCAAGTACTCTTAACTGCTGAGCAACATCTCTAACATCCAAGATGCAAATTATTTCTATGTGAAAATCCAGATTTGATTATGATTATGGAAATTATGATTAGGATTATGAAAGTCTTAAGTGAGAAACCTCACACACAAGGCAACAAATCTCAGCAGGTAGGAAAGAAAAGAGTAGTTGTATTGTCAACTGATATATTTGTATAATATAATACATTTTTTTCTTTTGAAGTGACTGTTGCCAATAGCTACTGTGTCGGTCTACAAGGAAGACAAGGAGACATTTTAATAGATACAGAGCCTGCCAGACCTTAGCAGAGGGAACCACATGTCATGGCAAGCACAATGCTGAATAGCAGAACCTTGATCATCTAATCTCAGGTGTTTGAATTGATACAAAAATTCCTCAGGTGTTTTATTGATACAAAACTCTGCCCCTTCATTCAAAGGCCTATTTTGTATAATAAAGGAAACTTATAGCCTAGTAGTCTCATCCCCCAACCCTTTAGCAGCCAAGCTATGACACCTTTATGGTTAAGGAGCTCAAAGCCCAAGAGGGTCTCACAACCCTTTAAGGGCTGAGCTATGTTGCCTTTATTATGTGGGAGCTCAAAGCCTAAGGGGACTATAAGAATTTCTCCATAGCAACTTTGCTCTTCGCCACAAGGGCTCTGCCAGAGAGTCTTGAGCAGCTACAGGTCATGAGGAAGCAAACATCTGAATCACAGATTTTTATCAATCCAACACCTGCAGATAAAACAAACTGCCAAGGCTTAGGCAGACCTTCCCACGATGTACAAAACAATTGCTTGAAAGTTACATGAGCATAACTAGAAGCAAACTTCAACAAGTGACTTCTTGTGTTACTTCAGTAATTTAGGTATTGATTTAAAACATTTCAAGAGATGGTTATGTCTTTATGTGTTCTTGATTCATTACAACTTTTCTCTAGGATAGATTTTGCATGATAACCCAATTTTTTTCCGCAGAGGTTAAAAATACCCATTATTGTGAATGATTGCCCTCTGAGCTGAACAACTGCCATTTTGGGAAGTTCACCTTAGTGACTGTTTATAGCCCTCACAGAGGGCTGGGGAACACTGTGAGATTCTCATCTGAGTGCCCAGCCACTTTGTACTACCTGTTGTGTGCAACTCTGTTTTAATTACACATGGCCTGGAGAAGGGGTTGGAGGATAAGGGTCTCTCTCTCTTTCTCATGGGATTTCTGAACCCCACCTCTACTCTCTGTGTGTGTGTGTGTGTGTGTGTGTGTGTGTGTGTGTCTGTTTGGCTACAGGGAATCCATGCTGGGTAAAGGCTTTCAAGATGGGAGCTCTTGGAGGGAGGGAAACCCACACCCCTGAAAGCAGCCACTCAACCTAAGCACTGAAAAGAAGCCTCATAAATTCACTGGTTCCCAGAGTGAACTTTGGTGGGATCATGCCTACGTTTGCTGTTGGGACTTTAGGAGAAGGGGTAGATGTAGCTTACTTCTCCTCCTGTGACGGAACATTAGCAACACTCATTCATAAGAAAAAAAAATTAAGACAGTAAATGGGACGAAAGAAAATTCCTTTATTCATCCTTATTCCTGTATCAACAGTTTTCAACACTAAGACCAAGAATCATGGGAAAATATTAAGGCACAACAAAGCTTGTGTTTCTGAAGTCAAAGCAAATTAACAAATGGCATTTATACAAAAACATTTCTCCCAAAATTACCTCTTTGGATTTAATATTGATGAATTTTCAAAAGCTTTTTGTACACGTATCGCATATTTGTTTGTTTTGTTAAGATTTATTTTTCTTGTGAAATTACGCGCATGTCTGTGTGTTTATGAGTTCAGTGCCTGCAGGGGTCTGAAGAGGGTGTTGGATCTCCTGGAGATTTAGTTATAGGTGGTTGTGAGTCTCCCAGTAGGAGTGTTAATAACTTAGCCCTGGCCCTCTGGAAGAGCAGCAAGCACTCTTAATCACTGAGCAACCTCTCCAGCCTTGAGTTTTAAAAACACTCCTTTTTTTTCTTAGCTCTTCGCTGAGATGCATTTTCTTTTACTTTCCTAGAACTTCACATATAAAATGGAAGGTAGTACAAAGACAAAAATTACTTTTCTGTGAGAGAGATACTGCTGTGTTATGTTTTAATGGAGATTATGCATCTTGAGAATTCACTTTTAGAGAATCAAGATTTGTCCTGAACAGGCCTAGAGAGGTGGCTTAGTGGTTAAGACCACTACCTGTTCTTCCAGAGGACCAAGGTTCAATTCCCAGCATGCAAACAGCAAATTACAACTATCTCTAATTCTAGTTCCAGGGACTTCAAGGAAGACATATATATGCAGGCAAAATGTAGATACTAAAATAATTTTTTAAAAAGATTTTTCCAGGGAAAACCTAACTCTTATTTGTAAGGTACTAAGTAAATGATTAGAAAGCGTGGGATTTCTGAATGGTACCTGCAGTCAGGAGCATGGTGTTCCTATTCAAACATACTACTGAGTGTGTGCTAGAAACTCAATAAAGTACAAATCTTTTACTCTTACCAGAAGCTGACTCATATTTCCCCCTGGATCTTTCATCTCTGTGCTGTTCAGCACACCCACCCTGCATTTGCTCTTGTTTTGTAGACAAGACCTCTAGTACAGTCTGTTGAAAAATGTGTTAAGCAGCACATTTGACACAAGTGCCTCCTACTTGGGTGATCTCAAAATATGATGCTATGAATTAGCAGATTTGTTTCTATACAGTGTAGAAACTTACGTGCACACAAGTGAACCCAAGGCTTCACAAAGAGCCTGTTGATTTTTAAGAGCTCTTCCACCTGAAATTCCTGATTGGGCTTCTCTTTCTTCAGGACTGGCTCACAAGGACTTGTGCAGGGCAGACTGAGAGTCCTCTATTCTGATTAGTGTGGCACTATCTTGAAGGGCTGAGCTGAGGGTTGTCATTTTGACTGTGTTGTCAGACTCACTTGGGTGGGCTTTCATTTACTCAGCTACATTTAGAAGATCATCTCTCTAAGCCACAGTAAGACAGAGGGCCATCTCCAGTCTTAGTGTCGTCTCCTATAGTTTGCAAAACCATCCCTCCTCTCTAGCTCCTTAGTTATGTCCTCTCTTACTCAAAAGCAGTTAGAGCTGCACTCTTTCTTGTTTGCTGGTGTCCTTTCTCCTTCTAGAAATGACTCACCATCCTGGACCCAGATGTCCATATGGAACACCACCTGTTCTTTGACCTTGAATTTTACCAGGTTACCAACCTGATCATTTTGTGAGTGATATTGGTTTTGAACACTAATTGGGCTGGATACTAATGAAGTCCTCTTCCAAATATTATCTTCATAGGGATAGTTTAAATATAGAACAATTTCAAGACTCTCCAGTTTCTCCATTGCTATTGTGTGAAGTTACCAAAAAATGTGTATTTTATATGGGCTGCTAGTCATACAAAATACTTCACCTTTGAAGTAAGATAGGATGAGAGAACTTTTACTTATAATTTTATGAAGCCAACAATATATTGGTTCCCTTCATGAGATCAAAATGTTAAGGCATGAGAAGGGAGTTTATATGTGTGTTATATCAAGAATCATATAAATCTTCTGTCACTAGAGAAAATGGTCAGATTTTCTTTTGCAGATTGCCTATGGACTAACATAAAAAGACATGTTTGAGCTTAGAAACAAAGCAGTTAACAAATTTATTGGTTAAAGGGAATCTGAGCTTTATTTATTATTGTTGTATATGCATGTATGATTATGGGCATGCCCATGCTATGCAGAGACAGTGGAAATCAGAAGTCAATTTGTGGAGTCAGTCCTTTCCTTCCACCTTTGCATGGGTTCGATGGACCAAACACAGATCAGGAGTCTAATGCAGCTAAGAATTTTGCCCACCTAGAAGTCTTACTGACTGTGTTAAAGAGAATTGAAAACACCTTTAACTACATACTGTGTTCGAAAGGAAAGTTAGATTAAACAAATGTCTTTAAACTTTCCTTTTTCTTTATTATATCAGACTGGTCTGTGGGCAAGTCTATGGGGTTTTTTCCTGACTCATGATTGTTGTAAGAGGGCCCAGCCCACTGTGGGCACAGCTTTCCTTGGGCAGGAGGTCCTAGGTTGTGTAAGAAAATAGGCTGAGCAAGCTGCAGGAGCAAGCCTAGTAAGCAGTGTTCCTCCATGGTGCCTGTTTCAGTTCCAGCCTCTTGGTTCCTGCCTCTCAGTTCCTGCCTTAGCTTTCCTGAATGGTGGACCTATAAACCAAATATGAACATATATACCTATAAACCAAATAGACTCTTTCTTCCTCGGGTCAGTTTGGATCATTGTTTTATCACAGAAACAAAGAAGCAAACTAGAACAGAGGTAGCAACTCCCCAACAGTTAATCAGGACCTTGACGTAGCAATGGATTTCCTGGTACAAGAAGAAATCAGTAGTGTTTTCTGAGTCCTCACTTCCAGCAGAGACATTGCTGTGTGCAATGTTGGGTTACAGTACTGCTCCTTCCCACTCTGGGAAGATATTCTGCTACAGCAAGCTCCTGAGAAGCAAAACAAACCACCAAAACTGTTCTGTGTTCTCCCATTCTGGATTGAGGGAAGAGACAAAGATCAAGACTTTGCATTAGTATTACATATGTGTTTAATTTAAATTTATGTCATATTGTGGTTTTATGCATTCCTGTCCCTAAATATACTCAATATTTAATTCTCTTTAACCTACAAAATAATTCAGTTGGTGTTTCTTAGCCCCTGGTTGAGTTTCCATCAGCGTTTATTAACACCCAGGAACATTCACACAGACACACAGGGTTAGATATAGACATTAGGTCATTACCAGCTTGTGACTTTTTCGGTAGTATCCAGGAAGTGCTACTTACAGATGAGGGGCAATTATTGTTTGTTCCATAAAAAGTGAGACTTTAAAAAGTATGTGTGTGAGTGTGTGTGCGTGTGAAGGCAGATGCAATTCTCAGGAATCAGTTCTGTCCTGCCACCTTGAGGGACCGTGGGGTGAAACTCAGGTCCTCAGGTCTGTGTGCAGCACCTCTGTCCACTGCGCCATCTTACCAGCCCCAAAGAGAGATTTTTACAGAAGCCTTTGTTCCTGTCCAATACATACATTCATTACATTTTGGTTCATTAAAAACAAATCGGCAAGGGATGTTCTGCTGCATTTTTGTGCTTGTTTAGCTGTGTCCTCTCCTCCCTCCCCATTACGGACTGACTCAACTTCACTGGTTTCTGACAGGTGTGCAAGCTGAAATCTCAGTTTGCTGTGGGAAGCATGTTGATATTCTTCAGAAAATGAACCAAATATACTGTACTGAGCTGCCCATTGTACAAGACCTTGCATTGCAGATGACTTTTTATCAAGTGCTGGGAGGATCCACCTCACTCCCAGCACCCAGCTGTTGAACATCGTTTTCATTCTCCTCACTGTTTCAATCTCCTCATGGACCCTCGAGCTGTGACTGAGGAGAAGAAACTGTTATTCCCTAAGGTCTGTTTTGCTGAACAGGCGGAATGATATTTCTCCTCCGATGGAAAGAAAGTACATTGAGGAAGACCGTTTTATCTTGGCTCCATGAAAAATGTGTCTTATCACAGTTGCTGGTAATTTCACGGCAATTACTTCTTTTCTGTTTGGGGACATTGTACAGTTGTAAATAATTTTTCACACCTGAATTGCTGGGGAGTACAATATCATGGCAGTAAATACGACTGCATGACAAGGCTCCGGTTGCTGAAATGCCAGAAGGATGGCCCACCGGCTATTCTTCCCCCTTCCTTTGCTTACTGAACAGCTGCGGGAAAGTCTCATCAATAATGGTGTCTACATTGCTTATTAGTAAAACTAAAATTAATCCTTAAACTAACTCTTACTAACTGGAAAAAGGACACATAATAGAAAACAAGGAAATGGTGATTTCAACACTAAAAATAATTATAACAATCTTGCTGACCTCCAAGTCCTGGCATATGGGAGAACTATCTCATATCTATTAGAGTCACATCACCAAATTACTCTTGGTGTAATAAGGCACTGATTCCCTATTCCCCAGGGAAACACAAGGACCCCAGTAAGGCAAGGGCCAAAGAGTTTGGGATAAGAAAGTTAGCATGTCTGGAAAGACAAGGACACATAGGTAATCACCCCTGAGAATGCCTGCCTTTTGTTAATGAAGAAATAGCAAGCCTGTCTAAAGCTACAATAAAACATAAACCTAGGATAGATATGTATATTCTCAAAGCTTAAAATCTGTTTAAAACTGAAACTGCCTGAATTGATATACTAACTTGTAGCTATAGAAAACCCCCCTAAGTTGACATATGGGTATTCAGTAGATAAAGTTAAAGTCAAAGGAAGTTATAGCCGTAATCTGGGTAAATAAAGTGTAAAGAGAGAGGAAGCTTAAGACCTATAAACTTCTTTGCTGGCATCTCTGTACCCTTTTGCCCGTTTGTCTGAGCTATTGTGCAACTACAAATTTGTCTAGCATGATACCCTGCAAACCGTTAATGAACCATTGTGTTAAACCTGCAGCTGCCTACAACGTAATCATGCAAGTTCTTTGAAATGTGCTTGACACCTACAAACTTAATGTTTGTTAAATAAACAAAAGGCACTACTATATTAACCACTGCAGGGAGGTTTGCTTTCTCGAGCTCTCTTTACTCCCTGGTGTGAGTGCCATTTTCTTTCCTAAACCAAGTGTCTATGCCTGGTTTCCTTTCCGACACTGGTCCTTCGACCTTCTGTTGGGTGTCCCTGAACCATATCTTGCTTGTGGAGGCTGGATCCCCCGCACTGAACGATTCATTATTATTAGGTCCAAATGGACCTAACACACCACAAGCACCAAGTCAAGATTTCCAAACAAAAGATCTTTATTGAATTGGGCAACCAGACTGGCCGGCCACATGGCTGGTCAGGGATGCAGCAGTCCCAGGAGCTGATTGCAATCCCGACCCAGTTTTCAGAAGAGTACTCAAACACAAAAGCCGCAGGACACCTGGGGCAAAGCATACAGAATACAATTACTTTTGCCAACCCATCATATTCATGCTAGCATACGAGCATATGACAAAAGTAAGTGCAAGTGTGTGTAAGTCTGTGATCAGCACATCTTGTGGTGATGTGATCGGCCAGTTCTCGAAAAGTCATTGTGGTCAGCTGGTTTTGGAAAAACAGTCTTAAACAACAGGCATATTTTGTATGGCTAATTGAGGGAAAAATGGATTACAAAATCAGAGACAACAAAATGGAATCAGAAGACAAAATGGAGTCAGCGAGGCCCTAACAATTATATTAAGAATTCACACTTCTAATGTGAAAAAAATATTTTTAAGGTTTGTTTTCCTGGACATTCAATTTGCTTCTCTGTGACTTATACGTGTACAATTACTGTCTGCAAAGTGTCCAACTATGTTCTAGATTCGATATTGAATAACTTCCCACATTTTATAAATGTATGTGAATGCACAGCTTGCTATATGTTAATATATGCATTTAGATATTCCACTGTTTGGTGGCTTCATACCTATATTCATTGATACATTCTTATCAAGGACATCTTGAACACACAAACTTAAAAAAAAAATCACAAAAGACACAATATCAGAACTGGAAGATAACCCAGTATCAGCTATTAGAATTTCATCATCTTTACAAAGGAGACGATGAGGTCTAGTGTAGTCAGTGCACTGGGGTTGATGTGTAAAATAGCACAATAGCATGTATGCATTCTGCAGATATATACATATGTATCTACAGGTAAAAGATACATGAACTCGGGATAAAGTAACAGAAGCAGACGCAACACCAATAAAGGTCTTACAGAAGGTAAAATGGGATGAGAAACAAAGTAAAATCCTCCTGGAATAGGAACAAAGGGAGAAAATCCGAATCCGAATTGAAATTGCACATGATAGTTACGCAGGACTCTGGAACTTTCTAGCCTAACTCGAGTTTTCTGGTAGGGCTTTAGTGACTGATTGAGGAAAGGAGAAAGGACTTCTCCTACAAGTGAGAAAAGACTGAGATTGGATTGAACCTTTTGAGTTAAAGCTCACTGCCACAGGAGCTGCCTTCTACACGACAAAGAGAGGAGGTGAGAGGTGAGCCCTGTTGGGTGGAGAACAGCAATAATAGGAACACCACAGAAGGTGAATAGGAGTCACTCCTCCTAAAATGACAGGATGTACTGAGTGATGGCTGCACAATGGTAAGAGGTTAACAGAGATTGGGTTCGGTTCTGAACGTCCTATGCTTCCAAAGAAGAAAAATGAAGACAATCTTTGGACATTTTATCTGTTTGAGTATTTTGAGTCCTTCTAAGATTATTTTTTTAAGTCCAGAATAAAATCATGAAGTATTCTTGTTTCTGCACATTAATAATACCTCAAGAACTGGAAGACTAGAATCTATAAAACAATGCTATCAGACCACGGACTGCAGGCAGCTGGGATGTGATAACGGAAACGTAATGTCCTGGAGCAGTTTTCAAACAGCTGGATGGAAAAACAAAAACCCCACAGCAACAGAGCTTGGTGGATTTTTTTTTTTGAATCAAGGAAACAGAATCCAGAGCTCAAGGAGTTCAGAGAGCATGGCAGCTGGAGTCTGTGGGTCAGAGAACCGGAGAGAAACAGCTGTGCAGGCAGAGAGTAGAAGATAAGGGGTTTCCTCCTGACAACAGTCCATGATTTCTGAAGGTTACATGGGACAGCAGTCTTCATTTAGAGACAAAGTAGAAAGAAATTGCATTATGTAAGAAAGTAGGTGGGGGTTCACAGATAAATCATACCATAGAAGGACGAAAAATTAAACCCACAATAAAAGTCTACTATCTCCCCAAGAAAAATTTAAAAGTCAACTTTTTAAGAAACCAAACAGATTTGAAAAGTCTTTAACTGAAAATCTCACTCAAGAATATAAAAACACCAGAAGATTTCTGGGTCAGATGGCAGGCTAGATGACTCTTAAATGGAATAATAAACAATAGTCTCTAGTCCTACAGAGGAACTGAACCAGGTGAGATCTCCACAGAGAAGGCAGGAGCAGCCACAAGCCTATGTGCAGCTGTACCATGCAGATCTGGATGAAGTCAATAGAAATTTCCAGAAGGTGCTCCATCCACCCCCTACTCACAACAGTCTTGTGGGAACAGTGAGCTAAAGAGAGGTGGGAAAAGACAGGGCTACAGAGGTGCAGCACTACAGACAGTGAGAGGAGGAATCAGCACAGACTGCGGAGATGGAGACTGGGGGGTCCTGGTCATGCCTGAGGTTGAAATTCTTCATAGATCCTGGAGGGAGTGTGGATGAAGGAGGCATTCCACCATTCCCTGGGTGTGTAACAGCCATGAACTCAATGCAGTCACGCCAGAACCACATACTCATCACACTTGAATGAGCCTAATCTGAAACTATGTAAACGTCCCAGAATCTAATGCCAACTGAGGCAGCCGTAGTCCTGGCAAAATGAACAATTCCAGCTGAAGAGGTAAATAGCGCCATGGATGGCTGTGCCCACACCAGAGCTGTAGACTTAGAAGCCCAAGCAAGGAAGTGTGAATATGCAGCACACACAGAACGATAGTGGGTGGGAGCTACAAACAGCACCATTGTATGCCCAGTTCTGGGAAACCCACTTACTGGTGAGTGTGGAAACCCAGTGTGGATTACACTGGGGCCCTGGTACTCACAAATCTGCTTCTCCAACTTTGAAGTAGAGCCATGATGTACCTCCTCCATCAGTGCAGCTTGCTACATGAGATATTATAAAGAGGGGGAGGGGCAATTCAAAAGCCCACCACTGAAGAGGATGATGACTGCGGCAAGCTTTTCTACTGTATTTCATTGTTTTGTCATTGCGTGAATGCCTATTGATGGCCTTGCTTGGGTTCTTCTATTGCTTGACTGGGTTTCACAATTGTTCTTCTGCATCCATTCCCCCATGTGCTCTCTGCTCTTCTGCCTGCACACGACCCACAGACTTTCCTTCTCTTCCTATATGACCTCCTCTTCCTTTCTTTCCAACTTCTTCCTCTTTACTTCCCAACTATAACTTTTTACAGTTTTCTGTGGACCCTAACAATGTAAAATCCCCATCTACATATCCCTCCTTGACTTCTTCTCATTTAATCCAATATAATCGTAGCCTATATTCTTTCCCTTCCTAAATTTGGTGTCTAACATCTTAGTGCACACTGTACTATTTATGTTCCCCTATCCTTCAACAATTATTGAAGTTAAAAGGACATCTGTTTTTAACTATTTTGATATTTGCATAGTGGACTCTAGAAGCTGTGCTTGGTTGGTAGTTAATATTTTACCCTCAGTGTGGTGTTGAGGATTGAACCTGGCACCTCTAGCCTAGGGATTGAGGGCTTAGCCACTGAACTACACCACCACTCCATAAAGGACTCTTCAACCGAGCTACAGTCTATTACAACATTGCAAGTAATTCTACTAAATGAAGCGTAAACTTCAACAAACAAAATAATTCTCAATGCATAAGTACCAAGGAAAGTTAGACGTCAAGGTGTGAAGACCCCTTTAAAAAGTACCAATTGCACAGAACTGAATTCCAATGAGAGTAAGTCAGACAATTCAAAATAATGATTATAAGGAAATCTAACAAAATGAAAAGGATGCAGACACATTTCTGAATGAGTTAAAATAGAACACGAAACAGCTGAATGAGGAAAGGAAGCCAACGCAGGATATGGAAGAGGTATTCCCCAACAAGACAGACATACTGAAAAAGAATCAAATAGAAATCTTAGAAATGAAAACCTGATCAGGTCAAACTGCAAATTCAGTTAAGCCCTGAGACCCACATAATTATATAAGACACAACTTGTTACAGAAACTTAGCTGTAACTTAAACTTTATCCAATGCAGATAATTGAAAACGAGAAGAGTACTGATTTTTGAGAAAATATACTAGGGCCTTTCTGATATGTCCAGAGTCAAAATACTATAAATGTGACTTGTCATTCATCTTATTTACAGAGCACACACAAATATTTTAAGTTGGAAACAGAAAATAGCACAAAAGTCACGAAAGAGAGGTTTACTACTTTAAACTAAATTATAGGGCCAGAGAGATGTCTCCGTATGTAGAAGTGCTAGCCACTAAGCCTGATGACATGAGTTCAACTCCTGCGACCCATGTGGCTCAAGAACCAGTGCTCACAAGTTGTCCTCTAATGTCCACATAAGCTCCAAGTACATGCATGTGTAATTAAAATAGATTAATGTGATATTAAACTTTGGTGTACTGCACAGGGGGAAAGAGCTAGAATTACAGCACTATTACCTTCAAAATAAGGAAGAAAACTCAAGGACTTCCTAAATAAAAAAATATTCTAAAAACAGAAAAGAAAGCAAAAATAAGTTGAGGGCTATTTTATTTTATTTTATTTTTAGCATGACCAAGGCGGAAAGAAACTACGAAAAATGGGAGCAGGCATTGCATTAATGGCGAAATGCTGCATATTATCATTTTTAACATAAGAAATACATTTTTCAATATTCAATGACGGATTAGCACCTGAATATTGGAACATATTTAGATGCTTTAGAAGATATGAGGAGAAAAAGAAAGTTTAGAAAATCAGTGAGCTACCTATTAGGACTAAAGAGTTATAGCACATTCATGCACATCCTAGCACATCACATTTGACGTGCGTGGCATAATGCCAAATCGAGAATATTCTGCCTCTCCTTTCTGCTTTATTTTTACAGCTCAGTGTGTCAACAAGCTTCTGTTTCTCTTTGAGTTACACACGAATATCTCTGTTTCACAGTCCACACACATAGTGACATGATAGAGAATTCTATACTGTTTTATTGACATAAAAGCTTTAGTGTGCAAGGCTCATGGAAGAAAAAAAATGAAAGATTAATGTAAGGCAATAAACAAAGCATGATTTTTTTCAAATACAGTTTCTTTTTCCTCGATCTGATCCCTGTAATGACTTAAATTGGATGCTTTTTGGAAGGAACTTGCTCCGACTCAGTTTGACTGTGGGTGCAATAGGGACTGCATTTTTTCCCACACAGTAGCAGGTGCTGGAGAATTTCTGTGTCACAGTGGGTGTGTTGGAAGGGAGCAACTATACTCCCCCAAGTCTCTGGGAAGTAAAGAATTCTTTTGGCCCTGATTTTGTGTATTGCTGTGTGTGGGTGAACACATGCCATGGCACGCAGGTGAGCTCAGAGGACAGTTTGTGGTATGGATTGTCTCCTTCTAGCTTTATGTGGCTCCCTGGGGATCAAACTTGGCTTGTGATGCATCTGTGGCAAGGCTGTACTCTCCAAACCATCTCACCGACCTCTGTACCTACTTTTAATGACTCTAACATTCAACCGTGTCTTTTGTTCATAATAATTTGGTGAACTTATCAGCAAATATTTATTGAATAAAGCTAGCTTAAGGGGAGGAGGTCTCACTTAAAATTTATAGAACTAAAACGTGTTGAAGCTGACAATATGCTAAGAATCTATGACATCTTTTTCTCTTGAAGTGACTGATGAGCATATAGCTAATATATGCCTTGCATCCTCAGTGGAATCATTAGCGTAATGTGATGACAAGCTCATATGATCTCTTTTTTGACTAAGTTCATATGAATTGTGTCAGTTTTTCCTAAGTGTGGAAGCAGCCAGGAAAGTTAGTAGGCAACCATCATTATCTGGGGCTTGTGCAAACTGAGACATCAGCAATTTGTCCATTTTTATTGATTATAGAGGAAGAATATCCCATTTTGATTAATCATAGAACATCTTTACTCCTATCCTTATTTTATTCTATTTTCCTTTTATTTCTTATGAAATTATTTGACTCATTGTTTGTAAATACCAGTTTTAAATTTCAGAATTATACAACTCTGTAGGAGCAGTCAGCTTGAACAGAAAGCAGGTGAAGTAACTTCAAATTAAGAAACTGTTTTCTGAGATGTAACACCAATTCAACAGAACAGAAAGAAATTATTTTCTTGGGATGTCAAACTTTTATTTATAGCCATGTGCACAATTTAACACTGATCATTTCCATGTACACTTGTACCCTGAGGGAATAGGAATCGCCTTCTTTTCTCTTGCTGTCAGGTATTGTGTATTCCACAAAAGTCTTTTCTCAGGTGCCCAGCACATATGTCAGGAGAGAGCCGCCAGTTGCTGACATGCGTAGTTAGGATCTGTCAGCGTTCTGTTGGAACATGTTTCATACGTAAGACACTGAATGGATGTAACGGCTGATCCTTTATTTAGAACTTTTTCCTCCTTTGTTGTAACAGTTCTTAGTCATTTTGGAGTTAGGACTTCTTTTAGAATCAAGACTTTTTGACTGGGAAAGCATTGCCCTTATAAGCACACAGGAAACAACTTACATATATAATTCAGGGAACATGGAATTGGTAGAAGTTAAGAAAAAAAAATCTATGAACTCTGGGTCAATACTCATTCCACACCTTCAGAATGTTTTGCTTCAACTGGCTTCTTTTGAAATTTACTTGCAATTTCCGCACAGAGAGGGTATTGAAACCTGATTTATCTTGTTAGAAACAATTTTTCTCCTCAATACAATTTGTTTTTAAATAAAGAAATATTTCAAAGATTCACCTAAGGACAATTCTACCTGCAATGAGACCCTTTGCCTATTTTTCTATTATGCTTAACTTTTTCTATTGACTGAGAGCCATTTTACTAAAATTTTAAAATAATGCATTCCCTTAAAGTCCTTGGGGATCACAAGATCATTGATTCTTTGTCTCACAAGGATTATTAGGTTTTTGTTTTATTTTATTTTAGCTTACAGGTCCTTTGTGTATATATGTGTGCAAACACATACACACACACACACACACACACACACACACATGTAATATTAATATATATTATATATATATTGTGGCTTTCAGTTCTGTGTCTTTTATGGGAGCCCTGTGTGTGAAGACATGTGTGCCTCAGTATGCATGTGTTTCTTACACTTTTCATTGACTTTTTCCCTTCTGTTTGTTTGCTTTGTCTTTTTCTGATTCGTTGTTATTTAGATGCATGTTGGTTTTCAAATGAGAGACACCAAGGCTGTGGGTCTGGATGGGAGGGTTGGTGGGGAGGATCTCAGAGGAGTCGGGAAATCATAACCAGAATATATTGCGTGAAAAATATCTCTTTTCAATAAAAGAAAGATAGCAAAAAGTTCACAATATAATTTTTAATGGGAAGAATACGATGATTCTGCTTCTCCTCGTGCTGTGAGCAATGCTTCTCCTCACTCCGTTCCTTCAGTCCTTCCTGTTCCCACTGACGGAACTCTGGACACAGACACAGCCTCCTGGCTTTGCTGCTGCCAAACTGCAGCGGCATAGAGCTGCGCCTCATCACTGCAGTTCTGAAATGTGTAAGACAACAGGGCCAAACTAGAGAGCTTGCTCAATATGTAGATAATCTGTCACAGGATACAAAATGTCTCATTAAAATGCTGATCTTGCTGGGGTTCAAGAACCTGTGGGCCTAGAAAATATTCTGGATGTATCTTTTAAACTTTAAACTTCAAAGGCAGCCTGAATCAGTGTTTACCCTGGATGCCCAGTTCAGGGTGGGATTGGAGGTGCACATTGGAAAGACTGGTTCTCAGCTCATTTGATATCCTCCCAATTTTACTTGGCCAGACAATATTATGAATTAATGTTCCACTGATTATTACACAGTACTTTAAGTCATGGGAAGGAGTACCAGAGTGGGAACTAGAAACTCAGGATTCAGCCTTGTCCCGCCTCTGGTTCCCATGGGGCCTCCTTACATGTGGTGATTTGTATCTGTCTCCATTTCCTAATCTGTAAAATGAGGACACTTGACCTTATGATTCCTAACCCATTTTTAGCCATACTATTAATCTATAAATATTAAGTCAATCTTTTAAATTATTATATAATTGAGCACATATGTTAATAGGAAATTAACAAGAACACAGACATTAACCATAGATGGTTTTGTGGTCCAATACTAGCAAAAAAAAAAAAACAGTATACTGTTCAATTATAATCTTGCCACCCCGGTTTTTAAATCTACAGCTAGAGATTTATCATGTTGCTGAGAAAGAGTCCAAGACAGGCAGGTATAAAGACAGCCTTTAGTAGCTACTAATAGTTACTAATTTAGTTAGCGTGATCGCAGTGTTTACTGTTAGAGATGAAAGAATTCAGCATAGTTCTAACCAGTGGGGACAGTTCAGGTTGAACTGTCGGTAACATATTTAAGTGAATGAGTATAAGAGCTTCTGTGTTTGTGGTCTATAGTGACTTTAGAACCACGGGTTACTGTAATACACATGCAAGAGTTTGCATGTGTAAGCTACACAGGAATCACTGTATGTGCTGATTACTAAGATATTTCACAAGAGGTTTAAGCCTGGAAGAATTGATGTCAAGGTCACACGGTTGCTGTCAGACTTCTCTGGCCTTCACATGACCAGCCATCTTCTCCAGTTACTGAGTGAGTGTTTTTCTATAAGCAGCTCACAATGTAGTAGTAGCTTGCTCCCTCAAAGCCAGTAGGAGAGAAGAGAATCTAACACCCAGACTGCAATATTAAGCAGTAGCATCATGCATTAGGGTTTTCTAGAGAAACAGAACTGATAGAATAAATCTCTATATAGATATATAAAGGGGATTTTTTAGGCTGGCTTACAGGCTGTGGTCTATCTAATTCAACAATGACTGTCTACTAATGGAAAGTTCAAGAATCCAGTAGTTGTTCAGTGAGTCCATGAGGTAGATGTCTCAACTGGTCTTCAGTATATTCTAAAATCTTGAAGTTGTAGCCTCTAACGCCAGTGAAGGAATGGACTTGTCAGCAAGAGTTAGGGCAAGCAGGCAAAGAGAGAGTTTCCTTTCCCCATGTTCTTTTTATAGGCTGCCAGCAGAAGTTGTAGTCCAGATTATAAGTGGCTATTCCCACATCAAAAGATATGGATTAAAAGTGGATCTTACCACTTCAGATGATTTAATTAAGAAAAATTTACAGATATAACCAGCCACTTGAATTTTAATTAATTCCAGATGTAGCCAAGTTGGCAACCAAGAATAGCTATACATCACATACATCTCACTTTTATTCTTGGAAGCAAGTCATGGGTCTTGCTCACAAGAAAGGTAGAGAATTATACAGATACATAAACACCAGAGAAGCAGAGACCACAGCAGTGAACATACAATCTTCTTACCACTGGTGTGTCACACTTTCTGCAGAGACACAGACAAACATCTATTCATTTGACACAGGGCTCCAATGACAGAACAAAATATTGATGACTTCATTAACCTTGGACTTCATTTATCTTGGTGGATCAGCAAGTTTATTGGGCCTATTTAAAAAGCAGGAATGAGGGAGTGCTTAGAAGTGTGGATTACTCAAAGGCCGGCTGTATATCACCAAAAAGCCCACTCCAGCATGGTGAAGGTGAAAATTCACTATACCCCTAAAGTCACCTAGAGACCTGAAGGCAGCTCAGAAAGTAGAGTTTCCTCTCCCCAGTGATTGTTTGCTGATCATATCATCTTTGGGACGAGCCTTGTGACTCTTACAAATACCAGCTTCCTGGGGCTTGTATGTTTTGCTTGCTTCCTGCATCCCTTGAGGCTCCCTTCTAGCTCTAAGAAGGAATGTTTTGACTGAGAGAAAATTGCTACACAACCATCAAGTGCAGAATGTTCTTTCTCTGGAATCCATCTCCAAGGTCATAATCTTTCCAAGTTTTGTCTTCTTGAAGCTTTGTTATGCACTTTCAGATATCCTTACAGCTTAAAGTTGCAGCAGGATGTAAGATATAAATCTTATCAACTTCTATGTCATTATTTTATATACTCCTCATAGAATTTCAGGTATCAGGAACTGTTAGTATCATCATTTCACAGTGGAGGAAATTAAGACATAAAACCTAGGTAAAAAGTATTCACATAAAACCAGGAACAAAGTACAGATGGTTTCTACTGACATTCCTCTTTAGCATTTAACTGGCATCCTAGCCAGCAAAAAAAAATAAATAAATAAAATAAATAGCTGTTATAAATAATAGGGAGACATAGAAATGATCATCTTTTACATATTGTTTGTGTAGAAAATACATAAAAACTATTGAATTTTTATTACCATGGTAGTTATTAAATACTAATAAAAATTCAAACTATAACAGAAAAATTATCCCAGCATACAACATAATAATTAAATATCTAGCAATCGATTCACACACAAAACCAAGTATATAATTTTACTAAAAGCAAAAAAGACACATTAGAATAAACATCATAAAAGTTCAGAATTATCTACAGAGTTGTTTATAAGATCATTGGGATTTTGATTCACAGCCTCTGGTATTGTTCTTAGAAGTTGAAAATACCATTTTAAAATCTCATTGAGAAGAAACAACCTTATCACAAGACTTTTGAAATAGGACAAGGAGTGTTTCTACTGAGTTGTATTATCAGAACAAAAGGCATAGTGGAACAACTAGAAAGAAAATACAAAGATGTTATACTTGTTCATAATTCAGCTTACATATGAAAAGACCTCAACCTCGAAGAAAAATCACAGCTTAAGCCCTGGTGTGATAACTGCTCTGAAGGCATCAGAGCCATAACTAAGAAGAGACAAAAGTGGAGTCTAGGCATGAAATTTAAAATCTCTCCTCTCCTCTCTTCTTCCATCTTTTGTTTTTTTCATACATGTACTGTCTAGTTTTATGTCAACTTGTCACAAGCCAGAGTCATTTGGGAAGAGGGAATTGAGAAAATACCCCCACTAGATTGGCCTGTGGAATAGTCTTTTCTTGATTGATGACTGATGTGGGAGGGGCCAGTTCACTGTGGGAGGAACCCCAGCACCATCCATCGCCCACCCCATCCCCCCTCTCCCCACACTCCAACCACCTGCTAGTGGATGTGAATATGAGACAGCAGGCTCAGCAAGCCATGAGGGACAAACCAATAAGCAGCACTGTAGTTAAATTTGGCACAAAAAGAGACTCTCTTACTGAATCCTAATTTAGGGTTAGACTACTACATGTAGGCAAAGGGATTCCATAAACTATCATCCAAATTGGACCCTCCTGGCCACGAGATCTCAGGTCATACTTATCCTCAGAGATGTTTATTATTACTTCTGTCAGCCAGCTACTAGCACCTTGGTAAAAACAGCGCCGTTACCAGCAATCCCATGACACCCTTAATCTTTCCGAAATTATCTTACCTACTTCTTTGCTTTGATTAAATCTGAACACAGTGTCTTAAAATTTGAACAAGTTGTACATTAGCATCTGAAGATAAGATCCGTGTTCTTTGTTTTCTTTGAACTGCAAATAAATCACTGTCAGATTGTTAAACAGACAATTTTCTGTGATCCTCTTATGAGAAAAATATTTAAAAAGGTCACCATTCAATTCGTCTTCCAGTCTTCATTGCCATCCTCCATGCTGATGGCCACTTCCCCCATCCATTTAAAGAGCTGGAGATGGCTGAGGACTTTCTTCTTCCGCAGTTTGACAATGCCTTAAATAACTCAGCATCAGTGCAGTGTCCACACGGAACCTCCTCTCTGCTGTCTACTGATCCCGTCTTCAAAGGTCTCTTCTCTTCCTCTTTACTCTACAGTTACTGAACAGCCTGAATATATTGTCTCCCTAAATTGTTCCCTATTCAACATCTGTCTTCCAAATATCCAGACCGGCCACAACTTCCTCTTCCTGAGGAGTGTTCAGTTACATATACTCTGACGATTCTTGGACTCCAAGGCTTCCATTTTATGAATCCTTATTTTTTTTCTGTTTGTCTGAAGTTTACATTCTCCTCTCCATGAAGTCCTCTTAATTTATTGGAAGTCTTGACAGTCTCCTCTCCCTTATTTGTGTATGTATAAGCTTCAACTTTTTCGGCATATGCAATGAAGAGAATAAACAGTATTTGAAGTGGTCACTCTACAAATCCTTTGTAATCGCCAACCCTCAAGAAGACCTTCAATCTTGGCTCAGTTTCTAATACAATATGTCTTTTTCTGTCAGTATATACTTCCCTATCCAAAAAACAATTTTAATTCAATAGGCTTTCTAACTGCACAGAAAACAGAAAAATGGAATGCTGACATCTTCCTTCATTCTCTAAATACACGTTTTTATGTAAATTCTAATTGTTTACTCCTTATCTCTGTGTATCAGAAGGTCTATGGCTGGGCATGACTAGCTCACCCCTGTAATTCCAGGAAGGCTGAAACATAAGGATTACCATGAATGTGAAGCTAGCCTAAGCTGCATAATAAGTTCCAGGCTATCTAGGGCTATGCTGCATGAGACCGTATCTCAAAAAAAAAAAAAAAAGAAAAAAAAAGTGGGAGAAAGGTGCAATGTGGTTCAGCAGGTATAGGAGCTTGCTGTTAAGCCTGACAATCTGAGTTTGACTCCCACGATACACGTCGGAAAAAAAGGACTGACTCCTGAAAGTTGCCCTCTGATTTCTACATACATGCCACTGTATGTAGATGAATAATAAGATAAATAAATGTAATTTAAACCTTCTCTGTCTGAATCCTATAGTGTCATTTTTCATTCTAAATCTTGCTACTTCGATTTCTATGTGGTTCAACAACTCTCTGTTAATTTAATATTGGCCGTCAAAATGTAACAAAAGCAAGTATTCTCATATAAATACCTTTAGAGGTAATTTTAACAACTTTATTGAAGAATAATTTAGCCACAATGAAACAGATAACAGATTTCAGTAGCGCATTTGTACTAGGAAATTAAAATAATGCAAATCCTACTTTCTTCTTGTGTTATGACTAATTCAGAAAAAGAAAGAACAATAAAGAATTAAAGAATATATATATATATATATATGTATATATATATATATATATATAATAACAGGGAACCTAGAAAGTAAAGCAATAGGGAATTTTGAGAGTCTCATTTTGTAGTCTATGGGAAATTTTCTACTAAAGATCTCTAAAATTATGCCTCACTCCAATTACCAGTAGTTATATTTGTAAGGTCCACTTACATTAGCAATGTGCTCATTTTTGATATCTTTAGAAATGGCGGTCCTGATTGATATTTTTATCATGGATTATGTGATATTGATATCATTTGGCTGCCCTAGAAAAAAGTGAAGTTGGATAATTATTTGCTATCAGAAAAGTTTTATACAGCTCAAATAGCCATTCTGAAGCTGTGGAGTTTCACACTGGATTTTACACCTTCACTGTGGAATATATTTTTATACATTTATCCACGACCCAAACAGAAAAGCCAATGACAGAGCTAGAACTAGAGACACATTTGGTTTTATAGCCTCTTTCATAACTGTATATATGATCATTAAAGATGTATAGACCCTTTGGTTAATTTCCATGGGTGATTTTTTTTGAATGTTTTAGTTTTTAATAATGGGATTTTTTTTTTAAGTTTAAGTTTTGGTTAATTTTTTTAAAGTATAGAAACAATCTTTGTAACTGTGTACTTTTACTGTGTAGTGGCTTCAATGGAAAATGTCCCCCATAGTCTCAGGCTTTTGAATGCTTGGTCCCCAATTGCGTGTGTTTGGAGTGGTTTAGCTAGCATAGCCTTACTGAAGAAAATATGTCAGTGAGGGTGGGCTCTGAGCTTAAAAGCTTCACATCGCTTTCAGCGTGTTCTCTCTGCCTCCTGATTACATTTAAACATGTAAACCTACTCCCTGTTCCCGCCACCATGCCTGCCACCTGCTGCCATGCTCCCCCATACACAATGAACTCTTATCCCTCTGGAACCATAAGTCAAAACAAACGTTTCGTCACATAAGTTACTTTTTGTCATGGTGTGTTTTATCACAGAAAATTTATTCTTATTTAGAAAATAGGAAGTGCAAAATGTATATGTATTTATCTCTCAATGAAATGTCTTACTAATAAATTCTTGGACAAGTACGGCATACATGTCCTGTGAATTTCTGGGAAAAGACACCCACACTGTGAATCATGTGTACCTACAATTTGGTAGAATGTGATATCAGATGCACTCACAGACAGGTTGAAATTAGAGAAGTGTCATATTTGTGCACATTGTGTATCTCTCTGTGAAAATTGGTGCCAGCTTTTCCTGGCTCTTAGGTAGAACTACAATGATAATGAAATATGAGAACTAATGAAATTGTTGAAAAAGCTTAATGAAGGATAATCTATTTTTCATTTTTAAAACAATTTAAAGTTATTTGAGAATTTTCTTTCAAAGTTGGTAGCATGAGAAATTTGTGGAGCAAAATTATATTATCCTAATATAATTCATAATGATCCATAAAAATAACTGTACTGCAGATTGTGTCTGCATACTGAGAAAATGGAACAGGGAGGATTAAATGGGCTTGGAGAGAGGATGACAGGGTAGAAGAGAGAATATGGAGAGGGATAACTAGCACTAAAAGCCATTTGAAAAAGCTACATGAAAATCTACTACTGTAGAAGTTTCCGTATATTTATCAAAATGGACTTACCCTGTAAAGAAGAGGCTAGATTCCATATGGTATCAAATAAAACCTCCAGCACTGTGAATGCGTTACTTCTTTTGGGGTGTTGGCCAATGGGTTCCCATAAGCACACTCTCAAACATTACAGGCTGCTGCCAATACTATTGGTTAATCCCCACAAATTGTTGGCAAAACTCTATCGCTGAAGATACCACAGACTTGAAACACAGAGCAAAGAGAAATCTAGCTGATATTCTATTGGCAGCTTCCCCCTATTGATTAGCATTCATAGTGCTAGAAAGTACTATGAATGCTACCAGAGGACAGAAGTAGTCATCAATATGAACCCTATGAGCTACCTGGCAAGATAGGAATCAGTCACTCTTTTTTATTGGATTTAAGGCCTGTTCCATGAGACGGAGCCCATACTTGACATTGTAAATGAGGGCATGTACCTGTGGTTGGACAGACCATAGGACTTAATGGAAAATCTATTACAACTATTCTTATAAATGAACATAGAAAAAAAAAGAACTCCTAATGGTATGTTGCTATACCCATAGATCAGCTCAACCATCTTCAGAGAAGATGGTTTTGCAGTAGATGACCATTAACACGGAACCAACAACTGGTCAATATAGAGACTTTGGCATGCTCAGTCCTAAATTATATATCTACATCACACCTCTCACTAAGGCCCAGAGATCTGTAAAGAAAAGGGGCAGAATGATTGTAAGGACTAGAGATAGATGACTTCAGGGAAACACTGTTTAAGACACCACAGAGTAGATGCACATATGAACTCACAGAGACTGTGACAGCATGGCCAAGATTTACATAAGTTCAAGCCACACGAAAATCCTCACGTGGAGAAGGGGAGGTAGGCACAAAGTCTCAGTCCTAGTTAAGGAGATATTGGCATTTCATTACTCCTGGGAGACATAAAGTTAGTTTTCTTTTATGGAGTTGAACCTGGCATGTTGACCATACTCCAAGACTAGCCCCATACTCAGAAGTAGCTAGCCATCACAAACTGGATTAGATGTAGTGGTTTTTGTTTGTGTGTTTTTGTTTTGAGAGAGAGAGAGACAGAGAGAGAGAGAGACAGAGAGAGAGAGAGAGAGTACTAGAGAGCATATATATGTGTATATATGAAGTTTGGTGGCTAGGGAGGTAGGGAAGAATCTGGAAGTGATTGGGGGAGTGGGATAAAAATGACTAAAATATATTACATGAGATTCTCAACAAATAAATACACATATTACTTTGAAACAATGAAAGGCAGATGAGCTATGATGCCAGAGAGATAGGAGACACAACAATGACAGATATTTTAGAATGGCTGCTTTGAATTTCAAGGGAGCAGGTGAGAATTACAACACAATATCATTAAGATAAAACTATGGAGTCAGTGGATGAACCAGGTAGGCACCTTGCCTGAAGAACACTTGGTTTTGTTCCCACAACCCACTCCTCTGTATCCCCTCCCATTATCCTTCAGCCCCACCTCCCCAGCCCACAAGACCTTTGGACAACCCCCAGCACTGTCACAGCCCAAGCCAGCTGAAGAATCAGCCCCCGGCACCACCATAGTCTACTCCATTGGAAGAACTAGTGCAAATCGACATAAGAAGCAAGCTGGAGTAGCTACTTAATATCTAACTTAATATCTAATAGACTCCAAGCCAAAATTAATCAAAAGAGATGAGAAGGACACTTCCTACTCATCAAAGGAAAAATCCACCAAGATGACACTTCAATTCTTAATATCTATGCCCCCAGCACAAGGGCTCTTACATCTGTAAAAGAACATTGCTAAAGCTTAAAACATAAATTGACCCACACACATTGATAAAGGGAGACTTCAATACCCCACTATCACCAATAGACAGGTCACCCAGTCAAAAATTAAACAGAGAAATACTAGATCTAACATGTTGTAAACAGATGGACCTAACTAATGGACACATATAGAACATTTTACCTACACACAAAAAAATATTCATTTTTCTCACCACTTCATGGAACCTTCCCTAAAATTGACCACATACTAGTCCACAAAGCAAGTTTCAATAGCTACATGAAAGTTGAAATAACCCCCTGTATCCACGGTGGATTAAAGCTGTATTTCAACAACAGCAACAACAGAAGGCTGACGAATTCATGGAAACTGAACAACTCTCCACTGAATGACGACTGGGTCAAGACAGAAATAGAGAAATTAAAGATTTTCTAGAATTCAATGAAAATGAATCCACAATATACCCAAACTAATGGGATAACAATGAAATGGTGCTAAGAGGAAAATCCATAGCACAAAATGCCTACCAAAAAAGAATAGAGAAGAGTAGAGATCACATCCTAGCAAATTAAGAGCACACCTGAAAACTCAAGAACCAAAAGAAGTAAGCACACCCAAGAGGAGTAGACAGCAAGAAATAATCAAACTGAGGGCTGAAATCAATGAAATAGAAACAAAGAGAAAAATACAAAGAATCAATGAAACAAAGAGTTGGTTCCTTGAGAAAATCAACAAGATAGACAAACCCTTATCCAAACTAATTGAAAGATAGAAAAAGAATATCCAAATCAACAAAATCAGAAACAAAAATGGGGATATAACTACAGATACAGAAGAAATTCAAAGATTCACTAGGTCATACTTTAAAAACTTGTACTTCACAAAATTGGAAAATATAAAAGAAATGGACAATTTTCTTGATAGATACCACTTACCAAATTTAAATCAAGGTCAGATAAACAATTTAAATAGACCTATAAGCCACTAGGAAACAGAAACAGTCATTAAAAGTCTCCCCACCAAAAACTACCCAGGACCAGATGCTTTAGTGAAGAATTTTATCAGACATTCAAAGAAGAGTTAACACCAATACTCCTCAAATTATTCCACAAAATAAAAACAGAAGGAACATTGCCAAATTCACTCTATAAGGTCACAGTCACTATGATACTCAGATCACACAAAGATTCAACAATGAAAGATCAAGTAGGCTTCATCCCAGAGACGCATGGATGGTTTATCCTACAAATACCAGTCAATGTAATCCACCATATAAACAAACTGAAAGAAAAAATCCACATGATCATCTCACAACATCCTGAGAAAGGTTTTGATAAAATCCAGCACCCCTTCATAATAAAAGTCTTGGAGAGATTAGTGATACCAGGGACATACCTAAACATAGTAAAGGCAATGTACAGTAAGCTCATAGCCACCATCAAACTAAATGGAAAGAATCTCAAAGCAATTCCACTAAAGTCAGGAACAAGATAAAGTTGTCTACTTTTTCCATACCTATTCAATATAGTAGTTGAAGTTCTAGCTAGATATTAGACAACTGAAGGAGATTAAGAGATTAAGGGGACACAAATTGAAAAGGAAGAAGTCAAAATACCCTTATTTGCAGGTGAAATTATAGTGTATATATGAGAGACCCTAAAAATTATACCAGGGAACTCCTACAACTGATAAACAACTTCAGTGAAGTGGCTGGCTATAAGATCAAGTGAAAAAAAGCCATAACTCTCCTGTATACAAATGACAAATGGAAAGAGAAAGAAATCATGGAAACAATACCCTTCACAAGTAGCCACAATAACATAAAATATCTTGGGGTGACTCTAATAAAGCAAGTGAAAGACTTGTATGAGAAAAACTTCAAGTCTTTCAAGAAAGAAATTGAAGAAGATCTCAGAATATGCAAAGATCTCAAATACTCCTGGATTGGTAAAATTAACATAGTAAAAATGGCATTTTGCCAAAAGAAATCTACATATTCAACGCAATCCCTATCAGAATCCCAATACAATTCTTTACAAACCTTGAAAGGACAACACTTAACTTCAGATGGAAAACAAAAAACTCAGGAAAGATAAAATAATCCTGAAAAGTAAAATAACTTCTGGAGGTATCACTATTCCTGATCTCAAACTACTACAGGGCTATAGTAGTAAAAACCAAATGGTATTGGCATAAAAACAGACATGTTGATCAATGGAACTGAAACCAAGATTCAGACATAAATCCACACACGTATGGACACCTGATCTTTGATAAAGAAGACAGAAATACACACTGGAAAAAAGACAGCATCTTCAACAAATGGTGCTGGTCAAACTGAATGTCTGTATGTAGAAGAATGCAAATAAACCCGTATTTGTCACCCTGCACAAAACTCAAGTCCAAGTGAATCAAGAACCTCAACATAAAACCAGAGACACTGAACCTGATAGAAGAGAAAATGGGGAAGAGCCTTGAACACATTGGCACAGGAGAAAATTCCTGAACAGGACACCAAATAGCTCAGGCACTAAGGTCAACAATTAACAAATGGAACCTCATGAAATTAAAAAGCTTCTGTAAGGCAAAGGACACTGTCAATAAGACAAAATGGCAGCCTACAGAATGGGAAATGATTTTCAGCAATTCTACTTCTGATAGAGGGTTAATATCCGAAATATATAAAGAACTTAAGAAACTAGAAATCAACAAAATAAATAATCCAATTTAAATGCAAATCAGAACCACTTTACGAATCCATCTTATACCTGTCAGAATGGCTAAGATCAATAACACAAAGGACAGCTCATGCTGGCGAGGGTGTGGAGCAAGGGGAGCACTCCTTCACTATTGGTGGGAGTGCAAACTTGTACAGCCACTATAGAAATCAATATGGTGATTCCCTAGAAAACTGAAAATCCACCTAACTCAAGACCCAGCCATACCACTCCTGGTCATATACCCAAAGGACATTCCATCCACCAGGACACTTGCTCACTATGTTCATAGCAGCTTTATTCATAATAGCCAGGAACTAGAAACAACCTAGGTGCTGCTCAACTGAAGAATGAATCAATAAATTATGCTACACTTACACAATTGAATATTACTCAGTTATTTTAAAAATGACCTCATGAATTTTGGCGGCAAAGGAAAGAAACTGGAAAGAATCATCTTGAGTGAGGTAACCTAATCCCAGAAAGACAAACATGGCATGTACTCACTTATATGTGGATATTAATTGTTAAGCAAAGGAGAACGGGACTAATATCCACAGGTTCCAAGATACTATGCAACAAGGATGTCCCCAGTGGGAACATATGGATCTTCCTGGTAAAGTGGAAATGGAACAGATGATGCAGGTAGACTGGGGGAGGGTGGGAATGGGAGTGGAGGGGACCAGGAGTGGGAGAAAGAAGGAGGGAGAGAATATATGGAGAGAAGACTGAAATTGGAGGACAGTTAGGGGGTGATTGGGAGACCTAGTGCAATGAATCACTGGAATTTCTCAGGGAGACCCTAGCAAGAGCCTCTAGTAATCGGGGCCAGGAGATAGGGAGCCTGAACAGGCCATCTCCTGTGGCCAGACGATTCCCACTGGTGGGACTGGGATACCATTCCAGCCACAAAATCTCTGACCTTTTGGCCTATCCTCCCTGCAAGATCCTCTGGGACAATGGAGGGGCAGAACCCTATGTCAAAGGAAGGAATCCATGCCTGAAACTTCAGAGCAGCCCAGGAACTAGAGACTGGGTAGCCCGGAGATGATTTTTAATGATGTCATGGTCTTTTCATAGTTGGGTACCTAGCCCAGTCCTCATCAGAGAGGCTCCCTCTAGTAGCTTATGGGAATATATGCAGAGGGACAGGGCCAAATATTATGTAGAGTTTGGGAAACCCTGCATAAGAGGGGGTGGTTTGAGGGGACCAGAGGGTAGAGGACATCAAGAGAACAAGCCCCACAGTATCAACTTACAAGCACCTATAGGGACTTACAGAGCCTGAAGCAGCAGACACAAAACCTGCAGGGTCCCCTAAATATATCTATGGCTGTCTGGCTTTGTGTTCTTGCAAAACTCCTACAGGCTGGAGTGGGGGAAGCTCTGGCCCTTTTACCTGACCTTGGGACCCTTTTGCTCTGCTGGATTGCCTAGTACACCCTTGATGTATGGATCAGTGCCCAGCCTTGTCCCATCTTGTTATGCCATGCTCTGTTTGAGAGGTAACCCTGGGAGGACTGTTCTTTTCTGGAGAAGCAGGTGTATGGGGTGGTATTGTTTGGTGGGTGGATGTGGGTAGATCTGAGGGAGAGAGGAGATGGGGGACTTGGGGGGAGTGGAGGGATAGGAAGAGATGGATCAGAATGTATTGTATGAGAGAAGAAAAAATTTTAAATTAAAAAAAAGATAAAAACTATAACATTCTTTTGAACTCCAATCTGTGCATACTTAAAAAATGCCTTGGGATAATCACAGTAGAATATCACAAGACTTTGGAAGAATGCACAGTTGATGTAATAGTCAATAGTAAGTAGTAGCTTTTCATCCTGGGATTTAGTGTGATTTGAAAGTGGCATTTCAGCCCAAGGCAAACCAGAAAGCCAGTCCCTGCTACAGTTAATATCATCCAGAAGCGTTTCACAGGCACTGAATCTGTCAATCACTCCACACCGACAAATGACTTTGCTATTGTCAATTCAAATAAAAAGAAAATGCCCACATTTTATTTTGTACTTTCATGAAATAAAAGAGATAAAAGAAGAGAAGGGGAAAAGTAGAAAGAAAATTCTCAACTCTAAAGCTATTGCTGTAGGATAAGGAGCGTACTAGGCGCTTTATGTAGAAAAGCTCCATCCGGAAAGAAGTCAAAATGTATTTGCATTCCACATGAGTCTTTGTATGTTCAGAACATACATTTTCAATGAATCACTGCTTATAAGATTGAAATTTTAGGACAATTTTAAGAAAAAATAGAATTTTTTTTTACTTCATTAATGCTGCTCTGCCTTCTATTATTCTTCCATGTAGTCTTGGTATTTTTTTTTTATTATTTCTTAAACATTTTAAACAATTCTTCATTTTGAAGTCTTCTGATTAATTTTCAGCTTCTCATACAATTTTTTCATTATTTTAGTGTATTCAGATATTGAGTTTTACCGTTTTTTATCACATTAACTGAGACAATCTTTTTGTTTTCATTTTTTTAAGCTTTTTAGTGAGTTGTTTTATGTTAGTGGATGTTTTCCAAGTGAAAATATCTCTGCTTTTTTATCAGCCAATGGACTCTGTTAGAAGATGGCCCCAACGAAGCCTGCTTCTCTTATAGCAAGCCCATTAGTCAACCTCATGGCGTCATCACTACAGGCTTGCTCCCAGTGAGCAGTGGACAGAGTGATATGCTACTCATGAGACTGTACTACAAAACACAGTGCTTTGAGTTCAGCTTATCAACCTTTAAAGCATTCCATGAAGCACTGGGGTGTAAGAACTAAGTCCATGCGCTTTGGCGAACCAGGAAGAGCTGATAGTAATTACCTACCGTTTTCCTCTTCTCTTTCATGCTGTAGACCAGACATCCTAGCCAAGACACCTTATCAAGGGACACTAAGACAGTTCCTGTTAACCTCACAGTGCTGGGCTTTGGCTTTGCACTTAGGCGGAGCATCATTCAAACAAAGCTATTGAAACTTACTGTGGCCACACCACCTCCTTGACCATACAACACCGAACTTCCACAGGCTCAGGTTGCTCACTGTGTCTGAATCCAAAAATCTATTTGTTACTGTGTGGTATTCTGTGTCCTCCTGTCCTGAATATGAGGATTTGCTGTCAATGCAGTCTGTCTGATTTGAGTGCTGTGGGTCCAGTCATCCATCTCTTCAAACCTACAATGGAGATTCTTCACTGGCAGTGGCTTAGAGGGGACTCCATAATGACCTAGCTGAGCTTGATGGTTACATTAAAAAAAAGAAAACTATTTTAAATCTTTTTTTTGACAAACAACTGTAGTGTACAATTTTCTTTCTTTTTGTCCTTTTATTTATCTTTTATATTATGCTTACACATGACTCATAAAATGCACCAGAGAATATTTTGTCCTTTTTTTTTTATTTTCTGGAAAGGTCTATGATAACTTAAATGTTCTCTTTAAGTAAAATTATGTATAACTATTTTTAAGACTCCAGATTATCTTAATGCTTTTATTCTTTTATCTTCCACAGTTATTTATGTTAAATTATATTTTCTTTAACTTCCATATTTCTTGCTTTTGTACTTTTTGTGGTTCCCTCTGATATTTTCTTTCTCTCAGATTAGTTATTAGTAAAAAAATTTATCGAATGTTTTAGTTTCTTCAGAAAACCAAATTTCTGTTTCTTTAGTTTTTGTAGTATCTCTTTTTTTGTTTCTTTCGTTATGGTTTTAAAAATACATAGCTAAAATCTTAATCCGAAGCCTTCTCATTAATTTTCAGCCTTTCAATATTCAACACTGTGAATTTCAAAGAACCATTTTGGCATATTTCATAATTTTGTTATGTTTTGTTCTTATTATCATTCAAGTATAAATGTTTTCATCTTCATAATTCTTTGACAATTGTTTAAAATTCAGAACATTTCAGAACACATATTCTTAACGAAGAAGCACAATCTAGCAATGAGCCTACATTAGCTTTTGTTAGCGTCAAAAATGATGAGCTACTCACACTGGGAGCATTGATGTCTATCTCACCCCGTCCCCCCAAGCAACCTTGATAGCACTTCCCAGCACTGAGAAAACTAGTCAGCAAGGGCTGAGTTTCCTGGTCAGTTCTAGACTGGTTTCTTGATGTCCTGCAACTGAAGCGTGTGGGGTCATCAGCACTAGGATACTAGTCAGTCTCAAAAGTCATTCATCAGTGTGTGTGTGTGTGTGTGTGAGAGAGAGAGAGACAGACAGAGAGAGACAGAGACAGAAGGAGACAGAGACACGGGGGAGGTGGGATGAGAGTATGTGTATGCCATGTGTGCATGAGTGCCTGCAGAGTCCAGAAGAGGGTGTTGGAGACCCTGGAGCTGGAGTTACTGGTAGCTGAGAAGCACCTGATGGAGATGCTGGTAGTTCAGATCCCTTCGAAGAGCAGTGCTCTTAACCTCTCTGCCATTTCTCCAGCCCTCTCTTCTGTTTTTGGTTATGTTTACCTAGAATCTCTTCATTGACCACTTCTTAATTTTTCTCTATCATTGTGTTTTAAATGAATTTCTCACAAACTAAAAGACATCAGAAACTTCTTAATTAGAAATGCAGATGAAAGGATTCTCAGTTCAACACCACGTTTCAGGAATTTCTGTCTGAGTTTAATCTTCAGGTCCTGGAAAAAAATGTTGAAAGTTCAAGCAAATTCTATAGGAGAGGATATTGGGACACATGCTCTGGATAGATGGGCACAGATAGCACAGAATAAGTAGCTTTTTAGAATTAGGATGGAAGCTTAAAAGCAGAGCTTGGCATAGTGTATTTTAACCTTGGCTGCACATGTAATCCCCTGGAGACTTTAAAGGTACAACTATGCCCGAACTCCACTAAGCTCTACCCAACTTATTTGGCATAGGCTGAGAGGCAGTGATTGTTTAGAAATAGCAGGAAAAATACTTTGGGTAATTTTCAATAGGGACTATCAGAAAATCTTATGATTGTATTCATTAGAGATCACGTGAACTAGTGCTATAGTTGAACCAACAAATCATGTAAGAGGCAATATGAAGGCAGAAGATCAGGGTTCAGTCATCAGTATGAGATACCCTCATTCCACTCACTGGAAAATAAGAGGATAATCAGTTAGCATCAGACACTCTCCTTTAAATTAGAAAGAAAAATACATGCATCTTTAAGAACAGATATTCTTCTATATCTTTGAAACTTTCTAATAAATTGTGCTATTTAAAAATAGATCTGACAGTTCCTTTGTGAATTTATCAAATAAAATATCATGACCTGTATTATTTTCTTGATAAACGCAACTACGTATATGTAATATCTGTAACTCAAGAGAACACTGATAACTAAATCCAAAGCATAAAGATCTCAGAGTTATTAATGCTAACCATGCTTCCAAAGTACACTGTATTTATTCAGTTGCTATATGATATACATTGTGAAGCCTATGACATAACTCTCAAAGAGGTCCAAACAATAGCTTGTGCCATTTCTCTGAGAAAGTCAAAGAAATTTGTACCAGGAATAAAGTAGCTTGATACATCTTAAGATTATATTCTGATTTTGTACCCACAGAAATTAGGAATCTAAATAATAAATTACTTTAAAAGTATTAAATTTTACTGATCTTGAAATTTCTATCTTATTTTACACAGCAGAAAATGAGTAGAGGTTTTATTCCCTAAGGAGAAATTAACACACAATTCAAAAATGATCTATTTTCCTATAAATTAATCTTATTTTTTTTTAAAGACAGAATGTGCCTGGTGCTGATTTGTTAGTTTCTTTCTAAGTGTTCCATTCATAAATCTTTGGAGAATAGATTTTTATACTTAGTTTATACTTAGTTTCATTAAAACAAAAAAAATTCTTAACAGATTTACTTACATGATCAAAAACATTCTTAGAAATAAGAGTTTCAGCTAAACATTTAGCAGTGTGTTCTGCTGTTGTCTCAAGTCTTTAAAAATTCAAATAGTCCCATTTCCATTTAGAACTTTGGTCCTAGTGCTCATGCTGAAATTAACTTGCACTGACTACACGGGCTGCTCAGTTTAAGAGTAGCGCCATGGTAACAACAATTCTATGGGTCTCTTTCCCTCTAGAAGTATAACAATGCAGGATGTCAAATTTATTCAATAATATTTGTAATGTTAACCTTGTCAGTGAATATTAACCTCTCAAATAACTGAAAATTGTATTTGACTACCAAAACCAACAGTTGAGCCATCTATAACAAGCTAAGAAGATAGAAGAATCCACTGTATGCATTTTGCATTTTGTTGAAAATGTACGTGAACAGGAAATACAATAGTAATTCTTTGCAATTTAATAAAGCAACTGTCTATAATGAATTAATCATTTTTTAAGATTTACTTTATTGTTTTAGTTTTATGCATGCATATGTGTCTTCATGGAGGTATGTGCACAGATGTCCAAGAATATAAGAGGTGTCAACTCTCCTGGAGCTAGAGTTACAGGGTCAAGGAGGCTGGGAAGTGAACTCAGGAACTCTAGCAGAGCAGAAAGCACTCTTCAACTGCTGAACAATTTCTCTAGAGCTGAATTAATAATCTTAAAAATGAATAAAATATGTGATCTAAGATTTGTTATCTAAGAAGTCGGCAGCTCTGATATGTTAACAATTACGTCCGAAAGCAAATTGTGAAATTAGCAGATATATTTCTGTGTAAAATTTCAGAGGCATTTTTATATAAGAAATTATACATGTTCACTATTGTCCGTATTTGGTCTCAGAAAAGTTCAACATGCCTTCATGATAAAAGTCTAGAGAAAGTAGTACCTCAACACAGGAAAGACAATAAACCACAGCCAGCACCATCCGACCTGGAGACAAACTTGAAGCAGTCAGGAATGATACTGTGCTGCCCGCTGTCTCCTCCTTTCAATACTGTGCTCAAAGCATGGTCTGAAGCAACAGGGCAAGAGAAGAAAATTAAAGGGATACAAGTAGCAGAAGAAGAAGTGAAACGATCCCTATTCTCAGTTGACATTATCTAGAGAAGATCTCCAGAATTTGACCAGACAACTTCTAGAAAGGACCAACGATTTTAGAAAAGTTCTAGGATACAGAATCTACTTTCAAAAAATCAGTAACTTCTCTACACACCAACAATGCACTCATGGAGAAAGAGATCATGTCACTCCCATGACAACAGACTCAAAGAAAATGAAACGGAAAGTTTAAACCCCTGAAGAGATGAAGAAGGAAACAGAAAATGGAGTGTGTGTGTATGGGAATGCTAGAGAGGGAAATGTCAGGATACAGGTTATTAAGAAGTAGGAAATGAGAAGAGGTGAGCTTGAATCGTAGAGGGGGAGGGGCTCAATGCAGAAGAAAAGGAATAGAGGAGAGAAAAGAAACATTTAGGAAAACTGAAAAAAAACCTTAAAGGGGGCTAGAGATTTGGCTCGGCATTTAAGAGCTTTGGTTGCTTTGTAGAGGACCTGGGTTCCATTCCCAGCACATACACAGGGCACCTCACAACCTCCTTAGCTCCAGTTTCAGGGAGCCTGACAATGTCTCTGGTCTCTGCTAGCACCAGATATGCATGTGGTGCACAGACATACTTGCAGGCAAAGCAGCCGCACACATAAAATAATAACGATAACGACGATAATAATAAGAAGAATAATAAACTATAAAGCACCATTTTTATTTACCTAAAATTACACACAATACATGTAAATGTATGCATGTACGCATATTATATAGTTTAAATGAATTTATGCCACCTGAACTGACAATGACCTAAGATTGTCAAAAAATCATCTACTACTAGACCTGAGTAACCCTCTTGAATTGTCAGTCAGAGGAGCCCAAGAGACTTCCCAAACAATACAGGCTACAGCTGTTGTCCTTGGTTTGCCCTCAAATGTGGTTTCTAGTTCAGGGTTTGCTTTAAATGTTATGATATATGTATATTATAGCTAAGGTTGCTCTAAATGTTATAATAGCCATTGGCACAGAAGTAAAGTCCTATTGTGTGGTGTTTGTTACCTTCTTTAATTACTAATGAAGTCAACTATGTTTTCACATGCTCACTGACCATCTATAATTTCAAAGCAGAAATGATTCTTCAACTCTTGCTCAATTCTTAGTCACACTGTCTGTCTTCCTACTGTCATAGTGTGAGAATTAGTCCTTGTTCAAACAGTTAGACATCAGGTCTGGAACCCCTTCAGTCCTTATGTTACGCAGGAAATGAGTACATCACTCCTTGCAGCTGTACCAACTTCAGGGATGGCTTCCCGATGTAGCTGAAAACAGAGAATGTCTGTTTATTACGCCTCAACTTGGTAATAATTCTAAAGATTATCCTAACACATAGAAGCAGGTTAGTGAGAAGAATTAGGTCGAAGAAAGCGTTCCATGTATTCCTCCATCATTCCATGTCATTTGACTGTGTGCGGAAAGCAGGAATGGAGATGAGGACAGCTACTCTAGCATTGCTCCATTTAGTGAGTACATATAATTGCATACATGCTGTGTGCTCAACATGTAAGATACCATACTTGACACAAGGAAAGATGTAAAGGCACAGTATTCACAGCTGAGCAGTAGAGGAAGACTTGGTCTCATGACTGTAAACGCAAGGCCGTAGATAGGATTCCAAAGAGTGTTAGCTGAATTTAAAAAAAACAGGTTATGTTTATTCTGGAGAGCATGGAGGATGGAGGATTGTGGAAATTATAATAGGCAGAGAATACCATAGCAGAAAAATGCATTACAGAAAAGAAATTATGGGAGAAGGGGGAAAGTAAATGGAATCACAGAGACCATAAGGTTAGCTCACATTTGGAAAACAGCGGACAAGCCAACCCAGGCTGAGCTGGTTCCTTACACTGATTCTGTGGGACTGGTGAGCAGCTTTTCTTCTAGAATGATCCAGCACTCCATTCCCTGTGCCAGATTTAATCAAACACTTCTATAAAGTCTATACAAGTGCCCTTTACAAAGATTCCTTGAGCTTTATGACTTGAAATAGATACTGCACCTCTTAATTCAAATGGCATTTTAATTGCAGCTCCATCATCTTGCCATTTCTGAGGGTGGAATACGCGGTGCTCAGAGTTTCTTACAGACAGGAAAGCTCAACATGCCTCCTAAAGAAGAGGGCACTCGGTATAATTATTTTATTGATAAATCAAATTCATTGAAATGAATTAATATATATCTGTGGGGGGCCGTAAACTGACAACTAAAACATTTCAGTGCTAGTTAGCAACTAAATCGATGTCTTTATACATAATTTATGGGTGCTTACATTTTCCAAGGCATACTATTCTTACTGAACTTAATAAGAAATATGCTATAACAGAGATAACAGGTCCTTCATTGGTATCCATCTATCTTTGGTCAGAACTCCATGAGCCAGCGAGAGCAGGAGCTCGGGAAGACAGCCGTCAGAGGGGCGATCTCTCTTTCCTTGTGGAGCGGTTGGTGGTTCCCACAGGAACTCACAGCTGCTTAACGTGCAGAGGACAAGTGACTGAAAAGCGGTCAGCCACAGTGGGATGTCTATACCACTCCTATCCCAACCTCAGGGATCATAGTTAAAGAGCTTATAGGAAGACTGTAGGAGCCAGAGGTCAGGGAGCACCGGAGAGAAATGGGACCTTCCGGGCACGACAGGACCACAGCACCCGTGAACCCACAGCAGCTGTGGTTGCCTGCACAAGGCCAGCACAAGGTCAAGCCAGTCAATGTTCTAGCAAAGAAGGGTTTGGAAGGCTCGTGAGTCCTCACCCCTAATTAGGCAACTACAGACGCTGAGAACAGGGAAAGTCAGTTTTGTTTGAAGATGTGGCTCTGGTAGGTCAGCCATGCTCTAGCAAATGACCCCACAGCCAGAAGTATGTGGATGTCACAAATTGGAGTCTATGAGTTACTAAAAATAAATTTAAACTTAAAAAAGAAGTTGGGCAGGAAGTTGTGGTCAATATGGGAGAAATTAAGGAGAGAAGGTGGGGGTAACTAGGATCAAATACACTATAAGAAATTCTCAAACAATAAATACATTTTTACAAACATGTTTAAATTTACTGCTGTTACATTCATATAAGGAAACTAAGTAATTGATGATGGGTTTTTTGTGGGGTTTTTATTTAAAATTTTTTGACATTTCCATACACACCTGTGTCCCTGGCCACAACTTCCTTGCCCAGTGAAGCAGCCACAGCTGCCCATGGCTGGCTGCCCCCAGGCTGAAAGCCATTTAGTGGGCAGTGTGGTCCTTCAGTGTGTATCCTTCTGTCTTTGGTCAGAACTCCATGAGCCGGCAAGTGTAGGAACTCTGGAAGACAGCTGTCAGAAAGGCATTCTCTATTACAGGGGTTAGGGTACATTTATAGGGTGCAGGCAGGGGACAGGTCCTTGGTCCCAAGCATGGGATCCATGTTAAGACAAGAATACTGGCATATCCTCATCTGCATGTGGGGACTCATCCCTAAGTGTCAAGGTATAGCAAGGGCACCTTATCAGTAAATGAACTCATCTCTATGCTTCCAACTACAGCACAGGTAAGCATCAACCAAGCCACATTTCTTTGCTTCTGTGAAGCAGACAGTATTTAATATCTAGCTGAGTTCTGGCAGGGACTAAGGCAAGGAACAGCTGAATGCCTATCATGCTCAGGATGAGAAATCCAGGGTTCCAGCCAGGCTTCAACCCACTCTTAGCTCTAGGACAGTTCCACATTGCCCTCGCCTCCATGTCTTCTCCTTGAATCCCCTCTCCTCCTCACAAGTCCCATTTCCATACTGATATGTTTGTGTTTTGTTTTGAGACTCACTGAGCATAACCTGCCCGTCTGTGAGATAAGAAGTTTGGAACTCTTCATGAGAGTGTCTCAGTAGTGGTGAAAAGATTTACGAAATATGTATTTAACTGTTGAAATATTTCAGGCAGACAGACATGAATATACATGTATTGTGACATCATCCCTAAATTCAGCTGCTGAAGTAGACATCTTTTTTTTTTTTGCTACCAGTCATCTTCCACTTCAGGGCCTGTAGCTGTGGAACTTCTTTTCACTCTCTGAAACTTGTTTGATGAAGTTAGCCCCAGCAGGATTCTTACAAGGTAGGTCACTTCCTGATGAAACATTTTCTGACCTATGGTGAGAGGGAATGGAGGTAGGAAGACACAGCCTACTGGATAAATGCATCCCATACTTCAAGTGAACATTTCCAAGAATTAATCTTGTATATTTCTCTGGAGGTGCCGGTACCAACAAAGCCCAGTGACCACGGAAATAACGTCAGCAATGAATGGGCCTTTCCACTAAATTTTTATTTTTTAATTCTCCCTTTCCTGTCTCTTATTCTCAATTTCTAAGATAATTTTCTAATTAATCCTCCTACATTTGTATTCTTATTGTGAAATCTCCATTCCCAGCAATGAGAATAATGCAAAAAGCATCCTTTGTATCTCCTAAAAGATCAAGGTCAAGAATTCAAGTAATAAATTGTATTGTGTTGCCTTCAGTTCTTTTTAAGAAACTGCATTTATTGAACAGTTTTGTTGATTGTGTTATTTGTTTTATTTTAAAATAAAATAGTTTTAAACCTTTGAAATCATCTCTTCTAGTAAATATCAAGCTACTTTTATTTGTTCATCATAATTATCAAACATTACCTTGCATACACGTATGTCTGTCTGCATTATGTGTCTCTTTGTATGAATGAGTGTATGTGTTGATTAGTTCCAGCATTTTTCCCTTTATGCACTTCTCAGAGAATATGTTAAATCCTTTCTAAAATGCTAAGTGGATTCTCTTTGTACAAAAACAGAAGGAGAAAAACTATAAAGAAAACAAGAACGTACCCAGGACTCGGTTTCTTCTATTAGGACTGGGATTATGAGAAATGAAGTGCAATATGGGAAGACATTGAATGAAGAAAGAAAACAACATAGCAAATAGAATGCAAAGAGAGAGTGTCATTGATAAAAGGGAATTGCTTGTGTTTAAGAGAGTGGGGTCTCTCATTGTCTTAGTCTGAGGGTGACTAAGGGTGTCCTTGAATACGGGCCCCCACTCTGTGTATTTTATGAGGGATGTCTCACCATGGAGAATGTCTATGTTTTAAAGTAGGAACATCTAACTGTTCTAGACTGGTGACCATACATCAATCAATTATATGTAATATGGGTTCATGTGCCTATGATTAAAAGTGATTATCTGTTTGAAGACACAACTGCCACCCTGTTAATGGGATTATCCTATCAATTTCTATTCCTGATGGAGAACTGGAAGTCTTTAAACAGACTAAGTTGAGGATCAAAAAATGTTGTTAAAATATATATCCCGCTGTGGCTGGCTCCCGGACAGAAGTGTGGGTCTACTACGGACCCATTGGGTCTGAGGTCAGGGATTTAACTGTATTTTCGGGAGTCAGTGGCAGAGGGCTTGAACTCGTTTATTGAGGGGAACCATATTTATAGTAAAATGAAAAGGTTTCTGGTATCCAGGGACATCTTTGGAAGCTCACTAGGTTAGGACAGTGTAGGTAAAACTTTCCCATTTGCATGTTGGGGTTGTGGCTTGGTCCTAAGTGTTTTTCAGGGACCAGAAGGATAGACCCTATAATGTTATGTTGGAAGGGTTTAGTTGTAACTCCAGATAAACAATTCTGCATGTTGGGGTTGTGGCTTGGTCCTAAGTGTTTTTCAGGGACCAGAAGGATAGACCCTATAATGTTATGTTGGAAGGGTTTAGTTGTAACTCCAGATAAACAATTCTGCCAGATCATGTATATGTTGAAAAGGGGTGGTGCCTTGCTGTGAGCAGACTGTGATGGTTTGTGGTCTGTCAGCACTGTGGAAAGGAGGGGCCAGATTTTTCTGTTCTCAGAGTGAGAGCCCTAGGGTTTCAAGTGCCCTTGACCCACTTTAGCTGGGAGACAGTCCCACAAAACAACAACAACAAAAAACAACCAACCAATCAAATAAACAAAAACCGTAATTCTACACTTGTAAAATTAAGAAGGGTAAAATAGATTTATGTTTTACACAACAGACTACAGAGCAGAAATGACTCCACAAAAGTAACAACGAAAACAAAAATAAAGATTACTGTATATTTTGAATATTTACTCCAAATAACTCATTTTTCCCAAAATACTCTACTCTCAAAGTCTTACAATTAAAATGTAAATACTTTTGATTTTCTGAAAAAGAACACAGGTAGAATAAAGTGTCTTTTCTTATTGAAAATACATTCTTTTCTCATATGATATATCCTGATTATAGCTCCCCTCCCTCCACTCCTCCCAGTTTCTCCCCTCCAGATGTACTTCCTTTCTGTCTCTCACTAGAAAACAACTAGCTTCTAAGAGATAACAGCCAATTATGACAAAATAAAACATAGTAAGATGAGGCAAAAACTATCTCATTGAAGTTGGACATGGCAAATCAACAGGAGGAAAAGAGTCCTAAGAAAAGGCAAAAGAGTCAGAGACCCATTCATTCTCATAGTCAGAAGTCCATGAACATACTAATCTACTGGCTATAATATATATATATATATATATATATATATATATATATATATATCCCAGTGTAGACCTATGTGGGTCCTGTGCTTGCTGCTTCAGTCTTATGACCTCATATACACCTTGCTTAGGTGATTCAGAGGACCATGTTCTCCTGCTGTCCTCCATCTGGCTCTTCCAATCTTTCTACCTCCTCTTCCATGGGACTCCCTGAGCTCTGAGGGGAGGGGTTTTATAGAGAGCTCCCCTTTAGACTCTCTTTCCACATATGTCTGGCTGTGGATCTCTACTCTGTATTTGTTCCTAACTGCTGCCCAATGCTTCTCTGAGGATGATTGGATAAGTATAGCAGAATATCATTAAGAGTCATTTAATTGATAATTTTTTTGACCAGGGGTGTTTGGTTTACATAGGTCTTTGGGCTGTCTAGTCTCTGGTTCTTGGTTACCCTAGCAGCATCGGGTATGGGTTTCTTCTTGTGGAGTGGGCCTTAAGTCAAATCAGACATTGGTTGGCTACTCTCACAAGTTCTGTGGGACCATCGCCTAAGTGCATTTTGCAGGCAGGACATATTCTAGGTCAAAAAATTTGTGGCTGTGTTGTTGTCAATGTTTCTCAATAAATCTTTTTAAAACTCAAAAAATTAAAAAGTTTTGATAAGCTAATTTATGCTTTAATTGTGAAGAATAGTATGCTAACAATAATATACTGAACTACTTAAGCTTAAAATTGAATTTTACTATGACATCATTAAAGTGTCTAAAATAAAAGAAATATTAAGGCAATTTTAACACAAAAGAGCCCTAATAATTCAAACCAGCGACTTTTTTGACAAGGCACTCAGAAAATAATGGGCAAATTTTTTAGGAAAATGAGAGTTTCAAATGGAACTTGCAAGATAAAACTGTGATAATTTTTAGGGGGGGGGAAGTTATGACAACTTATTCCAAATGGAAAATTAGGAGGTAGAAATAAAACTTTACAAAAAACGAGATTATTATATAATTTGTAAAAATATGATGCCTACTCTAACGGCTTTACTACAAATCCATTCAAATCTTTTCAGATCAAACGTCGTAACTGAGCCTAGGAACCCTGGTGAGGCTTCAGAGTTTTTCGCCTCTTACTCAGCATTGCACAATCAAGGTATGACTCTAAAATAAAGCTTGTTTCAAATGTACAGACCCTTCAGTATTCTACCCAAGGCATTACACTTATTACCTGGTTTAATTAGCCAACCCCACTTTGTCATGACTGTGTCACGACATCGTGGATGATAAAGAGGAGGTGAGGAGGTGTTCTGTATTTATGGTGTGCCACAGAGGGTAAAGCATACCTGCAGAAACATCATAAGGCAAAACAGGAGATGTGGTACTCACTGTAATAAAAGCATCATCAGGCTGTAATGATGAAGCCATCAAAGAATAAGCCATTCTACTCTGTTCTGTCTCTCGTTCAACTGCAGGAAAAACACTCAATTAAACTTCATTTATGCACGCACGGCCCTGGTGAACATACTGCTGCTCTATTTAGCTAGACTCTAACCTGCACCAGGATGGGAGCCGTGTCTAAGTACTGATTATTATATACCTGGCACATAATGCTGTGTTAGTTTCACAAAGGTTTGTTGAATAAATGAACTTCGACTTGAACCAGGGCTTTGCTTATCCAAGTTTCCTGCAAGGCTATGCTCACTGCACCCTGTGTTTCCACACTTCCATCCTTCCAACCTAGCTGCTGCGGTGAAGGCTCAGACCAGGAGCAGCTCTGCACTCATGGCATCCTCCTTCTCCTTCTGATCCACACACAGCCTGAGGTCTGATGCTCTTTGGTACTTTAGTTTCACTTTGTATTTATTTTTCAGCTATTGTGATTGATCTTATGTCCGTCCACATGACCACATCTTACACTACTCCACATGAAGTATGGAGTCCTTCGCTGCTGAAGAGAGACCATCTATTGTCTATATTACAGAGAACAAAGCAATGGTTTAGAAGTGTTGGTATCTTCAATTCACTCATCATGACAGCCGGTTCACTGTGAGACCCAGCATATGTACACATAAATACGTACACATACAAATACATAGCCACCACCAGCTGGGTTCGTTTAGTATGTTGCTTGCACGTATATGATTTCAGGGCTGACCACTAGGGGGCTTATCCCTGGGCAGGGCTAACTCTTCCTCTCCCAGCAGTCTTTAGTTACCTGTTCTTTGATTAGAGATAGGGTTTCTTGAGATGTCCCCCACACACATTATCATGTCTATTAGTGTCCTCATTGTTTGGGTCTTGTTGAAGTAGCCACCACGCTGTGGCAGTGTCCTGAGTGTAACTTGTAAACTGTCATTTCTCACAGCAGATTTCCAGGTCTTCTGGCTCTTACAGTCTTCCTGCCTCCTTCCCCTTCCTTGATGCTCTCTGAGCTTTAGGTGCAGGACTTGTAGATACATCAGCTAGGGCTGGGCACCTTGCAAACAGTTGTGCTCTGTATTTTGACCAGTCATGGTTATCTGTGATAGCAGCAAAGAAGCTTCTTGAATGAGGGCTGGGAGCTACCCTTGCCTGTTAGTGTATGGATAAGTATTTAGAATGCTGTTGGCGATTACATTGATCTAGTGAAGTGATGGAATTAGATTCTTTAAGATCCATGACCTCACTAGACCTAAGTAGTTGACTAGGTTTCCAGTACCAGGCATGGTTTCTCTCCTATTAAGAGGTATTTAGCTGATCAAATAACCTGACCCAAAGCAACCTTGGGAAACAAAACAAAGCATTCCTTTGACTCACAATTCTAAGTTACAGTTTATCATTTACAGATGAGAATCCAGAAAGCCAAGGCCCTAGCTTCAAGTCCGATTAGAGAGCTGTTGGTTAATGACAAGATACGAGTGCCACTTTTGCACCTTTAGAGATACTTGCCACGCTGGTCATTGTGGTTCACAGGTGCACAGCTGGGCAGAATGATTGATCGTTCCCCTCTGCAGCTTGCGTAAGGACTTCCTGTACTATGAAAACTTCTTTTCGGTAGTCTTTGTTGGCAGACATCATAATCGTTTCCACCTCCTTTCAGGAGGTGACAGTTTCTAACTCCACCCTAGCCATGCTCAGCGATTCTTAACAAATAGCATCGTTCGTAAGTAATGTCTCTGATTTATCCTAGTCCCTGCCAGCTGGGCCTGGGAGATTACATGTCACACACACACCTGTATTGTCGAAATTACATAGCTGTGGTTAAAGTTGATTTCACCTCAGTTCATTTTCTAGGAAATATGTAAAATTAAAATGTGTGTGCTACTAAATAATATGATTATACAGATTATAACCAATATGAAGAATACTAAAAATTATTAGACAAATTACCACTAATAATAATTGTAAACTAGTATGTTAGGATAGCCAAATTTTTATTATAAGCATCAAATATGATAAATGTAATGAAGTATGGGATAATAATTACTTGAAAAATGAAACCTATACAATAAAATGCTTTTTTTCTTAAAAGGGCTCTTAGCAAAATGTTATTTTTTTATCATAATCATTTTAGTTACAGTAGAAAAGATGATATCCTGGACATGTTCCAGTGTTATCACACTATATGAAACTGAGCAGTCTAATTTGATAAAGCACAATTAATTGGCTGGCAGGAGAAATTTCTTAATGAAATATACACACTGTCCTGCACTAAAGAAAGATACCACCTTTGAAACAGTAAACAATGTTTGTGATTCCTTGCAATGCTAAATTCGAGAGAATAAAAGAGAAAGATTTATACTTGAAAATAGTTTCAGTTTTGCTGTTTGGTTTCTCCGAAATTCCCCAAGAGAGACAGTGATACCTGGTAGCCATGGCAATGCCCTGTGGAACATCCACAGAGCCCCAAGGGGCTTAACTACTGGAAGCTAGTCTAGCAGAAGCATCACTTTAAAACAGGTCACATGTGTGGACAGCTCTTGGAGATTTCAAAGCAAAAAAAAAACCCGTTTGAGCGGCATGCAACTGTCGATGAGCAAATATAGAAAGTCTTCATAAGACTTGTGCTCTTGTTTCTTTTGAAAAAAGAGAGAAGGAGAGACACAGCTTCCTTCTATGTAGCCCAGGCTATTCTGAAACTCTGGATCCTCTTGCCTCGGTGCTGTAGCTTTGGTGAGTCTTTGGGGAAACCCGAGCTACCTAAAACAATGAGACACAAGCATAAAATCCATTCTCCATGAACTGGCATGCTCCTCACTTTCTGCCCCCTCTACCTCCATCCACCTCCATACTACATATGCCCCATAAGAGTATGTTCGTCAGCCAGACAGTGGTGGCACATGCCTTTAATCCCAGCACTCAGGAGGCAGAGGCAGGTGGATCTCTGTGAGTTTGAGGCCAGCTGGGTCTACAGAGTGAGTTCCAGGACAGCCAGGAACAGAGACAGAGAAAACTTTGTCTCAAAAAACCAAAAACCAAAAAAAAAAAAAAAAGTGTATTATTCAAGGTGACACTAGTACTGATGTCAAAAGCTCACATCCCAAATGTTTCAGTGCCTCAGATTTGATGAGTCTTTCACTACGGTCATAGGACAGAGCCTAGGAAAATAGGCTCAGTCAAGTGAATCTTGCCTGATCTGAAGTTTCCTCCAGCGCCTGTGATGGGCTTTCTCAACTACTTTCTCAGATGCCAGGTGCAGTGGAAAGGTGAGAGGACTTGGAGGCTATCAAGGGACAAGCACAAAAAATAGGGTCTTGAAGTACAATTATAATCGTGCCGTTTTCTAAACGTTAAGTCAATGTGAACTCACCTATAAACTGTTGTAATAATCAAACCTCTTTGCAAAAGGAAAAAAATCCTTATCTCTTTATAAGGAACTTAATCTCTGCACTGTAGATTCAAACCCTGCCCTGTTCAGTCATTGATAATCCATGAAGACCTTAAAAATACATTGTAACATGCATGTTAAATGTCATTAAATAAACTCATAACGCCAGTCCATTTTGAATATCGGATGAACAGTGAAGAGTTTTTTTGGGTGTGTCCCATGTGATAGTTAGCAGCACCAACCAAAAATTGCAAAACCAGAAGGAAACATTGATCACTTATGCTCACAACACATCCTGCCCTTTGTGGAGCTAGGAACTTGAAGGCTATTCTCTTTGAGTTCCTGAATGTTCCTCACAGAGAAAGTTACTGGATAGAGAAGCTCTAGAAGAATTGAAACATTCTAACAGACGGCTCTGAAGCAAGCAAACAGAAAAGAATAACGAAATGCTTTACAAAATGAATTTAACTTATAAAACAGTTTACATCATTTCCAAAATAAAGTTCTTGAACAGTACGAGCAGCTGGCTTTGGGCTTACAGCTGGATTCCCTTCTTTGCTAGCTATCCAGTCAGCAAGAGCAACCTCACCTTATTTATTCACGTCACTGGGTGATTTATGACTCAAGCAAGATCACAATGTTTGATCAAGACAGAGGGCAAAACGTTTTAAAGGAAAGCAACATTTTACAAAATTAAATTACCGACCTGTCTTTTTTCCAAATCTTCCTTGAAGTAGAATTTCTTCTGCTAAAGTAGAAAAGCTATCAAAGCATTTTTGGTCTGTCAAAAAGTCTTGAAATAATCCATTTCCTCTAAACAGAACAAAGAGCGATTGCTCTCCCCACCCCAGCTCTTTCTCAGAATTGTCTCTTAGAGAACCGCTGCCTGATCCCGCAGTTACTTCTACTCAGTATCTTTCTCTGCAAGGAACTTTACTCCCATCTTTATGTTTTCTACTTATCTGGTGGTGCCACGCCCACCTGCACCCAGCCTCAGCTTTGCACCTGCCTGCTTGATGCTTTGATAAACAAGTGTCATGAGCTCAATTTCAGCATTATGGAAGCTAAACACTTGTCACTGTACTTCTAATAAAGGAAGATTATCAACCCATCCTGCCACACCCAGGCACCGAAAGCTTCATTTCCTGAATTCTCAAGTGTTCCTTGAGTGCCTCCCTTCTTTTCAGACCCTATATATCTCAAACACACCCTGAATTCTCAGCAGATTCCACATGGGTCACGCTAATTCAGTGGTTCTCAACCTGTGGGTCACAACCCCTTTGGGGGTTGAACATCTCTCTCACAGGGGTTGCCTAAGATCATCTCCATATCAGCTGTTTATATTGTGATACCTAACAGTAGCAAAATGACAGTTACGAAGTAGCAATGAAAATAATCTTATGGTTGGGGGGGGTCACCACAACATGAGGACCTGTGTTAAGGGGCTGCAACACTAGGAAGGTTGAGAACCACTGCTAATTTCTCCTCCTTGCCCCCATAGCTTTTACCCTGATTCTTTTTTAATGTATTTTTTATACAATACATTCTGACCCCAGACTCCTCTTCTCCCAGCTCCCCCACCATCTTTCCTTTCCACCAGACTCAGCACCCAACCCCGACCTCACCCTCTTACCCCTCCCAGAATCCCCTCAGGAAAAAAAAAAAGAAGGCCTCCCATGGTTACCAATCAAATAGGGCATAACAAGATGGAACTAGGCAGGTTGGGCACAAGACCCTACATCAAGGCTGGACAAGGCAACCCAGCAGGAAGAAAGGGTCCAAGGGCAGGTAGAAAGGTTAAGAATCTCCTCCTGACTTTTAGTTCTACAAGAACAACAAGCCAGACAACTATAAGATCTATGTGGGGTGTCTATTAGAGACTCATGCAGGCTCTGTGTCTGCTGCTTCAGTCTCTGTGAGCCCCTAAGTGTCCTGGTCAGACTCCGTGGGGTGTGTTCTCCTGATGCCCTTGACCCCTCTGCTCCCCACAATCCCCTTCCCCTTTTCCTCAGGGTTCCCCAAGCTCCCTGTGATGTTTGGCCATGGGCCTCCACATCTGCTTCCATCAGCTGCTGGACAAAGCCTCTCTGATGATGATTGTGCTAAGCACCAATCTGTGAGCACAGCAGAATATCATCAGGAATCCTCTCCGACCTATCCAGTTTCTGTACCTGGCCAGCTTTATGGTGTCAGGCATGAGCTCTCTCCCTTGGTGTGGGGTTCTGCCCCTCCATTGGCCCTGCAGATTCTGCAGGTGGTTTTTACCTTTATTCTTATATCTAATTTGTTCTTTTTTATCTCTGAAAATTCTTAATCTTCTTAATGATTTGTCCTTGTGGTCAACTTGGAAAAAAAATCAAGAATGTATTTGTTTATATAACTAAATCTTCTAGAATTAGGTCTAATCTTTCTGAATGGCTGGTCCCAGTGGCTCAGGGATTGTTGCCAAGGCCTAGGTTTCTCCTTTGTCTCTTCAGTCACAACCAGACTTTTCCATACTTGTTCTATCTACAATTCGTCATGCATTTGGCTTCACTCTCATTGACAGTCTTCTCCCTATAGTAGCCAGTGACGCTCTGCCCACACACCATAATGAGCACTTTGCAGTCCTCCCCTCACAAGAATGGTTCCACCACGCACTAAACATTGTCAAATTTGCATCTTATATTTCCCAATTCCTTCTGTTCCTCATTGAATTCTTCATAGACTATTCTCATTCACCAACTAAGAAAAACTAAGTGTTGGTTTTCATATGGCTCTACCTTCAATCCTAAGCCTCAATCTCCATGGATAAATTAAAATCAAATGTGCCAGCTACATCTGTCATTTTGATCTTCAAGCTCGAGCTCTCTTTTGAACCAACAACGTGTTCTGAATTCTCTAATAGTGCTTATACTTGACCAGACCAAAGTCAGTATTGTCCAATTTCTATGCCAAGGTTTTGTTTGTAGCTGCTGTTGCTCTGCTACTACTACTGTTGGTGATCTGCTCAGATGATACTACAAATCTTAAAACCATGCAGGAATCTTCTCCATACTTCACTTCCTTGTTTAATCCTATTCATTCCTGCTTATGGGTCTTTACAGGACCCCTGAAATCTATGTGGTTTGGGGAATGAGGAAATTGCATTAAGTTTCTCTGCCAGTTGTTCAACTTTGGGAACTGAAGAATTCCAACCAGCTGTCTATCCCATGGCAAGAGTGATCTTTCTGAAAACAACTTGCCCCGATCTTTCAAGGTCTTATTGATAAAATAAGGATTTAACTCTTTAGTGTGGCACAGGAAGCACCTCTAAAATTTACTATTTTTTCTTCTTAAAGCAGATGATTTCCATTGACTGCATTCCTACGTTTCTGCACACTGGTGAATTTTCACGTCTTTTGATTCTTGACAAAACTATCAGTTCTTTGAATTCTTTTCTCGCCTTCCATATTCATTTCAGGTAGAGTCAGCGCCGCCTTCTCTGTGATATGGCTGTGCTTGGTCCTTGCGTCTGTTACGTCCTGAATTACCTTGAATTGCAATCGTGTACTCTCAACTTTCCCATCGCACCATGTCTCACATCGTATGCATTCTTTACATTTCCTGAACACTTCAGAGTCTTTGGAAAATTAACAGCATTTACAGCGAACGACTGGTCATTTACTGATTCAGTGATCACTTACTACAGTTAGCATATCCAGACAAACAAGTGCTGAAAACGGAGTTAAAAAAGCAGGAAAGTGAAATTCTGATGGAGCTAGCATTTAAAAAGCTCTCATAATTACACATTTCAATCCTAACATATTGAATTATTACTAAGTCTGAATATACAGTTATTGATGAATATTCATAATCAAATAGTTGAATTTTCCTAATACCTAAGTTAGATGGTACTCCATGTTTGTGATGGCTATTCTTGTTTGTTAACTTGACTACATCTGGAATTAACTAAAATTAAAAAAATGGAAGACACATGCCTTTAATCCAGATCTTGAGTGGAAAGACACACCTTTAATCTGGGCCATACCTTCTTCTGCAAGCCTATAAAAGGACATGGAAGAAGGAAACTTTTACCTTTGCCTGCTTGTCCTCACCTTCCTAACACACCCTTTTCCTTCACTGGTATTAGAACTTACTTCTTCTGGATTCCAGTGTCTACTGAAGATCAGCTGAGACATCCATATAACAGAATGCCACCGTAGTGGCTCAGCTAGGAGACAGGGAGGCATTTTCATTGGTGCAAACCCTGCCAGACCTCAGCAGATGAAAACATCATCATGGCCAGTGCCATACTGGACGGTGGAGTCCTGAGTGTCTGAGTTTAGGTGTTTTTATTGATCCAGAACTCCTCAGGTGTTCTACTGATAGCATGTGCAGATCATTAGCAATCAAACATCCCCCACAGAAATCCAACACCTGCAGACAATACAAAATGCCAAGGTCTAGGAAGCCTCTCACCCAACAGTGCACAAAACAATTAAACTTAACTAAAAATAAACTTCTACAACACATCCAGCCTTGTGGACTGAGTAACTACTGGATTCTTGGACTTTCTGCTCACAGTAAGCCGTTGTTGGATTAATCTATCTATTTATCATCAATCTTTTCCTTCTATAAGTTCAGTTATGCTCTGACTTTTTAAACTCATCAATTTTAAATACAAAAATTGAATTATAACATTTGGTATAAAAATCCAATATCTAAGAAAAATCCAATTTCTATTTCATTACAATGATAAATTCTCTTTTTGTAAAAGTAAATGAAATCAGAAAAAGCCATAAAGGTGACTTTTTTTCTATCAGTGCTTATTATTTTGATTTATGTTTGTGTGCTTGGGCAATTCTCAATTTTTACCTGCATTGCAGAATCAAATATTTCCTGTTAAGCTCCAGGACAATGTGTTCTAGCAAGAACAAAGACAAACTACAAAGCCTGTAAAAGCCAATGAGTAGAATGTTGAAAGTGTTCTTATTCAAGACAAGTTCAAAGTGAGAAACAGGGTTTGCCTACAGAAATTGACAGAGTAATAATCACCAAAGCTAACAACTACGGAGCATTTTCATGTGACTTGCACACTTAATACCCCTAACTCGTGCTAACTTCCACATTAAGTTAATGTTTTATCTTAGCAGAGGTCACATAGCTTGCAAATGGCACAGCAGAAATTTTTGGAGAAGAAGTCTTTCCTTTTAAATTTATTGCTATGTCATTTTATGTGCATGGGTGTTTTGTCTGCACATCTGTCTGTCCACCACTTGAGGGCCTAGTTCCCACAGAGGGCAGAAGAGAGTGCAACTCCTGTAACCAGAGTTACAGATGTGGTATGAGCTGCCTTGTGAGCGCTGGGAATCAAACCCACGTCCTCTAGAATGTCAGTCAGTGCTCTTAACTGCTGAGTCACCTCTCTAGCCAATGAAAAAATTCTTATACTCCAACAATGTTATATTTTATTAAAATAGATTTCAATATACCAGGAGTAATATGATAATTCTTGTTTACTTTTTTCATAGATATTTAGGAAAAGCCACTTAAAATGCTGACATCAGTACGGTAAGCTATTGAGGCAGTGAGCTGAGAATATTAGGGTTAGGCTTAAGGTTAGGGCTTGCCACTAATAATATACACCCAAAAGCCATTTTTTTCATAATCCAATGGAGGCATGCTGATTAAAACATTATGAGAGTCTTAAAATGTTCTTAATTATATACAGGAGTATGTGAATTAGCCATGATATTTAAAAGAAAGCATATTATGCTAATGAGTCAGTTCTCATCACTGTAATTACATGCTTTCCAAACAGCTGTCATGGAAAACACACACTTCGTATATTTGTTTGTGTCATTCTGTTGAACGGTTAATAATTCAAGTGCACTTTTATATACAAACATTTTAATTGGCTTATTCATTTGTATTCATAGTTCATACTGGAGGTAGGATAATCCTTCATTTTAGTTCTTTTCAGAAAGAAAAGGGTTAAAAGGCAGATAAAAGACCTCTTAGTATTTTAGTATTTCATTCCTTTATTGTCCCCGCCCCTGTAAACCAGTACATGATGGCCACATGCCCAGCTCTCTCCGAGATGCTCAGAAGAGTAGATTTACTTTCAGCCGGCCGTCCTTCTTAGCCCCTTCCCTATCTGCAGGTACATCTTTTTTGCCATCTCCATAACACACCAAGGACACCAATTCCTTTAAAATAAAGATGTGTGAGGCTCTTAGGGTAAATGTTCTTAGGTTGTAATTTTACTGACTTGAAATTGATATCTGAAAAGTAAGGCCCGGAGACTTTTTCTATACCATTTTTTTCTGATCAAAGTGAAACCTACCACACCGACCAAGGCAAGATAAATGTATATTCTCCTTAGTTAAAGAAAATTGTCCTTAAAACGGGAGTGGTGATTTTAAAGTATCTTTCAGATCTAGCAGAGATGCTCATGCCTCAGAGAATTTACAGCCAATCCTTTCCAGTTCTGATCTAAATGCATTCTCTAGTAAAAAGATACTGAAAGGAATTAATCATGAGTTTCACATGTTCCGTCCAGTGGTTCTCAACCTTCCTAATGCTTCAACCCTTCAATACAGTTACTTTGTCGTGCTGATCCCTGACCATAAAATTATTTTTGTTGCTACTTCATAACTATAATTTTGCTACTGTTATGAATTGTAGTGTAAATATCTGACATGCAGATGATTTCAATGATGCCTGTGAAAAGGTCGTTTGACCCCTAAAGGGCTGTGACTCACAGATGATTGAGAACCTTGTTAAAACCCATGTATGAGACTCAATCGAGAATTTGAACTTCAAACTACTGTCGTTTTTCTTCTCCTCCTCCTCCCCCCTTCTCCTTCTTCTCCCTCCTTCCCTCCCTCCCTCCCCCCACTTCTTTTTTTTTTTTTTGGTTTTTGTTTGTTCATTTGTTTCTGTTTTTGTTTTGGTTGTTTTTGAGACATATTTTCTCTGTTGTAACTCTAGCTGTCCTGGAACTTACTCTGTAGACCAAGCTAGCCTCAAACTCACAGAGATCCACCTGCCTCTGCCTCCTGAGTGCTGGGATTAAAGGTGTGTGCCGCCACTATCCAGCAAGTCTCTCCTCTTAATCAAGAGAATATGACAAACTCCTTTCACTCCCTTCACCTTCTTTGCACTTGGTCTCTCGGTACAGCACAGGCTCTCTGAGTTCTTTCCAGCCGGCCTTTCAGCCTTTCCATCTAGCCTGTCTCCATTCCTTCTTGACTCTCCTGACCCACAGTACCTCCCTCTGCTAGGGACCCGCAGTCACCTCACTAGGCTGGTTCTCAATTTAGAGCATCGCTCAATCCTCTCAGAGAAGCTTCTTGCAGTAGATGGTAATTAACATGGAGAGCCACAAATCGCAAAGTGTGAGAGACTAAATAATTCAGCCCTAAATGGGATGCCTTTATCAACTCCCTCCCCTCAGGACCCAGGGAACTATGTGGAGGAGGAGGCAGGAGTTTAAGAGGCAGAGATGTAGATGATCCCAAGGAATCAGCATGTCCCAGACACAAACAGGACTGAAACACTTGTGAACTCACAGATACCCCAGACAGCATGCACAAGACCTGCACAGACTCAAACTAGACAAATCCCAGCATGGAAAAGGGGAAGCAGACACAAAGTTCCACACCTACTATGAAGCTACCTGTAATTAATACCTGCTAGGAAAGGGAAAATCAATTTTCTCCAATGGAGTGTTACTGGGTATGTCAACTACACTTCAAGGAAGGCCCTATGCCCAGAAGTGGTTGGACAGCACAGAATGAATTCTATTTTCTTTTCTTTTTTTTTAAACTTTTTGTTTTGTTTTGATTTTCTCTCTTCTTCCTTTTTTGTGCTTTTGTTTTTATTTTTGTTTTTTTGGAAGTTTTTGAGAGAGAGAAAGGACATGAACTCAGGTCAGGAGGTGGGGAGAATCTAAGAGAAGTTGGAGAAAGGGAAATAAGAATATGTACGAGTAAAGTTTAACTAAAAACTAGATAATATGCCACTGGAAATGAGGCTCAGAGGTAGAGAACTGCCTAATGTATATGAGGCCCCGGGGTTTGAACCACAGCATGGCAAAACACAGGGGAAGAGGCAGAGCAAGAGTGACAGCTGGCGTGTGGAGCTGGGAAAGAGAAGGGGTGAGAACTATTTCCAACAATATATAATTATTGTGAGATTATACACATGAATTTATTTTAATATGTATACTTATATACTTTAAATATAGTCCATTTTATAAAAAAGTACAGAGCATCTGTTTCTTTAGATCTTGGATCAAATGTTGGAGTCAAAAAAAAGGGTCCAATATTATATTTACTAAAAATAAATTTGAACAAGTAGGAAGCAATCCCTACCTAAAACTTACCAGGCTGCCTACTTCCCATCACTCAGCCATCATTTACCATCCTTCAGGTTCATGAACAAAAGAACTAGTGGAAAGGAAGATAAATTGAATCACTACAATGAGAAAGAAAGACTCAAAATAGTCCTGTGCCCTCAATGAAGCAAGTAAATGGCTGTAAATGGGAGTAGCCCATCAGCAGGGTGTGTAAAATGGAGAGGCAGAGCAACAGTGAAGTAGAAGGAGAAGGCAGTGCAGTGTGGGGTGCAGTGTGCAGTGCACTGGGTCCCACAAGCTTCACAGTCACTGCTGGACCACACCTCAGGCATCACTGCTGACGAGGAACCCAAGGAATCAGAGTACCCAAGCAAGTGTTGGCATAGGCCTCAGGCTAGATAAGGGTTAAAGTAGGCTGGATCACAGCACAGCAACCAACAGTACATGAAGAGAGTTAGTGTGTGGGACTCCACAGATGAGTAAAGGGTGCCTTCAGGAGGAAGGGAAACCCACAAACAACAGCGAGTTCATTTCATGAAAGTGCTCATGAAACCTTGCAAGATTCTCACTTATACAAACCTACCAATCGGGCGTTGAGAGCACGTGACAGGACGTCACAATTGAGCCAGAGAAGTATAGAGTCGTGAAAACTTCAGCTTTTACTTGAAATGTGCATGCATTTCATCAGTATCTTTACACTGAGTTTGTAAAAGATTTAGCAACAGACCAAAATCCCATGATTCTAAAGAGCAGCAACAATGTCTTTATGGTGATTGCTCTAACTCAGCAGTCCACAGCTCAACCCTGTCATCAGTTAGAGAATATGCATTTAAATGAAATGTAACTTTGACAAAGCCCCAGCTACATTTTTAAACCCTGTCAAGTATCAGATAAATTACAATTGTTCCAAATAGGAAAAAAAAGATTCTGAACCATTTACCGATTATTTCACATTGACTCCAAACTTAACAGAATGAAGTTGGAAACAATGAGAAAATTAAAAGTTCCCAGTAGGCAAGAGGTGGTCACATTTTCTGAGCATAAAATCCTGAATTGTTTGTAAATTTCCATAAATCTTTTCATGTTGATCTTCATACCTTTAGAATATGGAATAAAGCAGACCACGAAGCCTTCAGTATTCCTGTGAACCAACCTCTAGGATGTTATTTTCAGCTGTCTGGACTCTGTTACATACTCCAACCTTGAATAATGCCTGAATGCTTAAACACATGTTGAATGAAAGTAAATACTTGACTGTATAAACTGTGAATCTCAGGACAAACCCACAGACTCTTGGTGACAGAGGTGATGCTGCTGAGGGTCAGTCATGTTCCCTCAAAATCCATTTATTGAAGTTCTTAAGGCTTGGGCTCTATTTAGAGGTGGAATTCTACCTCCTCCCCCCTCCCCTCCATCCCTTTTCCCTCTCCTCTTGCCTCCCTCCCTTCTCTTCTCTTCTTATTCTTCTTGAAGAGTCTTGCTATGTAGGTTGCCCAGCCTCAAACTCATGATCCTCCATACCCCATCGCCTAAGAGCTAGAATTATAGACATGCATCACCACACTCAGACAAAGACAAGGTCTTTAAAGAAGTTAACGTTATGTCATCGGCATCACTCTGATGCAATGACAGGTGTGCTTAAAGGGAAAAAGAAAATTTCCTGTTTCTGAAGACTCTAGGAGAAGACAAGCTAAAGAGGTGGGCATCAGAAAACTCTAACTCACTGTCCCTCTGAACTTGGGCTTCCAGCTTCTAGAATTGGAAGACAAGAAATTTGTATTGTTTACAGTATTTTGCTATGGAAGCCTGTAAAAAAAAACCCTAGTATTTTTACTGATGGAATGAACAAATTAATAAATGCAGAGGATTTCAGGAAAAGAATGTATTGTTTAATAAATGTTAGACTTAGTCATGCAACAGAACTCAAGCTATAAGCATGGAACCACTTTGAGTCTGAAGGGTGAATTCAAAGCGTTGGTTTTATCCCTCTAATGCTAGGACAACAGGTGTGAAACCGTCAAACCTTGTTGTTCTGAAACAATCACTATTAACGGCCATAGAAACAAGATGTAACCTGTTAATTCCAATTGCCCAATCCAGAGGTGACCACTGCATCTACAATGAGTAGATCCCAAATAGTCGTGAAGGCTGTGATACCTACAATCACACTGCAGACAAGGAAGGAGCATAGATTCCGGAGAAGAGCTCACACGAGTAGTCACTAAGTTTCGTGCTCACAGAACAACTGGTGTCCATGATTAGGATTTTACTTGAAATGCTGGAGAAATGGAAATATAGGTCTCATTTTGCTACAATATAAAAATGATCTGAAAATATCTTGGGGGTTAAATATGATTTTGTGATTTTATACCCAGTGGGTCTACAGAGATTAAATTTATTACATAAACATTCAATATACCCTTCATTTAAAAAGAGACAAAACTCATTTAAGAGTCTAGTGTGTGAAAATCTCTCCAAGATAAAAGCCACGAATAGCTGAACCACTCATGGGGTAATGCGTTTTCAAAGTTCCATCAATTTAGAGGCAAATGAGAGTCATATCCTAAAGTTACAAAATCCATTCTGCGTGGTTTCCTGGAGAAGTCGTAGGGAGTAACTAAGGCCAAAGGATACAATTGTCAGGGACTTAAACCGTTGTTAATCTTGTTACAGGGAGTTAAGTGCACTGTTAGAATTACAGAGACTATATGCTACTGATCATACAGACAGAAAATCCATGAACAGAATTATGCGCTTGCTTTGGGAGATTGTGAGTTTACCACATTTGAAAAGAACGATTAAATTTGAGGCAGTAATCTAAGGAAACTCAGTTATTATGTCTTTTGGTCAATACTGGAAAATGCTGTTGGTAAACCAAGGAGAATAAGGCAAATAATAAAAAGAAAATGGTTTGGTTTTTCTCTCAATATAAATTTTAAGATAAAAAAGGTCATTTTCTAACCATTGACTAAAGACTCACAGTATCTGGGCTATGGAACTGACTCTGTGGCTAAAGACACTTGCCACCAAGCCTAACAACCTGTGTTTGATCCCCAAGACCCATATCCTGCAAGGACAGAACTGACTTCCACAAATTGTTCTCTGATCATTGCACCATGTGCATCATGGCACACATATGCACACAAGAAACCAAGAAAATAAGAGGAAGCAGGGAAGGATGGATGGGAGGGATTCCCAATAGTTATTAAATTACACTTGTGGTATGACGTTGAACACTAAAAGAATTGATTGAAATTATATATATATCTCAATATATATGTACATATAATATAATTCTATTTTCTTCAATTAATTAGTGAAGAATACTGTGACCATGTAAAAGAATGCTACATCCATTGAAATTTCAAGATATAAAAATTGCAACAGGTTGCTTTATTGACATGAAATGAACAGTAAGGAGAAGAAAGAGTCAGTATGAATCCAGGTGTTCAAAGTGGTGAACTAGGTGGATGGATTTGATATCGACCAAGTAGATTTGAGAAAAGATGATAATTTCATTTGGATATTATAAATTTAGTATTCTTATGAGTTATGTTCCAGAAGTAAAGATGTGAGAGCCATTCCAGACTGTCTACCTGTGAAATAAGTCTGGAACACAGATTTAAGTCTTCTAAATAGATAGGTAATTTAAGCCTATGGATTACATACATTGAGAGAATTTGCGTAAAAATAAGAGCAGACGATCATGAATGCATTTAGCTGCCATAACCCTGTCTGGATTGGGGAATCTTGACAGGTGGTTAAGAAGCTTGTAGAAGTTTATTTTTAGTTATGCTAAAAATGTTTCTGTGTACTGTTGGGTGAGGGCTCCCTAGGTCTTGGTGTTTTGTATTGTTTGCAGGTGTTGGATTTATGTGGGGGATGTTTGATCTGCACATTGTATCAGTAGAACACTGTAGGAGTTCTGAATCAATAAAATCACCTGAACTCCAACCCTCAGGGTTCCACTGTCCAGTATGGCACTGCCCAGGTTAGTGGTTCCCTGTGCTGAGGTTTGGAAGGGTTTACACCAGTGAAAAATACCTTCTTGTTGTCCTTGGTGAGCCTACACAGCAATGCACTGCTACAGCTACACATGGTTTTGGAAACACTAGACCAAGTAAACAGCTCCCAGGTCACCATTATTATGGTGATTTATGTGCTGAAGTTCCTGGAGGCTCAAAATATGAGACTATGCCTGTAGTATGCTGCGCCACACATACTTGTTTGTGGTCTTCAGCTTGAAAACTTGAAGATTATACCAAATAAATCAGCTTCTGTGAGCATTTTGTTTCTAGATATCTCTTAGCCTAATGTATCAATTACATATTATGCTGTCAAGACTTTATTTTCCCTCTGATTCTCTACTAAAGTTTTGCTGTTGTCTCTAAGTATTATGAATTGTTGCCTAAACTCATCCATTAGAGTCTCTTGGACCTCATTATTCTCTATATTCTGTACATTCTCTATAAGGGAGGAAAGCTAACCCATGCTAGCTCACACACAGTAGCATTATTAAAGGACAGGCAGTCTGGGAGGAGCGCAGGGTGTAGAAAGAGAGGCAAACTGAGGAGTGCATGATGTCTGATGTGTTCAAATATCACATTCCTCCCATTAATATGCACACTTCAATCTCATTAATCAAAACACAGTGAAAGTCCATAAAGGATAAAGACTTAAAATCAGGAATAGTGTACTGAGTCTTAATTGTTAGAAGGACAAGAATTAGCACTAGAAATGACAATTCAAAAATGTTCTGACACATGAGGTTGAGCAATCATTTAGATGATTTCAGAATTTTAGTCTTTTTCAGGAAACACAGACTCGTGTCTTAGGGCTTCTAATGCTGTGAAGAGACACCCTGACCGTGGCAACTCTCATAAAGGAAAACATTTAATTAGGGCCGGCTTACAGTTCAGAGGTTCAGTCCATTATTATCATGGCAGAAAGCGTTGTGGGGCACCTAGGCAGACACGGTGCTGGAGAAGTAGCTGAGTGCTCTATGTCTGGATCAGCAGGCAGCAGGAAGAGACAGTGACACTCTGCCTGGCTTGAGCATCTGAAACCTCAAAGCCCACCCTAGTGGCACACTTCCTCCAACAAAGCCACACCTACTTCAACAAGGCCTATCAGCCTATGGGGGAGGGGCATTTTCATTCAAAGCACCACGACTCTCATGACTTAATAAGTTAAAATACTGTTAACCAAGGACTTATTATTCCCAAAGAAAGAGTATCTTTCAACTTCATCTTTAAAATTTAATGTTTAATCCTTTCTTTAAAAGGTGTATTGTGTGTGTGTGTGTGTGTGTGTGTGTGTGTGTGTGTGTGTGTAGGGGGTGCTCACAGAAGCTCGAAGGGCTGTCAGACCCCTTGAAGCTGAAGTTATAGGCAGTGTGGGCTGCTTGGTTGGTTGCTGTAATCTGAATTCCTGTTCTTCGACAAAGCAACAGCTCTCTTAACCACCAGGCCATCTATTTTGCCCCTAAAGTGCCCTGCTGTAAGATGGTAAATGTTAATAAACAGCTAATGCTCTCATCCAAAAAATTTCAAAATGAGTAGGCCTGAAAGAAAGCTAAATAAGTTAAATAATCTTTCAAATATTTGTTAATTTATTCTTTAGGGGTCTTAGTTGTGAACTGTATGACAAGTTGACACGTTGCATGTCAGTAAGTTCTCTACAGAAGTATGGTTACTAGTTTTTTTTTTCAGAAACTAAAATTTTAGGACTACACAGACATTAAATGGAATGATGTCAGGAAATGGAATGAAGAATTATTTAAAATGTGGACAAAGCGGCCGTCTTGGGTGTGAGCTGAAGGCAAATCCATTTTGTGTCTGGAATATTTCAATTAGGTTTGTAGCATATTCCCTCAGAATCCAGTCTGCATACATCTTTGGTCCTTTTTCACTTTGCCAGATAATTATTGGCACATTTTCTATCTTTCCAAACAAATAGCATGCCAATAAAAGATGCTCTAATTGAGTCTGTGGGGAAAAATGTTATCTACAAGAAACTTTTTGAAATGCACATCTTCAGCCAGAAGACATATCATCCAAACAGTGTAACAAATAATAGGAAAGATTTACACATAATCGGCATAGAATTAGATTGCTTCTGGAAATTTAGCTTTCTGGAAGCTAAAAAAGGATATTTTAATATCAAATCTCTCATTTAAAAAAACTCTACTTTGATAAGAACTTATTTATGACATGGCAGCTATTCAGAGCAGCAGGCCAACTTGTTTCATCTCTGAGCTGGCAGTCAGAGACTTGGTGACACTTCGGCTCACTTACGGAATCCAGGAGTATAGAGGCAGAAAAAGCCTTGGTAGCAGCCTACTCTGTTGTTATGCAGATTTCTAAAAGCAGTGGAGAAGCAAGCCCCTTAGAAAAGAAGGACCACAGCTAGGCTGAGGCCAATGGTCTTATAAACAATGACTTTTTGAGATTTAATTTTCTCTGAGGTTCTTGCTCTTGGGTTACTGTTGTCAATGGAGAAAGGGCTCTCTAAATTAACCCATTTCTACATTAAAACTGTAATCCTGAGAAGAAATCTTCTTCTTGCCTCTTTGACCAGCTGGTTAATTATTGAAAGAGGGCACAGGAAAGTCTGTGGCCGGGATGGTGTTCTAGCTTCTGAGCATGGTGCCTTCTCTACGATAACCCACATATGATGAAGCTTTACAGGTCACCACCTCTTCTGATCCTCTGCCTCTGGTATCTCTGCCCCTGTGTCCACCACAGTGAACTGGTCCTGGATATGGCACACAGGAAGATTTCAAAGTGCTGGCTGCTGCTACTGACCTACAACCGGCTGTCACACAAGACACTGTGTCAGGAAGCTCATCTGGAACATGGGGATAGCTTAACAGTGGGTGGTGAGTACTGGGCATGCCAGTACTCCTGTAAGGAAGTACTCCATCTACGCGGAGCCCTAGAGAGTTAATGTTAGGTTATATAGGCGCTAGAGGATCAAGGAAATTTTTTAAAAAACTAAGGATGGAGAAAAGAAAACTTTGAAACACACTGGAGAGGCCAAGGTTGTCCTTGACAATACTTAACAGTAACAGTAGCTCAGTTCTTGATACAGTATCATAATTAAACCCCTGTCTTGGCTGAAGTTTCTTCTACATTGCCTGTAAAGTGTGGGAAACCTCACACAGTCATAATATCTCTTACTTGGACACAAAGCCACGCTCTCCCAATATTTTTCACCTTCTTCTTAGCAAATGTTTGGTTGAAAGGTACGTGGGAAGCAGGAAGACGCTGTACCAGAGCAGTGACTGGGAACCCATGGGAGTCCTTGTCATTCAATCTTCTATAAAAGGCTTCGGCAGTGACGCTGCCTCCTCACGCTGGGAAAAAGTACAGCTGCTTAGATCAAATGAGAAAGTGTATGCCATCTACCCTATCACCATTTGGAATTTAAATGTTTACCTCAAGCTCAAACGCTAAGAGCTAAACATTATTAGCCTTTGGTGGGTGTTAGAGAATCCTCAGGAGGCGTGGCTTGCTGGGAGGAGGTTAGGTCATTGGCAGCATGCCTTTGAAGAAGACTCTGTTATATCAGCCCTTTCTTTTTTTGCTTCCTGGCCACCATGAGGTAAACAGTTTGCCTCATATGCTCTCGGCATGATGCTTTGCCTTGCCTCAGGCCCCAAAGCAACAGAGTCAGTGGACAAGAAACTAAAATCTATGAAACTGTAAGTCAATATTTCCTCCTTTTAAGTTTATTATCTCAGAGATTTGTCATAACAATGAAAAGCTAACACAGATCCTTAAAGTTATTGCAGATATTTGGAAGTTGAATATTGCATAGACAAAACCAAAAGCTATCTATGTACAAATGACTTATGAAAGAAACTTCAAGATAGTTTTTGGGTTTGCAGGACCTAAGATCTCAAAGCTAAATTCACCTTCCTCCTAATTCATTTCTGTTTTGCTGTAATAAACACCTTGGCCCAAAGCAATTGAGGGGGTATTTTGCTTACAGGTTACAGTGTCCATTATGGAGAGAAGCCAGGGCAGGAAAAGAAGCACAAAGTATGGAGAGACGATGTTTACTAGCTTACTTCCTCTGGCTTGCCCAATTACCTTTCTTATACAATCCAGATCTGCCTGACTAGGGACGATACCGCCCACAGTGGGCCCTCTTAGTCAATTAGCAATCAAGAAAATACCCCACAGATATGCTCATAAGCCAATCTGATGGAAGCAATTCCTCAACTGAGGGTTCCTCTTCCTAAGTGTATCAGGTTGACACCCCAGATTAGCCACCACATCCTGTGTGGAATTTGACTGTGCAAAGCATTCCATGGGCATTTGGGGTGTTCTTTAACATTGTTACTCAATGGCATTATTGCTTTCTTACAATATAAGATCAACTGGATGGTAAAGAGGTTGTTGTCTAATTTCTTAGTTTGAAAGTGGTAGAAACAGTTAAGCGTCTGCATATTATTGGACAAAACTACCAGCTCTATTTCTTTAGAAAGAATGAAAAGTAGTAAAGAAGCAAATAAAAATCAGGGACCTGTTATACAAGAAAATCCAAATTTATGAGACAATAAAAGGCAGAATACTAAGTTTTATTATAAATGTGCTTGTTGTGATTTTATCCAAGTAGAGGTTTACCAAATAATACCCAAAAAGACTGCTGATAAAATAGAAATGTAGCAGGAAATGCAGAAATCACTTAAAAACCAAATAAATTTATGAAGATCATAAGAAAGCTTTTGAGAAAATATCCACTACATACAGAAACCTATAATGTTCAATATATCTTAGGTTTTTAAATATTTACAGATGAGGGGTTAATAAAACAATATATCAGCATCTATCTCCCCACAAAAACAAGAAGAGATTGCAAATAACATGGTTTCCTCTCCCATACCGTTCAATTAAGGAAAAGCCACTGATGAGCAAGAAGTAAGCTTGCCCAAAGTGGTCCATCAATGCAAAATCCCATCAAGTTCCTTCAAGGAGGATTCGCTTCCATGCTGGTTTGTATTCCTTCATTTATGTAAAACAGATGAGCTCACTGGGTGATGGCTGGGAGCATGCATGGTTTTGCAAATGGAGTGAATGGAGAAGCTATCCTGAGCTAGTGCTGGGTACAAGATGGAAATTTAATGATACATGAAGTATGTATACACAGAAAAGACTGTCTTCATCAATAAGAATTTAATAACCAGATGGTGTGAGTGTGGTGGCACATGCTTTTAATCCCAGCACTTGGGAGGTAGAGGCAGAAGGATCTCTGTGAGTTCAAGGCCAGTTTTGTCTACCTAGTGAGTTCCAGGACTGTAGCAGTATGCTACAATCTTTTACTCTCAATTTAGGGAAAGAGAAAAGAAAGATAGAAAGAAATCTTTACCGCTTTGCAAGCAGCCTTGATATGGAAATGAAAGAAAGGTAGAAAGCTTCGAAGCCTTTTTTAGGCTGTCCTAAGCTTGAAGAGGGCTAGCTGACAGTGAGTCAGACTAGCATCTCAACTCAGGGTCTGTAAACTCAATCCCTCCAACTTTTGTTCTTTTAGGAATTATCACACAACCCAATCCATGGACCACCAACCAATGCCTACTCTGACTCTGGGGGATTTAGACTTTTTAAACCCTGAACCAAAAGTTCCCATAAACCCATGTGGCACACAACCCCAAAAACAAGCTACAGGTGCCAGAACGACTGCACCCAACCAAATCATAGCCACCTGCATCAAGCATTCCAAACCCAACTTGTAAACAGCTGGGGTGGGAACACAAACCTAATCCAAATGCCATTTTGCATTTTTCAAGAAACCCAAATAACAAAAACTTCTTCCAAGTGTTCCTCTACATGGGGCATCTAGGGATACATAGTAAATCCTTGTCTAAACAAACAAACAGCCACAACAAAAAGAATTTAATAACCAGAGGTGTCTTTTAAAAACACTCCCATGGCTGTGTTAGGGCAAGCCGGGCGGGTTTCTAAGGAACCACGAGACACGAACCGCTGCAACATGCATGAGGCATTTACCGGCGGGCTCCGGGTCCCGCCTATCCCATGCAGGAGATGAGCATGGCGGGCCCCCATCCCTTCACCCCCAGCCCTTTTATGGGGTTCAGGGGAAAGGGGTCTGGGGATGGGGGCTCGTGCAGCTTTGATTGGCTCAGAGCTCTCTGTTAAACTCATTGGTTGGGAGTTTCATGCTCGCAGGATCCGGGGGAGGGGTGGTCAACATGTGCCCTTGGACTAGTGGTCCTTGAGACAGGGTGGCTCCTGGTATGCTGGGGAAGGACGAATCCTGCTGAAGAGTACTGTTAATGGCGGTACTTGGGAAGGCATTTCTCAATAGGAGGCATTTCCCCCTATGTGTGACTGCATTCCTAGGCTTCATATTTCTTAAATCCTTTCAGCTGAAGCTTGGAAAGACGTTGGATCTTGAGGAGAACACCAATCCCCAGAGTAGACTGCAAGTTCTTAGAGACTTCAGGCAGGAAAAACACAACATAGCTGATGCTTCCACAGCATCACCTCTCTATAAAGCACAAGTCAGAGCCTCTCACAGATATTAGTTCATTTAATTCTCACAGTAGTCCTTTTTAGTGATTGTGATGACAACTGTTATTCTAATATTACAGAGAGGAAATTGAGGCATATATTAAGTTTTTGCCCATGTACACCAAATTATTATGGAATATATATCTAGCGGTATATTATTTTGTTTTGGGCATGTTTAAGGTTTCTGAGAATTACAGTCATCTAATGGGCACTGCATTTCTATGTTTTGATCAGTGGAGTTTTGATCAGTGAAGATATTATGAACAAAGCAGGCATTTAAAAAGAAAGGCAGCCTCACTGATCACAGAGGAAGGAATCAAAAAAGAACCAAGTGGAAAAGCCACTTCCTCCGAAGGTCTTTCTTGTTGTTTACCACACTTACTGCTGCATCAAAAAGAGGTTTGTGTCTTTGGACTCTAGCTTGGGAGTGAGGATGACCTGGACGCTGCTGCAGGGGGATTTCTGGTGTCAGTAACTCACATCTCTGAACAAACAGGTTCATTATCATTAAAGGGAAATAGATATAACTGGGATCACAGTAACTAGATCTGAACTCTAGCTCCAGTGCTTGGAATGTGAACCAGAACAGCTAGGAATATTTTGACCCTTATTTGCAAAATAATGTCATAGACTAAAGAAAAAAATTAAATGCTCATCCAAATTAAAATTCTGTGTGTATAAATCAGTTGCCCTAAAAATATAATTTCCACTGGAAATAGTGAAAATGATTTTAGCAAAACCTTTTTTTTTTTTTTTGTTTTTTGAATCAGCGTTTCTATGTTTTCTTTTTTTTTTTTTTAACTAATATGCACTTTACTGTTTCAAAATTCGCATTATCTTATTCAAATTTCATCCAAGTCTTTTTATTACCTTATTTCTCATATGAAAAGGTTTTATGAAAGATGTAGGAAAGCTACAAAATAGTTATTTAGTCATTCATCAAAAAGTCTGTGAAGGGAGAGGGTTGATAGAGTTAATCTAATTGAATCATTTTAAGATAAAAGGCAACGAATAAGGACTAGTCTTAGAGAAAGTGCTACAGGGAGGATTGGTGAAAGCCTTTCACCAATTAAATCCACATTACTAGCAACACTTGTCAGCACTGTAATTTCAACTTGAAAAAAATTAACCAATGTGCCAAGCAATCCAGGGAGAATTTATTCAAGTAACTCACTTAATTACAGCAAGTTTAAAAGGTGAACTTTGTGGCATTTAACCAGCTTTGTTAGCATCCTTGAAAATCAACAGCCAGAAAAATACTGAAAAGCAGCTCTTAGCAGGAAGTGGAGGATCAGCCTGGGGCTCTTAGCAGGAAGTGGAGGGTCAGCCTGAGGTTCTTAGCAGGAAGTGGCGGGTCAGTCTGACTTGGAAGTCCTTAGAAGCCCCTTTACAGGAAAAGCGACTCAGCTTTCCTATCGAGTAGACCCCTGGAAAAGAAGACTTCTGGGGCTTTTTCCTGATTCAGAATGTGCCATTTAAGAATAGACTTTTCCCCAGTGGCACTAGAAGAAACTGTTAATCTTGTGGTTGCTTGACATATTGAGTATAACTTAGAAAAAAAGAATCCAAACATTTTAAAGGGAAGTAAGGAAACAGGGTCTCCATAGGGACAGATAAAACAAGCTCTGAGAATATCGAAAGTCGTGTGAATATCGAAAGTTTGTGGAGCTGTGCATCAGGTCATAAAAGATCCAAGAATTCCCTAAGTCCTCACCTCTAATTGATTTCTGCTTTATGCAAACAGAAAGGAAGGCTAGGTCAAGCTGCAATGCCCGGGTGGCACACTTCAGACTTGCTTCAGCACACAAGGCGGGAAGACTCACTGTGTGTTTGTAGCTGCCTCTGTCCATCACTCGCTGACTAATAAGATCACAAGTCAGATAATTCACTGGGCATACAGGACAGAACACAGGCAGTACAGACTCCTTTCAGAAGTCACTGAATAAGCAACAATCATAACTCATAATAGTAGCAATGAACTTCATGTAAGGGGTAAATATGATTTCCAGGATAGCTGCAGCATATTATTTAATTTTTCTAGTTTTGAACAACAATTAATAAAAAAATAGAAAAGTAAATAAGAAAGTATGACCATACATAGAAGAAAAGACAGTCATTAAAAGTTGTTCTTAGGCTGGGTGGTGGTGGCACACGCCTTTAATCCCAGCACTCGAGAGGCAGAGGCAGGCGGATCTCTGTGAGTTTGAGGTTAGCCTGGTCTCCAGCGTGAGTTCCAGGACAGGCAGAGTTACAAGAGAAAAACCCTGACTTGAAAAATCAAACAAACAAAAACAGGCAAATAAAGAAAAGTTATTCTTATGGAAAGCCTCGATGTGATTCTCTAAGCTAGTTAATATGAACACTTTGGATATCATACCTATAAGAGTAACAACTCATCACAGGCAATTTCAACAAAGCGATATAAACCCTTATGATGCTGGCTTAGGAAATTCTTTCTTTGCTGTGACCCCAAAAGTACATCCCCCAAATTGGTATTTGGGCTTGTTAGGGAATGGTGAGATAGGTGGGAAAGCCACACCCACTCTGTGCAGCTGAGAGGAGGCATGGAAAGGCAGGAGTTACTCAGGAAGATTATTCAGGGAACTATCTGACACTTAAACCATTCCGTGGATTTTTTTCCCCATCATTTATTTATTTTAGTTAGATAATTCACTAATTAAGAAAATGTGAAGAGGAAAATAAAATTACACAGGTTTCTGTGTAATTCGTGCCATTGCTTCTTAATGGCTCGAGTAAAGTGTCTAAAGGGAATAACTGTCAGCTGCTGTGACAGCTGAAGCATGAACTTGGAAGTTCACCATAGTAAAAATTGCCCCTTATTCCCAGCAGGCGCATGGCAATTGGTCAGCTCAAGATGAAAGGAAAGTCGAAGGGAGTTCTATTCTGCACAGTTCCTTAGAAGTGGGCTTCTTCTCTGGTAAGGTTCCAGCATTTACACCACAAGACTTCCAGACACGCTGCAGTCCTTTGCCCAACAGGAGAGAGAGAGCAGAACCAAGAGGAAGACAACACAAAGTGTTCCAGCTTCTGCACTGTCTATTAGCCAGAATTCAGTAGTGGGTCCGACTCAGTTCCAGAGATGTGTGGACGACGCTAATTCAGCACAATGTTCAGAAGCAATGCTTAGCATTGTCTCCGTCACAAAAAGAAAGGGCTCAAAGCTAAGCACTGGAGACTGAGGATGGATTCTGAACAGCTCGCTCTGGGTTTACATCTTATGGTCAGTTCCTACAAACTACTGCACAACTAAAACCAAAAATAACCATAACAAGAAAAAGATGCAGAAAATGTTTAATTTGAGGTTAATTAATTGCACGTGACTTTCCTGCAATTGCTTAAGAGCAGCACATGTGATGTTGCACCCACTAGACCTGGCCCCAGTAAGGACATAGCCAGAGTATTTATAGCTTCAGTTCGTGACACTTCCAACAGTGGAAGAAAAAATAAACAAATGAAAACGAAAACAAAAACAACATTACCTTAAAACAACAAAATAAAACAAAAGCAAAAACAAACAACCAAACAAAAAAACTCACGCGGAATATTGTCATACCGCATACTGGGGATTTGTCTAAGTTCACATAGTCAATATGCTTCCATTAATGCCGCTTGAACTTTTTAAATATTGTGAAAAACTTTTCCAACTGCTACAGCAGAAACTGTACTGGAAAAACAGGCACCAGCATGCAGGAGTGAAGCCTTTGTTCAACCCTGGCGGAATTGTAATTACCCACAGCAAATCTACCTATCTTATTAAGTACTGCCTGGGTTTCGAGTCTTTCTAACGATTTGGGGGGGGGGGTACCCTGGACAGAGGGGCAGGGGCTGCTTTGGGAGTGCAGGACAGCTTTCTCTGGCACAGTGTACCCTGGCACACATAGGCAGCCCTCTCGAGCAGGACAGAACCTGGCTGATTCCCGACGATTTCAGCGGTATCACAGAATGTGCTCCATCAATCAAATCGTTTTTCTTAAAACTTGGAAAGGAAAATCCAGTGTCCCACTGGCCGCTTCTTTCCCACCCCACCAACTTGATCCATCTATGCCGCAGGATGGGTGTCTCAGAACCACTGAACATGGATTGGTCAGAAGGAAGCAGAGGAGGAGCCATTCAGAACAGCACCCCTCTTCGCCCCCCGCCCCCCTCTTCCCTGTATCCGTAAGGAATCATCAGCCGGCAGTAAGCTGCGGCTCACAGGGATGCTCCCGCTGCAAGCTGAACTTCTGAAAGGCTCCGGTACGAGTGTGAGCCTGCAGATGCTGCTCCCAGCTGTGAACTGACTCTCCGGAAACGGACTCAGAAAAGACCCCGAGTGGATAAAGCCAAATTAGGCGAAAGCAGCAGGGAGAACAAAAGCAAACAGTGGACTGGTCAACTGAGAATGAGCATTCAGAAGCCCCAGCTTCTAAAGAGATGATGAGCAGAGCCGAACCCAGGAAAGACCAACAACTCCTTCGCAAGCTCAGGCGCTTCTGATCCTGCTCACAGCGGGCGTCAGCTGCAGCTTCCTAACTTCCAGAGGAATACAGACTGGGAGGAAATCACCAGAGCTTCCCTGACCCAGGAGGTTGGAATAATTCAAGGGGGACTGAATCCAGCTGCTGCAGGAAGATGAACTCCACCCACCACCATGGCATGTATACCTCCCTCCACCTCTGGAACCGCAGCAGCTATGGGCTACACGGCAACGCCAGCGAGTCCCTGGGGAAAGGGTACTCTGACGGAGGATGCTATGAGCAACTTTTCGTCTCCCCCGAGGTGTTTGTGACTCTGGGTGTCATAAGCCTGTTGGAGAACATTCTAGTGATCGTGGCAATAGCCAAGAACAAGAACCTGCACTCACCCATGTACTTTTTCATCTGTAGCCTGGCGGTGGCAGATATGCTGGTGAGCGTTTCGAATGGGTCAGAAACCATCGTCATCACCCTATTAAACAGCACAGACACCGATGCGCAGAGCTTCACCGTGAATATTGATAATGTCATTGACTCTGTGATCTGTAGCTCCTTGCTTGCATCCATTTGCAGCCTGCTTTCCATTGCGGTGGACAGGTATTTCACTATCTTTTACGCACTCCAGTACCATAACATTATGACGGTTAAGAGGGTTGGGATCATCATAAGTTGTATCTGGGCAGCTTGTACGGTGTCGGGCATCCTCTTCATCATTTACTCTGACAGCAGCGCTGTCATCATCTGCCTCATTACCATGTTCTTCACCATGCTGGTTCTCATGGCCTCTCTCTATGTCCACATGTTCCTGATGGCAAGGCTTCACATTAAGAGGATTGCTGTCCTCCCAGGCACCGGGACCATCCGCCAGGGTGCCAACATGAAGGGGGCAATCACCCTGACCATCCTGATTGGGGTCTTTGTCGTCTGCTGGGCCCCATTCTTCCTCCACTTACTGTTCTATATCTCGTGTCCTCAGAATCCATACTGTGTGTGCTTCATGTCTCACTTTAACTTGTATCTCATACTGATCATGTGTAATGCCATCATTGACCCTCTCATCTACGCACTCCGGAGTCAAGAACTGAGAAAAACCTTCAAAGAAATCATCTGTTTCTATCCCTTGGGAGGCCTCTGTGACTTGTCTGGCAGGTATTAAGCCGGGGAGAGTGTGTACTAGAAACCTGCAGACTTTCTCACTCTGGTACCACCTCGACAGTGTACTTTAGCAACTGCTGTCTCTTGCTTTGGCTGAAAATATCTACTGTATAAACTGGTTAATTTTAATGTCATGCTGCTTTGTTGTCAAATGCTAATCAGTGTTCAATACTGTGGGCACTATGAATTTTCAAAGTAGAAAAAGGAAACAAACCCCTATTAAAAGTTTAACAATGTCTCTTTCCTGTTTATTTATTTATTTTGAGATTCAACACTTGTTCTTTTTGTAGTAACAGAAATCAGAGCCTTACTAAATATGTTCTCGACTGTTTTCATGTATTACCCCACAGCACTGCAGGATCTTGAGTTCCACTGTTTATGGGGAAATATTTGAAAACTAGAAGCTTGGTAAGTTAAGTAAGTAAGCCCCATCAGTGAAATTAACAAAAGCTCACTTATTATCCTTCCTGTTCAAATATACTGGTGCTTCTCTTTAAATAAAAGGAAGGGAAAAAGAAAAGAAGCTACTGAGAAAAAATAGTGAGATTTGAGTCACGTGCATTTATCCAAGAAAGATTTATTGTCCAAGCAGATAGCCTCATAATACATATAGGCAATTCAGTTTGGAGAGGGAAAATGGCCACTATTAAGATTAAATTGTCCTAACAAATCTAAACTGTCCATGCCATGCTGAAGTTTCCTATGTCAAATAATCCCCACCCATAAATGACCAAACAACGAATTATTTCTAGCCTCTTAATCAGGGACCCAGTTCCTACAGAAATGTCCAGAAAAGTTGCCACTGTCCTAGAGGCTCAGCATTTCACTTCAGAGTTGATAATGAGTTCTTACATGTCTCATATAGAGGGGACTCACTGTTCCCTTTCTGGTGACTTTTTGAGCTGGAGTAGAATGCTGAAGATCAAACGTCTTAACTTCCCAAGTCAAATCCACATCACAAAACATTTTGGGCAGAGTTTCTAAATATCTAAAACGTGGAACCCTGTGGTGCTGGTACATTATAAGACAGGAAGACACATGCTGGGTCCTAGGAGATATTATAAAATACTCTGGTGCTCTTAGTCACATCTTGGGGATGGGTGATATTTGTTTTTCCAAAATAATAGCATAGGTGTGATCACTAGACAACCAAATTTGTGCTTTCTAGTCTGTGTATACTTTAAAATAAAGGGATAGAGACTACATTAGGTAGAGGATTAGTGGCAAACTCTCCTGTGATTTAATTGATAGTGTCTCCAAATACTCATGGGCAGAGATGCTGCATAGTAGTACATCTGAATTAAAATATAAATGTTTCACATATTGATTACAAGCCTGAGAAACATTGAAGGCATTCATGTGCAAATACACATCAGAGCATAATGGTAAAGCCAACTGTTTCATGGTGCTGTTCTGTGAGCCAAACTGCCACCATATTCATAAGACTGGTTGTGCATACTTGCACACAGGTAGTATCATAATCAATTTGCGTGTTGACATTTCCTCCCTGGAAGGAAGAGGGTAGGGAGTGGCGCTGGTCCTTATCTACATATGCAGTCACTCTTCCCAATTGTTTGTATGCAACTTTGCCCCCAATAGAACTCAGAGTCTGCAGTATATAGGCTGAGAAGGAAAAGGGGGAGAAGGCTCCATGTGTGCAGTGTGGGGAAGCTGTCATCCATGCGGGGTGAACCCTTGCTGGTGTGACTGCTTGTGGTTATTCACACATTCCTGTCAGTAACCCCTCACTCATGCTCTTTAAGGAAGCCTGATAAACCCACTGGGTCTCCAGAGTGCACTCTGCTGGAATCGTATGTGGGTCTGTGGTTAGGCCCATGGGAGGAAGGGGTGGACATGGTTCACGTCTCACCTAAGGAGGTAATTTTCACAGTGGTACCAGTAACTGATGGAGAGTGGTCCTAAAGCTGGGTTGTAACCGTGCCACAATGCTTCTATTTTAGTATAAAAATGAATGTCAGGTTTTATACAACCAACAAAGTCTGCTGAAGTTTGGATGCTAAGCGTCCTTCGAAGGTCCACGTGGTAAAGGCTTGCTACTTGCTCCAGGGTGCTTCTGTTGGGAAATGGCAGAGTCTTTAGGAGATAGGACCTAGTGGGAAGACTCCCAGTCATTAGGAGTGTGCCCTTAAAGGAGATAGTGGGACTTTAGCTCGTTCTTCTTCTCTCTGTTGCTCCCTGAGCCATAAGATGAACGCTTTTACTCCAGCAGGAGCTGCCTTCTCCGTGATAAGCTGTCTCACCAGAGGGCCAGCACAAGGAGGACAGCCAGTCTTGTACCACAACCTCCGAAGCTATAATCCAACTTGAACCTTTTCACTTTATGAATTATCTCAAGTGTTCTCTATAGCGATTGGAAGCAGAGTAACATGCAGGGTCCAAAACAATCATAGTACCCAGGTGGTGGTTTTATTTTTCTATTATCATTTCACAATGACCTGGAGAGACCCAGAGACTAGATGTATGAAGAGCGTCATATGCACACCCCCATCTCTGTAGCCTTGGCCTTTTCGAGCTGTTTATTTCTCTTCAGGTGTCATCTCGGATGTTGGAGGGAAATGCCGACCCCTCCTTCATGCACCTTTTATTCTGTAGCCGTCTGTAGTGTCAGGACATCCACTGGCTATGGACCAGCTATGCACCATGAGGCTCTCCTAGATGTTTAGAGCACACTGTGGGGCTTCAGTGTCCTCCCTTGCTAAGACTATCTCTCCCTAATTTGTTCTATGCGTGAAACCTCCCCTGGGGATATCACTTCCACCGACTTCTGTGTTTTTTGTTTTTTTTTAAAAAATCTAGATTTCTACAGAGGGCCAGTCCTTACTCATGTAGCTCTGATGACTAGCTGACAACCAGTGTTTGGAGCGGTGTTTGGAGTCCCAGGATCTCCAACTGAGTTGGTCTTATTGCAGTGATTTTATAGTTGAAATTCTAGTCTACAACAAATAAAATTGTATCTTAATAGGAGACAGTGTAGTAGGGTAAGACCTGAGATGGAGATTTGGGGGTTAAGAAGCTTGACCTGCATACAATGAAGACACCACAGTACACCGCCTGGTAGAGCAGATGTGGAGGAGGGCTTGTTCCAATTAGAGGACTTTAACTATATTAAGAAAGACGAATTGTGCTTCAAAGCATTACATAAAAAACTTCGCGACGGGGAAAGCAGATTGTACTTCTGTTCCCCCAGGCTTGCCTCTAATGGGAACACACTGGGACAAGACATAAAATGTCGTCCAACCGTGATATTTAGATTACAGATTGATTCCCACACCCTGAACAAGTTCACACTTCAGCCCAGTGTTCCTGACTGTTTCTGTATGCCCTATCACCCATATTTTCACTTAAGCTCCTTTGGAGATGTGGATCTTATGCTCCTATTTTCTTTCCATGGAGTCTGATGTACAAGATAGATTAAAATATAACTAATACAAGTCATGAATAAGAAATGTTCTGGATTTCTGGAAATGGTTTCCCAGAGAGCCTCACCTTGGAAATCTTCAATGCTCCACCTGTTTAACAGTTGGAACTGAACCCTCTTGTACATGGCTTAGTCCTGTGTCCTTCTCCTACAGGATGGTCTTCAGGGCGGGACACACGTCGCCACTGAGGTTGCTTAGAGAAGGAATTGAGCTGAGCTTAACTGCGTCACACACATAGGAATGTATGATGTCAACCTTCAGCCATCCTTCAGAAAATCCATGATGAATAATTATAGATATAAAATCACAGCTTAAGAGAATGAGATTAAAGTCTGTCACATCAGATGATTCTGACCTTACTAGGGATGGTAAAATTAATCTGTAATGGTCTTTACTACATTGAACGTTGTCCCATACAGTGACAGAGTTGGGAGGTAGAGCTGTTTGTCTCTAGGCACACTCCATGAATTAAACCTAACACAAATGAGAGGCCTCCTTGCCCATGAAACCGGGAAGGGAGCTCATATGGGCTCTAGCAAGTGGAAATCAAGGTATCACTTTCTGTCTGCAGCATCCTCTCCTCTGCCCCAATAAAATTCCTCTCCGAAAAGTGAACAATAGGTTCCAGACTACCTTATAGGCTCAAAGCACCTGAACATCTAGCTAACAGGGGGAAGGTGTGAACATCCTGTTTGAAAAGAAAAAAATTTTAAATGCATGGAGAAGAGAAAAAGAATGAAAGAATACTTACCAGGTTGTGGATAAGTTACATTAGCCTAATTGGGAGGAAAATAGCTGGATAGGTAGGCAGATAAATAAATCGATAAAATGTGTATGCACAAGTAGAGACTTTAAATAGCTACCAACCCACCCTGACTGGTGGCTCCAGTGTTTCTGTATGTGGAGACCGAAGACACAGTGTGTTTCAAACGAGTCACAAGGGACTGTCTTGAAGCCTCTTTGAATAGCTGTCACCTTATACTTGCACGTGTGTCATCGTGAATTGTTCCTGGAGGGAGATCCCGTGGCATTGGTGCAGTTAGTAGAAGTGGGCACTGGGCTGACTCCATCATATAAATGTCCCTTCTGTTTGCTGAGACAGGGATGAAGGCGAGCAGAGCCCTGTCTGCTTGTTACCAGTCCACTAATAACTGAGTGTTATTCTAACCCCCGTTTAAAAACCTGTGGGCTATTTTGTCCTTCAATATTTCTCCCACCAGATTAAAAAAAACGATATTGTACATGTTACAGAGGCTTAGCTGGCTCTGTGCGCCTTACTCCTTTCCTGCTTTTTTCCTACTCGGTTTGTTCAGTTGTGATACAGTAATACAGGACTAAAAATGTAAACAAAAGATAAATCTATATGGTTGTATGAGTTCACAGATTTAAGCCAGTAGTTTGCTTCAAGGGGCTTGAGATACGAACATATCATGCTGTGCGTAGCCCAGATCACCCGGCTTCACAGAACCTTCCTGGACAGAACACTCATCTACTTGAAATCAAAGGAGAGTACAGGACTACGCACTTGCTGCATAACAACGTCACACAGTCATCAAGATCTCAGACACACACTTTCATCACCGGTCCCTTTTATGGCATCAGAAAAGGAATAAAGGAATAAAGAAAATTTGGCAGAAATCAGTCATTTGGAAGTATAAATACATGTGTGTTCCTGGACTATTCTCAAAGATGAGAAATAAAGTTTCCTCACAAAATAATCACTAAGAATTTAATTATAGCATTAGAGGGGTCACTGAGAAACGGTCACTGAAAACGTCAGTCTATCAGGTTGGTAACAGTTTCTAAAGATAGATGAAATGTGTTCTATTCCATTGAGGAAGCAGCAGGGCAGATTTATCTTCAAACGTAAAATCCCCTATGGCTTTCAAGTAGCGTATGGAACATGTATCATGAAACCAAACGTCCATCTTTTGATTTTGTCCTTACAACGTATTGTCGAAGTGGGACTTGTCAGATTAAGATGTTGCAAAGCCCACATCTCTTCTGGAAGCATCAGACTAAGAGCCATCAACGCAACATCCCATGTATCTAGATCCCAAAACTCCAGTGTTTACACATCGTTTCATTTTCATACCATTATTAAACTTTGATAGACAGGAAGTGAGGAAATATCTTCCAACAATCCTCTGGTATCTGACACACACCACCCTTCTTCTATTTACTTTTCTGTATTACCATTAGTTTATAGGGAAAGAGTAAATGTTAATGAAATTATTTTAAATGAGATCAGTTTTTTTTTTTTTCGGTGCTGGAAATTGAGCCAATGGCCTTGCACATGCTAGGAAGGGGTCTATCACTGACCTATGCTCCCAACCTGAGAGTAGTTCTTAAATTTCAATGCTACAATGTCTAAGTCAATGTCTAAGAGAAACTGCCCACTGTCCTCTGTCTGTTCAGAAGCAGCAGGAGTTGTTCCTGTCTCCCAACTCTCTCTGTGAACACACCGGTCTCTTCCAGTCACGGACACTTAGCACTGAAATTTGCTACTTCACTTTTGACTGTAAGATTTTGCTGGTTAGTTTCCTCATCGTTACTACTCACCAGAATGCTTGCCTGATTCGTACCCTAAAAGAATAAAAGGCATTTAAATAAGATTAAGGATATAGAGACTCAACAAGACAGTGGCCAATATATACAGACACTAAAAATCACAATGATAATAATAATTACTGTTTTAAATATAAGTAAATAGATACAATACTAGTTACCCACACTCGTCAACATGTTGAGATGTGGATTAAGTGCATATGATAATTTAATTGGATTTGACTTTGGTGTGAATGAATATACTTAGATATAATAGATACAGGGGCATACAAAAATTCACACAGCACATCCCTTATCATCAATAACACAAATTGTTAGGAAATTTGCAGCATCAAATGCCAATATTGTGAAAGGCTAATTAGAAAGATAGTGCACCAGACATAAAATGATTGATCAGCCTGTTTTTTTTTTTTTGAGAGAACTGATACATATTCACCTTTATGCCATGAATTTTAAGTATTAAAAAATGTCATTATCTATATTGGCATTGCTAACTTACACCCACGCTGTGTATGAGAGAAAGAGCATCTCTCTGGACTGACTATTGGTTCGAATCGCGGATACACTGCTTACCAGTTCTTGCATGCTGTGCTTCACTTTCCTGACCTTGGAAATGAGGATCCTAACTATCATCTCACCATATGTTGTCACAGACATTAAGAAATACAGAGGTCCCTCTGCTATAGATCTACTGTAGGGTTTCTTACAAGGAGCAGCCATAGTATAGTGACTAATCAAAGCACACACGATGGACTTTCTGACTGCTTGTCCTAGAAGAGCTAAACAGTGGTAGGGCATGGATGTCCTGATTACCCAGCACAGACAGACAGCGAGCACTCAAATCTGTTTTTACCATCTCCCTTGCTTCTAGGAGGTGGGATAAGTAAGAGCAAACTTTTATGTTTATTCTCTTAAATGCACATAAAATTTGAACATTCCAAAACATCCAGTTGAGATGCGAGTGGAATCTGGTAGGGAGCCGGGTTATCTCAGCACTTCACTAACATGTGATTGCTGATGTCAACTGGTGGGTTTAGCATATGCATTGATGTTACGCCTCACAAGTCAGACCGGGCTCGCATATACTCTTCCATGCAGTCAGTGATGAATGGATACAATGCGTTTGAATTCTTAAAATGCTCTTTGCCAGAAGGAAACCAAAAAGCTGTATTTCATGTAACAAATAAAGAATTTCTAATGCCATTCAATACTGCCACCGAAGAGATGAAAAAAAAAATTGTCACATTTGGTCCTGGGTGAACTTAATAATCACTGTTTACAATTATGAACTATTTTCACTGTCAAGAGACACTTGGAGGATCCTCAAATATAAAGCCAAGTGGAAATTTTCAGCAGCTTTGCTAGTGATCTCTGCAGTGAGGTCTGGTCAGGGGCTGCCCTGCAAATGAAAGGCATGGTTTGATACCAAACCTAACACTACCCAGGGTGAGACGATTCACTGTGAGACGTCACCATGGACCACAACTCAAAAGTGAAAAGATAACAATAGATTTGGTCATAATTGCACGAGAGGAAAAAGAAACATTGAAATCTTGTCTGTACGAATTTAAACGTTCCTAGTTTGTACATTGAATTTTCAAAATTACTGATAATTGCTGGAGTGGGAAGTGGCTTAGTCACTAAAGTGCCTGCAGAATAAGCACAGGGACCTGAGCCCCTCAGAGCCCTAGAAGCCACATAAGAAGTAGGGGTGGTGGTGGGCTCCTGTAGCGGCACCGTGAAAGGGGCAGAGACAAGCAGATCCCTGAAACTCACTGACCAATCAATGCAGTCAAATCCGTGAGCTTCAGGTTCAGGGAGAGATCCTATCTTAAAAAATTAAGGTGGAGAGGGAAGAAGGACTGTAGTGCTGTTCACCCTAGGCATCCATTCTTATGTGTGTCCACATGCATGCATGTGTGTACATACACTAGTAAGTACAGACCACACACATGTGCAACACGACACACACACACACACACACACACACACACACACCGAAAAAGTACCACTACAAACAACACGTTCAGATTTTCTGTGAACATCACAATATCCTATAGATTTCATTTAAAACAGCACGTTTTAAATCGTGTATAACCAGAATGACAGACGCACAATTGTGCATACGCGTGAAGTACTCGTTAATATTCAATACACACGTACAATGTGCAATGATCAAATCTGGGTAATTGGCGTTTCCATCCCAGACACCATCTCTTCAATAAAAATAAACATAGTAAAACCTGTTGCTGTTAACTCTCCCCTTCTGCACCCCACTGTGCCCCAAAGCACTGACACCCATTCCTCTTCTCCAGCCATATTGTAATATCTGTCACCCGTTCCTTCCCTCGTCCATCTCTCCTTCCCAACCTCCAGGGACCACTGCTCTTCTCCCTCCACTGAAGTTACCTTTGTGGCCTTCACACCGGAATAGCAATGTGCTGTATTTGTCTCTATTTGCATTGTTTATTTACTTAATATGTCATCCACTAGCTCCACTCTATTTTTCCACAAACGATGGCATGTCTTGGTTATTGGGAATAAGGCTACAATAAGCAAGGCAATGTACATACCTCTTTCATATGCCATTTCATCTCCTTTGGAAATATGTCCAGGATGGAGAGAGCTGTATTACATGCTTGTAGTATTTTTGGTATTTTGAGGATCCTCCATATTTATCCGTACAAAGGCTGAACTAGTTTACATTCCCTGCAACAGTGAGAAAAAGTTCCCTTTTCTCTGTGTCCCGGCCTGCAGTTGTTTTTGTTTTGTTATGCCTTCTGAACGATGCCAACTGATTTTGGTGAGTTGGTGCTGTGGTTTTAATCTGTGTCTCCATCAGGACTAGTGATATGGAGTATTTTTCTATTGGCCACCTGTGTTGTTTCTTTTGAGAAAGCACCTATTAAGTTCATGGTTCATTTTAAGTTGACTTATTGGGGGTTTTATTGTTGAAGGTTTTTTTAAAGTAGCCTTTTATGCATTCTGGATATTTGATCCTTGTCAGAAGTAGATGGCAAATGGTTCTTTTCATTCTATAGGCAATGTCTTTATGCAGCTGATCATACTCCGGGAGTTGTGTAGAAGCTTTCTATATTCACAGTCATGGTGGGTCTATCCATATATCTTCAAGCATCCCCATGTTTTCTAAGCATCTCAAAAACCCAACTTGATAATAGGGTATGATCTGTTTGTTGTGTGGTTAATTCTATCTGTTAGCATTTGCTTGAGAATTTTGTGTCTGTATTTATCTGGGCAAATGTCTATAGTTTCCTTTTTTTCTATTGTGATTTTAGCTGGCTTCAGATCAGGGTAATGTCCTCAAGGAAAAGGTTTGAATAGATGGCTTCTTTTCAATTTTCCATACTAGTTTTAATGGAATTTGCAGGGTACATTTATGCATCAATACGTTGCAATAAAATCCATTGTTTATGTGTGATTTTCATCAATAATTATAAAAATTCAAAGGCATGAAAACCTGCTCCCTTCTGTGCCTTTCCACCTTCCCTCGTCACTCCATTTCCACCCTTCTTCCTGAACAAAAATGCCAGCTTTTAGAAATCTCCCACTTCCACTCAAAATTTGAATTGAATTGGTGTGTTGTGAATAGAGGTATCTGAAGCCTGGCATGTAAGCCTGTGAATTTTAAGATGCACATGAAGGAGACAAAAGAGCCCAATCTCTAAAAGATTAGAATGCTCAGGAAAGATGGGAAGACAAGGATGGGAGAGATTTGCTTTGGTTAAGAAACTGTTTAACCTCACATACCCTGTCTGAAACACACACACACACACACACACACACACACACACACACACACACACACAAGATATATATATGGGAAATAACAGGAGCTACACCTTTGAGTGATCCCTCCTCATACCTTGCAGCCTGCTGTCCTTTGCCCGTTGCCTCCTAGTGAGATTCCAGTGAAATATAAATCCTACTACTCTACTACAGCTGCTCCTTCTGCTATGACCAAAACCTTCACAATTGCCAGCTGCAGTAGCTATGATCCAAACTGTGCTGTTTTCTTCCTATTTCCCAAGGTCTGATGCCTATTTCAAATATATTCCCTTCTCTTTAGAATGTCCCCCATACTCAGTGACTGTACTTCATACCCACAGCTCAGTACTTCATACCCTATCTGTGCTTTCTAATTTGATAATTTTACTAGTCTCAGAGCATTGAACGCTGCGGATATGTACGATAGAAGCTCTCTCATTTCTGTCTTCAGTTTTGACAGCTTTGCCTAACAACAGAATTGCATGTTCAATTCTATTCTGAACGTCTATACTTGGATTTCCCAAAGAAATCCTAAAGCCACAAAACTGCCTCAAACCCCACTTTTTCATGAAAGCACCTGCCTCAGTGCCTTCCCATATCCAATGCTGGTATCTGGGTCTTTTCAATTAATCAGTTAGAACTCCATTGGTCACCACTAACTTCTTTTCATTTTGAGCTCCACTGAAAAGCCATCAGGACAGAGTCTTGGCCTCAGTGCCTCTTTCTGCCACTTCCTTGCTAAGACAATCACAGGACCATCAACTGCAAGAAATACCTTTGTTTCTAAGCCTGATATCTGATGGCTTACTTTTAACCGAGCAGCCTCAAAGGGTTCTTCTGAACAGTAAATCAGATCATGTCCTTTCTATCCTGAAAATCTTGCAATGAATTCCTGCAGGTCTCACCCCTTCCTATTCCAGGGAGCAGCAGGAGGTCTGGAGCTCTACCTGACTGTACCAGACAGACCAGGCAACCCGTACTTTAAGAATTCTGTGTTACTCTTCCAACTATCTATTAGGAAAATCGTGCCCTATATATGCAAATAGCTGACTCCCTCACCTCCTTCAGGTTTTGTTGAGGTAGAGCTTCATTAAAAGTTATTCAGGGGACCATTAAGCCCACTCTCATAGTCCAACCCTTCCATTGCTCCTTACCTTTCTCAACCATTTTTTCCTCAATGCTCCACAAATCACACTGACCACCAAGGCATCATGTTTTCTGTTTTTCTCCATTGGTGTATACCTAATAGCGTGAGAGTACAGAGAACTTCATTTTCCTCAATGATGAATTTCCAAGAACCTAAAATGGAAATTGGTTATGGTAAGAGTTTAATAGAAACTTGCTAATTGCATGCAAATGAGACCACGGAAACAAAAGCAAGGAAACAAGGTGGAATGGCTTGTTAGAAGCATATTATAGAGGTGCATGAGATGGCTAAGGGTGTTAAGGCACTTGCAGCCAAGCCTGATGACGTGAGTTCAATTTCCATGAGCTACTTGGTGGAAGGAGAGAACCAACTCTGGAAAGCTGTCATCTGACCTCAACATGCACACTGTGGTGCACACTCTCCCTCTTGCACACAGTACATAGATATACAAACTAATAAACACATACACGTAATAAAAAAGAAATGCAAGTTAATGATTTAATGAGTAACGACTGGGTCATTAAGACATAATTACAGAATTCATAAAAAAAACAGTAGGGCGTGTGTGGTAGCAAATAATCACAGTACTGGGAAAAGGAACTGGGAAGACCAGGAGTTCAAGGCCAGCACTGGCTACCCGGAGTTTGAAGACACACTGGGATACATGACACTGTCTCAAAAAACAAAACAAAACAAAAAAAACAAAAAAAACAAAAGAAGCGTCAAAGAAGGCAATGTCGTGACTGAGACCAAATGTAAACAGAGTTTCAAAACATCAAATGTCAATCACTTTAGCAATAAAAGACATGAACAATATTTTCCAACTAGAGATTAGTGTATTTTATTTGAGACGGGAATTGTGAAGATGACTTAGATTTTGGTGAAAGGATTTTTTTTAAAAAAAAAGGAAACTTAAAAGGAAGAGCTAAGTTTCAGTAAACTGCTGGAAGTGATGTCAGATTATTTGGCTCTCATACAGGGACATAAAAGGTAGATGGGAAATGAAGAAGCGGAATTCAGACTCTCACGTTAACAAACTGTATAAAAGCAGCAGAAGCTCAGAGTAATAGGCCTCATTTCCTCAAAATGAGCTAGCTTTAGAGATGATCATATGCAGAGGCAAAAAACCAATACAGGCTAAAAAAAATTGAAAGTATGGAATATTTACTGAACACTCAATTGTACAGCTAAATCATTTTCCTCTAATTTTCAGTAAGCGATTACTTTGTTGATTGAGTTAATTTTTCCCTAGCTGCATAAAGAAGGCGCTCTGTGGAGAGTTCAGCGGAAGAATGGAACTTTCAAAAGCACAAAAGCCGCAGGGGGCGAATTGTAGCTGCCAGCTCTAACCTCGCAATAGAAAGGAGCTGAGCAACTCAGGACTGACAGGAGATGGTGACACTAGGAAGGTCTGGTCCCGCTCCTTTTCTGTCCAGAGCAAGAGACCCCATTCAGAGTAGTCTTTCCATTATATACAGACGAAAGGAAATGAACTTTTCCTTAAATTAGTGAGGTCGACCCCTCTTCGTACATGCTCTACCTCTTTTCTGAACAGGAGAGCTGGAGCACCAGCTGCCGAGGAAGGTATGCTTAAGACATGGTAGAGGATTGCTAACCCACCGACGGCCATGTTTATGCAGCAAAAGGGAAGGAGTGGCACACAATGCACATGTAACAGCCAATGAGATGGCAGGAAACGGTGGACAAGGCAAGGGGTGTGTATGCGCACCCCCACACACATGGGCAAGTGTGATAGAAGGCTGTGCTGGAAGACGTTGGCTTAGCTGAGCAGCGGAATCAACTACCCTTCCAGGATCTTTTATACTCTAACCCTCTATCAGATATGTAGTCGGTGCATATTTCTTCCCATCCCGTAGACTGCCTCCCCACTTGAATGACGGCATCTTTTGGTATACAGACACTGTTTAAGAGGTTCCTGTGGCCCAGTTTGTCAATTGTTGGGTCTTAGTGTCTGTGCTACTGGCCACAAATACAAGCCCGTCCCCCACGTTCTCTTTTATCAGATTTGAGGTGTCATGATTTAGGTTGAGGTCCTTGCCCTTGATCTCTAACAGGGCCAGGTTGAGTTCTATGTGTTTCTGGGGGCCCGCATTGGGTGGGTAACAGACAGTCCTGAGGGTGGAGTGGTTCTGGGAGTTCCTCCCTGGAGTACTGGACTCCATGAAGTTCTGGATTGAGCTCTGTTCATTCCTAGGGCCCAGCTGAGCAGGATGGTTCACATCTGGTAGGCAGACGGCCTCTTCTTTCAATGCTGATAGAAGTCCCTAGCGCCATGAATGACTCCCTTCATTCCAGAAATGAGGAAGGTGAGACACTCTGTCATTTGCATACAGTGATGTCACTAAGGACTGAGTCCTGTCCGTCCCTAGGACTTTTAGGTAGCAGTGCTTCTCTTGTTGAACAGTTAATATTCTCTTTAACTCTACTTTAGTCTTCCTGAATTGGATTTTTTTTTTGTTAATCAAAATAATCATAGAAAAGTAGGACTCTACTTTTTAAAAGCTTTTATATTTTTATACAATTTTATATGAACATTATAAAATGTCATGCTTAAGTGAAAAATGTAACAAGATAATGCTGAGACAATTATCAAAGTGTCAAAATTAACAGATTAAAAATACCAGCCTTCTCTGCCCTCAGCAGAAGCTACATATATTACTAAAGGAAGAGAACGTGAGCTTAGGCAGCCTGTTAGGGCAAACATACATACACTAGGGGCTGCTATTAGTGTTAAAGAAGAGGCTACCTGCCTACCCACACTATGAACCATCCTGCCCAGCCAAGCCCCAGGACTGAGCCCAACCCAAAACATCATGGACCAGTTCTCTAGGTAAAAATTCCTAGAGCTACTTGTCCTTCACACCTGACTGTCAGCCACCCTACCTAATGCTGGTCCCCAGAAACACATGGAACCCAACCCAGGACCCTTGTTAGAAATCTAGATCAAGGACCTCGACCTAAAAGACTACATCCCACATCTGATAGAAGAGAAAATGGGGGTCAAATGTATGGCCAGTAGTAGCACAGGCACTAAGACCCAACCATTGCCAAAAACTGGGCCACAGGAACTTTTTTGTTGTTGCTGTTTGTTTTTCAAGACAGGATTTCTCTGTTGTAACTCTGGCTATTCTGGAATTCACCCTGTAGACAAGGCTGGCCTCGAACTCACAGAGATCCTCTGTCTCTGCGTCCTGAGTCCTGGGATTAAGATATGTGCCACCACCGCCCAGCCTCACAGGAACTTCTTAAATATCGCCTGTATAGCGATAGATGCCAACATTCAAGTGAAAAGGCAGTCTACAGAATGGACAAAAACTTATGTTTTAGGATAAGCAAATTAAAAAGCTATACATCAAGGAAACAAATAGCTCAACTCAAAAATGGGCTAAACAGAGAGTTCTCAAATGATAAAACGCAAGTGGCTGAGAAACTCTTTGTTCTACATCCTTAGTCAGCAGGGAGTTACAAATGAGAAACACTTCCTTTCATCTTGCCCTAGGCAGAATGGCCAAGATCAAAAGACAATGACAGCAGGTGCTGGCAAGGGTGCAGGGAAAAGGGAGTCCTCTGCAAATGCCTGTGCTCATCACTGTTGAGCTATCTCTCCAGCCCAGGACTTGATATCTATCTTATTCCAGAGATGGGTTCATCCATGTTCATTGTTGCTGTATTTACAATAGCCAGGGAGCAGAAACGGCCTAGGTATCTGTCGACTGGTGAACGTATAATGAAGTCTCAGAACATTTATACAATGGAATACTGTTGAGCTGTTAAGAAGAAACCAATGATGCAGATGCTGGTGAAGATGTAAGATATAGGGGAATGCTTATTTATTGCTGGTGGGAGCTCAAGTTGGTGCAACCACTCTGTAGCGGTTTCTCATCTTGCGTTGTTCTGTGACAGTTTCTTAGACTTCTTTCCATCAACATTCTGGAATTGTCTGTTCCCAGTGGCTACTTGCCTATATTTATCCTTGCCTTCAACCAAAGTGTTCCTTCCAGTATCCTCTGTGGATCATATTTAGAGGCCATAAATCCTTTCCATCAGTTTTTATCGTGGAAAATATTTATTTCTCCTTCAGGTTTTTTTTTTTAATTATTATTATCCTTAAATTTTGGTAGATAGTTTTGCTGGGAACAGAGTCTGGGTTAACAACTGTGGTCTTTCTGAACTTGGAATGCAACTTCTCAGCCCCTTCTGATTTTAAAAGTTGCTGTTGACCCTTCTCTTTTGCAGTCTTAAATATGTATTCCTTGCTGTGTTCCTAATGTTTAGTTATAATATGTGGTGGGAGTTTCTTTTCTAGTTCGGCCTATTAGAAGCTTTGTGGGCCCTTTGCACTCAGGTGGGCATCTCTTTCTGTAGGCTTGGGTTTTTTTTTATGATTTCCTTGAAAATATTTTCTATGCCTTTGCTATCATGATTTCCTTCTATGTCCATAATCTGAAGGATGGGTCTTTTCATGATTTTCCAGACTCTTCTCCTTTCTGTTTATATATCTTTAAAATTTTTATTATTGACCTTTACTGAGTGACCCTTTTCATCTTCTCTGTCCCATGTCTCTGAGTCTCTGCTTTCTACATGATCCACCCTACTGGTGAGGTTTTTGCATTAAGTTTTTCCTTGGATCACTGAGTTTTTCATTTCCAGTATCATTTCAGTTCAGGGATTATGAGTCTGTTTTCATTTACTTGGTTGGCTTCCTTATTTCATTCATCTGGTTTTGCTCTCTTGAAGTAGACTCTTCTGTTCTCTGAGTTGTTTGAACATACTCATAATCATCCTTTGATTCACCATCTGGAATTTCCTTCAAGTAATTCTCATTAGATACAGTTATTAAGAGGTCAGTGATTTGTGCAGTAGACACATCATCATGTCCTTCTGTCTGTCTGTTTTGCTGGTTGAGTTTCTTTATTTCTTTCTTATTTCTTACTTCTAAAATTCAAGTCCTCTTTTATCTTTCAGTTGGTGGTGCTTGTAGTGTTAGGTAGAAGACTCACTCCTAGCAGAGTTGAGGTGTCCTTTCTCTCTATGAGACTGGTATTTAGGACCAGAGCATCTGTCTCAGGGCTTCCTCTGAGAGCAGTGTTGACCTGAGTCATCTGGGCCGTCTCCTGGGTCTGCAGCTTTCACTGTGAGTTGTGGTACTCTCCGCAGGTCTGTAGACCTCACTGAGCATCAAGTCAGGTCCCGACCCTATGTCTGCAGCTTTTGCTGCAGCATGTGAAACCTACCACATGCCAGTGGGTCTAATCTTGAGTTAAATGTAGGCCCCACCCTGGGTCCAGTTCAACTTCTTGGAGATAGGATGGCTAGAAAATATACACTTTTACTGCACATTTGGTTTCAGTATCTCTGAAGCCTTGTTTGGAAACTATTGCATTTTCATTATCAAAGGAATTAAAGGACTCAGAGGACAGTGCTACTGATCTCTAAGATATTATTAATTTATCTTTATTTCTTATTTCACTTTCCATGCTATTTATAAATAAGATAATGCATTCACATGACGCACCTAAACTAGAATCGCTTTTAGTTTTTTTTTTTTTTTTTTAGATTCAAATAGTATTACAAGTGATCATGTCCTTTCTTTTCATCACATATATAACATTGGGTTTTCCTCACCTCTACCTCAAGATTAATAGAGGAATATGTGGGAAGCGAGTCACTAGGAAATCAAAGGAGAATTTAGTGCTGTAACTCTGTGATCTCACTGCCAGCCTACCTTGAATGTGCTCTATTGTATGATCCAGCATTTAAGTGGACTTGGACTGGCAATTGATTATGTGCTGGGTTGTGGTAAAAGCTTTTCATAAGAAGAAAACATGGTAAGTATGTATTAAGTACTTTTGTTACTATGACAAAATGTCCTACAAAGTCGGCTTAAGAAAGGAAGGGTTCATTTTGCTTACATTTGAAGGTATAGTCCTTCATGGTAGGGACAACCTGGTCAAAAGAACCACTCTAGTGACCGTGAGCTCCTTCTCCACAACCAGACTATGAAGCAGAGAGATCTGAATGCCTGTTTTCTGTTCACTTTCCCTTTGTTGTTCCATCCAGAACTCCAGCACTTGGGGTGATTCCTCCCACACTTTGGAGTGGGTCTGCCCTCCTCAATCAACTTCTCCGGAAACGTTCTCACAGACATGCTGTGAGGTACAGCGCTTAGTTTCAAGTCCAGTCAAGCTGACAATGAAGATTGACCATCCATTTCCAGAGCCAAGTATTAAAAATGTTAAAAAAAATTTAATAGTATTTTTATCATGCTTGAATAGAATAGCAATAAAAAATGGAAAGAAAAATGTTGAAAGTTTTAGAATGTAAAATATGATCTTGATGCAAAGATCCAACACATTGGACAGCCAAATGAGTAGTGTCTGTGGTGATCGCTAACTTTTCCTGTGACAATTCTGAATATTAAATGTTAAGGCCCCTTCTCTCTCTAATTACTCTTTCATGGAAAGCACTGGGTAATCAGACGGGCTGTCAAGGAGAATTTGTGCCTGGAGAGGAAGTTGAAAACATAGTAATGAGATAAAAGTGAACAGCAAGGAATTCTATGCTCAGAACATTTTTAAGTTGATATATCAGCTAAGAAGTAATTCTCAGAAGGAATAGAAATTAATGAGCAAAAGCTCTGTAAATGTCCTCAAAATCCCTCCATCTTACAAAGTAACACTCAGCTTAACTTTCACAACAAAATGGGATATTTCTAAGAGACCTTGCCCCAAACCATCCCACTGACTAGAATTGTAATTTTATGTCTCTCCTTAAAATATTTCTGGTTTTATATTGACTTTGTCTTTTATGCTCTCTGTTGAATATATCTTAATCTGTATACACAAGTGCTAAAGGGATACATCAGAGCTTCAACATAACACTGATATCTCTAGCTCCCTTCAAGAAATTATTATAATACTCTAAGTCACAGTGAGAGCCCAGCTACATGAATCTGGTGGATCCCAAGCTGATGGATTCTATCACTGACAGGTGATTGGGTCCTGAGAGCTACAACCTCATCGATGAATTAACCCACTGAAAGATGCATAATATGACGCATTATTGGGAGGTGGTACAAAATAAGAGGTGTGGCCTAAATGGAGAAGTAGACTGGTGGAGCATGCTCAGGAAAGACAAACCTTGACTCTGGCTCTTTCTTGTTCTACTCCTTGCTTCCCAACTGCCAGCTCATCTCCATGTCCTCTCAGCTGTGATGTTCTGCCTTGACATTACCCTCAAATAATGGAGCCAGCTTAGCCGGACCAAAACTTCTGAAATCATCAGAAAAATGAAGGCTTTATCCTTTGAAAATGATCCCTTCAGGTATTTGTCATAGTGACAAAAGATCTAACACAGATAATATGTTTCACATTCTTAAAAGTTGTTCTTAGCAATTAAGAGTTCTACAGGCTTTTTAGAATTGATTTCTCCACTCCTGCTACCTAGCAGATATAGAAAGGCAGAGTAGAGGGGCAAATATGCTGGTATTTTGTGCCTTCCAAAAAGCACCTAGAATTCAAAGGTTTTTTTCTTTTTTTTTTGCTGTTGCTCAAGGCTGTTCATGTAAGCACTCTGGTTATTATTTCTCATTCACTTAAAGGAAACTATTGCTCAAACTTGCCTAGTCCCTGAAAGGTGCTTTGAAATTACTTCCGTCTTTTATTAAGCGGATATTTCAAGTTCAAAATGTGTTTTTAGTTATTTTCACATTTTACCTTGGCTTTGTAAAACGTACAACGTGCTATTTAGTCAACAGGAAGCACCTGTTAGAAGCAAGCCAGAGGAAGCTGGGTACTTGTTCCCAGTATTTCAACGCTACTCACGACTGTGATGCCCAGAACTGATTCACCTGTTCATCGAGGGCACTGACAATCAATTAACAAAATTTCAAACACAATTTATTGCTACTTCCCAGTAGCCGGTAAAACAGAGAGAACTGAAGCAGCCGTCATTGCCGAGCAGCAGAGCCTCCGCATCAGACAGCGCCCACTGACAGCAAGCAAAGCTTGTCCTGTCCTCTCCTGTGCCAAGAGCTACGATGAAGGCGGTTGCGTGAAGACAGCAGAATACTATGGTAGACAGGGCACTGCCTGGTTTTTATTATTTGTTTTTGTTTGTTTGCTTGTTTGTTTACTCTTGACAATTTATTTTTCAGTCATTTTCTAAAAGCTTGGGTAGCAGGGTATGAAAATAGAATATGATATTTGGCAGCTGGATGACTGAGGCAGGGAATGCTCCTCATAACCCTGAGCCCCGACCAATCTGTATAATTTTTCATGAGTTTTTCTCCCTTTTCTGAATAATCAGGAGGGCACAACCTTACGTGTCTCCTGCCATTTTCATTTGTCTTTTCCACAAGAAAAGCTGTGTGCAGGTTCACCTCTGCATTTTATATTCTGTTTATTTTAAATCCTATCAGACCCTTGAACTTGAAAGCAAGCTTGTCTGTAATTTTCTGCTCTAAACTTCTAGTTTGGGTGAAGGGGTAGCGTAGTAGAATTTGGGGTATGGTAGCTACACTAGCGGGGGTGCGGTGTTTTGGGTTCTTTTGTAGCTGAATCTAAGCTGGCTCAAAATTTCTCTAAAAAAGAACCCTTAGGTGTTACTTCTAACATCCTTCTTCAAAAAGGGTTCAATTAAAATTTTCTTTAGTTTTTGAAAAAAAAACATAGAAGTCTACATTCCAAAGAAATGCCAAGGTCAAAACTTTAAAATCTTAAAACCTGAGAGAAAAGAGCAGACAAGGTGGCTTGACAGATGCATCAGCGAGAAGGATAGACTAGGAAGATTGGAGGGTCGGCAGGAGCGGGACAATGTGCACATCAGATCTGAGCGTAAAAAGCAGAGACTTCATTTAAACGTCGAGTCCCAGTGAGGGAGAGATAGGCTCCTGACTGCAGAAGCCTGTCATTTTCAGTACTTCTGATTTTCTACCACAATACCTTCTCAATATTTTTCAAATCACACATTAGTGATAGCTAATTTTAATGGTTCGGAGTACCCAAGATCTGCAAGTCCCTGCTATGACCTGCATGCGATACTTACAACATCCTTGAGACAAGTACTCCTTTCTTGTGAAACTTACAGAGGTATAGATATTTTAGAGAGTGAGCCTGAGACATTCTCAGTTAACTAGGCAAAGGAAGATGAAACCCAGCAGCATGCCATGCCTCTAAAATATCTCACCCAAATAAACATGGCTCTAGAAATCCAAAATTCTTTCACCTATCCATTACAGCTTATTAGGTGTCAGCGTAGCCTCCAAAAAGATGAACTGGCAGTGGGGTTGGCCTTACATTTCTTTCAGAACAGCAACACAAACTGTCCTCACACTGACATAAGTATCTTCCAGGAAAGAGTATGTATTGGTCTGGGTGTACATGAGGCTCTCTTTTAAGAGTTATAAAGCCCCCCCCCCTTTGCAGGCATTATATAGTTCTTTCTTGTACAGTTCAACAACTATTCTAAGCAACCATTATCCAAACTATGTAACGTTTACATGAAACTTAAATAGCATGCGAAAGCCATTTGTAATTGTGTAATTCAAAATTCTTCAGAAGCATGTTTGGGTGCGCATTGGAAAACAAGCACACAAATATGAAAAATGCAGAATGCCTTCTTTAGTTCATCCGGACATGGTAATCACAGGGATGATTCATTCGTTACAGAACATACTGTCAGCAGAAAAGAAAATGGAAGTGATGACTCAGTGTGGGGTAAAGAGATGGGGTTCCATGTTTTGTCATTTATCAGAGATGCTTTCGACGTCTGTGCCTGTGGTTTAAACGGCTTCTGTACCTTCAGGCTTTCTAACCTCCACGGAGCACTGTTTGCCTCTCTGCCCCCTCAGTACTCATCCTGAATCACTAACAGGTGCAAAGAGCCACAGCCCGTGGTGCCTTTGTTGTTCCTTTTTCATACAGATGTAATCATCTGAGGGCTTTTTTAATCGACCCCATTCTGAATGTTTAGAAAACCCATCATCCAGCCTGCATGTGATTACATTTCAAATACATTCACAGAGCAAGGCAGGCGCATTATCACAACATCCTCGGAACAGACAATAAAAATCTTATTCTAATCCTTTCCTTATTCTCTAAAACTCAAAACACAAATCCCAAGGCAGGTGCTAAATTTTCCCTTGAGGTCACGAAACCCTGACTATTTTCAGTATTAGACGTTTGACATGTTTTCAGAAGATTACTTATTGCAAATTTTAAAGGCATTTTTTTTATTCAGTCTTGAATTTATCTTTCCTCATGTTTTAGGTTATTGGGCACTGTACTTCTGAGGCCCTCCCTCCTTCTCTCTGAATCCTGGGCTGGAGGACAGGCCTGTGTTAGGCAAGAAGGCCTCAGACTGCCGTTCTATGGCTCCAGCGAATCACTCTTGAAGGAGGCCTGTTTTCTGTGCATTCCAGCCCTAAGCGTTGGTAACTGGTAATTGGGGCTCTAGTTTGCTCTCCACTTTTTAATCCACCATGTTCTCCAGCTCTTTAGGATTCGGAGTGACTATCCAGCTACCTGCTGTCCAGTGTTACTACCTGCTACTTGCTGACAAGCCATTCTGACCTTTTGTACCGGTGCCCAGGCAGCTCCTGCAGCAAGCACATCCCATTCTCATACTCATGGATGAAGGCTAGAAAGTCCTCTCTACCCGGGTGCTTTCCATAGCTCACCTGACCCACAATGCTCTCCACACAATGGGGATCAGTGAGTTACTTTTTGTTGCTTTTTACAATGTTATCTGCCTATTTAACTACCTCTCTGGGCTGACTAGTCTTACACACAAACTTGACACACAAACTAGAATCATCTGAAAGAAGGGAACCTTAATTGAGAAAAAAGCCTCCATAAGATCTGTAAGACAATTTCTTAATTAGTAATTGGTGGGTGAGTGCCCAGCCTATTGTGGGTGGGCTCATCTCTGGGCTGGTGGTCCTGGGGTCTACAAGAGAACAGGCTGAACAAGCCATAGGAAGCAAACTAATAAGCAGCACCCCTCCGTGGCCTCTGCACCAGCTCCTGCCTCCAGGTTCCTGTCCTGTGTGAGTCCCTGTCCTGACTTCCTTCGGTGATGAACAGTGATGTAGAAGTATAAGGTGAATAAATCCTTCACTCCCCAAGTTTCTTTGGTCCTGGTGTTTCATCACAGCAACAGAAATGCTTACTGAGACAATATCTTATTTCGTATACCTGTTAGTCTGTTGGCTCAGCCTTCTGCATGACAGAAGGGCAGTGGTCAGCTTCTCCCACTGGGTACCATCACATCCTGAGCAATTCTAACTGACATGGTTTGCCCTGTTCAGTTCACATTCCTTTTACTCCTGTGCTCTGTGGCCCCGCACCAGGTATTTTATCTATCAAAGCTTCAGTTTCCCTATCTATAAAGTAAGTGTAGTACATTTCAATAGTTGGTTTATATGACTATTAAGTCAGGTGACATTCATAACAGACTTAATGCTGTGTTTAAAAAACAATATATGCCATAAAGTTTTAATGACTTTACTATTCATCTCGAATGTGATCTGAAATGTTATAACAGTATGAGGTGCAGAATAGAAAACAAGAAAGTAAAATTCTGTTTAAGATATTGTTGTAATTTCCTCTTCAGATAAATACCTCAAGTTTGCAAAAATTAAAATGAGAAAGGACAAGGGCCCAAATGCCTTAGTAGTACTGAGTATAATTATAGTTTATCTATATCCACAAAAGAAACATGAGAGTTTATCATTTAAGTTACCCCCCAAATACTTTAATTAGTGAAATTATTATAATGATCACAAATAATAATTAAATTAACATAAAGGCTGCACAGCTTATGCTAAGATTTTTCCCTATAAAATTATGTACCATTAAGTCTGTCTCTGAGGCAAGTTTAGCTAAAATTTATCTTCTGGATGGAGAGGAAAAATTGTATTATGCAACTGCTACAGTCAGTATTTGAATAGTCTCTGTAAAGGATACTGCAGATGACAAACCCTGAGGTAGGGCCAGGCAGGAAGCCATGAGAATGGTCTGTGCTGAGGCAGGGGTACGGGGCTTCAGGTAACACTTCTTCCCCATGGAGATTTAAGGAGCTAGAAACTCTGTTGGAGACCTGAGAACTGGGTGCCATACCGAGGTCCCACACTGTGATTTCCACATAAGAAAATTCTGACCCCTCTATATCCCATTGAAAGCACTCAGTTCTCGTCTCATCTGCTATAGGACAGTTCGTTGAAGTTAGCCTCTTCCATCTCTTCCACAGGTGTTCATGCCTCCATGTGCTTTATGGTGGTTTCGTGGGGAAGGGTGAAAGAGATCTTGGCTGTTGCCTCCTTGGAGTTCTGTATTAGGAGCAGCAGCTCATACCCGTCCTCCAGGTACACTTCCAGAAGGTTGCTCTGAAAATGGAAAAATGTAGTGTTTTTCTTTCTTTTTCTTTCTTTCATTTTTCTTACAGATTAGAACCATAGCAAGAATAAGGCAGGTAAGAAAATATGGATTACTGGTTGTTGTGGCTTGAATTGCACCCCACCAAAACTCATACTGAACCTCTAATTCTCAGTACCTCCAAATAAGACTATTTGGAGACAGGGTCTTTAAAGAAATAATCAAGGGAAAATGAGGTTGTTAAGATGAGTCTTAACTTCACACAACTGATGCCCCCATAAGAGAAAAATAGGTTATAGATGGGTGCTAGTGATTATAATTACAGGGAGAAGACAGTCATCCACAACTGGTCAAAATGTAGAGAATAAGTAATCATGGAGTTTGCAGCCACAATTCACATATCTACAAAGCAACCCCTATACCTAAGGCTCAGGGAACACAGCAGACAGCAGAAAGGGGGATAGAAAGATTATAAGGGCCAGATGACTCGGAGTCCTGATGGTCGATAGTGTCTTTAGACATGATGGGGATGTCGCCCCAATGAAATCTCAATGTTATGGTTGCCTGAACAAGGCCTGCATAATGACAACACCAGTTAACATCACAACACAGATAATGGAAATTTCACAAGGTCTCACTTTTAGACAAAGAGCTATAGACAACCAAAGGATACTGACAGATGGAGTATCTCAAGGGATGAGCCTCCTGATAGGTTATCCAATCCCAAGTGGTCAGCTCTAAAGACATGTTGATAAGGAACACTAAAAGGACTCAATAGGGTGTGTTTGTGTGTGTGTGTATGTGTGTAGAAAATAATAATATAGATGGGTTCATAAGCTTGAGAGGGAATAGAGGACGTGAGAGGAGTTGGAAGATGGAGAAGGAGGCATAGAAATGATTTAAACACAGTACTCACGTGACATTCTCAAAAACATAAAATGTTTAATATTTTATATATAATATACTTGAAATATAATACATTATATTTTATATATAATTTTATACATAATATACTTGAAAAGATATAATACACTTGAAAGAAATTACATTTATGAAACCCATCATTATGTCTAACACACCAATAAAAATAATCTGTAGAGGAATATTTAGTATTTTAATTCACCATCATGGCTGTTCTAGGAAAAAATCATATTCAAAGCCTGTGTGATCCAGCTGGAATGCAGCACATGCCTTTTAGTAACCCAATTCAGAAGGAAGTGGTGGCACATGCCTTTAATCCCAGCTCTCAGGATGTAGAAGGAAGCATTCAGTTCAGAAGTAAGTCATGGTTCTCAGTTGAGAGTTAAGAAAAAAAGCAGTAGAGATTGAAAGAATGGAAGGAGATTGAGTCAGAGCATGCTAGTCAACTGAGAGGCAGGGTGAAGTACAGAGTGAGTACACACCTTTAATCCCAAATCTGAGCTGAATCAGAGTGAAGAGCAGGCAAAATGACAAATCAGAGGAGGAGTCAGCAGAGTGAGTGAGGACATGCCTAACTCTCATGATATAAAAGCAGGCTCTCAGTTCAGAGAGTTGGGCAGTCAGAGAATCAGCCAGATAAAACACAGAGGTAGTTCAGCAGAAAGAGTCAGTGTCAGACAGGACGAGTGAGTTTAGGAGAAAGAGTCAGCTAACGGCAGTCAGTTTGAAGCTGGGCGGAGCGGTTCAGTCAGAGAAGTTGCAGGAATCAGCCAGAGTCTGCCAGAGTCAAAAGAGTTTAGTCAGAAACAGTCAGTTGGCTCAGAAGGGCAGTTTGAACCAGCAGCCTGGAGGAGAGTCTGAGCCAGAACAGTGAGTTGATAAGTACAGCTCTGAGTTCAGAAGAAGCTAGTTGGAGTGGCTGAGTCAGCAGCTAAGTCTCAGAGGCTAAAATGTTCTAGATGGTATGGAGGCTGAGATTGAAGCCTTCCAGTTCTAGGCTTAAGACTAGATTGCACAGAGGCCAAAACCTCCAGGGCTCCAGGAGTAGGACCAGGGATTGAATTAACCAAAGAATAAGCAGCATTTGCCCTGAATCTACTGGTACAGAAGAGAGTGTCTCCAAAAACATGCAACTGATCAGATTTCCTCTGTCTCCCCAAATTCGGTTTTTGAATTTTTGGGAAAACTGAATATTTGTTACAGATTTAATCATGCCATCATAAGTGTGTTTTGTCTTTTTAGTGTATTAAACCAACAGTTCACTTTCCTATACTTACATATGGACATTTCATTTTTATTTGGATTTTTCCCTAAACTTTAAGTAGTGAATTTGCAAGGAGCAACAACCCCATGTAATCGATCTCTCGAACTAAAACAGTGTAGAAGAAGAAAAGCTTCCACATTTGGGGCTTAGAAATAAACTGAATAAGAAATATTGACAGAAAAAAAAATACATTTGTGTACATTCTTTGTAACACACATGGGTAGTCCTAAAAGGAAAGGAAAAATCATTCCTTTTAACAGACATGAAAGTAAATTCTGCAGAATGGACAATACAAACCTGTGTTAGGCACAACAAACTGGAGTGGTTATTAGAAAGAACTAGGGAAGGACTACTGAGAGGCAAGCGTTATTTTAATAGATCTGTTTGTACAGGTCCTGTTGAGACTCCCTCCCTGGTGCTACAAATGTTCTTCTCTTCCCGGTTCAGGCAGCACATCTTTCTGAGTGCAAATTTAATGACCTGCCTATAAGTCTACAGAGAAGGATCAGAGAATCTGTTCTTATCTGCTGGGTTTCAAGTGCCTTCAGGTCCAAACAATCAATCCCCAAAAGCAGTGGGCGGTGGTAGTTGTTGGAAGAATTCAAGTTTGCTCTTCTTGCTGAGACCACATCTGCCAGACCTGAAAACCTAGAGTTGCGTTTAAACGACTCACACTCCTAATTAATAACTTTAAATGGCCAGTTAGTTTCCCATATGTAGCATAATTTTTGAATCACAGTTGCTTGCCAGTCTTGTTGTCATTATTTACTTTCCTAAGAGGGCAGAGACATCAGAGAGGGTACATAGCCAGAGTAAGAAGTGTTTTCTAGATAAAATTCATGATCGATATTGTCAGGAGGAAGTGAATAAGAGTTCTACTGATTTTTGCGTGCTTACCTTGTATCTCAAGACTGAAAATTTAAAGACATCCCCCCTACTCCCTCTACATCTCAACTCATTTCCGCAAATTAGACCCCCGAGGATGAAAGAAAATGTCAATGGATTACCTGTAAATTTGTTGGCAAAATTTTAGATTATTTGGCATATTTTTATGGGTAGAATCAGATGGTCTGTGAGTGGAGGTGATTTTGCCTCTTCCTTTCCAGTTCGTTGCCCTGTATCTGCTCTCCCTCCTTAATTACTATGGGTAGAGCGTCATGCTACAATGCTAAGTGACAGCCGGCATCCTTCTCTTTCTTTGGGTCATTGAGTGGAAGCATCCAGATCTTTGCCACTACGTGGAATGTGAGCTGTGAGGGATGTAGGTGCCCTTTATCCAGCTGGGAAAATTCCCTTCTATTTCCAGTTCACTCTGTGATTTTTATCATATAAGTCATTGGGTTTTGTCAACTGCTTCCTCGGCTTCAATTATGAAGATCATTTTGTCTTCATTCTATCAACATCCTCTGTGCTACGTCTCACTTCCTGATGGAGAGCCCCGTGCTTCACCAACAGCCCGTGTTCCCCTCCCTTGCACACCATCTTGTTTTCGGGTGAGAGTGAAGGAGAAATCTCTGCACACGCTCTGAGTTCAGCAGCCCACAGCCTGGGAGAGGCTACTGCACTGTCTGTAAAGCGTGCTTACTTCTCTCCCATTTTCATATGTGCATCTTCCTTTACCAAGCAGTGAAAAATCTTCTTCCAAGGTCAAATCCTAGGCTTGGTCTTTTCTTTCTCTTTGAGATGAGATACAAATGATGATAAGAAGCAAAGGATGGGAGATTACAGAGTAGAGACCCAGCAGCAGCCCTTTCGCTGGAAGCTTTGTTTCTAAGGCTCAGAGAGTGATCTCCTTTTCAATATCCCATATGCGCTTTGTTTTCTTCAAACTCAATGTGAGGAGTTTCCTTGATTCAGTCGTCTAGGAGAATGGAAATCTTCCAGTCCTTGGTAAGAATAATTGACTTGTACTCATTAGCTTTAGATCCACGAAAAGAGGAGACAGAGAGGACCATACAGGTATAGAGCACATTCTAAAAGAGGAGACTGAGAAATGAACAAAAGATAGAAGGCTAGCAAGAGAGAAAGACACAACAGAGAAAAGGCCATTCTGCTGGGTGAGCTTGTGTTAGGGACTGGGAAGTCCCTCCTCTTTCTAAATCAGCGTAAGGACTTTTTATGTGGCAGTCGAGACTTTTGTCCTTATGGGAAGAAACACTGTTTTATAATTGTTAATCTAGTGCAGTTCTTCATTTCTTTTGAAAAGTGCAGTAAAAGACAGCAATTGTTTTTGCTGTGTGCTTGTTCAGCTTCTTAGCTAGCTGAGATAATCTACCTGTTCTTTGTTCCATCTAGGATGAAAACAGTGTACTGATTCTGACCTTTGCATACTCAGCTCTTCAATTAATTACACAAAGAATCTCAGCACATCATCCCAGATAAAGAACCTAACATTGAAAAAGTTCATTAAAATTCCTTCCAAGTAGGGCAGAAAGTAGAGGGCTTAATCAAGAAAATTAGCATTGACTATACATAGGATTTCAATCACAATTTTTCATCATAAGTACTGTCTGTTTCTACCATTGGAGAGGGTAATTTCCAAAGGCAGTAAAGTCTAAGATGAGGGAGAGGTAAATTCAGAATTATACATTGAGAACTATACATCGTGTTACAACTCTAGCTGGGTAACATAGGAGTCAAAAGCAAAACACCTTTCACTTGATTGCCTTTGATGATTTATGGAGTGAGAACTTTTAAGGTTAGGAGAACCACGAGAGCCACATTATTCATTTCTTTAGGAGATCTTTGGTTGACTCAGACATGAAGCGATTAATCTACTTGCAGTAGCACAGCGACTGCTTTGTTACTCCCCCCTACACCCCAACTCCCCGGTGTTCTCCACCCCTCTCCCCTGCCTGTTCTCTCAACTCCCTCCCCCTGCTCTCATCTCAGTTCTGATCAATTTGAAAATAAAATTAAGGGAACAATTCTTTTGTTGTGGTGGTAGTGTTTTATTTTGGTTGTTGTGTTTTATTTATTTTTAATTTTTGTTTTGTTTTGAGACAGTCTCTCTAGGAAGCCTGAGCTGTCCTGGAACTCATTATGTAGACAAGGCTGGCCTTGAGCTCACAGAAATCTGAGTACCTCTGTCTTTTGAGTGCTGGGATTAAAGACTTGGGCCACTAAACTGGGCTAGAAAACAATTCTTATTAAAAATCATTCAAAACACGAAAATGCTTAAGAATAAATTTATTCAAAATATTATTTATTTAATAGTGTGGTGACTATTTTGTAATTCATTTTTTAGTTCAGACTAGAATTTTGAAGTATGGTATCTGTGCTGATTAATTCTTGTCAACTTGATGCCAATCAGTCACTAGGGAAGGGGGAACCTCAATTAAGGTGTCCATCATATTGGCCTGTGGCCACTCTGTGGGGCATTTCTTTGATTCATGAATGATGTGGGAGGGCCCAGCCCATCGTGGGCTGTGTGACCCCTGGACCCCTGGTTCTTGGTTGTTTAAGAAATCTGCCTGAACAAGCCTTGGAGAGAAAACCAGTAATATACATTCTTCTGTGGTTTCTTCTTCGGTTCCAGTCTCGCCTTTCCTTGGTGATAGAATGTAATCAGTAAAATGAAATAAACACTTTCCTCCCCAAGGGGGCAGGGTCCGTGTTTCATCATAGCAGCAGAGAAGCAAATTAGGAAGAAAAGAAGTTAAGAATAGATAATAATGCTTGCAACATTTGGCTTATAAAGAAGAAAAATAACACAGGAGAAAGAATGCTGGATTATTTGAGCATACTGAAAGCCTGAGGTGATTGGTTTTGCTAGCAAATTTGAGTGGTTAAGCAATAGCTAAGGCATCAGTGAGCCATACCTTAGGATATGTAGCTTCCTGATAACATTAACTAATGGAGAAGGGGCTTTCCTGAATGTGAGTAGCACCATCCCATGGGCTTTATCCCAACATAAGGGGTAAAATTCGAAAACTAGCTGAGGGCTGCTGCATCTGCTTGTGTCTGCTTCCTAACACGCCAAGATGTGCAGATTCTCAGCTACACGCTGCCATTGCCATCAGCTCCTGGCCTTCCCCACCAAACCGAGCCCCAAGATGAGTCTCTCCTCTTCTAAGGTACTTCTTGCTAGGAGCTTGGTACAGCAATGAGAGAAGCTACTGACACAGAGCCTACTTGATACAATCATATGAAACTTAAAATTAAGCTAGTGAGTCCCACTGTATGACTGTATTTATTTGTTTGTCATTATGCTTGCAGACACAAAGTATACGGAGATACAAAGAAGTCACGGAGTTGAGTTCATCTAGGATTGAGATATACAAGGAAAATTTACCCACCAGGCCACGGGCTGGGGGAGTGAGCTACAAGAGTAAGAATATAGCTATCGATCAGTATACTAGGGACACAGCAGAAAGGTTAACGTACCTGTAATGAAAGAATGATGTAGAGCCAGGTCAAGATGGAGTTGGCTGACTAGCTGTTTGTTACCCGAGCAAGTCAACTGGAAGGGGGCGCCTCTGGGGTTGGATGGAAAAAGAAACTAATTTTTTTTTGTTTGGGAGGTAGAAATACATTTATTAAAAATAAGCCAAGTGTGTCACTGTGAGAACAGATAGGGAGACAAAACACGGAAAGAAAAATTTCAAGCTGAGGTTAAGAATCTGGAAGAGCAAAATTCAGAAAGTGCATTGTGCTGAATGTGGACAGGAAATGGATGAGAGGGCACAGGGAACCCTCCTCCAGTCTTGGAGAGTGGACACACATCCAGAGAGCTGTGAGGGTACAACTGGGAGTGGCGACAGTGGTGACGCGCCTGGATAGTGTGACTTCTGGACGTATGGACAGGGACTGACACGTTCAACGGCAATGACATCACAGTGGCAATGAACAGGCGACTTAAAGAGGCAAAGAGAATGCTATCGAGGCTTCCGGTTCCAAAGGAACCAAGTCTGACAGGGAAGCAGGGACATCAGAGAGCAGTTAGATTTAGCTATTGTGAAATGCTTAAGGGATTAAAGATTCCGAGAAACTGGATATTTGCACACTAAGAGTTCCAGAGCCATGGCACAAGGAATGGAAAGATGAACAATGGAAGTTCAGAGGACATGTGTATCTGCAGATGAAACATAGGTATGAATAGCTGAGCAGGAAGTTCAACACATCAGCTAATGACGGAGGTAAGCAGGATCCAGCATATACCATCACCACCCAACAAAACACTCATCAACAATTCTAATGAAAATTCACCTTTTTTCTCAAATGTACCTAAGTGTTACCTACCTTTTAGAAGTAATTTCCTCTTTATTGCCTCCTTTATAGTTGGAGTCTTCTACCCACATTTTTTGTTTTACTTGCAATAGCTTAATTTACATTCCTGCCAGAGCATCAAACTCATATTTTTAATACAGTATTCATTCCCGACTGAGCTGAGTTCTCTTAAAAGTAAGTCTGAGCCAGGTATAGTATTGCACACCTTTAGTCCCTGCGGTCAGGAGAGGTTTGGCAGGAGGCTCAACAAGACTTTGAGCCCAGTTCCAGCTAAGGCTGAGACTCTGTCTCTAAAAACATAACCAAGAGGCAACAACTTAAAGAGACAATTCAATCTGATTAGATCTCTTCTTTATTTAAAACTAACTAATGGCGCCCTTCATTGCAAAGGATGCCATGCTCTTGTCAAGGCAGAGAGACAGCCCTTCATCTACTGTGCCTCCTTTCAAACGACTGGCTCTCATTTTTCTCCCACAAATAAAAGTTTCTTTTTTAGCACTGTGAACTCTTTATAATAATGCTCAAAGTGATCTTTCTCCTTGAGCTTATGTTCTTTAGTAGCTACACTGTTGACATTCTTTCTTGATTCTCTTAGCTCCACAAATGTTCATTTAAAGAAAATACACACAGGGCTTAAGTCTTACCCATGGCCAGACTAGGTTGGACACCCTCTGTTCTACTGTAACACTTTGCCTTTGTCTATAGCATAGTGCCTTTTTCATTGAGCTACAAATGCTTGAAGGAAAACACAAGTTAAAAAGACACATTTTTCATATTGTTGAAGTAATGAACTCTGTCTTTTAAACTGTTACATTCTTTCCTTTTTATTCAAACACTGAAGTTGTTTGGAATTTGCTTTGGTTTTAAGTGTGTGGGGTGGGGGGAAGGAATGAATGGTTGTATAAGAAAGTTTGCTGAGCGTGACCCTGGGAGCTAGCCAGAGAGCAAACCGGCAAGCAGCCTTCCTCCATGATTCCTGCTTCTGTTCCTGCTTCAGTTCCTGCCCTGATTTCTCTCAATGATGAACCGAGACTTGAAAATCTAGTTAAGTTCTTTCCTCCTCTAAATTGCTTTTGGTCCAAGTGTTTTACTTGAAAGGAAACTAATTTACCAGCCCTCTCTATACCTTTTGAAGCAACTACAAATAGGACTATTTTCTCGATTTCATTTTGGGGATATTCATTGTTGGTACAGACAAACAGAAGTGATTTCTATATATTGAGTTTGTATCCTGAAAGTTTGCTGAATGAATATTTACTTTTAACGATTTGGGGGTAGATTCCCTATAAGATCATTTCATCTGCAAATAGAAAATTCACTTCTGTGATTTTGGTGGCCTTTACTCATTTTTCCTGTCTTATTAAGTCCAGTATTATGTTAGTGAGCTGATGACAATGGAAATCCTTGCTTTTTTCCTTATCCGCAAAGAAAGCATTCTGGTTTTTGTTTCTCTTCTTTTTTTTTTAAGATTTATTTATTTTATTCATATGAGTGCTCTATCTGCATGCACACCTGCATACCAGAAAAGGGCATCAGATCCCATTATAGAAGGTTGTGAGCCACCATGTGGTTGCTGAGAACTGAACTCCGGACCTCTGGACGAGCAGTAGAAGCGCTGAGCCATCTCTCTTTTTTGTTCTTTACTGTTGAGTGTGATATGATCACCGAAGTTTGCACATATAAGGAATTTCCTCACTTTCCTAGTTTGTTAGGTATTCTTTTTCTCATCCTAAAGGATGCTGAATATTTTCAAATGCTATTTCAGTATCTGAGATGATTATGTGATTTGTATTCCTCACCCTGTTAATGTGCATTATACTGGCTTATTTACATATGTCAAATACTCTTGGCATCCCAGGTACAAATTCAATTCATCATGGTATATGAACCTTCCAGTGTGTTGTTGTGCTTGATTTTCAGATACTTGGAAATAAAGGAGAAAAAAAATAGGTGTTGAAAATTATATTGCTAAAACAAATTACAGAATATGCAAAGCAATGTAAAGTCATCTCTTATTTATGAATAAAATACTAAATATTGTTAAAATTGTATTAATCAAAGGTGCCTACAGATGTAGTACAAATTTAAAAAGTTATCTTAGCATTAATAAAAGCACCTACTAGTGTAAGCAATTTTAGAAAAGAACAAAACTGAAAGAATCAAGTTTCTTTATTTTAAACATACTACAAATCTATAACAATCCAAACAGCATGGCATCAGTAAAAAGAATACTAAATGGACACATAGGCCAAGGGAAAAGAAAAGAGCCAGCAGCAAAAATTGGACTTGATGGATTATTTATACATAGACATATCTTCATGTAACAACAATTAATGAAGAGCCCATGAATTTGAAATAGAGCAAAGGGGGGGGGGTTATATAGGAGGGCTTGCAGGGAGGGAAGGAAAGGGGTAAATGATGTAATTATATCATCTCAAAATTTTAAAAAATAACATTTAAAAATGGACACAAAGGAGATGTTATGATGGTGAGGTGGATCAGAGAAGGGTTGTGGAGAAACAGGGGTGAATATGATCAAAAAATATTGTATGAAATTCTCAAAGAAGCAGAGGGAGGGAGGTAAGTACAGAAGAAGAAAGGAGGGGGGGAAATAATAGTAAGGATATCTGAAAAGTCATAAGGAATCATGCTATCAACTATTTACTAAATAAAAATTTATAAATGCATAATTCTGTATATAAGTATGCATATAGTTTAAATAAGATTTTCTCATCTGGCTGACAATACCCACATCCAAGAGCCAAAGAACACCTGACAAAAGCCCCAACACCAGCCTGAGAAGCCTGCTTTCAGTTGTTGATCTGGGTTGTCAGGATACTCCCATAAAGTTGCAGGCTATTGGTGTTGCCCTTGTTTGCCCCCTAGAAGTGGAAGGTTAGTTCCTACTGCTGAAAATACTATGTACTTTAGACATGGGGGCCCCTGAGGCTCCTGAGCCTGAACTGACCTAAAAAGCCTCCTCTCTGAGGGTTAGCTTTCATGGTACCAGAAGGTGCCACTTGAAACTCCAATGAAGGGAAGCAAACAACAGTCCTAACCAGCTACATTGCCTATGAACTCCAGCTATAGCCAAGACAGCTCAATAACCATAAGGGCATATATAATACAGTAGTAGCATGAATACCATGGTATAACCAACAGCTTTCTAGTTGGACTTAAGACCTGCTCAACGAAGGAGACACCATGCCTGGTATTGGAAACCTAGCTAAATACTCAGGGCTAGTGAAGTCATAGATCTTGAAGAGCCTACAACCACTTTACTAAACCAGCATAATCCATAGCTACATTCCAAACATTGTCCTTACTCCTGCAGACAAATGGAGGTTCACCCATTATCAAGAAAACCTCTCTTTGCAACAGAGGGAGACCATTACAGAAAACCACAACCAATCAAAATGCATGTTCTAGAGTCTAGTCCAACTAATACATCTACAATATAACCCCTACACCTAAGGCTCAGGGATCACTGTAAAGAGAGGGCAGAAAGATTTTAAAGAGCCGGTGGACCTGAGAGTTTGCTCTAAGACTGTGTTTCCTAGTAAAATCAGAAGCTACATCTGTAAAGTCTCACCAACATAACTCTTAGTTAGGGTTAATATTGCTGTGATGAAACACCATGATCATTAGCAACTTGGTGAGAATATGGGTTATTTAGCTTAAGTGTCCTGACTTACAGTCTATTGAGGGAAGCCAAAGCAGGAACTCAAACTAGGCAGAAAACCGGAGAAAAGAGCTGATGCAGAGACAGTGAAAGAACGCTCCTTATGGATTGCTTCTTATGGATTGCTCAACCTGTTTTCTTATGGCACCTAGGACTAAGAGCCCAGAGGTGGCACCACCCACAATGGGCTGGACTCTCCCACATCAATCACTAACTAAGAATCTGGATTACAGACTTGCCTATAGGCCAGTCTTATGGAAGCTTCTTATTATACACAATTTCTCATTGAGCTTCCCTCCTCTCAGATGATTATAGCTTGTGTCAAGTTGGCATAAAACTAGCCAGCACAATGACTGCCTAAATACGTTTATACATATGCATATATGCATGTAACAACAATTAATTAAAAGAGAGCCCATGAATTTGAAAGAGAGCAAGGAGGGGTTCTAGAAGGGTTTAGAGGGATGAAAGGAAAGGGAGAAATGATGTGAGTATACTATAATCTCAAACATAAAATAAAAACAACTTAAGGTGTAAAAATTTCTACAGAGACATTGTAGGTCTTATCAGTTCACACAGCAAGGAGGTCTATCTGTCTATCTATCTATCTATCTATCTATCTATCTATCTATCTATCTATCTATCTATATCATCTACCTATCAATCATCTATCTAATCTATCATCATTCTTCATTTATCTATCATCCATCAATCTGTCTATATATCTCTCTTATCTATCAATCATCTATCTATACATCTGTCTTATCTATCTATCTATCTATGTATCTATCTATCATCTATCTGTCTCTATATCTATCTTATCTGTCTATCATCTATCTTATCATCTATTTATCATCTATCTATCTATCTATCTATCTATCTATCTATCTTATCTAACTATCTATCATCATCTATCTGTGTATCTCAAGATTATGAGTAATTTTGTATGTGACCATCAGTTTCTATACTGGATTAAATTTGAATTCCTAGTGAGCGATACAATCTTAGTACACCTCCATAGGTCTCCCGCTCCAGCAGTAAACACCTAGTTAACATTAGGTATCCATTTCTTATTTTTATTTTAGATATTGTTATTTCAGAGTTGTTAATTCTTAAACAAATGGGAAAGAACTTTATTAACTAGAATATAGTGTTCATGTTCAGTTAATTTATCCTTTAAATTTACATAATTGATCCATTTAAAAATTATATAGACGAGTACCTATTTCACTTTATAAATTAGTGAATCATATTCACAGATTTAAAATAGAACGACTATCTTTTCACATTTTGTATTAAACCCTGTGCTTTTGAGGTGTCTTTAACAACTCTGAATGGCTTCTGTGATACAAATGCCTTAAGACAAATATTGCCGTATATGCAACAGCACAGCCCTGTGCAGAATGTCTTATTATCCTGAAGAGTCCCCTGTGCTCCACCCCGGCTCTCCTCCCACCAAAGCTATTGTCATCTTACTTTTGCTTCCCACAGAATATCAGATTAATTGAAAGCTATAGTTCTTGAAGCATTTTACAATGGATTCTTACACTTAACAATAATCATTGTAGGTTCATCTGGGTCACTACGTGGCTTGATGGGTCATTCTTTCGTATCACTAAGCGGTATTCCACTACACAGATGACCAATTTCTTAACTTATCGCTGAAGGACATTTTGGTTGTCTTCAATTTTTGATCATTAGAAATTAAGCTATTATAACATTCTGACATATATCCTTGTATGGTCATGGGTTTTCAGCTGCATGGAATAAATACATTGTTAATTAATTCGAGTTGATTGATATTGCATCCCACTCTTCATATCCCTACTGATTTTCTGTCTGTTTGAGAGATCAATTACTGGATGAGATGTCTTGGTGTTTCCTACTGTAAGACCATGTTTGCCTATTTCTCATTTTGGCTCAGTTAGCACTGTGTCTTATATGTTTGAAAATTCTGACGCTAGCTGCACACATGCTTAGAGTTGTTTTGGCCTTTTATATGATAGATTCTTTTACCACAACATAATGCTTTATTAATGATAATTTTCTTGCATTAAGTATGTTTCTGTTTCTAAAATTAAAAAAATAATAATAAATGCACCTGATGAGGGGTTGTAGTGACGGGGTAGGCTGGGAAGAGTTAGAGGGAAAAGGGTGCATACAATCAAAATGCATTGCAGGAAATTTTCAAAGAATTAATAAAATCATTAAAAAAAACATGAAAAGAAAACCCTGATATGACGCCATGCATAGACAGTGGATGAGGAAAGAATTAACTCAGTAGCAAATGGTATTGCAAACAATGATATTGACAGGAAAAACAATAAGTTTACACCCTTGTCTCATAGCACACACAAAAAACAACTCAAATGGACCAAAGGCTCAAAGATGAAACCAGAATCTATAGAAGAAAATGGGGACATTTTCATGACTTTCATCTTGCTGTTTCTTAGCTGTGACCCAAAAAGGAACAATTGACAAAGAAAATGAGACCCCTGACATTTCAAACTTACCAGCATAGCCACTGTACAAATAAAGAAATGGGGCTGGGGAGATGACTCAGAGGTTAAGAGTGCTTCTGCTCTTGCCGAGGACCTGAGCTCTGTTCCAATACTTTCACTGGGCAGCTGAAAACCACCTGTAACTCCAGATCCAGGAGATTCCATACCCTCCTCCAGACACTATAGGCACATATGCATGCACGTGCACACGCGTGCGCACACACACTCACACACACACACACACACACACACACACGAATAAATCTCTAGAAAGTAAAGAGTGTGTTAAGAGATTGAAACTTTGTGCACTATTGAAAGTAATGTAAAATGTACAGTCACTAGACAAGGCATAATGAGAATCTTTCAAAAAGTAAAAGCAGAACTGACACATGACCAAACAATCTTATATTTGAGTAGTTTCATAAAAGAACTGAAATCAGAGTCTCAAAGAGAGATCTACACTCTCAAGTGTAGTACATCTTTTACAATAGTCACGACAGAGAGCATCAGTGCTCAGTGACAGACTAATAGATAAACAAAATGTGGCACACATATAACGGAATTTCATTCAGGCTGAAAAATAATGAAATCTTGCCACAGGCTACAACATCAGTGATCCTGAAGTAAACAAAGCAGCCACAGAAGGATGAATACTGCATGATTCCATTGATATTAACCATCAAAAGCCATCAAGCTCAGAAGCAAAGGTAGAATGGCAGGTTTCCAGGCTGCAGAGGATACAGGTGGATGTATATAAAGGTTTATCTGAGCAGGATGTAGAAACATCAGATGTGTTTGTAGTTGATACAGTATTAGCATTTAATAATGTGTTTTGCACTTACATTTCTCCTAAGAAAGTAGGACTCATGGTATCTATTGTGTGTGTGGTATTAGCTATAGACCAAAATCATCCTTATATAAAAAAAGTCTTTTAGTGAGAAAGGAACAACCAAAGTAAGCTAGATAACACACAATGAGATTCTAGGGAAAACATTTATCTCAACCACTTAAAGAGTTCATGAATGAGTCATGACAGGAACCAATAATTCATGTGGGTTACACTGTCACACAAGGTGGATCACTTATGTGAAAATCTAATTCCAGGGGGGGAAAGCTGTGTGAGAACTTGGAACAAATCTTCTGTGTTGCCGACACATCAAATGAGCACTGCCATCATTGATGTCTTCTTAACCGTGCGAAGGGATTCTATCATATGATCTCACATGCCGTGGCTCACAAAGCAGACGAGGTAGAAAAACAGATGGATTCTCTGATGAGCAAACTATTTCCATCTTGTGATGTGCTAAGAAATATCTGACAACCTTTCCATAAACGAAATGAGCTCACAGCCAAGGTCAGACTGTAAATGCCAACCTAATACCACTGTTTCATCCTACGTTTAGAGAGTAGGGAAAAAATAAGAAAATAGTGTGGGATGTGATAATTATGGAGGATTAACTTTATACTTATTGTCTCTGGATATCACCAATAAGAAGCATTTTCTACACTACTTTGTTGTACAGAAGATTTCTGAACATAAAACAGATTGCATATAGTACTGAAAAGTACATGTGATAGCGTGTGTGTATTCATCACTTCGCAAAGAGCCAAATGCTACACTAGGAGTTGGAGGATGAATGTTTCATATGCACTGTTGTTCTTCCAACAACACTCATACATAGAAGCTTTTCATTATACCAGTTTAATCATTGTAGACAAATAAAAAGTGAAATAAAGTCACAGAAACGTAGAAAATGAATTCCTTCAGTTATGTCTCTGGGTCAGGAGGAAACATGTCAGCTTCTCACAGCAAGCTATTGTCTTCATAAACTCCTTCTGAAATACCTTCGGTGTTTCCTTCCCAAAGAGAATCACCAGTAACACTAGCAAAGCCTCTGGAGTAAAGTCACTAATGAGTTTTGTAAAACGTGTGTGTGTGTGTGTGTGTGTGTGTGTGTGTGTGTGTGTATGAGAGAGAGAGAGAGAGAGGTTCTTATATATGCTCCAAAGTGAAACCCAGAAGCCCAGAGAAGTGTCAGCAGTCCTGTGAGACATGGGAGAAAGATGGGGTCCAGACTTCCATCTACTAGTACCTTGGCCACATCTCAAAGCCTAGGCCACCAGAGCCTCCAAGTCACAGGCCACTGGTACACTATGAATCCAATACAACTTTACATAAATGCTCCACAACTTTAGCCTCTGAATTTGACCTTAGGGACCTTTACATGTTTGTGCTCTCCAGGGTCTTGGACTTGATTCTCTGTCTCTATTTGATTGACCAAACTCTTCTTGGTGTTTCAGCCAAGGCTGTTTTGTTCCTGTCAACTATAGCATACAAACACCCAACTAAATACTTTATTGAATTAATCTCTCTCCTTCCCTCTCCCCATGTACATGTGCAGAACACATATTTTATACTTCAGATACATTGCATATATGTACATATGTATCTTTCTTATCTTTTCTCTTTTTTCAGTAAGTATTCCAATAAAGACCTATGTACCAAAAATTCAGCAGTAAACGAGCTGAGCAAGATGTTCTTAACAAAGACCAGAGTATGTTCTTGACAGATTTTCACCCTAAGAAATTGTAAATGGCTTTCTTCAGGAAGAAAGAAAATAAAAAGATCGCAGAAACTCAGACTCCAAAGCGCTAACAAATCTAGATTAAAACCACACAATGTACACCTCAGATCCAGGGTTGTTTACCACACACCTTAATTTACCGAGGGACGCCACTCTTATAAGAACCACAGAAATAATGGGCTTTGACACAACACTATATAAAATTCTACCAACTAAAGTCAAACACAGGGAAACTATACAATGAAGCCAACTTGAAGTTGAACTCAGTGCTGAATGACAAACCAGTACCCCAAGATATTGTACCAAGGAAAAGCTGTTTCCTAAAAAAAGCCATCACATAAAAGTCTAAATGATTTCCATCCCAGCAGATGTGCAAATCTCAATATTAAAGCAAGAGATAAGAAAATGGAACCAAGTCAAATGATTCCTCCAAACACTGATGCTTCTGGTAACAGATTCCAGTGATATCAGAGTGCATATTTGACCAAAAAAATGGTTTTGAAAATGAACATTTTACTCAAAGAGGACAAGAATGAATAGCTGAATAAAATAAAGGGAGAGGGTATAGCATATGAAAGAGAAATTTAATAGACATACATGTAAGACATATACATGTACTGGATAGAAAGAGAAATGTCCCCCATAGTTCATGTATGTGAACGCCTGACTCCACGTTGGTGCCACTGATTGGGGAAGTTACGGGAACTTTGAGGGTACGGCATTACTGGAGGAACAATGTTACTAGGACAGGCTTTGAGCACTTGTGACTCATTCCACTTCCTGTGTGTATGAGCCTTCCACCATGCTCTCTTTCCTATGTGAGGATGAAATGTGATCCGCCCGCTTCCTGCCCCCGCTGTCATGCTGTACTGTCCCCACCGTGAAGAACTCTCAACAAACCCTTTCTTCCTTAAGCTGATGCTGGTCCCAGTACTTTATCACACTAAGTGGTAATACACTGGTAAATACAGAAGGGACCACAGCAAAGGGTGGTTAGCAAAGGGAACAGCAGAGTGAAGAGACAACCTAGCAGAGAGTGGAAAAATATCTACATTAACTATACACCTGACAGGTGACTTGCACAGAGAGTCTATATATTATTTAAAGTTAAATACCAGAAGCCCTGATCAATAAATGGGCAAATGAGTTAAACAGACAGTTCTCGAAAGAAGAAATACAAATGGCCAACAAATAATTAATGAATGCTCAATTCTTATGTTCCAGGAAAATATAAATCAAAATTAGATTTAGACTTCATCTCACTTTACTCAGAATGATGGAGAAAGCAAACCACACAGATGCTGTTGAGAATGTAAGGGGAAGGGACCCATATACACTGTTGGTGAGAATGTGAATTAATCCGTCCAATATGGAAATCAGAATGGTGTTCTCAAAACACTGAGCAAAGAACTACCCAGCGCTCCAGCTATACAACTTCTCAGTGTGTATCTGAAGAAATTAACTCAGCTCTCAATAGAGATAGCTGCAGACAGGCACTGTTCACAATAGCTGAGTTACACAATCAACCTAGGTGCCATCATTGAATGAATGAAGAAAATGAGATAGTTGGTTATAAAGAAGGAAAAAATTATGTCATTTGCGGGAAAGTGGATGGAATTGGAGATCATTATGTTTAGCAAAATAGGCCAGATTCAGAAAGAAAAATACTGCATGTTATCTTCTGTAGGTGGAAGGTAAAAGAAAAAAAAACCCGATAGCATGAAAATAGAAAGGAGAGTATTAAGGAAGAAGAAAAGGATCAGAGGAGGAGAAGTAAGATGAGAGAATGTGAGTGGGTTAAAATGATCAAAGCATATCAGGTGTGTATAGGAAAAACTCACAGCGAAACACATTGCTTTTTGCAATCAATGTAAGACAATTGTAAATTAGTTCAGGCATTCTGCATAGAAAGAGAGAAAAATAAAAAGTGAAATATGTTAAATAAAAAGTGAAAGAAACACCTTATTTATTTTTAATTAATCTAAAACTTAACTATTTAAAATAATAATAATGAGATGTAACTATGCGACAAAGTTTCTACCCAGCATGAGCAAGACTCTGGGTTCTATTTCCAAAATATTGGAATTATGTATAAATGCAAAAAGATAATATTATTAAAAATGCATTTGGTGATTAGTGATCACAGGGCACAGATAAGTAAAATGACAGAAATGGGGTTAGGAATGGGAGGAGCTACTGAGAATTCTCCAAGTTATGTGCACTGCTCATGAAATGAACAGGGTTATCTGAAGGCAAATGTAATATAAGTAAATGCACGTGTTATAATTCCTGCTTAAGGCTTAAGGAGAATAACAGGAATGTTTTCTGTAGAAAAACATATGAGAACGTTGCTAGGGCTTGCTGGACAACAGCCTGACTAAAGTCTAGCTTTGGTGAGAGGCTCTGACTCAACGGAAAAAGTGGAGAGCAGTAAAAGACACTCTGGTCTCCATATGTGTACATAGGCATGTGCACATATTTACACATGCACATATACACTTACCATATGCATCCAAAATAATAAAATAAAAAGTGTAATTGATATGTTCTAAGAAAACACAAAACGGAACCGTAAAGTTCAACTAACTTCAGAATCAGTGGGAGGAAATATTCTTAGAAATAGACAAAACAGTAAACACGGTTACAGTAATCCAGTATGTATCAGTAATCACTTTAAACATAATGATACACACAGTAAATCAAGCAGACACAAAGAGGATTCAAGTACAGAGTCTAACTGTAGAGGATTTTACATCTGAAGAGTGAATAAGAATGTCTAAATTCAAGGTAATCAGATGAAAAAAGAGAAATCAAATAAATCTCTTTTTTTCTCTTTTTGAAAATTGTTTTTTTTTTTTCATACAATATACTCTGATTATAGTTCCTGCTCCCCAACTCCTCCCGGAGCCTTCTCACTCCCCATCCACCCAAGTCCACACCCTTTCTTGCTCTCTCATGAAAAAAAAAGGAGGCATCTAAAAAGTAAAATGCAAAAGGAATATTAATATAAGATTTTAGAATCCCCAATAAGACAAAAGAACAACAAATGAACAGAAAAACAAAGAGACAAAGAAAAAGCACAAGAAACACATATAGATCCAGAGACACACATATTGGCAAACACAAAATTCTCATAAAAATACAAAATTAGAAATAAGCAAAAGACCTGTAGGGTAAGAAAAAAGAAAAAATCCCAGACAAAGCAAGCAAACAAACAACAGCAAAACCTCCCAAAATTCCATTGAGTTCATTTTATGTTTGGCCATCTACTGCTAGGAAGAGGCTCTGTGAGTTCATGTGTGCTTTGGTCCTATCAAGTCAAAACGATCTTACTACAAAAAAAAAAAAAAAAAAAAAACAACAAAAACAAAAAACAAAACTGGAGTAGAAATGTTAATTTCAAACCAAATAGACCACTGAAAAATGAAAATTCTGGATGTGGGGATACATCTCAGTTGCTAACGTGCTTGTGTTAAGCTTTTCTGTGGTTGTGATGAAATGCCATGACCCAAAGCAGCTTATAGAAAAGTTTATTTTGGATTATGTTTCAGGGAGATAAGAATGCATTTGGGCAGTAAGAGGCAGGCTTGGTGGCAGGAATGGGAAGTTGTGAGTTACATTCTCAACCACAAACAGGGAACCGAATACAAACTGGAAGTAAGATGAGGCTATAAACTCTCCTGGGCCTGTCCTGAGTGAAGCATTTCCTCCAGCAAGGCCACACTTCCTAAACCTCTCCAAACAGTGTCACCAACTGTGGACCAAGTATTCAAATACCTGAACCAGTGGGACATTCTGAATCAAATCAACACACCTAGCATGCAGAAAGCCCTTGCATCAATCCCAAGGATGGCATAAACTTGGTGTGGTTTCCCAGCCTATGTCTCTACATTAGTGAGATACAGGCAGGAGGATTAGAAGTTCAAAGTCATTCTTAGCTAATTAGTGTATCTAATTAGACTGAGAAACAAGAGACCCTGTCTCAGAAAAAAAGAAAGAAAGAAGGAAGGAAGGAAGGAAGGAAGGAAGGAAGGAGGGAGGGAGGGAGGGAGGGAGGAAGGAAATAAAAAAAAGAAAAGGGAGAAAGGAAAAGAAAAAAAAGAAAAGAAAAGAAAATAAAAGAAAAGAAAAGAAAAGAAAACTGTCATCAACCTAATGACAATAGGCAAATTTTCCAAGCAAGTATAGCAATACTAAACGTCCGTAGACCTCACAGTGTGCCAAACATTTGAGAGAAAGTAGGTATGGAACTATTATTGGGTAAGAACTTTTGGCCCAAACATAGAAAAATTTCCTACTGCTTAAAGTAAGAAAATAATCAATTAGTGATCTTGCCAAAGAAGATGTAGATGGCAAATAAGTCCAAAGAGATGATCGTTGTCACTTGGCTTTGGTGAACTAAAAAATTGGGCAACAAAGATACATTATTATCTGTCCCTTAGAATGGCTAATATTGAAAGGCCTGACAACACCACCAGCTGGTGAAGGTATGGAATGGTGACTATGACTCAGTCAGTCACTGCTGGCAAATGGCACATCTTGAGAAAAATTTGGCAGCTTCTTACACATTTCTGAATATATGTCTTCTGGTTGAGAGAACCTGGGGTTTGCATCCCAAGCTACTTGCCATCACTGTTTTCTTCCATAATTTACACTTTCATCTGGAGCCTAGATACTCACATATTCCTGCTCAAATGAGTCCCACTAGGCAGGAACCAAGACAATTATGCTCAGGCTCACCACAGCAAACTTCTAGCTATTCTTCCAAGCTACATTGGATACCATACCAAACACGGGACCATCTGACACATAGTAAGAGGTCACACTCTGAGATTACTAATGCCAACTGTGGTGGTTTGAGTAAGAATGGCATCCAAAGGCTCATATATTTGAGTCCTTTATCACCAGGAAGTGGAACTATTTGAAAGGATTAGAAGGATTGGGAGGTCTTGTTGGAGGAAACATATCACTGGAGTGGGCTTTGAGGTTTCAAAGACTCATGCCAAGCCCAAAGCCCCCCCCCTCTCTCTGCCTAGGAATCATGATGTAACTCTCAGCTACTGCTCCAACACCTGCCTGTGTGCCACCATACTCCCGGCTATGATGATAATGGACTAAGCTTCTGAAACTATAAGCAAGCCCCAGTTAGATTCTTTCTTTTATAAAAGCTACCTTGGTCATGGTGTCTCTTCACAGCAATAGACTAGTAACTGAAACACCAGCCTTCCCTAGTTTTCTAGCCTCCCGAGGTAGTTGTAGCTTGGAATAGAAATTAGGAGGTTCTTACTTGACCTGTTCTATCTTCTTCTCTTCTAGAGCTAGACTAGCCTTTCCCTTCTTATAACCTTATAAACTTATAAGATTATTTTATTTTCTCCATAAATGTTTTTTTTAAATGTTCACTCTTCTAGGCTTGGGGTTGATGTGTAGAAAACAGGAGATTTGAAAAAAGAAATATTTTTTTGCTCTCATAAAAATCTAGGCTCTGGAAATCCTTCTCACACTGAGGCTTTAGAACTCTGCTTTTCAACTCAAACTGAGCAATTATTCCCATGTTCTAAGCAGTTCATGCTGTTCCTTCCCTGGGGCAAGTAGTTTGGATTTCACAGCAGAAGTGCTGAGTGACAACAGAATGATTCTTTCTCCATGGAAGATTCGTTTTTTCCTATCAGGACAATTTGTTCACAGACAGCATTTCTCCTGGTGAATCCACAAGAATGAGGGAGCTCTATTTCCTTCTCCATTCTTTCTTGTATATAGATTCCCTGAGCTGTTGGTATGGCTGTCTTGTGTTTTCTCAGCATGTCTTCACATTTAGGTGTGGTGCAAGAAATGGGCTACTTAGTCGACCACGTTCTCTCTCTAATCAGTAAGGAGTAAGGTGACTGTGTCTCAACTCAGATACAGAGCTGTCATTCTTAGCACATTTCTTTACTTGATTTGTTATCTCTATTGCAGAAAAGAAGCTTATTCATTGAGCTCAGAATGTAACATCTTCATTAATTCTAATAAGGAAAAACTCATAGTTATTTCAGAATGCAGCATATTGCTTTTAAATACATGTCATTATAGATACAATTTGCCGATTTAAAAACCTGTGATAATCTGAATTTCTATAATCCACAGAAGAGGATTGAAAAAAGAAAAGTAGGGGGATGGGTATTTGAGAGGAGTGGGTTTCAGAAGGTATGTGGTATGTGGATGGTATGTGTGTGTATGTGTATAGGGTGGAGTATGTGAGTACATGTGGAGGGTGTGTGTGAGAGAGAGAGAGACTGTATGTGTGGATATAGTGTGTGGAGGGTATTATTGTGTATGGGTGTGTGTGTGTGTGTGTGTGTGTGTGAGAGAGAGAGAGAGAAAAGAGAGAGAGAGAGAGAGAGTAGGATGTTTGTGCATGTGTGTACATATTTGACCACTGTTTTTTTTCTGTCATTTGCTATCAATATAGAAATACAACTTATACATATAAACTTGCTTTAGAGTTGACTCAAATTTCTGATACGTCTTTTAAGAAACCTTAAATTTTCAATATAATGTTAATAGTAATTTTTACTCATGTCAACTTAACTAAATAGAAATTCCTCTTTAAGTATCTGAGGAAGTCAACTAGCACCTGAAATAACCCTCAAGAAAATTTCTTAAGAATTACGTATAAATTATTGGTAGTTATTATGAAATTAGTGAAATTATTTTCAATTCAGTTTGATTGATTCTTACCTTTGTCAAACATTTATTTAAAAGATAAGTCTTGGAGATATATAGGTTAAGTATCTAATTCCATGGAATAAAAAGGATGAAAAGGAGAGCTACAAGTTTTGAAAAATGGAAAAAGGAAAGGAGACAGGAAGGACAGAGGAGGGAAAGAGAGAACAAGAAGGAAGGAAGGGAGAACGGGGAGGATGAAGAATGGATCTAGAGCAACGGTTCTCAACCTGTGGGTTTCGACCCTTTTGGGTGTTGAATGACCCATTCACAGGGGTCACCTAAGATCATCTCCATATCAGATATTTACATTATGATTCATAACAGTATCAAAATTACAGATATGAAGTAGCAACAAAATAATTTTATGGTTGGGAGTCACCACATCATGAGAAACTGTACTAAAGGATCACAGCTTTGGGAAAGTTGAGAATCATTGCTCTAGACCTTCAAATAAGAAGAGAGGCAATTTGAAAATTCTAGTAAACATTATTGATACAAAATAGCAAGTCAGCCTTTGTCCCTTCCTGTTTCAAATTGGAAAAGATGATATAAAACCAGCAACATAACAGATACATTAGAACAAATACAATGTATAAAACATTAATTAGATAACTTTTATTGACACTAATAGAGGAAGAATATTGTCCTTGATAGGAATGTAACTTGGAATAATCTTTCCTGGAGGACTTCGGAGACATGTCCATATTTTAAAGTACTTTCATTGTTGCATTGTATGGTGTGAATTATATAAAAATTATGCACTCCATTGAATGTCACCGATTATTGTATTTGATACCTAGTAAAATATTTAAAGCTCTATGAAACTAATTCCTTCTTTGCAGCAAACGAAACACTCAACAAAATCAACTAAGAGAAAATATTTGTAAACCATATATCTGTCAGGGTTAATAACCAAAATGTGTAAGGAATTTACATAACTCAATACCAAAGACATTAACCTCATTAAAAACTGGAGAAAGGACTTGGGTCCTTGTCTCTGGAAAGACAAACATTAAAAATGCTTTTAGATGCTCACCATTATGAACCACAAAGAAAATGCAATCAAAACCACAGAGAAAAGTCAGCTCACCTGCATTATGACGGCCTTTATAGCAATGTCAGAAACAGCAAGCCTTATTGAAACAGTGGAGAAAAGGCAACTCTGGTGCTCTGCTAGTGCTAAGGAGACTGTGTGGCCACTGTGGGAACCTGCAGGGTGCTCCTAAAGAAATTTTAAAAAGAACTCCCCAATGGTCCACCAATTCCTCCTCTGGGCATACACTACAAGGAAATGAAATCATCCCCTCATAAAGATATCTATTCATATTCTTGAGGTTACTGAAACAGGATTCATAAAAACTAAGACCTGGAAATAACCTCAATATCCATCAAGGATGAGTGGGTAAGAAATTATAAATGTAAGTGTTAGTGCATGTGTGTATACATTAATATGTGTTTATGTTTGTCTGTGTTAGTATTATTAGTGTGTGTTTGTGTGCACGCATTAGTATATATTAGTGTTTGTTTGTGTTAGTGCCTGCTTGTGTATGTTAGTGTATCGTTTTTCTGTGTGTACAGTACAAAAACATACAAGTAAAATGAATTCAGTTTAATGTTCTTAAAACTTCTTTACTTAGTTCCATTTTAAACAGAAATTTTAAAACATTTCCCATAAGATATATCATCCCCTGGTGAGCCAGCAGCATTGGTGATATGTATTGCATTGGTTTGCCTGATATTTTTAACCTGCCTCTTTGATGGACATGCTCTGTTTGGTAGTGACTGTGGCCTTTCTAGGTTTCAATGGTATTTGATATATATATATATATATCAGAATAGAATTAAAATTAATATGTGCTGTAAAACATGCTTTCTGTCTCACAAGCCATGGCATAGTGTTATTTGAAACAATATAACAAAGTTTTACCCTTTCAACCAAAAATCTCTTTTGCTTTAAGTCTGATTTTATGTGTACTTTTATAAAATTAAAACTAAACATAGAAATCATCTTAATTCTTTCTGAACAAACAAATTACATCCCAAGTTGTAAAGAAACCATTGCAGTGTTCTTGCATCTTTGACTGTAGTTTGGATTTAAGTTTAAAATAGGAGACGTGCAGAAAGACTGTAGAAGGAAAGAAGGCAAGGGAGGGCTGGGTAGACCAAAGGTAATGAGATTTCCAGGAACACAAACATCAGAAATTAAAATGCTGTTTGGTCGAATGCAGGAAGACATTAAGAAAATCATACATATGCCCAAGTGGGCTTCATCCCAGAAAGGCAAGGGTTGTTCAATATATATGTAAATCAGCAAATACAGTGTACCATAGAAACCAACTAAAGGACAGAAACTATATAATCATCTCAACTGGTGCTGAAAGAACATTTGACAATGTTTAATACAGCACCATGGTAAAATTCTTGGAAATGTTAGAAATAGATGGAGAATTCTCAAAAGCAATAAAGGTTATATACAAGAGACCTACAGCAAATGGTATTATTAAATGAAGACAAACCGAGAGCATTTCCTCTAAAATCAGGAATGACACAAGGATATTCACTCTCCCTCTCTTGTTAGATGCATTGCTCAAAGTCTTAGCTATCGGAAGAGAGTTAATATATCCTTATTTGCAAATGACATTATTCTTTACTTAAAAGATTCCCTTAAAGTCTACTAGAAAACCCTTGGACCTAAAATACGCTTTCAGTAAACTTGTAGACTAAAAAATAACTTCATATATACCAACAGTGTACTCTTAGAGAAAGAAATTAGGATAAATATTCTTGCCATGGTCATGGTATCTCTTCACAGCAATAAAATATGACAGAAGTGGCAACAGAGACCGGGGTATTTCTCCGATAGGCCTGACCATGTTTTTGCCTGGAATATTTTGGGAATTTGACTACAGAAACAACAATACTGAACAATTTAAGTGGGGTTTAATAGGCATACTAGGAGGAGCGTGGAAGACAGTGACTCTGAGGGTGCTGTGAACTGTGGGAGCCCTGGCCAAGGGGTTTCAGAGGAGAAGAATATTAATATGTGGCCTAGAGATTATTCTTGTGGTATTTTAGTGAAGAATGCTGCTGCTTTCTGCCCTTGACTGAAAAGTCTTCCTGAGGCTAAATTGAAGAGTTTGGGATTAACAGTGTTGGCAGAGATTTCTAAACAGCCTGGTATTGACAGTGGCCATGCTCGTGGAGATCTGTGATGAAAAGGAGCATGCTGAGCAAGGAAAATACAAAATGTACAGTTTGAGGAAAAAAGGAGCACCGGGAAAGAGGTTAAAGAAAAGTCTGATCCTAAATGGAATAAAGGGAGTGTAAGGGTAAGGCCCCACCTGGTTAAGTATCCAACTTGTTAAAAGGAATTAAAGAAAAGTTTACAGACTGACCTGGTGGCACACGCCTTTAATCCCGGCTTTTGGGAGGCAGAGGCAGGCAGATCTCTGAGTCTGAAGCCAGTCCTCTCTACAGAACAGGACAGCCAAGGACAGTGAAGAAAACCATCAGAACAGAAAGCTGGTGAAAATTATTTGAACGAGGAAGCCAAGTTCCAATCTCAGCAACCAGCAGATGTTAGCAGTTTCGGTAACATGCTTCTGGCTTTAGAGTCAAGGATACAAGAAAGGGGATATGTACACTTCCCCCATGACTTAGGAAAGCTGCTGAGTTCAGGTATATATCAGGGGTGTCCCTGCATGGAGGCCCAGAGAGGCCCTAGCATGAATCTGTGAAGGTGAGGGCTGAATTGCCTTGAAGAAGTAGCTGCTTCAATCTAGCTGTGTGATGTTTGCCTGAGAATGTGACCGATTATAGTGTAAAGGTTCTCAGTGTGCCTAATGGGAATTCGTTCAGCTACTCACAGTTCTCATTAACACAATAGGTGATATGCTTGCTTGTTTCGTCCATTTCAAAAGTCCCCAAGTATACGCCACACAATCCTGACAATTTATTTAAAGATTAGCCATCAGGTGGCAATGCCTCTGAAGTCTGTTTGCCTTGTTTCTACCAGTGACTTTAAATGTGTCATGTGAATGTCATAAAGTTTGCTGGCACACATTCAGCAGTGGACCACCTTAATATTCTGAAGTGAAGTCTATTGTTCAAATCAACAAATTGAGATACAGAAAAGGAAAATTAACTCATAAATATTTTGGGGGGCTCAAAAATTTTTATGTGAGATTTTGAGATAAATGATACCGTGTTGAGGGCTGATGATATCCAAGCAGTGGACATAATCAGCTTGACAAGGATCCTGGTTTTTCCCTTTGCTAGGAGTCTGAAGCCCACCAACTGCTTTGCCCCTTTCTCATCTTTACTGTAGAGTGACAAAAGCCTCTCATCAATAATATTGTCTGTTTGGCATAATAGTTAGAACTCAAATCAATTCCTGGGCTGGCTGGGAGAGGGACACTGCCATCTCAGCTCTGAGAATTGATGATACCCAAGCAGTGGATGTAATCAATACTGTCATCATTTCAAAATAAAATGCTTTTTAAAGCATTATTTACAGTGCTACCCCACTAAATAAAACTAAAAGGTGTCCATGTCAGCATTCATATTTAAACCTCTTTACTACTCTGTTAGGGTACACTATTGGATGTACATTTTTTAATTAAAATAGGTACATTGTATGGTAGCCTAGCTATGCAATAGCATCCAATTTGCAAGTGAGTGGTTTTATATGCAGAGCGATCCTGATGGCTGTTAACCTGCCAGGACCCCCCTTATTGAGTAATATTAGGTTTGCAGACATCATCTCCAACTACCTCCTGTGAAAGAGGAAGAGAAGCAGATCTGTTTTCATCTCTCATCTCTCGAATTTTAATTGACATTAACTATCATGACACACATTTGCTTACAATGAATGTGTTGTTAAAATATTGCCAGGGACTTCTTCTGGGCCTTGCATCAATTTAACACATAAGTATAATGAGATTTATGGAATTTTAATGCATTCTGCTTCTAAGTATTTCACTATGCGAGCTTTCTGAGAACGACCTGCAGAAGGGAAGATAATGAATTATAGAACATGCTTTTCAGTCCCCTAAGGGCGGATGAGGGACATGGTTGCATTTCTAGCAGAACTACTTTATCTTTCATCTCCAAAACATAAAAATAAAAATTTTTAGAATATAAAATTTGCCTAAAGAACATGATACGTTTGTTTTTAAGATTTTAAGGGTAGATTCAATGCCATGGTTTTGCGGTTTAGAAGTAACAGTGAATGAATGGTTTGTCCATGAAGCTATCTTAGATTTGAACAGGTTTCATTATAGATGTTGCTTTTTTAACGTGTATGAAGAAGTATATGGTGCACAAGAATGTGGGGATCAGATGGCAACCTCAGAATCATTTCTTGGGGATTCCATGCCCTTGTTGTTTGAGACAAGGTCTCTTACTGGCCTATAACTTGGCTGGCTGACCAGTGAACCCCAGAAAAGGTCTATCTCCTCAGCATAGGGATCACAAACACAAGCCATTACCTTCAGAATTATTTTTCGAGGGTTCTGGGAATCAAATCCAGGTCCTTGTGCTTTCAAGGCATAAACACTACCAGCTGAACTGCCTCCCCAGTCCTGCATTACAAAAAGCTCCAACACAGCGGTTCTCAACTTTCCTAATGCTGGGACCCTTTAACACAGTTCCTCATGTTGTAGTGATCCCCAACCATGAAATTATTTTTGCTGCTACTTCATAACTGTAATTTTGCTACTGTTATAAATCATCATGTAAATATCTGACATGCAGATGGCCCTAGGCAAACTCTGTGAAAGGGTCATTTGACCCCCAAAGGAGTTGCAACCCACAGGTTGAGAACTGCTGCTCTAACAACAACAACAAAAATCTAGCAGTTAATCCATGGCTACATTTTCAAGTTAAGTGGAGACTCCCTAGGGGAGGCACAGCTGTGTTCACCAAGTTAATGCTTCCCTCCACTTTCTGCTTTTGTGAAAAAAAGCATTTTTGTTTTAAAGGAAAGAATTAGATTCAAATGATAATAAAATATTCCTTTCCAAAGGTGAAATTTTAGATTAAGGTTGTTATTCATGGACGTTAATAAAAGCTCGACATTTAATTTTAACACTGCCAAGTGTGTAACACCTTTTCTTTCACAAACTTCATTCTGACTGGTTTTACCGTGGCACATGTTAGCAAAATTCAGTATGAGTTACTCTTTTATTGTTTTTGTTCTTTTTGGGGTTTTGTGAGTTTTTTTGTTTTTGTTTTTGTTTGTTTGTTTGCTTTGTTTTGTTTTGAGATAGGGCCTTACTCTGTTGCCTGGGCTAGCCCTTTAACAATTGATCGCCTGTCTCAGCCTCCCAAGTGTTAGGTTACAGGCATCTGTCATCCTATCTGGCGCTGATTCAGGAACCTTTGAACTGAAAATAGATGACTTCAACTTCTTTTCCTCATAACAATGGCTATACTCACATTTCTTTTGTCATTAAAGTGTACAAATAAAAACACAAAAAGAAAAGAAATAGAATTTGACTGAATAATAGTAAACTTCAAATAAACTTTTTTTTTAATGTCTTCAGATTTATATCAATAGTAAAATGGGGTTTTGACTTGGAAAAGTTTCCTGCCATGTTGAAATGCAGGCTGCTTCCTGTCTCCTTGTACACAGTGGCTGAAGTTGCTACTGAGTTTTCATCAGAGTTGGCACTGGAGAAAATGTCACTTCCTGTTTTCTTCCGTCCAAGAATTTAGGCCAGTACAGCTGAGTCAAAGTAAAAGTACCCTCTCCGGAAATGGCTTCATAAATGTGCTTTTTTTTTTTTTTTTTTTTTTTTTTTTTTTTTTTGGTAATAAAGCCAGAAAAAAAATGGCACCTTAAAATTTTAAAAGTTCACACTTTGCTCCCATTCTCAAATATGAGCACCTCAGATCCAGTTTCTGATGTAGTTCATCACTCTTGGTGTTTAAGGTCTGGGTGTTGTGGAAGTTTCAGTTATGTATAATGCAATTGTTGTTTGCACTGTTGGGTGAGGGGTTCCCTAGGTCTTGGAATTTTGTATTGTTTACAGGTGTAGGACTTCTGTGTGGGTTGTTTGATTGATTATGATCTGCATCTGAGGAGTTCTGAATCAATAGAAACACCTGAGCTCAGACTATCCGGGTTCCACTGTGGAGTATGGTCTTGGCCATGATGGTGATTCCCTCTGTTGAGGTCTGGCAGGGTTTGCACATATGAGAATGCCTTCTTGTCATCCCTGGTGAGTCACCCCATAGGTGTACTACTGTAACTGGGAACAGAAGTGTAATAGTTCCCTCTAGGAGAGTGGGGAGAGAAGAGCCATAAAACCACAGGACCTTTTCTTCATCAGGCAGGAAAACCAAACATGGTCTCAGCCTACCCCATTGTACCTATTAGAGTGCCACACTGCGGGGGTCTGAGTCCAGCTCTAGTCCCTGCGATGGGTTCCTCAGCTTCCACGAAGGAGGGTAAACAATCGAAACTGCGACGAGTGAGCTCAGTATCTCACTCTTCTATGGGACCCTTAACTGGCAAGCTTAATGCTCCTTCATAAGACACATAGAATACGTCTTATGGTGTAGGGCTAGCTTTTTTTTCTAAAAAAGCACGAGAAATTCCAGGTCGCTGCAAAATGCACGAGGCTTTATTGTTAACCGGCGCATGTCTGGGTCTCGTACAGGTTAAGCTTGGCAGGCGGCAAGCTTGGCACGGGCAGGCGAGCTTGGCAAGAGAGAGCGAACCCTCCGTCCCCAGGGCTTTTATCGGAGTCCCGGGGCCGGGGCCCGGGGACAGGGCTTGTGCAGCGCCGATTGGTTCAGAGCTCCCCAAATTCTGTGTCCCTCAACCTCGTTGGTCAGGTGTTCGCGCCCGTGGGAACCAGAGTGGGGGGGGTAGTCAATCCGTGCCCTTGGACTAGCCTCTTGAGACAGGGTGGCGCCTGGTTTGTCGGGGAAGGACGAATCCTGATGATAAGCTTAATGGTCATTTCCCTGTGGGTGGGGAGTAGACTGAGGAGGCTGTTTCTGGGGAGGCATCACCCTCTTCCCCCATACGTGGCTGCTAGCACTCAGGTGATGAGGCATCTTCCCCAATACGTGACTGCTAGCACTCAGGTGCATTCCTAGGTTTTATATTTCTTAAATCCTTGCAATAAACCTGGGTTGCTCTATTGCAATTTACTTCTGAATAGCATGGCTGTGTTTCATTCCAGCCCACAGTGGCCAGCTCAGGGATTAATTTTGCTATTACTATTAGGCTTATGCAGATCTTATTATTGATGAGAGAACATATGACACCGTACAGTAAAGACAAGAAAGGGGCAAGGCAGTTAAGGAATTCCAGTTCCCGACAGTGGACGCCCAGGAACCTTGTCAAGCTGAAGCTTCCATAGTCTGGGTAACCTGGACTCCAACACCACACTATTAGAGTGCCACACTACATTATATTTTTTTAAAACAAGAGCATTTTTATCATTACTGAGTTTTTTTATGTGCTTGGATTAGCTAGGTCACAAATTCTTTCAAAATTTTGCAGCTTAATTTTCTGTCAACTAGGAATCTGGAAATGATTAAGCAGGGTAGCAATGACTTAGAGTCTCCTGAGACTGCATTTTATATGTGAATTGGGACTAGAATTTTATTAAGACGAATGAAACAGGCATCCGTGTGCAAGGTCACTCGTCCCCATCACGGTGGCAGGAAGCCTCTGTTCCCTATGACATGTCTGCACGAGCCTGTCCGTAAGAACACACACGATATGGCAGCTGGCTTATCCCAAAGCAAGAGACATAGTGCTGCGGTTTGAATGTGAAATGGTCCAGGCTTTCGGGTGTTTCCATGTTTGGCCCTTCGCTGTTTATATCAATTAATGCAGTGGTTCTCAATCTATGGGTCACTGTCCCTTTAGGGGTCCAATGACCCTTTTACAGGGGTCGCCTAATACATCCTGCATATAGTATATTTCCATTACAATTCATAACAGTAGCAATTACAGTTATGAAGTAGCAACAAAATAATTTTATGGTTGGGGGTCAGCACACATGAGAAACTGTATTGGGGGGGTCATAGTATTAAGGTTAAGAACTACTGAGTTAATGCTTCGATGATATCCTCAGAGAACACCAAAATGCATTCTGTGTATGTCTTGAGTGGGGCTTAATTCAAAAGTGATGGGAAAATTTGCTTTGAGGAGGTAATGTTCAGGTTGTGTCATAGTTACTGACTAATCCCTTTTCTGGGTCTGTAATAAGAGATCAGAATGTAGAGCAGAAAGCTATGGAAACTGTAAAGTTTAGTGACAAAAGGAGCATGAATGGGTTAATACTGCAGACAGGGCAGATGTCAAAGCAGATATAACTGTTAAAGATCAGCACCACTGAAGAGAAACCTCATGCTCTAAAGTAAGGCCTTCAGAAAAGTGTCCCAAGAGTGTGGCTCCATGCCTAGAAGGCTCCGATATGAAGGCATTTGTAAGAGGAGATCTTGAACTGAATTTCTGAAGGAGTTCTCTGCTCAAAACAACTCCCTAATCAAGTATTTTCCCAGATTCTGCAGCCAAGGCAGACAGAGGCCACTACAGTCTGGTCCTAAAACGGCCAGACTGCAAGATGTCAGACTGGCAGGAAAGTTGACCATGTCATCCACGGGTTTTGGTTTTTTTTACAGGGAGGAAAGATGCAAGAGTGAGAGGTTCAACAATGCTTGTAACCAAGTTTCTGAGAGCCCTCAAGGTCAGATCTTGAGAAACCACTGCAGGGAGCTGCCTGGCGATGTGAAACATAAATTATAATGGAGACCCCACGATGTTGGAGATGACAGAACCTTGAAATGCCTACTAACCTATAGACATGTTTACTCAGTACCACTGTATATTGGAGGTACGTAGTTGTTTTATTTTATAGGAGCTTGTGGTTAAGACACTGTCTTGAATTTCACAAAAGACCTTGAACTCAGGAATGTAGTCTTTTGTGGAAGCAAGGATGTCCCCAAGGTCATAGTGATGGGGTCACTATCCCAAGTAACTCAGACTCAGGAGACAAGCCTGGTGGAGCAGACCTATTTTATTGTGAAAGAAGCAGGGCTTTTATTGAGGAAGCAGGGCATTGCATAAGGGACCAATTGCTATGGCCCATGCTTACTAGACACTTCAATCAGTCTATCTAAAGCTTGCTGTAGTGGGGAAGTGGGCAAGGTCAGGAAAAGTCCAATCATCTTTAGGTTTGTATGTTTAAGCCCTTAGCCTATCCATTTAGCAGATTTTGTTGGTGAACAAGATTTCTGTAAAGATGGGGGAATTGGGCACTGCCCTGGAGGGCTTTCTCATCTTGGGGCTCAACTGGTGTGCCAGGATCTGCCATTTTAAAGGCCACGTGATGTGTCATGGGCCGGGTACTCACTCTGTTGCAGCCTTGATGCCAGACTTTCTCTCCCACTGTCAGGATCCCTTTACCGCCAACACTAGAACAGCGTTTGACTATTGAAGACAATACTGAGTTTTAGAGTTCAGATGAATACATTTTGCATTGTGCATCGGCCTTGAGTCCATGTTGTCCAGGGACTGAATGCTGTGGTTTGGGTGAGAAATGGCCTAATGGTCTCATCTATTTGAAGGCTTGGTCTTCAAATAACACCTGACTTTTTCAATGGAGACTTTGAAAGCCAGAAGTGCATGGACTGAGGTTCTATCAAATTTAATGACCACCAGTGCAGACTAGACTACTATACTCAGCAAAATTATCAGTCATAATCAAAGGAAAGATAAAAAATTTCCACAATAAAAATATTCAGGAAATTTATATCCACAAAACTAGTGCTACAGCCAATACAGAAAGGAATATTTCAGTCTCAAGATAAAATTAAAATTACCCAAGAGGAAATAAGGGATATAGAATCCCAGAACACTTAACCAAGAGGTTTAAGACAATACCACCACCAAAAAAATACCAAATAACATAAACCACAATACAACAACAATAACAAATAACAATTAATAAGCATTATCCAATAATAAATCTCATTAATTGTCCAAATTCCTCAATAAAAATACACAGATTAAGAGCCTGGATTAGAAAATCAGATCCATCTTTGTGCTGCCTCCAAAAAAATGCACCTCACTATCAAGGACACACATCAGCTTGGCAAAAAAGAAGGGAATAGGGTAGTCTACTCAAATATAAAAGGAAACCTCCAAGTATAGCTATCCTAATATTTGATAAAATAGACTTCAAACCAGAACTAGTCAGAATAGATGAGGGAGAACATTTTATACACATTATAGGAAAGATTCAAAAAAAGATACTGCAATTCAAAATAGTTATACACCAAGCACTAGAGCAACAAAATTCATTTTTTAAAAATTAATAGATCTGAAATCACAAATCAACCCCAGTACAGTGACAGTGGGTAACTCCAATGCTTCACTCTCGTCAATAGACAGGTCATCCAGATAAAATCCAAACAGAGAAACTCTGTCAAATGGCAGAAATCAAACAGACCTGACAGACATTTATGGACCATTTCACCCAAATAGTAACAAATATACTTTCTTCTCAGTACCCCAAGGAACCGACTCCAAAATTAACCACATATTAGCACACAAAACAAGCCTCATCTTATTTAGGAAAATTCAGATAACATCCTGTTTGCTGTTTGATCGAAAAAGAATAAAGCTAGATATCAGCAAGAACAGATAAAAACAAAGGCATAGCAACCACGGGAGCGAAGCAACACGCCACGAGGCTGGGAAGCTGCATCCGATCTGTAGCCACACTGGATCCAGGAAGAAACCAAGAGTGAACTTTTAAAAATTGCTAGAACTGAATGAAAATGAAAGCTTAATATAACAAAACCTAAAGAACACGATGAAGGATGCCCCAAGAGGAAGGTTTCCAGCACTAGGTGTCTACATAAAGAAACTGGAGAGACTGAATATTAAATAACTTCATGCTGCATCAGAAGTCATTGAAAAACAACAACAACAGAGTAGATGGGAAGAGATTAAAAAGAAAAAGTCAGGGCTGACAAAAATGACATAGAAACAAAGAAAATAGTACGAAGAATCAGTGAAACAAGAAGTTGGCACTTTGAAACAATTAACAAGACTGACAAACCTTAAGCCAGGCGGTGGTGGCACATGCCTTTAATTCCAGCACTTGAGAGGCAGAGGCAGGTGGATCTCTGTGAGTTCGAGGCCAGCCTGGTCTACAGAGTGAGTTCCAGGACAGCTAGAGTTACAACATAGAAACCCTGTCTCCAAAACAAAACAAAACAAAAAAAAGACTGACAAACCTTTAGCCAAATTAACAAAAAGAAATAGAGATAAGACCAAAATTAATAAAATTAGAGAAGAAAAAGAAAACATTTCAACAGATACTGAGAAAATTTGGAGAATCGTAAGGACATACTAAAAAAAATCTATATTCCACTGAACTGGAAAATTCAAAATAAATGGATAAATTTCTAAATACATATGATCTACCAAAATTAAATCAAGATGAAGTAAATAATTTAAATATACCCACTAAGCTCAATGAGACAGAAGCAGTACTTTAAAGTCTTCCAACTAAAAAATTCTAGTCCTAGGGGATAATATATCACAGAATTCTATCACACCTTCAAAAAAGAAATAAGACTAATACTTCTCAAATTATTCTGTAAAACACAAAATGAAAAAACACTTCTAAAAATCACTTTATGAAGTCAGATGCAACAACAAAAGAAAATCATTGGCCAGTCTCTCTACTCAACACAGATGCAGAAATTCTCAATAAAATACTTGCAATTCAAACTAAAAAACACATCAAAAGATTATTCGCTCTGATCAATTCAGCTTCTTCCAACAGATGGAAAGATGGCTCAACATCATTTACTGATGGCTCAATGTAAAATAAATCAATAAATGTAGTCTACCACATGTATATCAAAGCAGCACAAACTCGAAGGAACTAGTCACTATGCATCCATAGTCAAAGCAGAGAGAAACAAATGCGTGTGCACGCGCACACACACACACACACACACACACACACACACACACACATTTAGTTCTCAGTTTACTTTCTCTATTCTTACACAATACAAACCCAAACCCAGGGAGTGGTAACTTCCACTATGGGTGGATCTTCCCACATCAGTGTGATCAAGACTATCCCCACAGATGTGCCCATAGGCAACCTGATGGAGAGAAGCCCTCACTGAGACCCTCTTCCCAAGTAATTCTACATCGTGTCAAATTGACAAGAAAAACTAACCACCGTGCAAATCGACGTATCACTAACCCATAGGTACTCGCTAGGGCTGCGAGTTTAGAGAACATTCAGGAAGGGATATTCGAGTGACGTGGACGAAATGATAATGTCTGCATTGAAAAGATGGCAGGGGAAATGCAGGCTGCTTGGGAAAAGAGGCCACAGAGTCGAAGGAATGTGATCCCCTACAGAACTTAGCAGCACAGTGTTGACAAGAAAGGAAAGGACAGAAGTCAAGGTGTGGTGGAGGAACCTGGTGTGGGAACTCACAAGGAAACTCAGTGTGAAAATCCAGAGGGGAGGAGTAAGGAGGGTTAGGGTGAGACAGAGAGCCAGGGAGAGCAGTCACTGCCAAAGAGCTGTTGATGTTGGTGGTAGCAGGGACAGCTCCTGGCTGTGGGGTTTGTTGCTGTTGCTTATTTAACTTTTAGTAGGAAATGTTAGATTAAGTTTAACTTGCATTAGGAAGGAACTAGCAATAGAAGTGGGGAATGGACTAGAAATATCTCACACAGGCAGGACAGGTGGAAGCGTTAAGCATTGCATTTGGAGTAGGTAAGAAGTGATTCTGAAATTGGAAGGGGGGATGGAATGGAGCTGGAAAGAGAGAGAGAAAGAGGGGGAGAAAAAGAGAGACAGACTAGGGTAGGAGAGACAGAATAGAACGGATGAGAAGTTCTTAAGACCAAAAGGAAACTTAAGGCGTGCACTTTTCTCCATTAAGTAAGACGCTGAGAGCAAGCCTGACCAGCAGGCAAGATCTGACAATAGAGAAGATTGTTTGAAGGCAGTTTTAGAGAAAAGGGAAAGAGCTGATCATATAACAAACATGGCAGGGTTGCTGTGCAATCGCCAACATACTGTTTCCACGGATTATTTGATTTCTTCCAATCTAATAAATGGTAGGCGTTTTTCTCAGTTGCAGCAGCACCGTCTGCCCAGCCATGTGGGCGTCTGCTTTCCACCTCTCACCTCATGGTTATTTATAAACACCAGGAAGAAGCTGTGGAAAGCTGGCTTCACGTACTCTAAATGAAAGTTAGATGCAAGAAATCAATCTATAATGGTGCTGAAGAGCAGATTTCATAGAATTGTAGATGTGGAACTGCAGTCAGGCAGGCTGCCCGATCCTGCTACCCTTCCATTGCTGTGCAGACAGATCATCGTCCGCGAGAGGCTGAGTTTTGGAAGTACCAAAATATTTCATTAAAGTCAATATAAACCATAAGATATTGCCTGGCAAGCAATCTCAGCAGATCCCGTGACAGTCACAAGCTGTATTTAGAGAGTCCCCGCAGGTCTAGAGACTTCTTAATCACAGGGGTCACGGGAATGATGCTATGCATACATAGAGAATTGTCATGACAGAAAAACATGGACTTTGTAAAATAAACATGTTTTTACAAGTCATTACTAGTGTTCTGAAGTGAAGGTGTTTGTTTTTACAGATTTCCAGTGGAAGCAAACATAATTAAGTGAAAATAGGAACTAATTTGGTCTCATGAAATCCCGAGGAGGTTCTTACCATCAACCATCCACTCTTTCCCTTCTGTCCCTTTCCTTCTTGTTCTTTTCTGCCTCTCTCCCTTTCCACAGAATAACAGTTAAATTAGCATCCATGTTAACAAAGAACAGTTTTATTTATAGACAGACAACTAGCTGTCCATGTAGCTTTTCCTTTCCGTACAAGTTACCCTGAAGTTCTTTTGTTCTGCCACGCTCTCCAGATTGCTGTTAGATTTCAGATCTTATGAATACTTTTCAGTCTTTGGCTGCACCTGACATGTTAGATTGACAGCCCTTCTAAGTCACTCCAAAGACTTTTTCAGCAATCAGGAGACCATAGCCTTCATGAATATCTCAGTCTGCTCACAAAACCCTATTCCCCTAATTATTGTTGGCTTGGGTCCATGGTGATTAACTGTCCGTGGCCTGTGTTAGTTTCTGTGGCTGTAACATGCTATTACATGCATGACATACTGGCACTCAAGCACTTGGTGTCTTGAGTTAATCTCTAAATCTATGACTTCAGCCTCCTTAAAAAATCCCTTTTTACCCCAATATACTCCCTTCCCTGAGTGTAGTTTTGACTTTGGCAGCTCCGTTCTCACCCTGCAAGAACCACCTTCTTTGCTATCTCTCTCTCTCGCTATTCAAACTCTGCAGTTCTTTAACCACATCCCAGCAGTTAAATCTCCACTGCTCATTGTGGGTCCTCTCTCCAATTGAAATAGGATAACACAACTCCCCTGCTTCCAAGAACTCTCATAACACTGAAGATAATGATAGGCATTCAACAAATGACATAACCATAATACACTATGCATTTTGTTGCGTTACTTTAGATCACCAAGTATTCTTTGTTAAGTAACACTGCTAAGATTTATTTAACAAGCAAAGACCACTCAGCTGGTGAGTTGCATTTCAATCCTGATCACCATAAGTCTACGACCTATGCTCTGTTCTTTCAGATTCCTAAGATTAGTTCAAACTCCCCAGACAATGCCAACTGTCTAAAAGAACCCCTCAACCCCAGTCCTCATGGCCATATCTCTAGACATATTGGATACACGACTCCTCTCTTCCACCACCACAATCATGGCTCCTATCTAAGAATGCCCTTGCAGTCTTTCATTCGTTGATTGGTGAAGTTATGTTCTCAAGTAATTTCTTTATTTTTTCTCTTTGTGTGGTGTCTTACATTCTCCCAGCAACTGATCCAAAAGCTTCTCGTTTCTGTGATAACACAACCCACCTAACATAAAAACAGCTGTCATTTCTTTATGTGTTGATACGTGACACACATACTAATGTGCTTCAGGACATAAACTTACTACTTCTTATGGAAAGCTGTTAACACATCTTGCTTTAAAGATGAACAAAAATGCCCCGGGTTATACAATGCTGTGGTCATTTTATCTTATAGTCTATGATTTTCTTTCTCTCTTTGCCATACCTTAAGAGAAGGGACTGTAAATACTCAGGACCCAGCGAAAGCAAGACTGTTTCTGGAAGTCTGATGGACAGACCAGCTATTGAATTAAAATATCTGTGTCCGTATGCAAATGTAATAAATGTGTTTGGACATTTTACCCTCTGCTTAAACATAATTAACTTAATTTCTACCCTCTGTAGAGTGAAGCTTTGCCAGGTAAAAACCACTCCCCTGTGTTGTATGCCACTTGGAATTCTGGGAACAGTTGGAGGGGATAAAAGAGGGCGGTGCAAGGCAGTTATGTCAGTTATAGAAGTTAGAAGCTGAGAATTAGAGTTGCTGCATGATAGAAAAAGAGAGTACAAAAGCTGACGATAGAGAAGCAGGCAGAAATAAGGACAGATAAAATGAACTAACTGGGGTTTTTAGAAAAGTTACAATTTAGATCTTTCAGTAACTGCTGTGCTGGGAGAAGCTGAACCAGAGTGGGAGTTGCTTCAGAGCTAGCTCAGTTACCCAGACATAGGGCGATTCAGACAGCCAAGAGAAAAGGGCTGTAAAGGTTTCTCTTTCCTTCCTATCCCTACCTCTCCTCCCTAACCCTATGAGCTAACTGAAGTTTTAAAGGTTACAAGTCAGAAATCTAGCAGCTGGGAACAAGAGGGCAGAGTCAAAGTAGCCAGTGAGAGAAAAACTGTTACATTGAGATACATTTTAGATACATTTTAGATATGTTCTGAGCCTAGATCCAAAGGGCAAAATAGCCAAGGAACTCACACCCTCTGTGTTTTAAAAATATTCCTTACATTTTGAAAGGCATTTATAAAACCCTACCCAATAAAACCAAATATTCAAATATTTAATATATTATTATTATTTATATTGATAATTACATCTCTCACTTTCTGTGGGCTCCATAGCAGCACAGGCTACAGTGACCATGGGGCTCGGAAGCTAGACACGGGTGCTTAACAATCAAACCAGAAAGTAAATTAATCATTGATATGAACATTGGCTCCCTGCTTTCATTTTATTATGTGCTATAAAAATACTGGGGACAGAAAGCCCCATTATAAAGTCTCCCGTGCTATGTCCAGCGGGACCAGGAATGGCTGAGCGGTGGAGTTTACTGTCCTCTCCACAGCCCCACCCCTGCTGTCTGTCATAATCCTTCTGTCTTTCAGAATCCCCACATGTGAGGAAATGCAATTCAGTTCTTCAGAGGCAAATGAAACAGCAATACCTGCTTCCTTATCACAGGAAAGTCAAGAAAAGAATTCACTTTGAGAAATATGTTTCCACACTGTAATGATTTTCCAGCATTTAGCTAATCTATTTCCTACATCAGTAGACTATAAGGAAATTGGTTTTTAAAATCTATGTTACAAGTTGCCCAATACATGTAAGCTCTTGAACGGTAATTCTAATTTATTAGGAAGAGTGCACACATATGAATGCTTTAAAACTTAAAATATCTGAAATATTCTAATGTGCATGAGAGAAATGGGTTGCCTGGCATCGTGATGGATGGTTCAGCAGGTAAAGGCATTGTTGCCAAACCTGGGGACATGAGTCCATCCTTGGAAAACACATGGCGGAAGGAGAGCATGAACTTCTGAAAGCTGTCCTGTGCCTAGAGGTGTGTGGGGAGGGAACCACAGGACAGGGAGAGAGAATTAATCAATGATCTTTTTTAAAGGGATTGTTTCTTTTTCAGAATCACTGAGAGACATCTGGCCTGGAGACACGCAAGATGCATCACAGGCAATGAATACTAATTGTGTTTCCAGATGTTATGTACCAGGCAAGTTGGAAGAATCCTGCAGGTATTGGGATTTGGAGCAGAAGCAGAGGCACTGAAAAAGTGAGAAAAAGCCCTCTAAACAAAGAAGCCTGGTTATTGCTTCGCAGTTAGCCAAAGTTCCTGTTTTCACCTAAGAAGGAAATGTGGGCTAGAACGACAGAAAATAACCGTTTCTGGGAAAGGCCACTGGTGAGGATGGTGCTTAGAAGTGAGGTCCAGCGTCTAGAAAACAGCACTGGGAGCAGAGAAGGCCACCACTTTCTCACCTCTGAGATGCAGGCTGCTCAAATGCATGTGCATCGGGCTCCACAGAGCAAAGTGGGAGAACCTTCAGGTCTGCTAATGGTCTTAAAGATGGCTGATCAATCATGGATGAAGCTGGGAGTCGGGGTTGGGAGTCAGGCTGCTTTTCTCTAGTCTTTCCTTCTGTGCAAGATTCTTTTCTGTCTTGTATCTGCTGTGTCCATGATTAATTCACAACCCATGACACTTTTTGCTCCCCTTCTTCCTATCCATTGAACTCTTCTGTTTCCATTTTCTTATTTAAATTACTGTAAATAGATCAAAGAATTATTATAAGTGCCCAATATATAAAGTGCACAAAGTTGGCAAGTTATATAGAAATACAGTAAGTTTTTCAATAAAGTTAAAAATCCAAAGTTGCAGCCATTTAAACTTTTTAACTCCTAATTTATAAAACACACAAAATTAATGAACATTTTCCCACCAGTCTAGAAAATCCAGAGCAATTTGCAACTAAAACATTTTTTACCTACTTCAATTTCAACATCAAAGCTCATTTTGACAGATTTTCTTGGAAATTGATTTTTCTGCTTGCAGACCTTAAAGGGAGATTGCCCTGAAATTGCCCCATGTCTTAGCATACAACAAGATGATCATTAACACTGATTTCTTTCTTTGCCCTCTATTTCCAACTTGACTTCTATATTTTATATTTTGGATTTTCTTCTTCGATGTGGAGAGACAAACATTAAGTTATTAGTCGATATTTGAATTATTTACAGTACGCTAAATTTAACTTTCAGAGGCAAAGTTCAAATTCAGTACATAAACAAGTGCTGAATACATTTAAAGACCTATCCAAAAGATGGGGATAAAAAGTATTCTGGCACTAAGGAAGTTGTGACAAAGGGGTAATAATGAGCAATGTTTCCTTATGAATAGAATTGCTAACCTAGAAATCAGAATTACAGAATAGCAAGGTTCACATACCTCTTCAAGGAACATAATGGCAGGACTACCCAAAGGGGAGGACTATGTACCACTCTACCTGGGAAATAAAAACCTCCTCATGAAAACTCAAAACCTGGAGTACACTGACAGTCTAGAGGCTGCAGCTCCATGAGTTGGAGGGCGTCCTTTCCAGGCAGCTCAGCTAGATACTGCTTCTTCCAGGCTGCTTGGCTGGTCTGAGAATGTCTTTCAGCAGTCTTACTGCATATATACACTTGGGGAGGGAGGGGTCTAGCAAATCTGATCAGTTTCAGTGACTTCCTGGAGCTATTGAGTTGTTTATTTCCTCAACTTAATGAGCTTCCCTGTAGGATAGGTTTCACCTCCTCTTTAACATCCTGTCTTAGCAACACTTTGGTCCAAAGTGGGGTGTTTTAATCTCAGAGGAAATTGCTACGCAACAAGAGGTGAGAAGAGGCAAACGTGAAGTATATGAACATCCACTCCTTGTTTGAAGGAGCAGAAATAAAACAATGTGAAACATCATGTCTCAGCCATAGGTCTCAATATGAGAAATCATTATTTTTCCTTATCCTTACAAGGATATTTTCAGAAAAAGCAAAACTTAGGAAATTCTTATTAAATTTAGTAATTATTTTGTATTCTTAAAATTTTGATACAAATAAATTTAATTTATGGATTAATGATATTTTAAAAGGATACTATATTAGTAAAATCGTTTTCTGTCCAATTACCTATGCCTGTACATGTTTACCTGTTTGAAAAGGATCCTCTATTGATGTATGAACATGTGTTGAAACAAATATACAAGGGTTGTAAAGACAAACACTGCCTCTGAATAGTGAAATCTGAGGGAAGAGATCCACACTCTTCGATTTCCTGGTACTCTACATGAAGCTTGTATTCTGCAGGCATAATAGTCACACATAATGACCTAAAGTGTGAAGATGAAGATGCATAATCAGGAACCCAGAAGGAATGGCTGGTGGAGCTTCACTAATTGACTAAGACTAAAGCAAACAAGAGGATATATATTAAATTATTATTGTAAAGTGACTCACAATGCTGAATATAAATACCAACACATTTAAAAACTCTAAAGGGAAAAATACATTTATTCTTATTTTCATAGAGTGTAGATGATAACTACCTGTTTTCTTTGCAATGGGCAGGAATGAGATGGCACAGAGATAGGAAGTAAAAATGAAAAGTAAGTTCATAAAAGGTATTTCATTCTCCACAAATATGTAGAAAACTAAATGTAACTTGGCTTAATTCTTCGATTAAAAAGAATGATATTAAGTGAAGTTCAGGAAACCGTGTAATTTTTTTTTCTGACTGGTAGAGAAAACACTGTTACCTGACAATGAAAGGGCCCATGGTTAAACAGAATTATGGAAGCAATAAAGCGTGCTGAAGATTTTATTTCAAGAGAGCCCTCATTTTTCTGCCATGTTATTTCTATTATTAAAGGATACTTCTCCTGCTGGTGACATGTGGGGATGCTGTGACCTGACTGGCTGCCTTTAACTAGCTGAGATGTCAACTCCAGCCTGATTCATGATACGTGCGTGGCTGAAAATAATGGATGGCTCTATTAGTTGAATTTAAAATGTTAAGATCCTCAAAAAATTCATGTCTCTAAAATCACATCTAAGTAGAATCTACTACGGATGTGCAGTAGGAAGTGGAGATTTGAAAGAAAATGTCACAGCAAACAAAAGTTCCTGGCTGTAGTGGGTCCTTACAAAATTACGTAAATGTCAATGTCATTTCCTATGAAAACTGCCACAGAGCTCTTAATAAACTATTATGACTCTGTAGTATAAATGAAACCAGAGTAACAAAGGACAGATTATACTACCATTGCATGGTTTTGCAACGTAAAAAGCTAATATGCATTTTAACTTTTAATTTTAGTTGAAAAACTATTAAGTAAAATATATTGATTGCCCAGAATGTGTAAAAAAAACTCATAAAAACTAGATTTCATTTTGATGGACTCAGATATTCCCCCCTTGACACAAAAGGAAGGCGTGTCCTTACCCTTCCCGCATTCCTGGTTTGAAGGCAACATCAGAACATTCTTTGACACAGTTGTAAGGGATGAAAAGTCTTTACTGCAGCTGGTTCCCCTTATGGGAAGCCACGCTTTCAGATTCCTTACATTCTAATAAGAGAAAGAAGATCTTACCATACACACAATTGGTGTCTTATGGAAGAAGAAATAAAAAAGGGATCAGTCACATAAAAGATACAGGCTAAGAATGTCCCAAAACTGAAAAAAAAAAAAAAAAGTAGCTTAGAGTCAAGGAGGGCAATGGTTACGGCTGGAAGGGTGGCCCAGCAACACCAATGTAAAAGCTTGCTGTGGTCCTACACGTGTCTTAGCCATGACACTGTGGTGGGCAGAGATAAGAAACTCTCTTGGCCTGTTGGCTGCCAGCCTAGCCGAAACATGTGAGCTCCAGTGCGAGATCCTGAAACCTGTCTCAAAGCAGATGGTGACAGAGGAGAACATCTGAAGGTCTCCACATGTGACAAGCATGTACACCTGTGCATACATGCACATACAGGTACACATGCACATACACATATATACCTGGGGGGGAGAACTATGCTTAAATACAAACATTAAAGGGCCTTAAGAACGAAGTATATGATTTTCATTCTATCTTACCATACTCTTACATCATTACTTCCTTTTTGTTAAAAATACTTTAGGCAAAAATCTTCCTCTGGTGTCCGATTTGCTGTGTCTATTTCTCAGCTTCCCACGTACTCTTTATCCCATTGGGTAGGGCTGTCAGGAAGCTTTGCATAACCAACACATCTGGCTCCTAGCTCTGCCTCTCTACAGAACTGGTCACCACTTGTTACTTCCCCCTAGAGATGTGTTTCCTCACCGGGGTTCCAGAAACACTCTTCTTCCTTGCTTCTCCAGATTCCTAGTCTACTTGCAGACCACTCCTATGCGTGTCCCTAAGAAGGAAAGAAACATTCTTCTCACCTGTAACATTTGTGCCAAGATCACGGTCAGCACCACAGAAAGTAAATCCAAATCCCCCATCCATTGCCACGTCCCATCTTAGTAAACTATATCAAATTTTTCTGTTGAATAGTTCAGAAATGTGATTTCTGATCCCTCTTATCTGAAATTCTGATATCATAACAGTGTTTCAAGGATTCTCAGGGGCTTGCTCATGTATCAAAAAATTTTAAATGGTTAAAATGACAACACATATTAGAGTACAGAGAAATGAGAAATGAATTTAGGTATTTGTTGAAATTTTTTGGAATTCTTTATTGACATTGCCAATGTAAAGCAAGTTCTTGAATGATGCACGAGGTATAATTGTGAACACACAGGCTCCATACAATGTTTTACATATCTCCCCATCTGTGTATTTCTGAAAACATACTATTTACTAGAAACATTAACAAATTTCATTTCTTTATTTATTTTTACTATTTTGTTACTTTTACATTTTCTTTTCACTTTTTTATGTTTATAGCTAATGGTATTATGATGATTTATTTTTTATGAGGACTTGTTTTCTATTTTTAAAAATAAGATGTGTGCATATTTTTAAACCCCAATATTGATGAAATTTCTCAGGATATTTAACAGCAAATGTTAATGAATGGGTTTATGACTTGTGAAGAAAACTTGCATTAAAATCACTATTGCTAGTGGGCAGACATGATATGCTCACCTGTACTGATCCAGATAGGTAGCCCACGATAGACCAAAGTCACAATTGTAACAAAGTCCAAATTGGTGAACCAGTGAGTTTATTGGGCTACTTACAGGACCATGGGTGAGGGAGTGCTTAGAGGATCAGGGATAACTCAAAAGCAGCTGCATCACTAAGAAGTCCACCATGACAGTGTTGACAACTCACAAAAGCAGCAGCTCTGGACCTTTCTGCACAGCTTGCAGGCAGCTTGACAGGCTGGAGAATCCCTCAGCCAGTCAGTCTCCTCCCGCAGCATCTGTTACCTGTGTCTATGACCCTTGGGGAGGAGCCCTGTGAATCCCGGGAGTTTCCGTATTCTCAGACAGGTGAGGTTTGTTTGTTTCTGGAGTTAGTGGGGCTCCTGGACCTCTTCTCTACTTCCTGGAGGGAATGTTTTGATTCAAAGGAAACTGCTCTACCAGCATAGCATCATCCGCGAGTCATGGATGATGGATATATTGGAATGTGAGCGCATTCCAATATATCTTTATAATCACATGCCTGATCACGAGTTTTGCATAAGATATTTACAGATAACAGGAAGTGAGTCCCTCTAAGAACGATCAACCCTGTGGTTTGGGAAGTTCTTCAACATAGGAGCTGAAAGGGTCTTTTGAAGAAAGATGGATTCAGATGGTTTTTATTTTGCCTCTGAGCAACACGTACACCCTTTACCTGTGTAGGTACCCCTTTACCTGTGTAGGTACCGTTTATCAATAAAGAAAGTCCTTATCAAACTTTCTAACACAGTGGCTTTGCGAAACCTTTACTGTAGCCACATCAACTTTCCTAATGCTTTAGGATCGTCAGAAGTATGAGCGTAGCTGTTTCTTTTATTATCTTTAGAAAACAAGAATATGTCTGCTTTAAGAGTCCACATAAATATCATGGGGGAAATGGACCGACAACTTGCTTTCCTCTTTGTAAAATGACATGTCACATTTATTTCACAAGAAGCAGTTACTGCTATTTTGAGTCTCCAAAGAATAGAGATAACAAACTCCCTCTCACCTAAGATCTTCAAGTCGGGTTGAAGAACTTCAAGAACTAATCATACTGCTATGAGCATGCAGTTCACAGAGTTAAACCCTGACAGAGCTTCCTTATTGTAAATTACGTGGAGATCTCTGTCTCATCGCAGCCTCTAAAAAACAGAGATTAGCACAGATCTGAATGCTTCCACTTACCACTCTAGTAAATGTACATGGAGTTCGTTGGGTATAGATGGGTAGGTACATGGTAGAAACACATCCTGACAATGGTGATAACAACTCATCAAACATACCACAGAGGAGTCAGAAATGACATAACTTCAGAGTCAGCAGCTAGAGAAAGCTTTGACAAACTTACTTTCTTAAACCAAATGGTATTACAGAAAGTAATGGCATTGATTTGACCCGTATCTATGCCACTGTTCCCAAATTTAAAATGATGACTTTGTTTTTGCCAACAATCACAGATTTATGAGGCTTTTGTTTGGGTTCTGAGGGTGGGTTCATTTGTTTATAAAAATGGTGACATGAGACAGCTCAGATGATGTATGCTGTGCAGTCACAGTTGAGATTTCTGAGTCAGGAGACCTGCTCCTGCAGATAAAACCACCCGTCACGGCCTTGAAGGTGGGGAGACTAGGCACACCACAGACACTCATTCCTTTAATCATCCCAGCATGATTTTTCTTACAAGTAGCAAAACAAGTTGCAAGGTGTACTTTTGTTTAATAAAAACTTGTTCCATCTCATTTTCCTATTATGGTGTCTGTGAACCTATTCATGCATTTTCAAAGTGAGCTTATTTGCACAAAACCCTTGATGAACAAAAGCAGGAAATATGAGTTCTTCCACAGCACACGAGCTCTGGAGTCTACGTGTTATCCTTGAAGAAAGATCTATCAGACTACACTCTGCCAGAGAGGTGAGATGGGATAGGCTCCGGGAAGAAAGAATACGGTATTCATTCAGAAGACCTAGTGCAGTAGAAACTCACTGGAACCTACGGAGGTTAAAGAGGGAACCCATGACTGATACTCAAAGGCAGGCCAGGAACTAGAGTCTGGACATTCAGAAGACTTCTAGAGTTATCCTGCTCTCCTCATAGACTGGTGCCTAGCCCATTCCTCAACAGAGAGACTCCTTACAGCAGCTGAAGAGAGCAGATGCAGAGGTCCAGAGCCAAACAAAATGCAGAGCGCAGGGACCCCACAGAAGAAGTTGAGGAGGGATTGCTGGACCAGAGGGGTCAAGGACACAAGGAAAACAACCCCATGGAGACAATTGACCAGCATTATTTTTCTCTCTCTTGTTTTTTAAAAAAAAAAATTTCTTTTTTCATATAATACATATCAACACCCCTTCTACCCTCCCTCCATCCCTCCCAACTCTTTCCATCCTCCCTCTCCTCCTATTATACATCCCCGAGCCCCCACCCACTCATCTCCCCCCCCCATTTCTCCCCATAGAAGAGAGCAGTCCTCCCAGTGTTACCTCTCAAACAGGGCACAACAAATGGGACAAACTAGGACCAGTCTCCACATCAAGGGTGGACCAGGCAACCCAGCTGGAGGAAATGGGTCCAAGGGCAGGCAAAAGCATCAGAGAACCCTCACATACACTCTAGCAGGTTCTCTGCAAGAATCCCAAGCCAAAAACCACATAACATATCTAGGAGACCCTTCAGGTTCTCTGTCTTCCTGTTCAGGCTCTGAGGGACCCCAAGATCACTGTTGACCAGCATTCTTAGGGGCTCACCGAGCCTGAAGCGGCAGATTTGGGAACTTGCTAGGTCCCCCAAATATATCTTGAGGTTGCCTGGCCTGCTGCTCCTGCAGATCTCATACAGACTAGAGTGAGGGATAGGGTGTCCCTGAATCTCTTGCCTGCCCTTGAGTACCTTCTCCCCCTACTGGGTTGTCCAGTCTAACCTTGAGTAGGGGACTGTGCCTGACCCTGTTCCATCTTGTTGTGCCATGTTTGAGCAGTAACCTCAGGAAAACGGCTCTTTCTTGAGGAGAGGCAGGGGTGGGAGTGGGAGGATGGGGGATAGGGGAGATGGGGGAAGATGGGAGGGATAGGGGAGGAGAGGAAGGGAGTTGGGATGCATTTTATGAGAGAAGAAAAATAAAATAATAAATAAAATACGGCTTTCATGTCACAGCATAAATAGAAATCAAGTATAACCCGAAGACTAACATGTTTTGTCTTTGTAGAAGGTTCACTCATGCTTTCTTCGACAATAGTTTCATGTATAACATTTTATTTAAATAAATAGATAAATAAAATTTAATAAAAAACGTGAAGCTAGGAATTTTCAAAAGGACTAATAGCCACAGATGAGTTGAAAGCAAAATCCCAGAGTTGGGTGTTTCAATTTCATAAGTCCCCTTACTTAATCTTTTTATACCAGCCTCCCCTCACACTCGGTCACCGATGTGAAGACTCTTCAGGAAAGGGTAGAAAGGAGAAAGGGCGAAAGTTGAAGAAGAAAGACTGAGGCCTGGGAGAAGTCCAGGAAAGGAAGTTTAAAGGGAAGGGAGGAAGGTTGCTAGAACAGAAGAAGAATGAGTTATCTGTGTCAGGATAGGAGACCTTTTTCGGCTCACTCTGTGCGCCTAAAAATTGAGCAATGCACAAACAGATGCAACTCAGCTTGCCCGTACAGCCAGTGCCTACGATTTTGGCAGCTGTTTCTGTGTCTTCATTTTAGCCTTACCTATGAAATCCAAGTGAGTCAATATAATATCCGCTGATAAAAATTACTCCTACATTGAATAACACTTTGTTGAACAACAACAACAACAAAAAAGACTGATAGATTACTCCCTGTACTTTGTGTGTGTCTGTCTGTGCAAGGTATGTGTGTGTGCAGTTATGAGTGTATATGTATGTGTATATTCATCTTCATGTATGTGAGTACATGTGTACATATCTGCATATGGAGGCCAGAAGCTAATGTCAGTTTCTTAGCACTCCCCACTTTATCTTTTGAATCAGGGTCTTTCACTGAAACTGGAGATCACTGACTCATCTCTACTAGCCCCAAGCTTCTGCCTGTCTCTGCCTCCCCAGCACTGAAGTCTCAGTGTGCGCTGCCTAACCCAGGTTTTTATACAAGATGCTAAGTATCTAAACTCAGGCTTATGCATTGCATGAATGCCTAGCACTTGCTTCACTGGCTGAGCCATTCCCTTGGCTCCTTGCTTTTTCTCAGTGAGTATCTCCGATCTGTATTTCCTCTTTCACACAAATGCCTATTAAGTCAACAAGGGTTGATCATTAAAACCTTTATTCAATTTTACAGAGACAGCAACTGAAACCTGGTTGGAGAGACAGCCTTGAGGTTAAGATCACTTGCTTTGCAATCATGAGGACCAGAATTTGAATCTTGGCCCCCATGTCACAAGCTGGGCACCCCGCACATGCCTAGGTATCCCACCTATGATGGGAGTGGAGGTCGGAGGATTGCTTGAGCTTGCTGGCTTTCAGCCTAGCCAAGGAAACATGAGCCCCACGTTCAAGCACAGACCATACCTCAAAGGGATAAATGCATAAATTCGTACTGATAGAAGAAGACACTCAACATCCCCTTCTGGCTTCCATGTGCAACCAGGTACACATATACTAACACTATATGAACGCACAAATAAACACACACATGCATAAGTGAAATAAAATCTTAAAGATTTAATACTTATGCACATTTTTAAAGGTTTGCTAGTATGAATCACTTTTGGTCTTTCATATACAGTTAACATACTGTCTGGCTACCACATAATAACGGTGAGGTTTTCGTCATAACCCCTGCAATGACTTTACACGTGTCAGCACTGACTGACTGCATGCTGGTAATGGGACCAACACTCTCCCAAGAACTCTAGAATGCAGTGAAACTGTACCAGTTTTAAACTTTCCCTAATCACATGGTATATTTTAGATCCATCCTCCGAGGTATATCAAGAGAGGAAACAAGCAGCTCTCTAATTATTTTCTAGAACAATCAGATGTCTTCCCAGGAGCAGTTTCTACTGATTTGCAGTTCAGATGTTTTAACTCCAAAGGTTCTCTGTGCTTCCCTTTTACTTTAATTTTTGTTTGCTGTCTTGTCCTGTCCATCACATAGCTGACAGCATAGCCAGTGCCGGTTGTTTGCTAGTTTGAGGACATAATAGACACTCACTCTAAACTTCCATTCTTCACGTTAGTAATCGCTTTGCTGTTTGGACGGATGATCTCAATTTTTATTTTCTCTGAGAACCTTCTGTTATTAGGAACTTTGTTGAAAGAGTGACAAATGCTTTCATAACTAATTTTTGTATTTCTAATCAACCACCTGAGGTCACTGGAAGCCAAGAGTCACTCACGAGTGAGTCAGATACAATTCCTGAATCAAGGATATTGCTGATCAAAAGTAAGCTACGTAGGATTGAAATAACAAATCAGAATTGCAAGCTGAATGTGATGCCTGTAATCCCAGTATGGCGGGAGCTGAGGCAGAAGGGTCACAAGTTGTAGGCTTATTTGGTAAACATTGGGAGATTCTTTACCAAAAGATAAACAAACAAACAAATAAATATTGGAAGGTAGCGAAATATTGCAATGATAAAGCCAAAAACCAACAGCAAAAAGATATAAGGGTGTAGGGATGACTCAGTAGTTAAGAACGTAGCTGAGGTCCCATCAGCAGCACTCATGAAAAGCTAGGCAAGACCGCAGATGCTTATAAGCCCAGCATTGTGTGCAGAGAGAACGGTGCGGGGGTAAAGAAGGACCACTTGGGCTTGCTGACTGTCACCTCAGCGCCAGGTTCAGTGAGAGACCGTGTGTTAAGGGACTAAGGTGGAAAGTGATAGAACAGTGATAGCAATGCCCTCCACGTGTGCATGCATGTGTGTATGTACCTACACACACATGTAAGCACAAATTCTGTTTACAGTTCAAAACTATAATAAAGCCACATGTGGTGGCTTGGGTGAGAATGATCCCCATTAGCTAAAATGTTTGAACATTTGGTGCCCGGGTTGTGGAACTGTTTGGAAAGGATTTAGGAGGTGCGGTCTTATTGGAGGAGGTGTGTCACCGAGGGAGGACATTGAGGTTTCCGTAGCCCATGCCAGGCCATCTCATTCTCTCTTTGCCTACAACTTGTGGATCGCGTGAGCTCTTGGCTACGGCTCCGGCGTCACGCCTGCCTGACTGCTGCCATGCTTCCTGCCACGAGGATCACGGACTAACACTTTGAAACTATAAGGAAACTCCCAATGAAATGCTTTCTTTTAAAAGTTGCCTTGGTCATGGTGTCTCCTCACGGCAATGGGAACGAAGATACCATATGCGTTTGGAAACAAATTATAAGAAATAAGCTTAAGGCAAAAGAAATTATAATGGAAATGAGAAAAATAACTTCTGAGTTAAAAATAAAACAGTGTTTTCAGAGGGATTTATTCCCAACAAGGGCAATTTTTAAAGAAAGCAATCAATACCCTGACAAAGCAGGCAGAACTACTGTTTCTGTTTTGTTACAAATAGTGAAACTTCAGGTCATGGGACTTATATTAATGTCCTTAAGTCATGGTTTCCAGAACCAATCCACAGAACCAAACCTTCTCCTCACTCACAATGTGGGCTCATTTTGATCAGGATCATTTTTTAATCAGATGCTAATATCCATAAGAATGTATATAAAATATTTATGAACATTTTAGGTTCTTCATACACAGTGCTAACTATAAAATGCAAGTATTGAGTTTTAAGTGTTCCCACACACTTCACTTCAACTCTACAACTAGAAGAGACCAATTAAGTCCAAAAACTACACATGTAGCTGTTAATTGGGAGAGAAGAAATGTCTATTGAGATTAAAGCAAAAAATAACCATCATGATTTATTCTTTCAAAGTGTTTAATGTCCCACTTGAGTTCTCGTGATTTTACCCAGAGGCATTTCTATTCAGTTAAGTTAGGTAAGGAACACATCCAGATTTATGGACCAGTCAAAAGTATTCCAGACTAGAGTGGATCATCTGGATTCCTCATCTAGCAGACTCAATCCCAGATGAGCTCTGAGCACTTCAACCTTCTGCATCTCCAACTAGAATTTTTCTCACTCTCCTTTGTCTTGGTATTAGTCTTGATAACCTAACTAATTTTACATCTGCTTCAATATTATTGGAAAATAAAAATATTATTCTTCCAGGCGCCCATTGCCAATCTGATCCTCATACTTCAGGGACTCACATTTTCTACCTGTGAATTCTATCAGGTCTGTTTGATATGAATATTGGAATTCTACATTATATTTTACTCCTATTGTTTATTCAGTGCTGTATATAAAATTTCAAAGCTCATGGGATTTTTATATAGCATTCTAAATCCTGAAAGTAGCACCAGTCTATTGGAAATAAACACACACAAAAAATATGGACATCTTAATTTATTTAATTGAAATAGCACAATCTGCAGGCTGAACGCCTGCTGCCGTCAGGTCTCATGCGTACCATGTAGTAGCTGGGTTCCTTGCACTTAAGTTTCCTCTTGTGGGAAATGAAGGTGGAATAGTAACGCCGTGGGTGGAGTGCTTCTGTGAGCGGTAACTGAGTCGGTGCTGGTAAGGTGCTCAGAGACAGTGTACACTCCATGTAACTGTTCATTAAGGGAAATAAGCTCTGAACCAGGGGCTAATAACAATCACCAACACATCCTAATTTATCTCAATCGGTTTGGGGGACTACGACAGAGTTTCATTGGAAACATAATGGGAAAAATTCTAAGAATATAAAAAATAGCCTCTATGACAAACCACATTAAATTACTCCCAGGACCACCATGTTACCAGCGGCCCTGAAAGATGCTTCACAAACTTACGTTCCTTTTCCTTGTAAATGTAAAGGAATCTTCAATGCCTACTTAGAATAAATAAATAATAGTGTGTATCTTACACAGACAAAATTTCATGAATATAAGAATTCCTTAAGCAAACTCCTTTCACGGGACTTTTAAAAACACACTTAGAGTGCTTTATCTTTTAATATTGTATCTTAGTTTATATGAGGCTGAAATTCCCAACGTTGAGAACTTGATATACGTAGCTTAACTTACAGAGCTACAATTTTATCAGAACACCTAGTTATTTGGGGGATAGGTGGATTATGTATTTGTAGGAATAGCACATGATCAAGAATGTATTGCTCTTTGTCTGTACTGTATTTGTCCGCCACAGAATGAGCAGGAACAGTGGCGCAAATTAAGGAAACACGTCGTGGTCAAGAAATGCAGGGGTTTTAATAGAATACAGTTACTAAGGATGCAATTTAACTTCCTAATAAAAATGAAGTCATATCGTTTAATCCATTTACAGTTCTAGTGATCTAGAGAGGATTCAGAAACTGAAAACGCAAGTTATTTACCAAATGGGAACTGAACATGATTTTGTTGCTCCACAAGCATAGTAGGCACCTTATTCCCTTAACGCTCTTAACATTCTGGATCCTGTCATCTTACTTTAAATACTGTGCAACCAGACTGATTCTCTGGCCTTTCTAGGTGAAGTATATGCGTATACTTTCCTACATAGCCACTGGGGTTATGGCCTAAACAATAAATTAAAATCGGTGTTCAGATTAAAAACTTCCAATGGCTTATAAAATTCAGAGAATATCAAAAGGATAAGGCACTGACAGAGGTCAACAGCTTTTTGTTCAGTAATTACATCATTTTGCAATACAATGTGTCATGTTGGCTTTTAAAACGAGTTTTAGGGCTTCCATGGATTATGAAACAATAGAATTTTAGAGTATTCTTGGTATCTCATTTCCTCTAAAATGACAATGCTGTAATTATCTCACATGTCAAGAAAGTGGGAAGAGCATTTTTAGCAGAGAGAGCTATTCAGATCAGTGCAGGAGCTGTTCCTTCAGCCTCTGGCAAGTCAGCTGTCACAATAAACCCCTTTCCTGCAGAAGGTCACAGTGGGTTGAGATCACAGGCTGAGTTTTGCTTGTGTATCTCAAAGCCAAGTACAGCCTATATTCAGAAAAGCAAAAAAAAATAATTACAGTTTGTCCCACCTGTTGTTACCTTGTACCTTTCCTTGTGACCACTGGAGAGCCTGCATTGGTCTTCTGATCCTTACACTGCTGGATTTCAGGATCACACCCGCCAAAGATCTAGCAAGTGACAGACGTAGTCTTGATTACAAAGTACCGATTTCTCCAAAACAGAAAAAACAAAACGAAACCCTGTGTCTCATATGACTGAGGCCCAAAAGGAAAGTGTCAACCGACATGTGAATAAGAATGGTCCAGTGTCTACTTATTTCCAGTGAATGTATGGATTCGTTTCAGCTGTTTATTCGAAGCCCACAAATCACCGTGGCGTGTGAGCTGTACACAATAATGTAACAGGAATTATGAAGCAAAGATTTTTGCTTATTTACCACATTTTTTAAAATTCTCCAAATTATAACCTCAGCTGAAGATGAAAGATATTAATAGGTCTGAGTAGACAAATGTTCTGTTAGAGGAGAATATCTATTAGCACAGCCTGGGAAGGATGGAGTGGTGGGTGAAGAGTGAATGGTTAGCAGGTACCTAAGGTAGGGGAGTACCTTCTGATGTTCTAAATCACAGCAAAGTAACTATAGTTAAGAACGATTGATTTCATTTCAAATATCCGCAGAGGAGATTTCATTCTGCAGCAAGGCCTGTACCCGAGGTAGAGGATTTTGCAGAATCCTGACGGATCTTTACTTATCGTATCTTTGCACTAAAATCGCACTGTGCCATCGGAAGTGTTTGTCTTCATTGTGCGCTGATCAAAAAAAAAAAAAAAAAAGCACCTGGCTAGTAATGGTTATTAAATGTATCTTTTAATCAAAATGAAAACATACGTTTTTATCTCTTTAAAATGATAAATAAAGCTCACTTATAACCAAGCCTAAGTAGATAAATTATTCTTCAGGACAAAAAAAAATGTATATTTAAGAAATAAAATGTATCAAATTAGTCTTTAATCAAGTATCAATTTAAATTTGTGTCTATTGAAATTTCTTTTTCAAAACTATGGCTATTGTCCTGAGCTTCTGAGTTTAACAAGGGTCCCAGACAAAGCCATGTCTTCTAGAGTTAACATCTGAGGATTTATGAACTAGAAGCCTACGCATATTTGCTAGTAGATTTACACCTTGTCTTGTCCCAAATGAGTTGGAGTCACCAGAATGCCCACGGGACTTCTAGCAAGTACTGAAAATTGTGAATGAAAATAAAAATATTTATGTTTTGAACTTTCATCTTTTTTGCTCCTACAACTCTATCTTCAGCGTGCCATGAAACTTTAAAACTTATTTGTAATATGCTCCAATTGTCATGAAAATACAAAATGCTTCCAAAGAGAGTCTTGATAGGTATTTTTGAGACAGAGTATAAGTTCTAACATAAGCTACTGCGTTGTTCAATTATATGAGGCTGTTGAAATGCAGTGGGATATAACGGCTTGCTGTTTTCTAAAATCCTCGAGTAAACTAATAAATCAAAATTTTTGTTTTTCCAATTATTTGCAATTAGAAAGACAAACGAATACGTGTCAACGGCGCGGTATTATCTCGTTGCCTAATGTAGCGTGTTGGCGGCCGCACGTAGCTCGCTATTGTTATCAAAAATTCCACTAGTACTGCCAATGACATTTTCCATTAAGACATCTAGTGGAGCATAAATTAGATTAGAGGACTGCACTCCTTTCACAGTTTGCCGTGATTAACAGCAAATCCTTACTAATTGCCAGTGATTTAGAACACATTAAATGGTTTCTTTCAGCGATCCCCAGAACCTCAGTTGTTTTAACTATTTATAGTGTCTTGTCTTCCACTTTTGAGATGACGTTGCAGACAAGTGGTTTATTCCCAGATCACAGTATTTGTAAACACACAATAAATTATAACAATAAAGTGCAAGGAGGTAGATACTGAGATGTCCATCTCATGGCCATTTTGGGGGACATAGCCTTCCATTTTTGTTCAAAGTTGTAAACGAGTGGCATTAACTCGTGTTAAAATCTGAGCTGGTGAGAGAACTCAGTAGGTGAAGGCACTTCCTCGAAGCCTAACAACCCGAGGCTGGTCCCCTGGCTCCACACTGTGGAAGTAAAGAACTGACTACCCCCAAAATTAGCTGTTCTCCGATCTCCATGTGCCCGCTGCAGAAGGCGTGCACACACGGCACATTAAGTAAAATTTAAAATATTATTCTAGAGATCTAAGAAGCAATCTCTACTGGGACTAGGCTTCACAACTCAGCATTTTGATCGATTTTGGTTTTCTGTAATGGTCTCCAAATGTTGCAAAAAGAAGTTTCTTTGATGTGGGGTGAGAACTGCACTTACTAACGGGTAGAAGAACAAATATTCAGCATATAGTTAAAGATTACGCAGGTTTCCCGAAGTCAGTTGTAGATTCTCCTCCAAGATCCCTGATTTTAGTAGCTCTGGGTAGTTGGCTAGGTTTCCAGTCAAGCATGATTTCCCTCTTGCTCCATGTTGGTTGCTGTGGCTCAAAGTTGCCATGTCTGGGTAGGACTGCTGTTTGCTTCCCCGCTCTGGAAGCTTGCATGGTGCCTTCTGGTACCGTGAAAACTAGTCCTCAGGAAGGAAACTTTCAGGTTAGTTCCAGTTCAGGGGCCTCTGGGTTCCCAACCTAAGGCTCAGGGATCATTGCTCAAGAGTGGGCAGAAGAATTTTAAGACCTCGAGGAACAGGGAGTTTGCTGTGAGACTTTCTCTCAGGAATGTCTGAATGTGTGCCTAAACATGAGTTGAATAAAGACAACAACAATGGGTATATTAATGTGGTTGAGGGATATCCCCACAAGACCTCAACCCTACACAAAGATCTACAGGCAGCTAAGGAATGCTGAGAGTGGGAGAAATAATCTTCCCTAGGGAAGAATATGCAAATTGCTTATCCAACACCAAATGGTCATCACTGAACACATATACATACATTATACATTACACAGACTGAGCAGGTTGTACTGGTGTGTTTAGGAATACGCACACACACACACACACACACACACACACACACACACACACACACACAAATAGGAGGCCATAATTTGAAAAGGCACAGGAAAAGTCATTTGAAGATAATTATATTATCTCAAAAAATAAAAGAAATAATTTTAAAAAGCAATCTCAAGCGTGGCTGGTGGAGGACATTTTTCTCTTAAGGCATTGCCTAATAAGATGCTATCTGAAACGTGGAAACTGGTGTGAAGAGAAGGAATAATTAAGCAAGAAAGGAGAGTGCAGTCGTGGCTACACTGAGCTAATGAATGCATTGCATTTTTGTGAGAGAAAGAGACTCATAGGAAAAACAAAAAGGAGCTTCCTGTAACAAGCTCAGTGTTCGTACTAGTTTGTGCTGTTCATAAAAGAAACACTTGTAGACGCTGAGAAGGTGACAAACAGAAAAGGCAGGATGAATATCATGGAGTCAGCTGAATAATGTACGAGCCATCTGTCACTGTTAGAGCAGCAAACGTTGCAGGACTTGCATCCCCCATTCTTTCAACTACACTTTTACTAGTGTGTAGTAGTACCCTGCTGCTGGGCAACTCAGCATGAATGGTGTGGAGGCATTCTCATACGAGGAAACTCAGCCAGACCTCAGCAGAGGGAAACACCATCCTGGCCAGCACCATACTCAATCAACCGTTAGAACCCCGGGCATCGCAGCTCAGGTGTTTTATTGATTCAGAACTTCTCAGGTATCCTACTGATAGCACATGCAGATCATTAGCAATCAAACAGCCCCCACGGAAATCCAACACCTGCAGACAATGCAAAATGCCAAGGCCTATGAATCCCTTTTACCAACAGTGCACAAAAACAGTTATTTTAAGCACAACTAAAAATAAACTTCTACAACACTAGTGTGACTTTATCTTACTGTCCTTTTACTTAAAAAAAAAAATCTTAGGTTTTAAATTTTTATTCCTTTTCTTACATTTGTCAAACTTAGTTTTCAAGCTTTCTTATTATTTGGAAATTGTTTTCCCCGTTTATCTTTTTTCTTGCTCTTTTCCCCACACACCGCATTCTTTCCCATTCTTCTTATCCTTATTTTTTAAATTTTCTTGTTTCTTCTCTGTTCTTCTCCTTCCCTGCCTCCTTTTGTCTCATTCATGTACTATTTCCACATTTATCCTAAATAATTGTAACTTCATGGTGTATCACAGCAGTTTTTCCCATTTTCAGCTTTATTTCCACTGGTGACATGTTAGCAGATATTAAGTAGGTGGATGTGTTTCTGTATCTTTTGCATTTTGATGTTATTATAGTCAAAGCAGTTCATGTTCTTCTCTCTGACTCATATCGGAGATTGAATCCTTGAGGGTGCCATGTAAGACCATCCTCAGATAACAGTGAACGAGTTCTCCAGCAGATGTGTAGATCACAACACAGAAACACAAGCTATGTGAAAACAGAAGGTGACGTGACTCCACCAAACATCATAGTGTTTCACCTACTGAGTTAAATAGGTAAAACCCACCCCAAAATTTCAAAGGTATAATATTAAAAATAGTCACTGTCCTCAAGGGAGATTAAAACAACCAAATGAATTCAACTCAGGACATAGTAGGGAAGTCAACAATGTAGAGAAAGTCAACAAAATGGATGACAAAGTGAGTAATATAAATTTAAAAACCAGCAACATGAAAAATTAGCAAAAATAAGATTTGAGGGGATACAGGCATATAGAAATGTTGTAACTAAAAATTTCAATGAATCAAGTAAAATATAACCAAGAGACTCAACCAATCAAGAACATCAAGGATGGAGGGAAAGACCAAGCAAACACTGCACTCAGATATCAGTAAGGAAAAGCAAGAGATAAGCATTGTCCCATGTCTCAGAACTCTGGGTATGAGCAAGTGGCTAAACCCAGAATCCATAAAAGAATATAATACACAGAGGATGAAGAAAGGGTCTCAATTATGAGCGCACAGGAAAGAGGAATAGAAGAACAAAGAAGAATTAAGAAGGAATCTGTTTCATCCAATTCAGAAAGTCAGAAAACACCTTATAGTAATGGGACTGGGGGTGGGGACAAGAATCTAACAAACTAGAGGAACGAGCAACAGAATTATAGGATTTAATAACTCTCTCAATAATAACCTTAAATGGTTATAGCTTCAATGCACCAATAAACAGATGCAGACTAACTTAGTGGATAAAAAGCAATATCACCTCTGTTGTTCCCAAGAGACACATATCCCTAGCAATGACCATAGACTGAGGCAACAGACGAAAGTCAATCCTTCAAGGGCACTAAGACCGAAAACAAGCTAGCAGAGTTATTCTGATGTCTGGGAGAGGAGCACTCAAAGCAAAATTGTCAGAAGAGATAAATAAGGCCACTACATATCAACAAATGAGATAATTCACCAAGCACGTTTTTACCATTTTAAACATTTATACACTAAATATCGGGGCTCTTTCATAGCACAGATACCAATGGGCATAGCAGCGGACATCAGCCAAGATGAGATACCAGCGAAAAACTTCAATGTGCCATTCCCATCTCTAGATAGGCAGGTCAGTCAAACTGAACATCAACGAATAAACTTCAGAGTGAACTGCACCACAGATCAAATAGATTGACAGATACATACAGAACATTCTGCTCAAAACAAATAAAAATAGCATTCTTCTCAACGATCCATGGGACGTTCTCTAAAATGGACTATACCAAGGCTGTAAAGCGAGTCTTAATAAGTTCAAAAGAATCAAAATAATTTCGTGTTTATTATCAGATCATAGAAATAAAACTAGAAAACAAGAGCAAAGAGAAACTATAGAACCTACACATATACCTGAAGATTGCACTTTAATTGCTGGTGGGTCTTGAATACTTAATATCCTTTAATTATTCCATTGAAGAAATTCAAAAGTTTCTCTAGAAAAATAAAAATGAAAGCACAACTTGCCAGAATCTTTGGGAAGCAGCTAAGGAAATTAATTTTTATTGTAATTTTAAAATTACACCTTTACTTTCTCTCTCTCTCTCTCTCTCTCTCTCTCTCTCGTGTGTGTGTGTGTGTGTGTGTGTGTGTGTGTGTGTGTGTGTGTGTGTGTAGGCATACACATGCCACTGAGAGCATGAAGAGGTGCAAGGACAACTCACAGGAGTCGTTTCCCTCCTTTTTACCATGTGGGTCCCGGGGGTCAGATTCAGGTCACAATGCTTGACTGCAGGTACCTCTTCCCACTGTGCTCCCCCTTACCCCTCCTGCTGCTAATGCAGCTCTTATAGAAAAGCTTGTGGCTATGACCTCTTATGCTTAAAACAAAAGAGATCTTGCAAATAAATCTCCTGCTAGTGTTCCTCAAAGTCTCAATAGACAAAAGGAAGGTAGACCCAAAAGCAGCAGGCAGGAAAAAGTTAGAAAGATTGAAGCAGAAACTAATGAACAAGAAATTAAAAGATTATATATAACCAAATCAAAAGTGGTTCTTTGAACAAATGCACAAAATGCTTACCAAACTAACAAAAAGAAAGAGAAAGAAAATCCAAATTAATAAGTCAGAGATGGAAGAGGCAGTTACAATAGATTCCAATGAAATCTAAAGGCTGCAAAATATAGAGGAATGAGTAAATTCTGAGATACAACTGACCTACAAATATTAAATCATGATGATATTCACATTTTAAGCAGATCTGTAGTAAGCAATGGTATCAGCGTAACAATAGAACAATCTCCACCAAAGGGAAAAAAAAAAGCCCAGAACTAGATGAAATCCATGTCAAATTCCAAGACCTTAAGGGAGAACTAAAACTAACATCATCAGTTCTCCCAAACCATTCCACAAAATGGAAGGGAGTGCATTACCCAACGCCTTCTAAAAAGGTCATATGATCTTAATAGCACAGCCAAATAAGGACACAAAAATGACAATTTTTTTAAAGGCTATCACATCCTCTACACCCCCCCAAAGCTCCGTGGTCATGTCAGAATGGGGGATGGCAAAAGCCAGAGAGAGTGGATATCTGCAGCTAAAGAACATTTGCAGGACATTACAGGGTCATTGTAGGCATTGGTCTCCAATGGCTGGGACTACATGAGCAAGACCTGCATAAGATCGAGCTAGACAAAATCCCAACGTGGACAGAAGAAGGGCTCATGAAATCTCACCCCTCTCTGAGGTGTGTCTTGCAATTTTTGGCTTCGGGATCGGGGGATGAGTACAACCCAGAAGTCACCCGTGCTCTGGTAGAAGTTCCTGTCCCATGTACATACAGGTAACAGTAGGTGGGGCTTAGTGCATTAAAAAGCAGACCACGTGAAGTTGGGGGGAACCTGTGAGACGATAAAAGAATCGAAGGGGGTAGAATGAAGTGGAGTTGTTAAAAAATATTTTATATGTCTGTGTAAAATTCTCAAACAATAAAAAATTAAAATAAACAAAAATCCTCCCAATTCTCCCAATGATCATAGATGCAAACATTTTCAAGAATTACTAGCAAACCAAGATCAAGAACATGTTAAAGTCATAAATCATGACCAACTTGATGATGTTATAGCTATTCAAGATTGGCTCTACATATATAAGTCAATAAATTAATGAAACACATAAATATACTTAAGGATAGAAATCTCATGACCACCTCACTAGATGCAAGAAAGACCATGGCAGGGCTGAGCATCCCTTCATAATAAAAGCCATAGAGAAATAGGAATAGGAGGACCATATCTCAACACAATAAAAGCTCTGTATGACAAACTCATAGCCAAAATTATACTGAATGGGAGGATGAGGGAGAATGACAAGAGAGAAAGCAGGAGGTCGGGGAGGAGAGTAAAAACGGACTGTGTGGTGGCACATCTGCATCAAAAATTCCACAGTGAAGCCTATTGTTTTGTATTCTAACCTGAAACTTAGTTTAAAAATTGGGGGCTGAGGCTCAGCGGTTAAGAGCACTGGCTGCTCTCCCAGAGGACCCCGGTTCAATTCCCAGCACTCAAATAGCAAAACAGCAATGTACATAAAATAAAAGTAAATTTTTTTAAATTTGGGGCTGAGGCTGCACCTAAGTTGGTAGAATACTTGCCCAGCGTATTGTTGTGCGTTCTAGTCCTGTTACTACACAAAGCCAGGCATGCTAGTCCATGCCTTTAAAGCCAACACTTAGTGATGGTGGGTGGATTTAAAGTTCAAGGTCATCTTCAAATATATATTGAGTTGGAGGTCAGGCAAGACTGCATGAGATCAAACTCTGTCTCAGAAGAAATTTAAAAAACAGAACAAACAAACAAAAATCACTCTGGTTCAGACTTTCTGTGGAATTTTTAAACATATATAAAATAGGAATTCAATCCTTTTCTTTCTGGATTCTCTAAGTATATAAGTAACCAAATTTTTCTTTCATCTATTGTTTACGTTTTCAGCATTTTCAGAGCTTTGGGTTATGTTTAGTGTATGCCAAGACATAGTTCTGTAGGGAGAAGGCCCGCAATAATGGCCAAGACTCTTAACAGATTTCTAAGGTTTTAGTAACGAAGGATTAAGGAATAATTATAAGGCATTCTTACTCATTCTTATTAAGCAATCACTGCAAAATCAAGGTCAAAAAGTTATAAACATGCTGGTTTGACTGAACAAATTTTCAAACTTATGGTGTTGCCAATTAGCATACGTTCAGAGTCAAGGAGCAGCTGTGTTTATACTGAAAGCAAAGAAAGGCTTCATTGATTTGTAGTGCGGGAGGGACTGTGAGACAAAAGAAACCAAAGGAAAGATCTCCTGTGCTCTGAAGTACCAGCCACCAGCTAGGCAAAACCCAACCTCCAAAACAGAGTTTTGTTTCTGAAAAACTAGACAGAAACCGCAATCCTGAATTTCAGCAATAAAAAGAATTACAAAGTAAAAAATGAAATTGTGGAGAATACAACTCTATTTTCAAGAGTGTATATATATCTGTGTGTGTGTGTGTGTGTGTGTATATATATATATATTCTAATTTGAAATATATACATATGTGTATTTACATACATATATTTCAAATCAGAATCCAACTTGCTATGATTAAAAATGAATAAGAGTAAACAGATTTATAGTTTAAAAGGGAATATGCTTTACTGTTTGAAAACCCTTGATTCTGCATTCATTTTTACTGCACTTATGAGTTACTGATTACAAAGAAGTAGCCATAGTATTTCACAATTGAATCCCCATGAGGTCATTCGTGTTTATTACTAGTCCTGAGCATGCTTTCACACCAAGCTAATTAACTACGAACCTTCCAAAAGATCCATTATAAAATAAAACTTCCCGAAGCCACTCACTGCTGTGTTGTATGAAGATGGGGCCAGGTACAACATCAGAGGAGCTGTCAAAGCACAGGGTGGATCATCCAAGTAACCAAGAAACATTCAAGCCTCATTCTGATTGGAGGCTGACAGCATAACTGTGGGTTACGGTACCAGAGATGGATGAAGGTCAAAGACATACCCACAGAGAGAGAGCAAGAACAGGAATACTTACCTCACCAGAGGATATCAGCACTAGTAACAGGAAAAGGAAAAAAAAACAAAAACCCGGGGCTAGGGTTTAGTCATTTAGGATGCCTTAGCTCCAGGTCAGCTCTCAGTGGGGTGACCTTTCTATTGCTCTAAACAGACATGAGACTGCCAAGTCTCACACCCATCCACATGTGTCTTCTGCATAAACTGGTGGCTCATCTGTGTAGCAAACAGCTAGCATCCTCTGAATGGCTGAGTGTTCTCAACATCTAGTATCTTGTCTGGAAGCCAGCCATTCCCAAGGACTACCGCCAGGCTTTGAAAGTCAGGTGGCTCACTAGGGCATTGAACAGTCTCCTCTCAGATGACCTCCCATCTGACATGTCCTTGCTTGCTCTCATATTCAGGTCTTCATCCTTTCTCAGACTGACAAGATTTTCTCTGGCTGGTGAGAAGTCTGATCATTAGCAAACAGATGTCTTTTGTTTCCACTTAAAAAAAAAATCTTACATTTATTTATTGTGAGATGGGAGTGGGATGTCTACGGTGTGCACGTGGAGGTCAGAGGACAACTTGCAAGAGTTGGTTCTCTTCTTCGACCGTGTGGATGAGGTGGTCAAGTGTGACCGTGGGTGCCTTTACTCACCGAGCTAGCTCAACAGCCTTGCCAGCTCTTTTCTATGGGGTTTCCTGCGCTTGTTTGTTAGAGTCTTTGAGGTTAATGGTTACTACCAAACCACACAATTTTCAATTCACTGGGCTGTCTAAACTCGAGTCCTCCTGAGTTTTCTTTCATCCTCGGACTTCAGTTTCCCACTGTATGTTTCAGAGATAAACGGGACTTAGCCTGTCATTTAAGAGAGATGATGGACGTGTCAGTTGACTGTAAACTCTGGATTTACACTGCCTAGATTCAAATCCCTCATTTACCACTTACTCTGTGTGTAACTTTGGATAACTTTCTTAGACCACTCTGTCATGAGAAGCCTTAAAAAATCTGTCACGTCAAAGCATGTTACGCTCGGCACACTCAGGGTACATAAGCTAGGGTTCCGCTTCCATACGGGGCTTTCTAGAGAGCTGATCAGACGTCTCTCAGCTGAAGTCCCAGTCCTGTTCCCTTTGCTCCCATCACTCCTACTTCATGGCACCCTTGGGTGACATTTATTCTATCATGACCTAATGTGAGGGACAAGTGTGAGTCTTAATACTAAGAATTTGACAGGACCTAGAATCACTTAGGAGATGGGCCCTTGGCCATTCCTGTGAGGAATTTTACCGGTTGCTTCTTACCCGATGTGACAAAGAACCCATCGTGAGTGTGGGTAGGATCATTCCCTGGATGGGGAATTCAGAAGTGTAATTGTGAAGGAAGTGAGCAGAGTGGTGTCATTCACGGTTGTCTTCTGATGGTGAACATAATGTAGCCAGCTGCTTCAACCTCTGGCTGCCTTAACTCCCCTGCCATAGCGGACAGTGCCTTGGACTTTGAGCTAAGATAAACCCCCTCTCCTTTAAGATGCCTTCGTCAGAGCATTTTATCATAGAAACACGAAACAAAGGTAAGTCAACCTCCAACCAGTAGTGAAATCTATTTCTTCCCATGCTAGAGAGATGCCCCTTCTGTGTCTCAGCAGTGGTGACAGGGGGCGGAGAGGTAAGCCGGACAGCACAGGTTTCGCAGACGGAAACAGGACAACCTACATTTCCCATCCCTCAGGCTGGCACTTTGTCTTGGCTTTACCCACATTTCTTCTTTAGGGGCAGACTCTGCCATGCTGTTATCTTTCCAGTTAGAGATGAGGATATGTGAGATAAACCAGAGATCCGAGAAGAAAGCAAGCTTGGTGATGTCATAAAGAAACTAACTTCTTTCTGAAGTATAAACATCAGAAGCTGATTTTGTTTCAAATCTTCAACTTCCATTCTGTTGTTTCATTTAGAAAACAGTGATTGGGAGAACTAACTCCTTTGGGTGATCCGAGGAGAGTTTTTTCAATTCTGAGGGTCAGGCAGGAATATTTTGTTATCCAGCAAATACGTTCAGTTGCTATCACCAATAAGTGACAATAAGTTTATTCTTATATCTTTCATTCTGTGATGTTATTCTACTTCCAAGTTTTCATTTTTCTGCTATAGAAGGTAGAAATACCCCCTCATTATCTTGAAGGTTCACCCTTCATGGAATTGTGTTATGAGCTGAAGTAAGTCCCTTCAGGATTCATACTGAAATTCTAATCTTCTATACCTCAGAATACAGCTGTAGCCGGCAGAGTCTGTAAGGGAGAAATTAAGTTAAAGGAGACCATAGAATAACAAGCTTTAGAATGTCAGTTTCATGTCCTGACAAGAAGAAGAAATCAACATACAGACTCTATGGACCAGGGAAGGCCTCTGCTAACCAGGAGCCTCAGAGGAAAACACCCAGCCTCCTGCACCATGAGAAAACAAATTTCCATTGTCTAAGTCCCAATCTGTGATATGTTGTCATGGCAGCCTAAGAAACAAATAGAGCCCCTGACTCTGAAAAGCGTAAATTCTCCCACCAGATTCAACCAGCCATGCAAGCTCTATTTCAGTTCATACTTGAATTGTTGAGCCTTGATAGGTTGCCTAGACATAGCCTTCAAATTTAAATAATCTCACAGTAGGATATAAATTTCTACATCTGCCAAACAGAGCAATCCTCTGGAGCTCACCGCCCACACTCCATGATCTTAAAGAAGCAGGTGGAAACCCTGCTTTACCGAGCTTTCTGAATGTCTCCATCTACGGCAACCCCGTTCAGGTTCTGTTGGTATTCTTCTCACTTCTGTTTTTATATCTTCTCCAAGCTTCCAAGTGGACAGCTGAGAACTCCTCAATGAAGCAGGGGACCTAGCTTGTGTAATGCAGCCAGCGGTGCGTGTCCATTTCCTCAGGCTGCTGTGGCTAAGTGCCACAATTGGGCAGTTTTACACAGCAGAAGCTCTATGACATCCAGTGTCAGTTGGACCACACCTTCTGGGGGGAAGTAGGGGAGAATCTATTCCATGCTTACCGAAACCTTTTCCATTGGTATGTAAGTACGATTGAATATCTCCTAACTTTAATGCAACCTTTCCTTGAAGTAACACCTATACTTATCAACAGATGTTGTCACGGCTCTTAGGAAGCCTCAAAGGGCAGGCGTCCATCTCCAAGCCCGAAAGAGGGCTTCCTCATTGTACACACCAAAGAGCTGTTGATAGTTTCCATTTTCAGAAGATTATTCTCACCCTAAGTTGTGGTTTGCCACCGGAATTCCATTGCTGGATCTGCTGCTTCTTCGCCTTGTAGTCCCCCTCTGTTCTGTTATCCATTTCTGTCTAGTCTCTTAGCCATTCTTCCAGGCAATGCCTGCTTTACTAGTGTGCTAGTTATTTTTCTCATTGTTTGACAGAAAAACCCGACAAGTCACTTAACTAAGAAAACCATGAAAAACTTACACATATCAACAGGAAAATGGAAAGTTCATAGTATGTTGTTGTGGGAGATTTTAGTTATGGATAATATTCCGGTAATCCTTGAAGCACATAAAGGATTCACTTCCTACCGGTAAACAAAGGAGTGGCTATCCAGCTCTCCACATGATTAGGACATTCCTTAGCCTTAAGGCAGATGAAGGTTAGGCTCCATTCATTTGTATATTGGAGGGTTGGGTGGAGATGGAGAGGATTTGGAATAAAAAAGCACCTAGGGCAAGGGCAGGGGGAACAAGGAGCTAGTGAGCAGGAGGAGAACCAAGAGGAGAGCATGGGGTGAGGAAGCCTTGGAGTGAGCTCTCTGCCTAGCTGCCCAGGTATAGAATTTCCTGAGATTTGACATGGTTTGTGATTAATAAAGAACACTGGAAAATTCAATGCTGGACTCTCATTAAGCGATTGAAAGATAAATTAACAGGATGTAATAAAAAGAATTGACCAGAATGTCAGCAACTAACAGTAACCAATAGTTGTATCGGGAGGAAATATTCAATGTCATTGATAATCAGAAAAATATAAAATTAAAACAGAGACTACATTTTTGTACTACATCACTGGAGCAAAAGATTTAATGAAGTCAATTCCAATAATCACCTACATAAGAAACAGGAAATAATGTAGACTGGTTTAACAACGTAAGAGAAAATGTCCCAGGAAAGCTGAACAGATACGCAGTCTACCTACATTGGGCACTCCGCAGCTAGACGTTTCTAGAGCTCTTAGAAGCATGTGGGATCCTGCTTAGTGCTGTTCATCTAAATTTGGAGTAACGTAATATATACATGTGCAATGATGAAACTCTAAGAGCTGTGAAATACCTTCACAAGAGCATTCTGCTCCTTACGGTGCATCCTTACAACATTTCTTAGTCCTTTTCCCTACAGCTGTGGGAAAATAATCTAGAAAATAGCAACTTAAGGGAGAAAGTGTTTGTTCTGACTCATCTTCTGGCTACGGATCATCATGACGGGGAAGCCAAGGCAGCAGATCTTGAAACAGCTGGTTCCGTTGCTCCTACCGTCAAGAAGCAAAGAGCAAGGGTATACACTGTCGCTAGGCTCCCTCTCACTGTTTATACAGCCCAGGATCCCCTGTCCTGGGAATGGGCCTGCCTCACAAGTCAAATGGATGTTCTCATATCAATAAGGTGATGGAGATAATCCTCCATCTGCATGCCCAGAGACTCATCTGCCAGGTGATTCTAGACTGTGTCAACGCTAAACACTAAACACTGACAATACTAAATACGCTACTTAAAATATGCTATTTTTTATTGGAATTATGGAGTGGGTGTAGTTAGGAGAAGCCAGTTGGGAGTGCCTAGGGTATGTAATTCCTATCCTTTGTTACTTGTATACATATCGTCACACAGAATCTTACATGAATGGCATTTATCAGTGTTTGCTGCCATTTTCTCATTCACAGCTGAGGCCTGTTCCAGTACCATGTACACACACATATACACATATACACACTCTCTCCCCATAGCTCCCCTCGCTTGATCGGATCATGAAATGGTTTTCTGCTGTCCACAAAGCCATGTCCTTTGAAGAAGCTCTGATTTTCTACCTCTCACGCTTTTTTCTTAGAATACCTCATCCTCTTTGTTCAATGCTGGAGTTAAATGTCATTATCTGTTAATAACTTTTTGAATCCCAGCAGATGATGAATCATTTCCTCTCTTGACAGTGCACTTCGCTTAGCTGTCTCTTCCTGTTCTCATCAGATCGTGGAGAACTTACTCATGTGGCTTCTGCTCTGTCCCCTCTGTACTATGAGTCCAGAGATAGTACCTCTTTAAATTCTTGCTTTATTCTGGCAGATATTAAGTATTCATCAAATTATTTACATTTTTTAAAATAAAAAAAGGTCCTGATATGTGGCCCAGACTGACTTTACACTTGTGATCCTCCTGCCTCTGCCCCTGCAGTATGAAGAACCCCATGAACTGTGCCACCATGCCCAGCTTCTGATTATTTAGCCTTTATGAAAAAAATAAAAACACAGAATGTATTGGAATACTTGAAGCATATTGTGAAGCTCTTTGTTGTACAAAGATATGAAATCATCTCTAATTGCTCTGAAAAATATGAGACACATAAAGCAGCATGCTCAGGATACTAAAAAGATGATCACATGAAAAATCAAATGTCAGAGACCAGAATTATTTGCACCCCAAAATGAGTAATTTAAAAGATAAATGATAACAGTCTTACTCAGAAGACAGACACCTTGAAAAGGTTGGAGTTCTGGTACATTCCAGGAGATAATTATCTTTTAAAATGATAGCCCCAGAATATTTTTAATAAAGACTCATCCTTTTTTAGTATTGAAGACAGAAAAATTAAAAACATGCAAAGAAAAAAAAAGTGTTCCTGAGGATCAGAGCAAAGCTACCATTTAGTGTATGGGGTGCCCAGCCCCTCCTTAAATAGAGAGCATAATTTTATAATACCAAAAGCCAGTGGTTGTCACTCACAAAAACAGGCATTCTAGAGAGATTCTACACATATGCAGTAACATAGCTGGTGACTAGCTCCTCATAAGAGCAATCAATTTCATTATGCTGCAAATCGATAATAAGGAATTAAATAATAATTATAATAACTAAATAATAAGGAACTAAAACATTGCAGTTGGCTTCTAAATTCTTCTCATATTTAAACTATGCTGTAAATTCAAATATCACACATATTTAATCCCAAAAGGTTTATTACAAAGCAGGTAGTGGCCAGGAAGCTGGGGTAGAACCCCTTATCACTGCTGGTAGGGTGTGAATCAGTGTTCCCCTGTGGAAATCAGCGCGTCAGAAAACCAAAATCAAAACTACTGAATGGCTCAACTATTCTGCTCAAGGTTTCTACTGTAGGGAATCCTAGTCAGCATGCCACAGAGGTGCTGCACAGCGATGCTCATTGCTACACAAGTCCTCACGATAGCCAAGACATGGTACTAGCCTAGAGTCAACAGATAAGTGGGCAAAGAAAATCATATACATAATATATACTATAGAGTGTATATATTATGTTATATATCATAAATGTGTGCATGTATCTACATACATGTACACATGTAATATACATACATATATATTATATACATTAAACATGCATACACAGGTACATGTATACGTACACACACATATAAATACATACACACACACGGTAGAATTTTATATGGCTAAACAGGATAATTAAATGTTATCAATTTCAGGAGAGTGAAGTAATCTAGAGATCATCAGGACAGTGGAGGCAAATATAAGCAAAGCGCATGAGACATTTGTAGAACGTGTCAAAACACTCATTATTTTACACTCCAATTTGAAAAGTAAAAAAGCAACTAAGAATCGAAAGCCCCTCGCTTCAAGTAACTTAAAAGCAAACTTAAAACCTGAAGGTGCGCTATTGTGAAGAATCTTCACTTTAATGTATACTGATTATAGCAATTAAAATGTGGAAAAGTCCCCTACTACTTCTGTAGAGCTGAAGTTTAACACGCTCCCTGCTTAGGAAGCTATTAACGTGATAAACTTACTTCAAAGTATAAGGTTTTGTGAGTTAATATAATTTTAACCAAAGATAACCCAGGAGTTATGAAACACGGCACAGACCCTTGACTGTTCCCCGCACCCCTAAGCTGACATATTCTTCCTTGTGGACAATATATATCCTTTTGTGCCGAACAGTACTGTGAAGAGAAACCATTAAAAAGGTCGGTTGCTCTCTGCTGACTTACTTGACATATTTTCCAGTTGTATCTTCACATTATGGCAGACATTTGCTATAAAGCAGAATCCAGGCATAGGCCGCGGCTCGGAGCATGAGCTGTCATCTGTGGGACTATGCAGTGTAGCAAAGGCCTCATAAAATGAACGTTTGCTGCTCTTTGGAATCTCGGCCCATGGCTCTCAGGACAGCTTCTGTACTTCCGATGTTCTTATAGCCTCTCCGTGGAAGCCAACAGTAGCCAGAGAAAACCAGTTTTATTTTGTTTTTAATAGAAAACGTGAAAGCAGGTCCACCAAAACTCACAGACCACCTCCAGAAAGCTGACTGGGGGTGGGTTTTAAATATTTTTTTTATTATATTGTCAAAATGGCTGTTCAAAAATTTACCCAGGAATATTTTCTCTCTTCCTACTGTTTGTTTGCTTGCTTACTTTAGTTTTGCCATCTGAGAATCATAGACAGCAAATCACTTTGAGACGCCAATCTGAGCTACAGAATTAGTTCGTAACATTTGTTCTAGAATGTCTGTAACAGCAGTGGCCATGAGCGGTTGGTGTAACTACTCATGTACTCAAAGCCTCCTAGAGGTGCACTAGAATGAGTCTTCGAGACGTGACACATAAAACAAACTGCCCCGGTGCTGCGCGGCGGTGTTCAGACGCTAACAAAATGGGAGATGGGCTCCCGGTGGATCACTGAGGGCTGCCATTCCAAAACCCATTCCAGGGCTGCAAACAGCATCCTGAGCATTGTGTGCCACAGGCACATTCAAAGAATGTGCTAGGGACTGAGCAAAGCAGACGCAGGGAATCTCTCCCCGGGGCTGCACAACTTTCAGTTGTCCGATAAAGCTTGTCTGTGCACATTAAGTTAAAAATGCTGAAATATGAAATATGCTAAGAAACCTGACATATCATGTCATTTTTGCAGTTAACATGTGGTAGATTCACTGATTCCTTCTTATGAAAAGTTTGCCTTGGTTGAAGGACAGAAGAGAATCAGTCTGGTTATTTTCATCCAGCAATACTATTGTCTCCTCTAGTTGAAAAATGTGCAGTTAACATTTTTAACTATTATTATTATTATTAATGTGTGTGGGAGACAGACAGGAGGGGAAGAGAGATCATACGCATGCCACAGCATGCACGTGGATGTCAGAGGACAACCTTCAGTAGCTGGTTCTCTCCTTCCACCATATGGATACCAAGTATGAAAATTTTAGAGTGTGTTTTTCTCTCTGTGTTATAGAAGGATCTACATCACAAACTGAGTAAAATACAAGTTTTATTAGCTTTATTTGAGAAATGTGTTTTAATTTTTCTGGGTATGTACATGTGTGCAAACTATTCAAATATGTCTTCCTATTATTTATAATTCTTGTTTCCATGATTTTCACTTGTAAACAGATGGATAAGTGATTTTCTAGTTTTCCCACTAAGTACAACTAAGAATTCTGGATATGTCCATAACAAACAAAAAGAATTCTAAGGACCAGTGAGATGATTTAATAAAGAAGTTTGCAGCCAAGACTGACACACTAAATTCAATACCCTGAAGCCACATGGTGGAAAGGGAAAGCTAGTGCCCTCTGAGTGCTACACGTGTGGAAACACACAGAGAACACATAAGCCAATGTATAAGAAACAATTCATTAAAAAGACTAAAAGACAAGAAGTTGGTGAACTAGCTAGGGAAATTGCAATTTGAGGCTAAACTCATGATGGGTTTTCTGGGGTTTCTTTTGGTCTCATATATTCTATGTTTTGACTTGGAAAAGCTAGAAACCCAGAAACATCTTTGGAGGTGGGAGGAACACCAAATAGCCTCAAATACCTCAAATTCTCCTTCCAGCTGAAGAATCAGAAAAGGAGCAGCCAAGCAAAAAAGAAGTTTTTAGGTCAAAACTGCTTTACTGCTAGCAAAGCATAGAAGAAACCTACCTCAAGGTGTAGGCTCCCTCCACCCAAACAGGATAGCCCCCACCCTGTGCAGCCATGAGAAGCGACACAGGATAAAGTCAAGACTCTCTCTGTCGCTTAGCACTTGTGAAGTCAGACCTACCTAACCAGAAACAAAATACCTTTTCCTACCCGGTCCCATGAGGTTTCAAAGAGACCCAGTAAGGAGCCAGAGCCTCCACATTGTCTAGTTGAAAGGAACAGACTCTTCCCCATCCCACTTCAGACCTCAAGAGGCCAGAGACATGCAGTCTCTGAACCTCCACTTCCACCAACAGTGACAAAGTAGAGACCATCCCCTCCTTGTGATGGAGTCATGCCCAAGGAAATAAAGTGGGAAAATCAGACCTCGAACTAACAAAATAATAATAGATTTTAACTCTGAGATTATAGAGATGTTAAAACTGTTTAATAAACATTTTGATCCATTGTCTCAAAAGTCCTTTAGAGAGCAGGAACAAACACACTTGAAACAAATTTATGATGGTGTAAGGGGGGGGAGAGAGAGAGAGAGAGAGAGAGAGAGAGAGAGAGAGAGAGGGAGAGAGGGAGAGAGAGGGAGAGAGGGAGAATATCAAGAAAGAATTGGAAATTTGGAGAACTGTAAAAAAAAAAAAAAGCAATAACCAAAAAGCTCAAAGTATAGGGTCACCTGTAGAATGGGGGTGGGGAGGGACCAAAGATGGGGTCACTGGGCATGAAAGATAAGAGAGCTTCTGACCTGAACAGTAGAGAGAATGTCAAATGGGGGTGTGTGGAAGAACAGAGCTTTGGGGACTCCTGGGGTTCAGAAAATAGCTGGCATTCATGTCATTAGAAGGAGGGAAAGAGTTTGGGGCTGGAAGGAAATAAGACTTGGCTAAAAAAGTTCCCAATTTAAAATTCTGTAAACTCTTAGTTCTTTCATGACAAATAACTGATTGGACTTGATTGTGGTAAGTTGATCTGTTTCTGTTGGTGTTTCTGTCATCCCAGCTTAGTCAGAAAAGTTCATGATAGCTGTCCTCATGACTTATAATGACTCAAGATGTTCTGTATTTATGAAAAGAAGAAAACACACTGTTGACAATAATACACTAATAGACGCCGGAATGGATTCTGAGATAAGAAAAACATGAAGACAAAACTAAACAATGAAGAGTGGTTATTTAGATAACAATTATTTATTATTTATTTAGTATGGTTTGATACATGTCAAGGGAAAGTCCAGGAATATTGGGTTGTGCCTTCTAAAGCCTCAGATGTCTTTGGATAATTCTCTATTCTGCTGGCCACATGTTGGATGCTGTAGACGCTCGCTGAAGGCTTATCAAATGAGAACGATAAGCCACTAATGATGATATAAATGCTCAAAGCAGAGTCCTTACCACCCTTTCATATTTTCCAGAGAGAGTCTTTTTATTTTCTTTAATTTTATGTATATGGGTGTTTTGCCTGCATGTGTGTCACACACCGTGTGCACATCTGGTGCCTGTGGAGGTCAGAAAAGGGTATTTTAGATTCCCTGGGCCTAAAGTTACAGACAATTTTAAGCTGCCATGTGAGTCCTGGAAATCAAATCCAAGTACTAGTAACTGCTGAGGTAGCTTTATAACCCCAAATAGGTTTTTAAAGGGTTAGATTAGTTCCTGCAATCTTTAAAACAACTCTACGACATATTATTATTATTATTATTCCATTTTATAAATGAGTAAGTATTCATTCTTGCCCATAATCTTGCATCTGTTAAGGGACAGACCTAGAAATTCAGGCAATCTGACTTCAGTACGTTATATTCTGTCTTGAAAGAAGAAATACGGAGTACTGAAGAACACTTTTAAAAGAACACTTTGCTTGTAAAGTCATAAGAAAATCAGTATGTCATTGTTAACAAATGACAAAAATACTGTTGCAAGTGCTTTATGCCAAGCTAATTGAAAAACACACTGGCAGAAGTTACACTGTCAGATATTGTACTACAAAATATCAATGAGATAAAAGCCTTTTTACCTTTACCCCAAATCTTTATCTGACAAAATGCACTAGAAATTCAGATTATAACAGAGAACAAAGGAGCTCCCCAAAAAACTGTTGGTTATTTCTAGCATGATGGAAGAAAGGGGCAGAGGCCCTCTTCTGGGGAGAATCGCTATTGATGATAATAGGATTGACTTATGTGGTTGATGCACCATTCTGGTCCAAGAAGGAAAATCTACTCCAAGAATTTCACATTCAGGAGCGTGCACATTCAGGAGCTGGCTCAGCCCCGCAAGGATGTCCTTGACACCATATGACAGAGATGATCATTTCCAAATATTCCTTGGGAATTCAGAATATTTGTGGCCTCTGCATAGAATTTCTTTTTATCCTCTACCCCTCTATTCATGTGCACAGTAATGTGAAGATTTTTTCATAGTAATATGCACATGAATAACAGAAACACCATGTGCTGCATCTCTGCAATCCAACTTCCGTCAATTAGGATAACTTAAGAGGGGAGACTTCAGTTTAAAGCGATGATATGCCACGGTTAAATGTAAAATGTCTCCTCAGAAGCTAATAGAAAAACTGGAGCATTTCCCAAGAGGCCATTGCATCGCGATGTCCAAGGGTACTTTGTTTTCTGCATGAAAGCGGAAGCATGTGTACCAGATTTATTGAACTAGAGGACTAGTTTCCAAGAAAGATGTAGCAAGAAGAAATCAACAGAACAAAGCAACTATAATTAGGTTTGCTAAACTAGAAAGCACTGCATCACTCTGAGTCCTGTGTTATGATTACACAAAAATCATTTGTCCATGCACAAAATGGAAATTAATGACAGTAACATTGACTTATCAACAATGGATAATTTGGAGAAGTCATCTCTTTATTACAGAAGTATTTATTGAGCATTTTATCTGTGTGCTAAGAAGCTCATTGCCAGAAGACTAAAGCGATTTAAGAAAAAAATATTAATGTGACAATCTCTATGGAAACACTGTGTGTATAAAGTATCATTTGAATGCAAATGGAGAGGATCGCATTCTGTTGAGTTGCAAAGAAAACAAAAATGAGTACAGGATATTTGATGTGGGCCTTATGGAAGTCTGATTCTAAATGAGCAAATTATAGATGGGAAGGCTTTTGACAGATACAACAACATAAAAACAGGACGACATAAAGGTGTGAACATCTTTGGATTATTTGTATAATTACGAAGGATAACCTACTGTGTCACAGAAGTGGATGGAGATGAGAATGCTCATGCAGGTTTGGGGCAAGTATTAAATAAAACTTAGGACGCTTTGCGGAGCGGTGTGGAATTAGCCGCTGTTACAGTTGCTAGAACAATATAGAGCAAAAGAGACTCGGTATCATAGTCCAGGAGCCAAATCTGAACCATTGCAGGGCTTTCTGAAACCTGTGAGCTGAGACGTGTCCAAAGTAGCAACATGCAATAAAATAATAAATGTAATAATAATAATAAATAATTAGAACAATAAAATAATATCTTAGAGATGTTGAGCAAGTGGGTACATACAAAGAGCTTAGCAGCAATGTCAGCTGTCATTTTACCAGTGTCCCTCATCCAAGAAAAAAATCTGGCTCCGATTTTCTTTGTATTATTCATCCCAATGCATTCTTCTTTCCTTGTCTGTCTCTCCCATTAGATGAGTGATTCTCAACCTTTCTCCTGCTGCCACCTTTTAATACAGTAAGTTCCTCACATTGTGGTGACCGCCAACCGCAGAATAATTTTGTTACTATTTCATAACTGTAATTTTGCTACCGTTACATAATATCTATTTGTAGGATTATTATGTGACCCTTGTGAAAGGGTTGTTCAACCTACAAAGGGGTCACGACCCACAGGTTGAGAACTGCTGCACTAGACTGTGCACCTTGTTGAGATGAACTATTCTCTTCTCTGAACATCCAATAGGTCTTGGCAAACAGACAGTTTAAGTTTATTTCATTACTACTCTAAATTACTAATGGATGGGTGGGCACGTAAGTGATGGATGAATGGCTGGGTACTTATTCACTGCAGTAGACACTACAGAATGTGTGAAGAGCTGAGGCATACATATGAAGTAACCAGTGGAAAAACATGCTTACTATTGCCCAGACACTGTGCACTGTGCAGACCATGAATAGACACAAACAATATAAGGCAAGTGAGAAAGAAAAGAAACAAATTAGGAATATATTTAGAGAATGTTGCAGCAAGGTGAAGTATAGGAAACAGTGACAATTAGCTTAGGTTTAATAAACATCAGTTTTAGTCATTCATTTGTTCATCAGTAAATAGGAATTCAGAACCTAGAGTGAACTGGATTTGTGTCAGGAATAAAATGCAGGAAAGGTTTTAAACTCTTGATTGCTAAAAACAAGGCAAAATTGGTATTTTTACATTGCCAGGACGGTATTTATTTCTGATGACTTTTAAAGGTAGAAAAGCCAGTGTCTCACTGGTTCTCAGCAGGACACATTAGTGAGAAATTGAACCTGGGCACCTGTTAGTCACCTTTTCGTGCAGTCTGAGGCGACATTAAATGCCGGTAAATGCCTGAATTCACTTACTGTCCTGGTTAAGATCTCACTGTGGCCTTTGCACACTAAAAGCAGAGATGATGTTTGAAGAACGGATAATGTGACAGCACTGTAGTTCCTACCAAGGGGTAAGATACGTTTTTAGCTCTCGAAGGACTTGTAGGACCTCAAAAGGCAGCTGGAATCAAACTTGGTGTAGGAAGGAAGGCAAAGTGTGAGCCAAGGTAAGAAAGTAGAAGTCTAATCTCAGATCACGTAGGGTTTTCTTCTTCCTATTAGAGGAACGCAGTTGTCTGTTTTTCAGATTGTGAAATGTGTTTTTCAGATTGTGAAATGTGTTTTTCAGATTTGATTCAGCACATTTTCAGATGTGCTTTTATAATAGAAAACAATTCATTTATAAACTGGAGAGTTACTGCATAAATTAGAACAAAATGTACTAACTCTTCACAGATGTATGGCCAGAAAGAAATGTAATATATGCATATGATTTCACTAGGCTCTTAATTTGCAATTGGTAATGAGGCAGCATATTTTAATTGTATAATTTGTTGTTGGGTTGGTTTTTTTTTTTTTTTTGAGACAGAATTTCTCTGTGTAATCTTGACTATCCTGTAGACTGGTCTCGCCTTGAACTCAGAGATTCTCCTGCCTTTGCCTCATGAGTGCTGGATTAAAGGTGTGTGGCACCACAGCTTGGCTTTATAATATTATTTTAATTCCAGAAAACACCATCATCAAATACCGTTTATGGTCTTAATCTAGAATATATTTTAAAATGTTTAACTGTGAACAACTTGTTTAATCAAATTATGGTTAAAAAAAAATCTTGTCTTTTTATTAACCTAAAAGTAGTAAAATATATGTCCGTAAATGTGTTGGAAACACAATATAGTAACAGCAAATATCTTACATTCCCACAAGTATGCATTTAATAGTTTTTGAAATATTAGATGTAGATAATGATTCTTAACAATGCTCAAAGCTGTTTCTCATCTCTCAGAATTCGTCAAGAATGTCTAGACAAGAGATATCTACATTTTTCAACAAGAACACTAAACTATTTCAATGCTACAAACCTTTTCACTGTTTTTATTTCCAGTGCTCTTATTCAAAGCTAATGTGTCACAAGTGCCTCCCTTGACTCCATAAGATTCTCTAGGTTTACACAGTCCCCGAAGTAAAACAGTCACTAAATACTAACCCAATAATTCTAATTTAATTTAACTACACTTTTTAAACTCACGACTAAAAATACAGTCCAGTTGGGAGAGCGCTTTCGTAGCATACACAAAGCCCTGGATTCAAACCACACTCTTTGGTCATAAGACTTAAAGAAATCAGGTGAGCATTGACCTGGGGTCTTCCTCTGTGTTGGCTAGCTTTTGTAGTACCAAAAAGTTCTGTGTAGACTGCTGAACGATAAATGCCAACGGTGATCTTATCCAGCTGTGAACTCTGTGAGCTATAGTAACAACTGGCCAGGCAAGATAAACATACGGGTGGAATAGAGGCGTGAATGTTATGTTAGTAATCAATCACTAAGTGATTGGATTTAAAACCTTTTCTCCAAGAGGAAACTCATGCCTGATACTATAAATCTGACCAGGAACCCATGTCTGGGAAGCTTATAGAAAGCTCTAGGTGTGAACCTATTGCTATTATTTTGCTAGATAGACATAGTATCAGGCTTCCTTCTGAAAAGGAAGGAATCTCTGTATCTGTGAATTAGTGTGGCTCATCAGAGAAGCTTCTTCGTGCAGTAAACAACTGTAACGGAGAGACTCACAGCTGGTCAAACTTTAGAGAACAAGTTGTGGAGTGCTCAGCCACGTACGAAACACCCATCACACACCTTCCCAAAGAGCTCAGGGATCATAACAGAGGAAGGGGAAGAGAGTTGGTAAGACTCAGAGGTTGGAGTAGAGTGGAGCAAAACGGTCTCCTGGGCACATTACAGGATCACGGCACTCCTGTATGCGTGGCGGTTGTGGTTGTGTGCATGAGACCTGCACAAGGTCAAGCCAGTTAACATTCCAGCAAAGATGTGAGTAGCACATGAGCCCTTGCCCCTTAGCTGAGAAGCTATTGACAGTTGATGGCTTCTGGGGATGGGACAGTGTATTTTCTTCAGGAGTATGGCTCCTGCTGGGTTGATTTTACTACAGTGAATGACCCCACATCCATGCAAACTACTAATTGGACTTAACTGGTTGTATTAAAAAAAAAAAAAAAAGAGGTCATGAAATCGAGAGTGAAACATGTTTGGGGGACCTTGGAGGAGTTGGGAGAGGGATTTGGGGGTGAATATGATCAAAATGCATTGTGTGCATATATGACACGCTCAAATATTACATTTTTAATATTATATTTAAGTTATATTTAAGGGAAAATAAGAAAATCAGATCTGCTGGTTGTGTTCAAATACCAAGCAGTAAATCATGCAATGATTCTAAAACACGATTAGAGACTGGGGAGCATATACATTCACATTCAAGAAGGATTAATCTGTTAATATTTAACAAATTCTTATTCGGTTTTTATCTTTGCTTTATATGTGCATGCGTGTGCATATGTTTTGTATGTGTGTATGTGTGTGCAGGTCTGTGTGAGGGATCACATGTGGACATGTGCACTTGGATATGAAGGTCGAAAGACTTCTCAGGTGTACTTTCTGAGGAGCTTTCTCATTTGTCTTTTTTTTTTCTCTTTTGAAGACCCCCATCTCTCACTGACCTGGGGCAAGTCCCCAGATCCTTCTTGGCCCCAGTGGAGCTGGAATTACAAATGTGTGACATCATGCTTTGGGCTTAAAACGTGTTCTGGGATCAAACTCAAGTCGTCATGCTTGAGGCACGCATCTTACGAACGGAGCTATCTCCTGAGCTCTTTTAACAAATATTTTCCTTCAATTACAGAAAGCATTTGACATGCCCTGCTAGTTACCGATAGCAAAGGAAATTACAGCTTCTGAAGCACTGGCCTCAGCCCGAGCACTACAATCAGCTACAGTTCTTTCAGGTTTGTTGCATCGCAGGGGAGATGAGCATTTTCAGAAACTGACATTAAAAAAACAAAGGAAGACACAGCCTTGATTAGGCAATCAAAATGAATGTGACTGTGACTGTACAAACACCCAAAATTGGGAAGAAATCTGTCCAAAAAAAGTTCTCATCATCTTGTGTTTCATGTTCTAACAAACATGTCCTGTGACAGTAAGAGCTATTGTTTCATAGCAGGGAAATTTTGCCACTTAAAAAAATCATAATTTGGGGTTTAGGGAGAAAGTGAATCTTAAGTTCAAAGAGAACTGCAAAGACCATACAAAAGCACAGAAGAGTTAAGAAAGCCTTTTTACAATGTTTGTTTTTCTTATTTTTACTTATGTGTCTTTTGCTTATATATTATGGTGACTGATTTTGTGTTTTGATGCATTCTGTGTGTGTCTGCATGTTATGTCTTTCTTATGCTTTTTCTTTGTTTTGTTTTAATTAAAGCAATGAAATGTCAAAAGCTAGTCTTTATAATAGAAAAAAACAGTGGTTTTCCTTAATTTTTCATGAAGATAAAAATTACCATACTATAAAATACATTGATACATTGATAATTGCCATTTATCTACAATTGAATTATTTTATATAGACTATCCAATTAAATGTTAAACTAATAAAGTGGTGTCTTCCTGATATCTTAATAAAATCTAGATTACTTTGTCTTCAAATTAATAAATTCTCAAGGAATGTTAGGTAAGGCAAACATTTGACCAAACATGAGCAGGAAGACAAACCATGCTTAAGGAATGTATTCCAAAGCAATATATCATTTTGCATTACTGTTCAATTCCTGCAGATTAAAAAGAAGAAGGAGAAGAAGAGGAGGAGAAGGAAGGAGAAGAGGAGAAGGAAGAGGAAGAAAAAGAGGAGGAGGAAGAGGAGGATGAGGAAAAAGAGGAGGAGGAAGAAGAAGAAGAAAAAGAAGAAGAAGAAGAAGAAGAAGAAGAAGAAGAAGAAGAAGAAGAAGAAGAAGAAGAAGAAGAAGAAGAAGAAGGAGACTTCATTGAAAGTAACTGGTTTTTGAAAGTAACAAATTATGAAAACAAAAAACAAATAACACAGCCACATTATTTACAGCTCCCAAATCAGATGAGACTTACAAGGCAAATAATGACAGTACTTTAAGAATGGTTTTCTATTTTCAAAGTACTGAAGATAAATGTATACAAGAAAAACTTCAGGCCGGTACTGAAGTACCAAGAATCCAGCTGACAAAACAAGCATAAAAGGCTCTCATCATGGTAAAGTCTGTCTTAGCCAATGTCTTGAAGAGAAATGAAAGTGGTGGCTGCACTTGCAGGTAAGACGAGTTAGTAGCACACAATTTCCCATCAGCCCACTCTGGCAACCAATCTAACCCCATGTTCCCTGCATTTCTTCCACTCTGTGTCAACACAGAGCTTGGCATTCCAATTACCATACCAATTGGCCCGAGTGCACAGGAAGTAGAAATGATCCTTCCTCATAAGAATTCCTGGTATTGTCAACTTACATAATTTAGTCTCCTAAATGTAGTTGCATGTCCATTAGAGCTCTTTGGCTCACTTTCATACTTTCCGAAATTGGTATGATTTACTTTGGCCCTTTAAGGTAGAAATACTATCTTAGTATTAGTGACTTAACATCTCTTTTGTTAAAGCTTGACCCTGATTTTGAGTGCTGTAAACCAGGAGTCCTGCAGAGCATACTGGCTGACATGTAGTTTTTCATGGAAACTCAGTCAGTGTAAGCATGACTCCTGTTCCCTTTCAGTTTTTATAATCAAAAACTCCAGAGATTAAGGTCTTTTGAGGAATTAGAATAAATGAAACATCTAACCCAACAGCATGTTCTATCATTTTTCTTTTACCATTTAAAGTATTCATTAAAAACTTCTGTCTCTCAACATCTCAAAGCAGACTCATGAGTGTTGAAAATGATGCTGAAAAGAATTTGAATGTTTAGGCTATTTACAAATTAGTAAAGAACTAATTTAAATTATTAGGTTGCCCACAGGTTATATAAAGGTAAATGTAGAGGCAAATTAATCATCAATGGGAAATGGATATAGTTATTAATGAAAATGCAAAATTTGGGGGAGGATTGTCCGATCAATTCTTCCATCTATGTTTCATGTTCTAAGCGATGTGATCAGCATTGATCAGGGCCACTGTCCCACAGTAAGTTGTAGGAGAAACTAGACCTGCCACTGGAACAAGGCCTGAGACCTCCCTGGACATGCCCAGAGATGAGAAGAGCCACAACAGCAGCCTGCGGTCCGGGAGCCAATGGGACGCTGGGCTGGATGGAGGATATGAAAGGGGTCCCTCTCCCTGAAATAAGCTGCTTTTTACCTCTTACCTATCTCCCAGAGCCTGTGTGTGTGTGTTGGTTCTGCGCCAGCTCTACCCCCAACACCAAGGGTCCCGTGGATGGGCACAAGCAACAGGAGCAGTAGTAAATGCATGCTACAGCCTTTTATTAGAGATGACGCTCGACATGAAGAGTAAATGGAAAAAGCTACAGTTATATTTCAGTAAGCTGAATCAGACCGCTGCTCCTGAACACAGACCTATTTACTTTGGATGTTCGAGTCCACCTCACCTCGGTCTCCTCTCAGGAACTTGTCTCTGTTCATTTAAGATCCTCTCCAGAGCAGTGTGGCCACTTCACTCACATGTTTTTTGTTTTTGTTTTTAATTTTACTGATAATTAATCATAAATTTATTTTAAAGCAATGCTTTGGGTATACATATAATTTTACCATTTATTAAAGATAAAAAGAAATTTGCATTTTACTGAGATAGATGTGAGTATTTTTACACAAAGATTTAAATCTTGGCTGGATTTTTAAATACTGTGGGACACGGCATGTTTTCACCGTTTCTACATTTTTCAGAATTGACATGCTTTGCTTTTTTAAATAATTTTTTCTCGTGCAATATATTCTGATCACCATTTCTCTTCCTTCAACTCCTCCCAGGTCCTTCTTACTTCCCCAGCCTTTTAACTCCATGCATACTTTATCTCTTAAGGGGGGAAAAAAACAGGCAAAGTAAAAATACAAATAAACAGAAAAAAAAGAGAAAAAAGCACAAGAAACACATACACATGTGCATGTACACGCGCATATGCGCACGCACACACACACACACACACATAAAACTACAAAATCAGACACCATAATATATAAACAAAAGTCAAGCAAGGTGGAAAAAATGCCTAAACAATGCATCATGAGACAAAAAGTATCTCCCAAAAAAATACTGATGTTGCACGCCTTTAATCCCAGCACTGGGCAGGTTGGGATTAGGATATACCTAAAAGGCATATCTCCAACAAACTCCTTCCTCAAGGCTCAGGGAGCCCTGCAGAAGAGGAAGTAGAAAGATTGTAATAGCTAGTGGGGATGGAGGACACCAAGGAAACAGTGCTTTCCAGACACTACCAGACTGACAGTCATGTGAACTCACGGAGACTGTGTCAGCATGCACAGGGCCTACACAGGTCCAAGCCGGGTGGAGTTCCAGTGCTAAGAGAGGACATGGACATGAGCCCTCATCCCTAATCTAGAGGCTATTTCCAATTGTCAACCACTTGCAAAGGAAAAAATAAGTTTTCTCCAACGAAGTGTCACTGAGTATACAAACCACACTTTTAAGTATAAGCTTCATGTCAAGCAATATATGGGCAACCCAAAATGAACTCAATTTTTTTTTGTTGTTTTTTTTTTTTTTTTTGAGACAGAGTTTCTCTGTTGTAACTCTGGCTGTCCTGGAACTCACTCTGTAGACCAGAGGGGCCTTGAACTCACAAAGATCCACCTGCCTCTGCCTCCCGAGTGCTGGGATTAAAGGTGTGCGCCACCAAGCCTTTGGCTTATTTTTTTAACCCATGTTTTTATCTTATCACTCTCAAACCTATATAAAGTCTCTTCCTCTGCTCTCTGGGAAAATACCTAGGTTCAGGTTGCAAGCCCCAACATGCAAATGGGGTGTCATACCTATGCTATCCTAACCAATGGGCTTCCCATTTAGTCCCTGGATACCAGAGACCCTTCCTCTAGATATAAAAATAACCCCATTCCCACAACAAACAGAGTTACACCCTCTGTTGTGTGCTCCCAGGAGCAGCTTTCAGATCCTCCGATGGAGGAGGACTGCATGGGAGTGGACTTCCCTCCTCTGAGCTGCACTGCTGGCCATGGTGGAGCTGCTTCCCGAGGATGGAAAGCCACCACAAAGCAATCCTACAGATTTATAGATGTTGAAGCATCCCTGCATCTTTAGGACGATCTTTATGAATGGTGTGTTTTGATGTATTCTTGGATTCAGTTCTCAAGTATTTTATTGAGAACTTTTTACATCTGTGTTCAAAAGGAAAATTGGTTTATAATTTTTTTCCTTTGTTGAGCTTCCTGTGGTGTAGGTATCTAGGTAATTATGGTCCCATAAAAAGACTCTGGTAATGTTCCTTCTGCTGCTGTTTTTTAACATAATTTGAAGAGTATTGTTATTACTTCTTTGGAGGTGTGGTAGTTTGACTAAGAATGACCATAGGCTCATGCTTAGTTATCAAGGAGTGATGCTATTTGAGAAGGATTTGGAAGTGTAACTTTGTTGGAGAGATGTGGCCTTTTTGGAGGAGGTGTGTCCCTGGGGGTGGGTTTTGAAGTTTCAAAAACCCACGCCAGGCCCAGTCTCTATGTCTCGTCCTGCTGCCTGCAGATCAGGGTGTAGAACTTCTTAGCTACTTCTCCAGCACCATGTCTGTTGTGGACCGCCATGCTCCCCACCATGATGACAATGGACTGAGCCTCTGGAACTGTAAGCGAGCCCCCAATTAAATGCTTTTTAAAATAAAAGTTGCCTTGGTCATGGTGTCTCTTCACAGCGATAGAACAGTGATTAAGGCAGAAGGTCAGGGAGAATTCTGCACTGAACTCATCTAGTCCTGGGCTATTTTTGGTTGGCAGGCTTTTAATTACTGCTTCTATTTCTCTAGGGGCCATAGGTCTGATTAAATTGCTTGTCTGATATTGACTTAACTTTGGTAGGTCACACCTTTCTTCTACACTTTCCAGTTTGGTGGAGTATAGATTTTTAAAGCATGTCCTTGGTGAGTCTCAGAATTTACTAATGGCATGTAGCAATTTCCTCATTTTATCCCTAATTTTATTAATTTGGACCTCCTCTCTCATTCGTCTAGTTAATTTGGCTAAGGGTTTATCAATTGTATTGATTTTCTCAAAGAACCAACTCTTCGTTTCGTTGATTCTTTATGCTGTGTTTTTTGTTTGTTTGTCTTCTTTCATTTGTTGTTGTTTTCAGCCTTGAGTATAAGTCTTTATTGCAGTCTACTTCTTTGGGGCTGGGGGGGTTAATTCTTCTTGTTCTAGAACCTTCAGGTGTGCTGTTAAGTTGGCAATGTGATGTCTCTATAATTTGTTGCTATAGGCACTTAGGGCCATGAAGTTACCCCTTAGAACCACCTTTATTGTGGCCAATAGGTTTGAGCATAACGAGTTTTTATTTTCATTCAATTCTAAAAAGGTTTTACTTTTTTTTCTCCATTTCTGTTTTAATTCATTCTTTTCATTCAGTAGAGAGCCTTTCCATTTCCGAGGTTTTGTAAGCTTTCTGTTGTTTCTGTTGTTGGTATCCCGTTTTAATCCATGGTGGTCAGATAGGATGCAAGGTGTGATTTCAACTTTCTTCTCTCTGTTAAAACTTGCTTTGTTTTGGAGAAGGTTCCATGAGGTAGTGAAAAAAGGTATGTTCTTTTCTGTGTGGGTGAAATATTCTGTAAATATCTGTTAGTTCCATTTGGCTTATAACATCTGTTAGTGTCAGTATTTCTCTGTTTAGTTTTTGTCTGGATGACCTGCCGGTTGGCGAGAGCAGGGTACTGCAATCTCCCACTACCAGTGTGTGAGGATCAATGTGTGCTTTTAGATTTAGTAATGTTTCTGTTATAAATGTGGGTGTCCTTGTAGTAGGGGCCTAGGTGTTAAAAATTGAAATGTCATCTTGGTAGATTTTTCCTTTAATGAGTATGAAGCGTCCTTCCCCATCTCTTTCGATTAATTTAGGTTTGGAGTCTATTTTGTTGGAAATTAAAATGGCTACACCAGCTTAATTTTTAGGTTCATTGGCTTGGTAAATCTTTTCCCAACCCTTTACTCTGAGGTAATGTTTATCTTTGAGGTTGAGATGTGTTTCTAGAATTTAGCAGAAGGCTGGATTCTATTTTCAAATCCATTCTGTTAGTCTGTGTCTTTTTGCTGGGGAATTGAGATTATTAATTTTTGAGAATGTTCAATGGACAATGTTTATTGATTGTTGTTATGGTATGCCCCCACCCTTTCATTTTCTGGTGTAGGATTATTTATTCCTTGTGGGCTTTTTGGGGGTGTGGTTAACTTCTTCATGCTGAAAATTTCCTTCCACCACCTTCTTTGAAGTTGGATTTGTAGATAGGTATTGCTTACATTTGGTTTATCATGCAGTATTTTTCCTTCTTTGTCTATTGTGATTGATAGTTTTGTAGCCTGTGCTGGTGTCTATGCTCTTTTAGAGTTTGTAGAATATTTATCCAGGCCTTTCTGGCTTTTAAAGTTTCCATTGAAAGCTTAGGTGTTACTCTAATAGGTATGCTTCATATGTTACTTGGCCTCTCCCCCTTGCAACTTTTAATACTCTCTCTTTGTTCTGTTTGTTTAGTGATTTGATTATTACGTGTCATGGAAACTTTCTTCTGTGGTCCAGTCAATTTGGTGTCCTGTATGCTTCTTGTACCTATTTTTTTTCTGCCAAAATCCTGCATGTCTTTATTTTATTTTATTTTTAAATTTAAACATATTTTATTATATTCCTCACCTCTCTCAGTTCTTTCAGATTCTCTCCCCTTCCCTATCCACCCAACTTTAATTTCTTTCAAAAAAATACTTCAATATAACAAAAATACCTCCCCAAAAAATACCCAGCAAACTATAATCAAATAAAAGCACACACACAAAAACTGTGGTTTCCTGGTACTTCTAGGGCACTTCCTTCTTTAGGTTAGAGAAATTTTCTTCTATGACTTTGTTGAAAATATCTTCTGTGCATTTGACCTGGGTTTTTTCTCCTTCCTCTATTCCTATTATTCATAGATTTAGTCTTTTCTTAGTGTCCTAGATTTTCTGGGTGTTTTGTGCCTGAATCTTTTTAGCTTTAACATTTTCTTTGACCAAGGTATCCATTTCTTCCGTCTTGTCTTCAATGGCTGAGATTCCCTACCCATGTCTTGTATTCATTTACTTCCTAAATTTTTCATTTCCAGTTTTATCTCAGTTTAGCCTCTCTTTAATGATTCTATTTCTTTGTTAAATTCTGCTTTCATGCCGCCAGTCCTGTAACAGCTTTCTTGAAGGAGTCTGAATGTTACAAGACTGGGGAAGAAACTGGAGAGACTGTATTTGAGGACAGGAAGGAGAATTGATATCACCTACCTGAGTGCAGGTCTAGTGTGGTTACTGGGAACCTCAGGTAGACAGTGTTTCTAGGTATTGGCAGATGGCACAAAGAACAGGAATAGCTAGAAGTGGGAGCTGAGAGGGTCCACAGGAAGGAGGAAAGTTGGGTCTTGCCACAAGGTTCAGAAGAATACCCTGGGAATGGAGGTAGAGTGGGAAGACAGGCCCCTGCAAGTGGGAGAAGGCAGTCAATCAGGGGATGGGCATTTCAAGAAGATGGGACGAAGTGTGTAGAGGCACAAATCCATCTCCTGTATGCTAATGATATCGCCAGGAAGCAGGAGGCTGGACAGAGGTGATACCAGGAGGGTTCTACAGATAGATTAGGAGACAGAGCTGGAGGTAGGTGATGGTTGTCTGTGTGATCCCGACAAGCTATTGCACGGACTTGGGCTTTGACTCAAAGCAGTATACACAGCTGGTAGAGAGTGCAGTACTTGAACTGAGTTAGGTTCAGAGAGTTGTTTATGCTACTGTACCCAGGACACCAGACACTACAGAGCCTGTCACCACAAATGCCAGTGAGTAGACAAAGAAATTGAATCTTTAGATTGTGTTTTATTCAGCATCCAAATCTGTTTTCCTTTCTTATCTCAAGCAGGCATACTTTGTAGGGAATGAAAACAAACTCAATCATTATAAAGTTTAAGCTTGTCTTTCTGGTCAAGTGGCTAGCCTTGTCAGACTTATGAGTTGGAGCTTTTCTCCTTATCATCTCCTGTACCCTTTCCTCATTATCAGTCTCTCTCTGTGCAACAGGGTTCACCTCCTCTCCAAACCAACAAGCCTCACAATTCCTCTCAAGGCAATAGCTGGGTTACAGCTTAACTCAGAACCAGCAAGTCATCAGCAGGGTTTAGACTCCTATCTACAATGTGAAGTGTGTTGATAACATGTTAAGAAACGAAAACAGAGCAACTTCCTCTTGGGAAGTTTGACCAAGAGCGAACCCAAATTAGAATTCTCCTCCCCTCTCCTCAGTCTTCTATTGGACCCTAACAAAGGGCTTTGTTCTGTATTTACTGAATAGCACAGAAAACATGGTATGAGAAAGCAACAGAGTCTACACTATTACAGAAATCTTTAGTGGTTTTACAAGGGAAGAAGATACTTCACTAACTCACCAGAGTAAAAGTGTCTGTTAGTGGGAAGACTTGGGTTCCACAGAGTATTAAAAATAAGAAAAGCAGGTGTCTCAGAGGGAGCCATTCTCTCGGTTTCCCTTGCTCAACAAGGCATTGGGAGCTCTCAGTTTTCCAGTGCAGTTCTTCTAATACAATTTCTAGGTTTCGTATTTCTGACCATAGCAATGGCTTGGGTGTTCCTGTCACCAGATATGCCATTCATGGCTAAAACATGCTACTTCAGACTGAGAAGCTTAAATAGGAAAAGAATAAAGTCTTTCTTATTGTTCTGGAGGGTAAGGGCTAAAATGAAGTTAGAGGGTTTGGATTCTTTGGGGGCCTCTCCCACCGTGTCTTTATAGTCTCCTCTAATCTTGAAAATCCTGTGTGTCTTTGTGTCCAAATATCTCTTCTAATAATTATATCAGTCATCTTGGGTAGAGCCTCCTGTGATTGCTTTTTTAAATTTAGTTGCCATGCTAATAACGATATGAATGCCACTTTGCTGTGGCAAGTATCTGAAACAATCAACTTAAGGGAGGGAAGGTCTCACTGGGCTCATATGATTTCAGAGGTTACAGCCTATAGTCAGATGACCTCATCATTTTGGAGCCTGTGGTGAAGCAGATCATCATGGCGAAAGGACATAGTGGGCCAGAGTTGCTCAGTTCATGGCATCTGCATGGAAGCAGACAGCAAGGCAAGAAGAGACCAGGGATGAGATACATTCCAAAGAGCTGCTACCAGTGACACTATATCCCCCAACCAGGCCCCAAGCCCACTCTCCTCAACAATAGCATCAAATTGTGAATCCATCATTGAAGTAATCCATTGATTAGATCAAAGCATGTACAATCCAGTAGCTTCTCAGTGATTGTTACCAGCCAACGGGGGACCACGCCTTCAACGTCACAAGCCTTTAGGATAAGCATTTCATATGCAAGCCACACCACCAACATATATTGTTTATATAAAGCTTTAAAAATTTGATTCTAGACAGCATATGTCATTCAAAAATGAAAAATTATACAGTGAAATTTGTATTTTTCAAAAGGAAACCCTAGCATGATAAACAAAATTTTAGACTGTGAATTGAGGGTGGGATATGATATAGAAGAGACTGAGGTCTTCATTCATTGGATATGTTGATTCCTGAACTGTATGGTCTGAGCAAAGACTTCCATCACATCATAGTTCAAATTTGTTGCTGTTGTTTCGGGGATTTTTGTGGGGGGTTGTTTTTTGTTTTTTTGAAACAGCGTTTCTCTGAGTAGTTCTGGCCATTCTGGAACTCATTCTGTAGACCAGGCTGGCCTCAGATTCAGAGCTCTTCCAAGCCTGCATTTCATGTATTAAAATTCTCATCACACTTTTACAAAACAGATTCCTCGCCTCCTCTGTCATCATAGAAATACAAACATCACAGACGCTTCATTAACTAGAAAATATATTTATGCTGGAGCTTACAGTGTCTGCAGCATTTCTTTCTCTGGTGTGATGAAGTGAATGAGCATTTGTACTTCACAAACCTTTTGATACATAGAATCCTAATTTGCCAAGATTAATTTAGCATTAATAAAAAATTAATTTATCCAGCTCATGAAGTTAATTGCTAATCTGTTCATGGAAGGTTTGCCAGTCTCTGATAAGCACACAGCACTGAATTTGGACAATTTTTTCAGAACATGTATAAATGTAATTTAGTGCTAATGAATACACTCAATTGATTAAAACCAAGCTTTTATTATATACTATACTAAACTAGAATATTCACAGATGGTCATTTCAGTGCTGTATTGTACAGCCAGCAGTTTTGGTTTAAACAAACCATAAAATTTAACAAGAAATTCTATAAATGGGCATTTTTTTTAACTTAAACATCAGAAAATGTGAGGGTTTTCTTTTGCTTGATTTTAGAACTGAATCCAAAAATGTTCATGTTATTTATCATTTCTGAATTCCAGTTCTTCTTTGTCTTCAATAATGCTGTGCTTTTCTTTTATCCCAAATAGGGTTGGAAATGAGATCGTGAAACAAGAAATATTACAATGGAATCTTTAGGACTCTATTTGCTAAAATGGAAATACAGAAGGATAAATCCAGCTCAATTCCTTCTTTGTAGATGGTAGATCACTTCAGCCAGAATAAAAAATAGAGGAATAGAATCCTGCTCTGAATAAAGATGACAAATTAACTTCGGGGCATGTCATGTTGGAGGTATCTAGGGACAGTTGTAGGGACAGTTGAAGGTCCAGCTAGCCTTCAGCAAGGGGTGAGCAATAGCACCCATCTTTCATTAGAAGACGTATGAGAATCTACTTCATCTGCAGAAAGCTAGATTCTAGTGACTACAAAACTGAGAAAAATGAAGCGTTTATCTTTACAGGATAGTGCATGAGAGAAAGTTACAAAGTCAGATAAGTCATTGCAGTTATTTGGATGCTCAAGAGATGCCTAAATCTCTCTAGAGATACCAAGAATATATCACAAAAGTAATGACTGGTCCACCTGGAAATACGTGGTAATCTTTAAAACTAAGTTTCAAGGACTTCCTTTTAGATTTGATATGTTAGAGGATTGCCATGCATAGCAAGCTAACACATGGGATCCCTTAGTAGATGTGTGTGTGTCACTAGGAATCAAACTCATGGTCTTAAATATGCTAGGCCAGTTTTCTATCACTCAGCTGCTTTAACCCCAGATAAACAAAGAATTATTTTATAATATAAGTATGATTACTGTTAATCTTAAATAAAAATTGGGTAAAAATTTTTATATTTTTCTAATAATCCTAATGGCATTGCTTTTATGCAAAGGGGTCAAAACAATGTTAATTAAGCAATAACACAGTACATTTTTGTTAGGACTAAGTAATTAAAAATAATTAAAAAGAATCAATAGCACGTGCCACAAAATATTTCTTTTCCAAAGTGTCTGTGTAACAGAATTGCAGCAGTTTATTGGTTTATCAAAATAGCTGTAAAGTCTTTGTCAGGAAAAAAAAACATACAGTAAACTTTTTGACATTTACATTATTGGTGCTAACCAAATCTCTTCTTTACTGTAGGGGCATATTCAAACAACACTACAATTACATCCCCAAGGAGTTTCAACCAGTTATGACAGTCAGCTGACTGTACTGGCCATAACGAGCATTCCTACTACAGAAATCCTGATGTCACTGCAGTAAGTTAAAAAGCCACACCCTCACCACTGATTTTACCGTCCCACCTTCAGACCTTTCTAGCGTAGCTCGCGGATCAACTAATATCCCTGAGACTGTTTTTACCCCACCAATGAAGGAAGGCCATTGAAATAAATGATTTTTTTTTTTTAGATTTAACTTTTGTCAATTGAGTTTCTTTGTGAATAATTTAATATTTGAGTACTTACGAACTAGTGTATTGATAAGTATACACTGCAAGATAACAATTGATTGGAAATTACATATTTGCCTTGGCTTACATAGCACCCCTTACGTGGAGCATTAGCAGAAGCTTATGACAAAGATTTGTAAAAGCGTACACTCAGACGCTAACAGTAAACTAATTGAAGGGAAGGCTTGATTCGCAAGGAGTGTACACCAAGTTCTTTGGTTGAGAGATGAGAAGTTGAACACATGGCTAGTCATTAAGATCCATAAGCTGTTTGTTTTTTAGCCACACTATTAAGATCTTGTTAAAAATGTATGCTTTTGTATTTCCACGCATGGATGCAGTGTGTTTCGATCATACCTCTTCCCACTCTATCCCCCAGACACATGATTCTTAAAGGCTGAAAATCTGTACTTCTGTGACTCCTCTTTAAGGGGTCAGAGAAAAAAAGAGCAAATAAAATATTACGAAGACTTCGACACAAATGAGATTTAAATAAAGTCATTTATAAGCAGCCTTGGCGCTCTCTTTACTGGTTTTCATTTCATCACAGAGGGGCATATTCAGACAGCTGTCAAAAGATAACTTCCTTGTCAGTTCATTATTGGAAAATTTGAGGGGAAACACCTCAAATATCATGAAATATGTTTATATGAAACTTAATCACGGTACTGTCAATAGTGTCCATTCTATAGAATCGAAAAATCAAAAGTACGAACAACATTCTGCTCATATTTAATAGGAGCCAGGAGCTTTTCTTAGCATTTTATTCTTGACTCCAGTACATTCCAGAATGCCAATGGTGAAATAGTGGTCCAGAGAGGTCCAATAATGTCCCTATGAACACACTAACTAGAGCAGGACCTGGGTTGGGTTCCAAGCAATTTGGCTCCAGAATCAGACTCTTGGCTGCTGTGTAAACACTGAGGGCATCAATTTATAAGCAGGCTCAAGAGAATCTAGGCAACTATTCTACCAGCCACCTGTACAATACCCATTCCAATTCTGAACTAAATATACTTTTCCCAATACACTCTAGTTTATTGACTTCTCCTATATTTAGATGGAAAAAGAAATGTGTTTTTTAAAGAAATCAAGGGGAAATTAACAACATGAAGAGTAAAATAAAAGAAAATCAAAATAATATTCTAATTTGAGCATAAAAAATTACTGAGTACTAGCTGAATGTCTTGTTTTATATCTGGCAACATTGATACATGACAGCAGGAGTAAAGTCTTGTATCTGTAAAAAATAAAACACGCATATACACACATTTTTATTTATATATTTGTAATTTTACAGAAACCAGATTGGCTGTATTTTGTAATGATACCCGAATACACACACACACACACACACACACACACACACACACACACACAAATGAAATCTGTCTTCTGTGTTCTGGAAGTTTTATTTTTTAATCAGTAAGCCAGTATTATGAGGAAATAAATATAGGAGGCAGTTTCTGTCTTCAAAGGTCTTATATTAGGAAAGACAAATATGTACAAATACTATTAGGAAGAATGAAAAGAAAGGAATAAAGGAAGGTTTCTTAATGTTGATTAGATGAGAAACAACACAGAATTCTGGTTTACACTGGTCGCCAATCTCACTTTAGTAAGTCATTTCAAAATGCCATTGTAAAGCTGTACCCATATTCGAGTCCTCTGAGAGATAGAAAGCCAAGACCAGGTCATAAGAAGGGGCCTCTGGATTATAGCCAAGGCCAGCTCACCAGCACGCTTTGCTTGCAACAAAAAAGCAGAGGCAATTGTCTTCATTAAAGGAGTCAGAGCCTATTGGTTGCTTCCCTCTCTTGGAAGCTGTAATGCCTATGAACTGCAGCAATGACCAGCACGGCAAGATATCACTAAGGGTGAAATAGTGGCACTCACATATTGACAGAAACCAATAGCTGTCTGATTGAAGTTGAGGTACACTCAATAGAAGGAAAACCCTGCTTGGTGCTGTTAACCCAGGCTTGGCTAGGAAGTCATAGATCTTAAATGAGAACCTGCTATGACCACTTTATTAAACCAGCATAAGTCCTAACTGCATTCTAAATACTTTTCCTTATACCTACAGATAAGTGTAGCTCTCATCCTTCACAAAAGAAGCTTCTCTTTGCAGCAAATGGAGACCATTACAAACAATTACAACCACCATGACTGGCAAACTAGGTTATAAAGGACAGAAAGGAGGTGGTGTGGAGGGGGAGTTCATGGAAGACTTCTGCCGTTTCCTAGTAGAGGTATAAATGCCTGTCGCCATTATTAGCCCTCTTCTTCATTCCTCATATTCTACAGTTATAATTCTCAACAGACTGGAGGGGCAGGCTGAGTTGTAAGCAGACCGAGGTCCCCAGTTTTCTATTCTTGAGCTACTGAACAAAAGCTCTTTTTCCATCAAAAGCAAAAACAAAAACAAAATACCACAACTAATCAAAATGCAGAGAATATGTGATCATGTGGTACCCAGCTCCAATTGATCCATCTACAATACAACTCCTGTACCGAAGGCTCAGGGAACATCATCAAAGAGGAAACCAAAAGATTGTAAGGGCCAGAGGTGCAGGAAATCTGTTGTGAGATCGTGTCTCCCAGAAATGACAGGGAAACTCCACCCATGATAACCACATAACTACCTTAACAAGAACTGAACAAAAGCAACACCAATAGACATGTAAACGGAAGAAATCTACGGGGCCCCACCCCTAGACAAAGAACCAAGGAATGCTGAGAGAGAATTTGTCTTCCACAGGATTAGCCTGCTAACCGGGTTATCTACTCATTGGTATGGGTCAGGCCTGAAATCTATACATACAAGCAACACCAAATGGACTCAGCTGGTCATATTTATGTGTGTTGTGGGGGGTGAGAGAAAGAGAGAGAGTCTGTGTGTCTGTGTATGTGTGTGTCTGTGTGTACCTGTGTGCATGTGTGTGTCTGTGTTTACCTTTGTGCATGCCTGTGTGTGTGTGTCTGTGTATGTCTGTGTCTTTGTGTGTATGTGTGTATGCCTGTGTGTATGTCTGGTGTGTGTGTGTGTGTGTGTGTGAGAGAGAGAGAGAGAGAGACTGTGTGTACCTGTGTGCATGTCTGTGTGTCTGTGTATGTTCTGTGTCTGAGTGTGTATGTGTATGTGCGTATGTGTATGTGTGTATGTCTGTGTGTGTGTGTTTGTGTGTACCTGTGTGTGTGTGTGTCTGTGTATGTTCTGTGTCTGTGTGTGTATGTGTATGTGTGTATGTCTGTGTGTGTGTCTGTGTGTGTGTGTGTGTGTGTCTGTGCATGTCTGTGTGTGTGTGTCTGTGTCTGTGTCTGTGTGTGTGTCTGTGCGTGTCTGTGTGTGTGTCTGTGTGTGTGTCTGTGTGTGTGTCTGTGTGTGTCTGTGTGTGTGTGTGTCTGTGCGTGTCTGTGTGTGTGTGTGTGTGTGTCTGTGTGTGTGTCTGTGCGTGTCTGTGTCTGTGTCTGTGCGTGTCTGTGTGTGTGTGTGTGTGTCTGTGTGTGTGTGTGTACCTGTGTGTGTGTGTGTCTGTGTATGTTCTGTGTCTGTGTGTGTATGTCTGTGTGTATGTCTGTGTGTGTGTCTGTGTGTGTGTGTGTGTGTGTCTGTGCATGTCTGTGTGTGTGTCTGTGTGTGTCTGTGTGTGTGTGCGTGTCTGTGTCTGTGTCTGTGTGTGTGTGTGTCTGTGTGTGTGTCTGTGTATGTTCTGTGTCTGTGTGTGTATGTGTGTATGTCTGTGTGTGTGTCTGTGTGTGTGTCTGTGTGTGTGTGTGTGTGTCTGTGTGTGTGTCTGTGCGTGTCTGTGTGTCTGTGTGTGTGTGTGCGTGTCTGTGTCTGTGTCTGTGCGTGTCTGTGTGTGTGTGTGTGTGTCTGTGTGTGTATCTGTGTGTGTCTGTGTGTGTGTCTGTGTGTGTCTGTGCGTGTCTGTGTGTCTGTGTCTGTGTCTGTGCGTGTCTGTGTGTGTGTGTGTGTGTCTGTGCGTGTCTGTGTCTGTGTCTGTGTGTGTGTGTGTCTGTGTGTGTGTCTGTGTGTGTATCTGTGTGTGTCTGTGTGTGTGTCTGTGTGTGTCTGTGCGTGTCTGTGTGTCTGTGTCTGTGTCTGTGCGTGTCTGTGTGTGTGTGTGTGTGTCTGTGCGTGTCTGTGTCTGTGTCTGTGCGTGTCTGTGTGTGTGTGTGTGTGTCTGTGTGTGTGTGTGTGTGTGTCTGTGTGTGTGTCTGTGCGTGTCTGTGTGTGTGTATGTGTGTGTCTGTGTGTGTCTGTGCGTGTCTGTGTGTGTCTGTGCGTGTTTGTGTGTGTGTGTGTGTGTGTGTGTGTCTGTGTGTGTGTGTCTGTGTGTGTGTGTCTGTGTGTGTGTGCGTGTGCGTGTCTGTGTGTGTGTGTATGTGTCTGTGTGTGTGTGTGTGTGTCTGTGCCTGTCTGTGTGTGTGTGTGTGTGTGTGTAACAATCACAAGGAAAGTGAGTTGTGAATCTGAGAGAGCAAGGCGGAGGCATGAGGGGAAAGGGCGAAAATGAAGTAATTATACACTGGAAAAAGCAAAAATGTAAAAATTTTATTTGTAGTTTACATTTTTATCAATTTAGAACAGATATACTTACTTTCTGCACATGTTAGTGAGTTAATTGTGTGTTCTGTGTTCTGTTAGAAATGAGGGGCGGTGCCTAATTCCAGATGAACATGGATGAAGCTGGCAACACACGTAGAGCTCACTGGTGTTTTCAAATAGACGGAGTACTGAAGCATTATATTAAATATTGAGATAATGGCAGATACTGCATTTAAAGAAGCAACGAAAGCAGATGAAAGAGGTAAGTACTCTAATTTAGGTCAAAAAAGGTGAAGTATAGGCAGTCCACAATAATTTAGCTAAGGTAAACTGTTAGGGGAAACAAAGCTATACAAAAAGTATTTAAAATTATCTTTCACTAGAATTGAAATCAATCATTTTTATCACTAGAAAACAAGCCAGTTAGATTTTAAATATCTTTTAAATATAACATAATTTAAGAAATATAATGCTACACTCCTTTCCCCTTAGGCTGGAGGGGTCACAGTTCATTAGTGGTGATTGTCTACTTAATTACAATCTAGAGGACGGAAGATTACTGACGTGATAAAATTCTCAAGAGTGGACTGAGTTTATAAAAAGATTCATTTCTGTTGAGCATGATAAGCTCTATGTTCACTCTGTAAATACCCAGGCGGAAAACGTAGAAGCAGTATTTAGAGAAATCTAGTCACAGGTTTTAAGTATTCGGTTTGATAAAATTTAATAAAAACAAAAGTCCTATTTTTGTAAGCCGAGTTTTGCAAGCATTACTAAGTTTTGGTAACCCGTAAGAGCGGATCTCATTATAGCTCTTATTGTAGTTGTCTTTTTTAAATTTCATATAAAAGTCATTTTATCCATAACAAAAGAAGTCAGAGAGTCACAAACACGTTACTTGAGGAAGTGATTGCTCTGCCAGTGTCCTGTCAAGTGGCCTCTCCAACTTGGTCTAATCTCAGTACTTGAAGGCATTAGTTTGACATTTTGCTCTGACCAAGAAGAAAAGAGAAAAGACCGAGCTTAAATAATGAGAGCATCCTGTGACCTTTCTGGAAGCGAGAAGCAATGAGAGCACAGAAGGCACACTGGGGATCCCCGCCCCACATGCGAATGACAGAGTAGATCTGTCATGCACAATGACATCAGCTCCAACTCAGCTTCCCATCAGCTGCTTGGAGCTAAGAGCTTGGAAGAAGCACATGAGAAAGATGTTTGTGTGTGGATATAAGGGGATGTGTATGTGCACGCAGGAGAGAAACATGTGACCTTTCAGGAGAATTGGGTTGAAACACTGTCAAGCAGTATCTTGTCTGAGAGGACTGATTTTCTATACCACACTTCCTCAAAACTGCCTACCCACTGTGGTTAGCGGTAAGAAAGCAATTCTGGCTGCTTGTAAGGCTGGTTTTAAGGAATTTCTACTTGTACAAGGCATTGTTCTGTTTCAGAAAACTAGAGCCAAAATTTCTGGTCTGTTTGTGTTGTCTCTGTTACCACAGAATGCAAAATTGTAAACACTTCAAGAACTATTTATCAGTATCATTGCCAGATCCAGATGTGTTGAACTTTCCTACATACTGTCTTTTTTCTTTTCCTTTTTTTGGAAACTGTCAAGAAGTGGGCAAATAAAAACTCTTCGGGAAATGCTATTCATTTAAATATGTAAAATTTAACTTAATTTTAAATAAATATTTTTTATAATCATTCAACGTAGGCTATCCTGTAATGGCAACATGTTGCAGTTTGCTTTCTGTTGCTGTGATGAAACATCATGACCAAAAGCAACTTGGAGAAGAAAGCGTTTATTTCATCTTATACTTCTAGGTAATGATCCATCAACGAAGAAAGTCAGGTAGGGCAGAAACTCAGGGCAGGAACCTGGAAGCAGGGACAAAAGCAGAGACTGTAGAGGAATGCTGTCTACTAGCTTGCTCCCTGTGACTTGCTCATATAAAACCAGGACTGCCTGCCTAGGAGTGACACCGCCCACAGTGGGCTATGCCCTTCCACACCAGTCATCAACCAAGAAAATTCTCCACAGCCTTGCCTATATAGGCCAATCTGATGAAGGCATTTTCTCCATTGAGGTTCTGTCTTCCCAGATGACCCTGACTTGTATCAAGTTATAATGCACATGATGAGTATAGGATGATGTTCTAATTTTGTTTCTGTTGCTGTGATGAAACATTGTGACCAAAAACAACTTAGAGGAGGAAAAGCTTTATGTCAGCTTACAGGTGGTGGTGGTTTGTGTGAGAATGGACCCAGTAGGCTCAGATGTTTGAATGCTTGATCCATTGATGGAACTGCTTGGACAGGATTAAGAGGTGTGGCCTCATTGGAGGCGGGGTCGCTGGGGGTGGACTTTGAGGTTTCAAAAGGCCATGCCATTCTCAGTCAGTCTCTTTCTCTGCCTTGTGGTTGTTGTCTCTACATGTAAGCTCTCACCTACTGCTCCAATGCTGTGCCTGCCTGCTACCACGCTCCCCATCATGAAGGTCACGCACTCACCCTCTGAAACTATAAGCAAGCCCCCAGTGAACTTTTTTCTGTAAGTCGTCTTGGTCGTGCTTTCTCTTGCAAAAGGAAAACTAACTTAGACAAGGTCACAGGACCCTGAAGGAGCTCAACACAGGAATTCAAGGCAGAGTTAGACCTGCTTGCTAATCCATGCAGTATCACCTCCAACCAAGGACCTCACTTCACAGCCAAAGTACAACAGGAATGGGAAATGCTTTGGGCTGGCTGGTTCACAGACTGGCTTGTACTCATCCAGCTTTCATATAGTGTTGAAGACCACCTGCCTAGGGAGAGTACTGCTCACAGTGGGCTGGGCTCTTGTACATCAATTTACAGTAAAGGCAATGCACACAGACTTGCACAGACATGCACACAGGCCAATCTGATTTAGGCAATTTCTCAACTGAGACTTTTCCTCTTTAGGTTATGTCAAGTTGACAGTTAAAGCCAACCAGAACACATGTAAAATTTACAGAGTAGAAGTTAAGAAATGCGTACTTTACAATTGGCTCTATAAATTGTTATAAATCCTATGAAATGCCCCTTAACCTCAGCTTCCTTAACTGAAGAGTGAGCTCCTGAATCATCCGTGTAGTCCCTTTGCCTCCAACCTTCTAAAACTTGCAAAGGACACCATGTACTTTCCGCTTTAATTTTGGCTCAGTTAGATCACTTAGATTTAGCAGACATCAGTGCAAACATCTAACACAACATGTTCATGAGGGAGGGAGCTGTTCCAAAGCTCTGGAATCACGAAGCCAGACTACTTAGTGTAATTCACAGTGTGCACACGCATCACACTATCCTATCATATCCCCAGCTGCTCATCATTTAGAAAATAAAATAAAGCTGCCAGGCTTTGGTGGCACGTCCTGCAGTGCTGTTTGTCAGGAGGCTAAAGCAGAAAGGTGAAAAGTTCACCGACATATTGAGTCCAAGGGCAACTGAGACCCTGACTCAACCCAAAGTCTGTAAAGAAGTCTAGGGCTACTGCTCCGTGCTCCAGCTCTTGCCGAGCATATGAAAAGCCTTGGGTTCAACCCCAGGTGCCGCGAATAATAAACAAACAAGTAAAGTAAAATTATATAAAAAGTGAGGTAGTTGATTGTTCATAAAAAGGGGGGAAGGAAGGGAGGGAGGGAGGGAGGAAGCCCAGAGAGTGGACCGTGCCTAACGCTGTGGGACTCAGCTTACCATAACAGGTTGCAGCATAAACAGAGGCTCCTGACTCTGTCTAAAGCTTTTTGCCTTTCTCACAACTCCCGCACTCTAACGCTATTCTGAAATGAACTATGACCTGAGATGACGCCAGAGTCCCTTCTGGCGTCCCCACCACAGTTTTCTCTGCCCCATGCTTTTGGTTTTTTGTTTTTTTGTTTTTTTTTTCTGAGGTGACCAAGCTCTGCTCTTCTTTTACTTAGCTCCTTCTTTTCACTCCATCAGATCTCAGCTCCAGTGTCAACCACAGGGAACCATTTCCAAAGCCACCACCTATCTCCCTTCGGCTCCAGAGTCTTGGCCCGTACGGTGATTTGAATGTCTTCTCTGTCACGTGTCATAGTAGCATCTTAAATTTCACACTGCTTCTCATGAGGCTGTCCAACAGGAAGAAAGCACAGACAGGGGAGACACAATATGAATTTTTAATATGAGAATTTCTTATCTTTAATGCTACTATAAAAAATATAATAAATACGAAATAAGTATAAAAATATAATAGAAAATGCAAATTGTATCAGTGTCAGTATTCTCTTTGGTTTCTCCCTACAAGCCCTGCATAAAGTTACACTAAATTGAAGCCTTAAAATACATTTTTTAAGAACTACATAAATGGTACAGCTGACAGAGATATGATTTTAACGGAAACAATCAACTCTTAATTATATTCTCAAGTATATATTTAATTATATACTTCACTTCAAGAGTCTCCTTCCATCCTTTATTAGTATAGTTAAAATGAAAAAAGATATTCCACAATGTGGGTAGAAATTAAACTGAGCCCAAAGTCCCTAAAATTTGCTAGTCTAGGCAGGGAGTGAACACTGTCAATCTATACAGTGGCTGAGCTGGTCTACACTGGGGACTCGGTGTTATTATTCTGTCTAATGGACCAAGCATCACCAATCTATACAGAGATCTGAGCATTGCGGATCTCTATGGTTGCTGAGCACTGCTAGGCTATAGAGCAGACTGATTGAGACTAAACACTTGGAGTTTATAAATTCAAGAGTGCCAGTTTCAGAAATATTCTTATTTTGGGGGTGCAGGGTTTCAAGACAGCGTTTCTCTGTTGTAACTCTGGCTGTCCTGGAATTCACTCTGTAGATCAAATTGGCCTCAAACTCACAGAGATCTGCCTGCCTCTGCCTCCTGAGTGCTGGGATTAAAGGCATGCACCAGTACCACCCAGCCTTTAAAAATATTCTTGGGGGAAAAAAAACAGGTTAAAATATAAAGTATAGTCTTAGGGCAAGTTTGACATATGAGGTAATAAAAAGAAATACCTATTTGGGCATAGAATAAAATGCTTCCTGTAAGTTAAAAAGACTGAATCTACCATTTGTTATCTATTTTTAGAGTTTTACACCAGGGCAGACTAAAAGAAACTGTCATCCCAATACACGCTCACACTGAGATTTGCCTGGAGTCATGCATGTTCTGGATATAATAGTACCAGTAATCTAATGACGGAGATAAATATTAATGACATGACCATTTGCTCTTCCTGTTGTTTTATTGAAAAGGGAAGCTCCTCTCTCTCCTTTAAAGCTCTTGGATCCTCACTTTTCTCGCCCCAGCAGCTGAAAGTGGTAGACAAACTTCTGTGACTCTAATGTAGACTGCAGAACAGCTGCTCCCCAGTTACTAAGAGGCTGTTCTAGGGAATGGAGGTAGAATTAGGATAAATTGGACACCAACCTCACGTTTTCCAAGATCTTAACTGATTGCATATGTGACATTGGTAATGTAAACTGAACTTTGATGTCTGCATTACCTTAGAGTGCTTATTATTGAGAAGTGCATATAAAATGATAACAAAAATAAGTATAAAATCATTTCCAGACATCACTGGAGAGATAAAAAGAAAGAAGAGGAAACTCCTGCCTTTAGGGGGAAATGTTATGTCCTACAGTATCACATCATCTGATAATCAGTATAGAAAAGCGTTACATACCTGCTTAGTTCAGGTGGGCATTACTAGTCACAGTAGTCAGCCCGCACTCCATAGAGAATAATAGTTGGTTGGAGTTGGGCTAACCACAGCTGCGGTGGTTTGAATAAGAATGGCCCCCATACGTTCATAGATTTGAATGCTTGGTCTCCAGGGAGTGGCACTATTTGAATGGATTAGACAGTGTGGCCTTGTTGGAGAAGTGTGTCATGGGATGGACTTCGGGGTTTCAGAAGCCCAACGCAGGCCCAATGACTCTCTCTCTCTCTCTCTCTTTCTCTCTCTCTCTCTCTCTCTCTCTCTCTCTCTCTCTCTCTCTCTCTCTCTCTCTCTCTCTCTTCTTGCTGCTAGCTGATGCAGATGTAGAACCTTCAGCTACTATGACTGCTGCATGTTACCGTGCTCCCCACTGTGAGGATAATGGACTGAACCTCTGAAATTGTAAGCAATCTCCAATTAAATACTTTCTTTTATAAGAGTTTCCCTGGTCATGGCATCTCTTCACAGCAATAGAGCACTGACTGAGACAATAGCCTTCCAAATCTGCCATGGGAATTAGGCCAGGTATTACAGCGTAATAATGAAGGCTTCCGCTCCTCACAGAACAGAAGGAAGCAACATGGATCTTGTGGAGCTGGATCTGCCTAAGCACCTGCCTAGGGACATTCAGTCAAACCAATGCAATTACTCTGACTTCAGGGAAGGAGCCAAGAACCCATAATTTCCAATTGGTTCTATTGGTTGTTGATATTTCCAAAGAACCTTTGCACGAGACTGAAAAGAAAAAGAAACAGTGGAGAAATTCAGATTTTAACACATGCAATACTTGTAATATTAACTTACTAGAATTTCCCTAACAGAATTCCACAGAGTTGGTGACTTAAGACACCATTCTGGAGAGCTAAGTCTGAGGGATGGGGTGGACGGTAAACTCCTTCTGTAGCATCTGCCCCATAAACGGCATATTTCCACTCTTTCATCATGTCCTCTTCCCCCTGTGCCTGGGCATATTTGGTATTTCTCTGTTACCCCGAACTTCCTCTTCTCTTAGAGAGACCAATTATGTTGGATTATGGTTCATCCTAAAAGCCTCTTCTTAATTTAACTGCCTCTTGAAAAGTTCAACCTCTAACATAGACTCTATGTTATACATTCTAAAACACAAGACCATAGGATATCCAAATATGAATTTGAGAGAACTCTATCCAGCCTATAACTTCCTTCCCCAGTGTGAGTCTCAAGTAAGAACCTATCCTGCTCAAATCTATAAAACATATCAAGACTTTTCCTGTTTTATAGATAAGAAAATAGAAGTACAGGTGGGTTCAATAACATCCCCAGGTCAGCTCACAGAGGTAGTCAAGCAGGTGCTGTCACTCCAGAGTGCTTTCTTATAGCCACACCCTTTGAATTGCTGGTGACAGGTCCTGCAACAGGCCAGGGATGCAAAGGGGGTGTGAAACAGGTCTTCTGGATGAGCCAAAGCAAGCTCTCTCTTTATTTTGGCTGTTTTCTTGTCTTCTCTTTATATATTCAAGCTTTTTCCTCTCTATACAATTCAAGATTTTCCTCTCTATACGATTTCTTTCTTAGTTGAACCTATTCTCCGCTGTATTCTTCCCAAAAGAATCACACACATCCATGCACACATCTTGTGGAAGAAGTGAAGCTTCAACACACACATCTCTCACACACACACACATACCTTGTAAGCTTTAACACAGAAACATCTTGCCCGTATCCATCTTGTAAGTGATGCAGGGAGAACCATGCAGCCAGCATTGGAACTTCAGGGGTACAGTCTACTCTTTAGCAAGGCGACAGTGGGTTTTTGTCTTGGCTTTCCAGGGGATTGTCTACTGAATGACCCCTTCTGCTGCTGCTGTTGGTCTCTGCCATGCTAACTGCTATCATAGTCACTTTTGTCTCTCCGGTGGTACAAAAATTCTGTGGGGTCTCCAGTCCCTCACTAAATAATGTAAATAAAGTGCATTACAATAGAGTTGATTTTCTAAAAGGCAGTGCCGCTCAGTTGAATTGGTGACCCTATTGAAACTCCAGAAAGAACAACTAGTCAATAACATCAGATTAGGATATTTTGCCAAGCTGCTTTGGAACAAAGAATGGCTGGTTGCTAGGGCCCACGAGTTTGTCTATGAGAAACAGATCAGGAAATAACAAATAAGTTTTAGAGTCCATTGTTAAGTTTGGACTTCCTTGGCCATAATTTTGATCTTTTCCTGATTTTACAAATTATAAAATTACCAATGGGCTTTGCTGCACGCCTTGGGGACATAGGGCTATGTAGACTATGAGCTGGAAAGATTCTCTCTTTACCTAAGAAAGGTAAAGGACCCTGCACTTGAGGTTCTTTAGTTAATTGGACATTTGTTTTACTATGATTAACTGTTAGCTGAATAGAAATTGTGTTAAGGATAGCGTGACATGTAACCATTTCCTAGTGACTGCAAGTGCTGCCTGCCAGCTCGAAGCACTCAGCTGTAGGATACATTCAGCTTGTTTTAATTCTGTTTGTGTAATGGGAAAGCTTTTGCTGTGAGAATCTATGTAACTGCAGCATAAGAACATAAAGGGACTGTTTAATCATGTGCAGAGAACAAGAATTTATGTGGGAGACTTAATCATGTGTAGTGAGAATAATATGTCTTTGAAAATATGAATCTTGTAATCATTTTATTGGGAAAAATAGGATTTGTGCTTGTATTGTGATTTTTTTTTTTTTTTTTGCGTGAGAGATTTTGTCAAAAGATATGTAAGATATACGAGAAGGAGTGAAAAATCAGAGAGAGAGCGAGCTTGCCTTTGACCTGGCCAGAAGACTCATGGCTGTTTCCTTGCCAACTTCACACCCTGGCCTGTGGTCTCTGGCATTGAAATATCTCCTCTCTGAAAGCATGTGTGTCCTAAGACAACAGAGTGTCCTCCCAGGGTCCTTACATCGGCGCTGGAGACAACGTGCCTTTCCTCTTTGGGTCATAGCTGTCAGCTGGCACATCTGTTGCTGGTCAGGCACTCTCTTACAATGAAGACAGAAAGGGGACAGTGTGTTGGACATCCTGGTGCAGGCTACCCTTGCCTCTTTCATGGGCTTACAAGTTCTGGCCTTAAACATAGGCACTAATGTGCATCCTTCCAGGGTACCATTGTGTTTCTTTCCTCCTGTTTTGTTTAGCTGAAGTGGGTTTCTGTCAAAATGCAAATCATCTTGAGTAATATCAGGACAGTGCAGGGAACTCTTATATCAGCTTCAGGTGGTCCAGCTTCAGGGTAAATGCCTGTAGCCACACCCTTCTGTATCGAGATGTTCTGACAAATTATTTTTCTCTACTCTTTAGATCCAAGTGTCATACCTAAATCAACCAAAAAAGTGACCTCAATTAGTTCCTTTATTATAAAACCTTTGTTTGATTAGGAAAGAAGTAAAACCTATCCCAGTGCATAGCAACGTAGGTCTGTCTTAGAAACCAACTTTATTCTCTCCATTCTTTCACTCCAAACATTCACTTTTATTGTTGGTCTCTTTTATCATAGCCATATGACACACTGAGACTCTATGGAAGGCTCATTAAGCTGTGAGCTATCACTTGACAAGAAAGGGTAAAAAGCAGTCTATGAATCTCATTAGTACTTCCAGGCCAGAAAAAAAAAAAGCCAACTTCTGGCAGTTTATTTTTAAGATTGTCATTATCTCCTGGAAGAAGGAGTCCTGATCGCAATAAGAACCAATTAAGTAGTGGAGATACACATCTTGGTGAGATGTCAGTCAAATTCTAAAATGTAATTTTAAGTTGAAATGTCACTAACTGAGGCTGCACATTATTAACTGGAGTCAGTCAATTTAGACAGAATTATCAACCTGGCTGAAGTGAGGAGACAGTCTTAATTAAAATACTTTGATGTGGTGAACCCAGTCCTGATGAATAAATGGCTCAAAGTTTTCAAGAAACAAACAGATCAATTCCCATTTATTTTAGCTTCTTGTTTGAATCAATGTTTATTATATGTGCCCCATTACCAATGCAGTGTTCTCTGTCACTAAGGCAAGTATCAGTACAGTACACCCCATCACTAGGGAATGTGACTGCATTCCATTTTGTACTCCGTCACTGGGGAATGTGAAGTGAATAGGCATTTTCATCTCCTTAAACATACATTGGGATTCAGAATTAATCGTGAGATTTCGTAGAGACAACATTAATAGTGCTAACACTGTGTTTGGAATTTTTATACAAATTTTGAAGTACAGTTTTTTAAAAATCACACCCCCAATCACAGTTTTCTTTTCACCAGTCCCTATGAACACCTATGAACACCCTATGATCATGACAAGGACCATGGGGCCCTGTGGAGGCTCAGCTTGTTCCTGGCTCTGCCACATGATAGCTCTCTGAGCTTAGCCTGATGAATTACCAAGTCTGCACCAGAAAAGCTGCAATGGCTGGAGATGCAGCTCAGCATGGGGAATTTGCCTAGCATGCATGAGGCTCTAGGTTTAATCCCCAGCATTGAAAAAAGGGGCAGAGCAAAAACACTCAGGAAGGAGAGGTGGCTAAACAGATCGAGGCACTGGCCTGACAGCCTGAGTTCAACTCTGGGGACGCACATAGTAGAAGAAGAGAACAAGCTCTTTAATTGTCCTCTGATCTCCACAAGCACAGTGTAAGACACATGCACACGTAGATAGATAGATGATAGATAGATAGATAGATAGATAGATAGATAGATAGATAGATAGATAAAGCAGAATAGCTCCAGACCATGATCACAATGATAGGACTTATTAACATAATAATATTGTATCTTCCCATGGGATTTGATGAGAAAATCTAAACAGAATAGGGAACGAAGTACTGGAACTGTGCAAAATGGAAGGACATAGTGTATCTAAGTATGAGTCCAGCCAGGCAATCAGGGCCATTATTTCCCCCTCTGTGTGACTACAGGTGAGTCATCAAAGTGATGGTCACAGCTCCCTAGGTCACAGTCTGTGTGTCTCTATTCATTAGAAAGCTTATAAACGAAAGTTCTTATTTGCACAGAGATGGTATGCACACGTGTATATATATCTACGTGGGATAGAGTTTGAGGGCCTCCAAAGTGTTCCAGTTTGTACACACCAGGACTTGCCAAGATGGTTCACTATGGCATAGGGGAAACTAGTGGTTTAGTCCCTGCCTTTCCAAACACTAAATACACGCCAGAGTCTTTTGAAGTTTTATCTTAGGAGTTGATGCCTGTCAGGTATCAAAGAGAAGATGGAAGGCAACTAAAGGAGGGAATGTGCACTGAGCAGCTGTTGTCAAGATGAACAAGGTGGCTTTCCGTTGAGTATGTCTATAACATGCATTAGTTCAGTTGCCTTAACTTAAAGAAGCTTCAGAAGTTTGACTTGTGGCTTTAGAGTTGGCCTTCGAGGAAACTATGTGGGTGTTTAGTAATATTTATAAATATATAAATATTTGTAAATATGTAAATCATGTTATAAACAAGATTTTTATCTTGTTTCATATCTACTGAGAACATAAAACACTGAGAAAATTACCATTCCCAATTGAGGGTGAAATAATAACCGTACAATGAAAGGAGATAAGATCCTAAACTCTGATCTTATTACAGAGAGTAAAGTCTGAATTTGCTTCTAGTATGAGCCACAAACGGTGTGTATCCTGCCTCCAAATAACAGCAGAGGGTGATGTGAGTCCATCATAATGATGTCATCAAAATACCACCGGTAATGTTTCAGTGGGAGTTAAATGGGTTTTGTGCTCATTTAAATTTTTTTCTTATATTTTTAAAATGTCTATATGCAAGACCATTTACTATATCAGAGCGTGGATACAATTATAAATTTGTATATGTACATTATTTACATGCTAACACACGTTAGGCGTCCAAATACTTGTAACTAATGAATATATCTCATATATAAACAATAAAACATATGTTTAACCAGAAATGTTCAATCTTCACAGGATTCTGAGAATCTATTTAGTTCATCATCATACAGATTTTCTTGTGGACTCATCACTTTTAGATAGTTTTTTTTGGGTTGTCCTTACGGAAGTTCAGCCTAGATTTCCTTTTTAAGTTTCCCCCCCCCCCCCACAGGCTTACCATTGAAATAAAACATGTTGTTTACAATCATTTAGACAGCCATCTATATTTGCAAATATTTTTAAAGCAAACCAAATGATTTGTATTCTGGACTCCCAGTGGTTATATTTCTATTAGTTAAGTCTTGCAAGATTGAGACTAATTTATGCGGGAGCAGTCCCAGTGACGATGTCTATCAAGCCATCGCTAGGCCAAAGCAATGACTTGTCTATATTCATTACAGTACTAAATTATAGAGATTAAAAATACATAAACCATGAAGCCACGTGGCGATGTTTCTGTGTAACAGCTCCCAACTGACTCAAACGGGATGTGTTCATACATCTGATTAGAGAATTGAAGAAATAAGAAAAACAAACACAACACCTGATACCAATAAAGAGAAGACTCTATTGTATTTTTATGTGGCATGATTAATTTATTTTTCATGTTTAGATAGATTAGAGTAGGTCAAAGTTGGAAATAATCGTTGTCAATGTTTTTGACAACAGTCAAAATAAATAAATAAATATTCACTTTTACCTTGTAATTTCTTGGACAGTTTAATTTACATCATTTTTAAATAGTCAGATTTCAGAACGAGATCTGTATATATTATTGGCTTTAAGTCTTTGTTCTAAGAATTGTATTCACTCCAGGCATACTGCCATATACCTTTGACCCAGCTTTCAGGCAAAGGAGACAGTTCAAACTAGTCTGATTTACACAGTGAGTTCCAGGACAGCCGGTTACAAAGAACCCTGTCTTTAAAATAAAAGAAAAAAAAAAGAGTTCATTTGCCTGGTTCTTTTTCTTCTTATATTAAATTCTGTACTTACACACAGTATCTTTATTTTTCAAAGAAAATCATTAGCAGTTTAAATGTGTGTTAAATTATTAAAATGAAATATTTAAGACTCACTGTGGTGAGTCACATAAGAAATCTCACTACCAACTTTGTTAGCGGGCTATATTAGCCACCTCAGTCTTCATCTGAACTTGTACTGAATACACACCAATCTCAGAAGCAGCTTCTCCCCCTCTTACCCATGCCCCCTGCTTTTCTTTCAGCATGTTTTTCTTTGTACCAATGGGAATGATAATTGTTGAATGAAAGCAGCCCAGGTTCAAGGTCGCTAGCTTTACTGAGGATGATACTGAAGACACTCAACCTTGAAACTCTATGTCTTGTTCCCGTGAGAAAAAAATCCAATAAATTTAAAGTGAGAATGTACAATCTTGGTACAATCAAAGTAAAATGCCAAGAAAAGAAACATTTAGCAGATGCACATTGAAAGATATGTCAGCCGAAGTTCTTACTCAGGTGGTTTCAAAATGAGACCTTCTCATTTCTCCCTTAGAGAAGAGGGATCATGGTTTTTCAGGGGTGAAAAAATCAGTATTCCAACTGTGGCAACCCTCAGCTGTGGCATGCATCGGGTTGTCTCTGTATTCTTAACGTATCTTTCCAAATTTCCTGTTGTGACGGAATCCTCGACTGGTGAAGGAACAACTAAAACCTTTTAAGACGTGACTAAATGGGAAGGGCTTTGCCCTCCTGAGATCAGGTGCTTCTCCCATAGATAGGGTGGAGGTCCTTGCCCTTCCGCTGCTCAAAACCCAGCGACAAAGAGCCACTCAGGAAGCAAGTAGCGTGTCTTTACCCAACACCAGGCCTGCTGGCATCTTAATCGACACAGTCTGGGCCTCCAGAACAGAAAGAAATATGTTTTTATCATTTAGAGAGAACGAGTCTGAGGTTATTTTATAACATCCCAAACATGATGTGATCCAGTGTTGGTTTCTTCATCTGTCACGGAAGATGACTTGTTCGCGGCATAGAATGAGAAGCCAGAAGAGGCTGACAAAAATAACAAAGCACAGCATCGGTCCCCAGCAGAGGCTTGCTGATACAGACTCTCCTTATTCTATAATTTATCCAAAAATGGCAGTGAGGTGGTCGGGAGAAGGGGAAAGGAGGAGGGATGTTATTTGCTATTTCAAACTAACAAGTTTTTTTTTATTAAAATCTCATGTCATGTTATAATCTCACAGCAGACGTGGGGACAAGAGTCAGAGAAACACAGCAAAGTCGCACATGTCCTCAAAATTCAAGCTGTAGCAGCATGGAAATGGAACAGCAACGAGAAAGCGGAGATTCGCTGGAAAGGGACCGCAGTGTGCTGTCTACTCCGTTCCTGTGCCCTCTTACTCCTTTGCTCCTCCTAGAATTTAAAGAAAGCTTCAAGCTGTTATTTTTAATGCGAAGGGTTCCTGCCTGCACCTGCTGGTGGGGGGCATGTGATTTTCCTTGCCTGGAGGTGCTGTCAGGTCAACGAACTAAAAGAAATCCAAAAAGAAGTAGCATTTCTGATTCCACATGCTTTTTCAGAGCCCTGTGCTGAACACAGTGGGCCCTTTACAAGCTCAGCACGGAAGTAAATGACATAAGATTGTGAGCAAGGGGGTGGCGGGGAGGGGGCAGATGACAAGATTGATAAACACAGGCTAGTACTGCTCAGCTTCACCCGAGACAAGAGTCTACAAAGGAAACTGGTCATGACCCTCATAACAATTGCATGGGAATTCTGATGTGCTAGGTCTTTCCCAATATGAATATCAGTGGGGAGTGCCATGGCTGACATTTATGACCCCACCAGTGCGGATGGAACAGTGGTCTAGTTCAAGGTGGTAGAGACATACATCACTCTAAAGTCCAACACAGAACATCTACGGCAGGGACAGAATGCATGGAAGCTTGGGAGCTTTTCACCAGTGAGTCGGCAAGATTGAAAACCTGTAAAACTTCAGCACGCAGCAACAGTGTATTAGATTTTAAGCATCAGTGTCACACAGAGCTCCAACTGTGAAAACAGGACAGCTGCCAAGCTTACCATTCTGCAGTGTAAGAATACTCACTCCTCCCTCGTACGGTATCACCAGGAAGATCAGCTAATGCATTTTCTTACATTTCATTTTACATTAAGGTGCATTCTGTGCACCTGCCATGGCGTACATGTGGAGGCCAGAGAAAAATTCACACGAGTCTGGACCTTCCTTCCACCGTGTGGGTCCCCAAACATCAAACTCAAATTGTCAGGATGGGCAGCAAGAACTCTTATTAACTTCGGAGCCTCTGACAAGGCCAGGATAACTGATGAGACGTTCATAGCAAGAACCCAATATTAAGCAAACATTTGCTAAATGTTCATTGCCTGTTCCTCTTAAAAGAAAAAAGAGAACATAGAAAAAAAAAAGTACAGTACCTACCTAACATGGAAAACTTCACAGATATATGTGTTAACATGTGTTTGAATTAATAAAGGAAATGGAAAACAGGACACAAAAGCACGGGTATTTCAAATCATAAAACCAAATATTCGAGTACAGTCTGGAGTCCTCAGACTCTGCTGCGTCTGGCTGCCACGTTTAGTATTTACCATGGTCCTGTCACTTAGCATTAGGAGATTCGGAACACCTCATTTTCTCTGCCTTGACTCAATGGTTCACAGATTTCGCAATCCTTATCGGTTAAACCGTATGCCACCTCTGCCGGGAGTATATCTACTTATTTCAACTTTAAGTGCCTGCTGTCCCTCAGTTCTTAACCGGAGCTGAAGCATCTATTTCATGCACTGAGGGATAACTTCCCTCATTTTAGTATCATTTCAGGTTCCTGTCTTTCTGTATTAAGGGAAAGAAAGAAAAAGTTGAAAGCCAATGTCTTTAAAACAAATGATAGAATTAGCCCTGTACTTTCAGTGCACAGACAAAAAAATTAGCATGATTACATGCTTACGAGGGTGCTGGCTAGCTTTATGTCAGCCTGACACGGGCTAGGGTCATCAGAGAGGAGGAGAAAATGCCTCCATAAGATTCATGATATAGCATTGCTATAGTATACTATGATATGTATACGTATGTATGTATGTGATATGTGATATGTATAGTATAATATATGATATATGATATTGCATATATAGTATTTCTACAGTATACTCAACTCATAACATAGTATTTCTGGGTATCAAATTAATAGATTCAACAAGCACTAGTAGAAAAATAGAGAATCAGAGACATGGCTCAGTCAGTAAAATCCTTTCTGTGCAAGCATGGAGCTCTTAGTTTGATCCGCATCGTGCAAGCTGAATGCGGTAGTGCGCGCTTGCACAGGCAGGTGCCTGGGGCTCACTGACCAGCACCCTAGCCCACTCCCCACTCGGTGTGCTCCCCCTCTCCAAGGAGGACTCTGTCTCACAAACAAAGTGAGCAGCTCCTGAAGAGCAACGCTGAAAGGAGGTGGGCTTCCAGGCAGCACCTGGAGCCGGCCAGCAGCTTGCTGTGTAAGCATTTCTTTTTTATAGAATTTCTCCTCTGTTGATACATTCCACATTGCTAGACAGCAAGATGTCAAAGGGAGGGAAGTATTGAGGTTAGTATTTCCCAACAGCTTCTTTGTAAGGGAAACCAATTAAATGAACGATGTTTTGCAGTTGCTGTTCTATCCTGACAATTGTCTTAATGACGATACTCAATTTCAGCTTTTCGTTTTCAGGATGTTCTGTTTTATTTCTTCCCCGCTTTTCAAACTGTGATGGCAGGCCCACGCTCTAATTGTCCTGTTGCTATGCAAAAAACACAGACTGTTTTGGCGTGGCTCTTCCTTCAACATTTAGCAAGAGCTCAAATGAGCAAATTACCTTTGCAGTCCGCAATAGCCCTGCTGAGCTTCACTCTTCTCGCGCAGAGAACTGGCTCCTGAATGTGACCCTGATGTTAGAACATGGGAAATGGTGATTGAAAGTGACTCAGGGTCTTTTATAAACTGAGAAAAGTCTCCAGGCAATATTGATATATTCACTCCTTTGTTTAAAAATTAACTCATTCACATGTAGGTTTGGGGGTTGGGGTGGGGGGAGGTTCATGAGCCACTGACAGGAAATCATCACAGAGCTGGAAATCATCCCTGATAGTAGCATGTTGATGAAAATGTGTATTTTCTCTTAAATTGGTCCACGTCGATTTATTCTTTACTTTGATAATACCCTATAAATACTAAATGTGTAAGTACAAATATGAAGTTCAAAAAGTAAATATGTGTGTGTGTGCCAATGTGCATGCAAAATCCATTCACAAACATATCTCAACTTGGCATAAAAATGAACATTGGAAACATTAATGACTATTTAAGGGGTCATATGGAAATCTGCTATTGTAAAACCTTCCTAAAGTATATACATACATAAAAGAAATCTAAATGAAGTCACCAAATTATGAGGGAATATAAAAATCTTTACATCATTGGCAAAAGGGGCTCCTTGGAAACCCTAAATATCTTAGGCTATTGCCAATGCTATTGGTTGCTCTCTATAAACTTACGGTAAGGTCTGATTGCTGAAGACAGCACTTACGTAGCTCAATGAACATGGGAAAACCAAACTGATGCCCAACTAGAGCCTTCATCCCTACTGACTAGTATTTATGGTACTAGAAGGTACTATTAATGCTACCAGAGTATAAAGGTAACCACCAACCCAGCTAGAAATCTGACCTACAAATATGACCCGCCTGCACGATACACTGGTATAATAATGGCATAAATATTGTGGAAGTAATCAACCACTCTCTGATTGGATTTAAGACCCACTCATGAAATGAAGCTCATGTCTGACACTTGGGTGGCCAAGAATTAAATAGTCCGTGAGCTTAGGAGAAAAGCAAACACTATTGTTCTGCTAAGGGAACATAGCAATAAAATGTTTCCTAATGACATGCTGCTATACCCACAGATCAGTGACTCATTCAGGTGTCATCAGAGAAGCTCCTTTTTGTGGCCGATGGGAACTAACACACACCCACAACTGGACGAAGCACAGAGAGTGAGAGACAGTCCTTGGTACACTCATGCTAAATGTGGAGTTGACTCCTGAGGAATGCTTGCCTGGCCAGTTTTATGTGTCCATTGGCTAGGCTACAGTATACAGGCATATGTGTTAGTATAAAGGAATGTTCTATTAGTGGTCACTACCACTAATGAGTTAACTTTAAGTAAGCTTTCTTCCAAAAACGTAGGTTTTCCTCATCCAATAAAGTAGAAGGCCTTATAAGCAAAACTTAGCCTTCCTGTTAAGGAAGACGAGTCTGCCTCAAAACTTAAATACGAGCCCTAAATGCAGTTTTTAGCACTCCAGCCTGTCTTGTGAATTTTGGACATACCAGCTATTATATCATAAGCCAGTTTTATGCACTGTTGCGTGAGGGACTGCCTAGGGTTTGGCATTTTGTATTGTTTGCAGGTATTGGGTTTATGTTAATTGTTTATGATCTGCACTTGAGGAGTTCTGAACGCCTCAATACCTCAATAAATACTCCTCAATAAAATACCTCAAGGTTCCACTGTTGAGTGTGGTGCTGGCTATGATGGTGGTGTCCTCTGCAGAGGTCTAGCACAGTTTCCATGTATGAAAATGCCTCTATGTCTCCTTGCTGAGTGGCCCCAGCAGCAGCGAACTACTACAAATGGTGCATCAACACGGGGCAGGATATCACGCCAACTAATCCAACATGGAGACAAGGAAGAAGAGAAAGAAAATCCAAACCTCACAAAGTCCAGTAAAATAAGCCCAGGAAAGCTACCAGAGGATAGAGATTAAGGTATGAGAGGTCAGGAGAGGCCATTGGTGAGGGTGCAGCCTCAGTAGCAGTTGAAGGCCCAGATTGAAGAGGTTATGTAAAGTAGTTAGGCTTTGCACCCTTAAGAGAGTCCATAAGAGACTATTAGTGAAAGTGCAGCCTAGTTGAAGCAAGGGACCCCAGCAGTGTTTGAGATGCCAGTACCAATGGGAAGACCACCAAGAACAGCAGCAGCAGTGGAGGGGATCCAGCTAGAACGTGGAGCACAAACTGTGTGTGCTGCAGAAGGCAGAGCCAGAGAAGTGATCCAAATCCTTTGGAGGAGCCCAGAAGACTGTGAGTGAATTCCAGATAACTGGACATTGATAATGTCTTTCTGCTATCTGAAGACATTCCAAAACGTTTGATAGTGTTTGGTTTCATTTGGTCCTGTCCTAACTAGTTTTGCTAGTGTAGTGTTAAATTGTGTAGTAAAAGTAAAGCAATTTTTTAATACATAAAAGGGGAAATGTGTGGAAGTTTATTTTTAGTTATGTATAAAATGTTTTATGCACTGTTGGGTGAGGGGCTGCCTAGGGCTTTGATGTTTTGTATTGTTTGCAGATGTTGGATTCATGTGAGGGCTGTTTAATTGCTTATAATCTGCCCCTGAGGAGTTCTGAAGTAATAAAATACCTCAAGGTTTCACTGTCGAGCGCAGCACTGGCCCTGATGGTGGTACCCTCTGCAGAGTTCTGGCAGGGATTCCGTGTAAGAAAATGCCTCTGTGTCTCCTTGCTGAGAGGCCCCAGAAGCAGCGAAGTACTACAGGTATAACCAGTCAGTTTTTTAAAATTGGATTTTAGGCCTTCTCTATGAGATAGAACCCATTCTTGATACTACTAAAATGTCCAAGAACCTGAGACCAGATCGGTCATAGGCCCTAGGGGAATTCCTAATGATCATACTGAAAGAGCATAGCAGCGAAATGACTCCTAATGACATATTGCTGTCTCCGTAATCAGTGCCTCGCTCAACCCTAATGAGAGAAGCTTTTTCTTCCAGGGAGTTAATGCAGAGCCCCCCAACTAGACAATATGCAGAGAGTGGGAGATTTTGGAGCATTCAACCCTAAGTGGAATGCCATTATCAAACCCCTCCCCTGAGGGCTCAGGGATCTATGCAGAAAAGGAGGCATAAAGATTGGAAAAGCCAGAGGTGGTGAATGACAGTCTAGCTAGGGTTTCTATTGCTGTGATAAAACACGATGAGCAAAAGCAGATTCGGGAGGAAAGGGTTTATTTCATCTTACAGCTTGTGGTCCCTCACCTAGGGAAGTGAGGCAGAAACTCAAACAGGACAGGAACTTGGAGGAAAGACATAACGCAGAGACCATGCGATGCTGCTTGCTAGCTTACTCCTCATGGCTTGTTCATCTTGCACCAAGGACCACCAGCTCAGGGATGGTACTCTCACAGGGAAGGGAACAGTCACTGCTTTAGAGGCAGTGGAGCTTGGGAGAATGGAGCCAAAGAATGAGGCGGACTAAAGTCTCATGTAATAGCCAACCTTATTCAGAGCCTTAGATAATGTATACTCTGAGGTTTAAGAAAGGCCACGTGAGTAGAGTTCTCATGAGTTCAGGTTGTATGCAATCATAAGGACAAGCCACACAAGGCAAAAACATGATTTTCCACGGAGGCATATAAAGGATAGTTTAAACAATTAGTCGAATAGCAACTGCAAGCAATAATGAGTAACCTGAAGTAAACTCACTTCTGTCTGCTACACCTGAGAGGAGCACAAAAACACATTCCAGGAAAAATTAAACGTGTTGAAGATACTGAGGTCACAAAACTCTTGTTTTCTTAGAACAGTGGTTCTCAACCTTCCTAATGTTGTGACCCTTTGGTATAGTTCCTCATGTTGTGGTGACCCCCCCCCCAACCGTAAAGTGATTTTCATTGCTGCTTCATAACTATAATGTTGCTACTGTTATGAACTGTAATGTACATATATGATATGCAGGATGTATTAGGCTACCCCCGTAAAAGGGTCATTTGACCTCTAAAGGAGTCACAGGTGGAGAACCACTGTCTTAGCATGTTCTCACAAGCACTGAGAATTTTCCATTCAACTCCATTCCTGGACCATGTTCCGACAGGGGCCCACCCATCTCACTCATCAATATAGAAAATGCATCATAGGCTTGCCCACAGCCAATCTGGTGTTGGTATTTTTCTCATTTGAAGTTCCCTCTTCCAAAACAACTCTTGCTTGAGTCAAGTTGACATAAACTGGGCAGCACAATGACTCCTTAAAACAGCATCTTTCAGACACAGTGGAACTGGTGCTCGTACGAACTCACACATACAAGACCTGCGTAAGTCCAAACCAGACAAAATCTCAGCACTGAGAAGGGGAAGTGAACTCAAAGGGTCATTAATTGCTACCTGCAGCTAATGCCTGCTGGGAAAGAGAAAACACGTTTTCTCCAATGGAGTTACCCTGAACACACCAGCCATACTCCAGGACAGGTCCCGTGCCCAGGAGTAGCTGCCAACACAAAGCAGACCCCAAGCTTTTTATGTCCTTTTTGTTTGCTTTGGTACTTGGCTTGTTTTTTCTTGAGAAAGAACTTGAAGTTAGGTGGGGATGGGTGTAGGAAGGATCTGGAAGGAGCTGAAGGAAGAAAAAAAAATATGATCCAAAATATATTGTAGAAAAAAATTTAAATAAAAGAGCATATTAAAATACATTCGTAAAGTTTTGCCTTGTTGAAGCACTTTAAAATATACGTTTGAAAATTAAAAATTAAAAGAAGCCCATCATCATTTTAAACATACACGGATTAATAAATGAGGATGAAGAATCGTATTATCATCTCAGCAAGACATAAAAGGTTTCATAAAATCCAACAACAAGGCCTTACAATGGAAACTCCCCACAAACTAGGGTTTGAAAGTCTTTATCTGAGCATAATAAAAAGTAAATATAAAGTAGCCCCTGACCTCACACTGGATGAGAAATGGGTGAGTTCACTAAAGAGCTGAGGTCCACATAAACCACCCCTCCTCCGCACAGCACTGTAGTCTTAACCAGGGCTGTTAGACAGAAAAAGAAAGAAAGAACATCTGACTCAGAAAGGAGACAGTAACATCATCGTTACTCGCAAGCGACACTAGCGTATGTGTGGAATCCCCACAGACTGCGCTGCAAGCCTGTGAGGACTTAGACGTCAGCTCAGAGAAGTGGCCGGAGACAGAATGAGTGCAAAAATACATTTTAAGGGTTTTTATATTTTCTTATGTGGGTGTGGAGGGGAGGGGCACACACGGGCATGACATGTGAGAGGGAGGGGCACACACGGGGTGTGGCTTGTGGGAGGGCGGGGCACACACTGGACGTGCCTTGAGAAGGACATTGGACAACTTGTAGAAACCAGTTCTCTCCTTCTATCACGTGGAATCAAAGGATTGATTTCAGCTTGACAAGCTTGGTGGCAAAAGTCTTAACCCACTAAATCATCTTACCGACCTGCAAAAGTGCTTTTGATACTGGAAGGGAAAGAGAGAGGAGAGGAGAAAGAACAAGGTAAGAAATGTATTCCCTCTGCCCACAAAGAGAAAAAAATACATTGCAATCAAAGTAATAAAAACGAGGGCTAATATTTACAGGTTATTCTAGTCTCTGTTTAAAAAGATGAGGTGGGGATTCAAGGGTCGGGGCTGAGGGTCACAGCAGGAAGAGAGAATGTATAATTGCTGCTACCAGGATTTTTCCATAAAACTGTTGAAAAAAATAAAATATTTGCCCAATTGTGCTGAAGGACAAGGTGAAGCTGATTAGATTCTAATCTCATTCTCCAGCTTTTCCCTGAGCCAACTTAAAAGTTATTAACTTTCCCAAACCAATCGTTTTTATGTCTCTTCTCTGCTCAAAAACATGCAGTTGCACTTTGAGCTCCTTGTGCTTGGAATCCACGTGCCCTCAACCTTTTTCCTCACGGTAACCCATTCAGACTGCACCCCCCCCAGTCAGCTCCTCACGAGGAGATGCTCCAGTGTGGCCGTAGAATTTTTACTAAATCCGAAATGATGCTGTGCCCATCCTGGTCGGCAGCTTTTAATCTCTCCTGTATCACTTGAAAAAATTCTTCTGTTCAAGCTTCTCGTTTACAGAAATTTTATTTTTAAATTTATTTTTCATTCAGTTAAAATATAACTGCATCTATCACTTTTCTCCTTCCTTTCCTCCCTCCTACCCCTCCCATGCCCCCACACCCTCCCAAAATCATAGCCTCCTCTTATTTAATCATTGTTGCTACATACACACATGAAGGAATGAATATGTGAATACAAACTTCTGAGTCCCTTCAGTGCTGTCTGCATGTACATGTACAATACCACTTGGAATTGAATAACCAATTAAGGGGTTCAACTCTGGAGAAAACTTATTCTCCCTCTCTTGGCATGCCATTCGTTCACTGATTTCAGCTCTTCCTCTAGGCGTGAGACCCATGCGATTTTCCCCATTTATGTTGGGAGGTCAACTTGCTGTTGGAACCGCTCAGGTCTTCTTTAGGAGGTCCTGTTGTTGAACTCTTGTGGGTGGAGCTTCCCTAATGACCTCATAGCGGACTTCCTTGTCCTCTGGCTCTTACAATCTTTCTCCTTTCCACGATGTCCCCTGGGCCTTGAGTTCAGGAGCTGTGTTGTAGAGGTATCCAGTTGTCAAGAGAGAAGGCAGTTGGTCATCCTATCCAACTGTTAAACCTATGAATCACAAAAATGACTAAGCCAGCAAGATATTTCACAATGATGAAATAGTGGCCTTTTATCTTGAGTTTACCTGCATCTGTCGAATAGGATTTAAGGCTTTCTTAACAAGAGAGAAATTAAGCCAGGTACTATAAACCTAGCCAGCCCCCCATGGCTGTAAAGGACACAGACCCAAGAGGAGAACCCATTCCACCTACACCTATACCTCCAATTTCCTAGGCCAGTCCTCACCAAATACCAAGTACTTATTTTTATACTCATAGATAAGTATAGATCTTACCTATCACCAGAAGAAAGAGACCAGTACAGAGAGACACAACTAGTCAAAATTCAGAAGACAACTGACTAGGGAGTACCCAGCCACAACTGGTACATCTACCACACAAAGCTTTCTTAAATAATAAACATCCTTCAAGACCAAAAGAACTCACAGTGCAGGGTGATATGACACTGACAGTAGCCTGCTGGACTTCCAAGTCTGCCCCTTCTGACACACCACACTGAGCAATGAGGTATCACTGTGTAATTAGTAGTCAGCCAGCATGTCAGCCATTGCCAACTATGGAATTAGCATGTCAGCCATTGTCAACATGCCCCACAGCTTCCTCTAGACCAGTATGTGGCAGGTATGTGGATATTTCACTAGATGCATTTGACCATCAGGATGAAAAATATCAGGACCACGACACGACTAAAGAATGGAGCAAATACATATGAGCAAATTCTCATAATGCCATACCCCCCCCAAATTTTTAAATAGCATCGAGTTTCATTTTAGTCTTAAATGAAATACTAATACTTAAAGAAAAACAAGTCTTCCTTTGAGAAAAAGTTAATAGGGATAATTGTGATTGCACTAAAAATTTTTTTTCTTGGCAGTTTCAAAGGTTTTAGAAATTAGAAACTAATTTTTTATGTCTAATTTCTATTCCAGAATGGCATTCCCTTCCTTGATGCTCACACCATTCTTGCCCATAGATGCCTTGCTGTGGGCAGAGTACAGTCCTGACACACATAAGAAACAACTGTCCTCTGACGACCTTCATTCAGTTGGAGTGTTAGAAAATGTTACCAGGGACCAGAATCACAGAGCAGCATGTGAGCCCCCAGCTCCCTGACTACTTCCCCCTGGGAACCCAGTCTTCTGGCCTGTCTATAATTCTTCCTGAGAAATGACAAAGCCAAGAGATGCGAACTATGTTCAGAGTTAGGTGTGGCCCCTGCGGATATGAAAGATGAGCTACCAATGAGTGGCATCTGTAGCTGAAGCGTAGTTTTTTTGTTTTTTGTAGACTATCCCATTAATTGTTTGAGAATTTGGTACAATGTGTCTAGATCATACTCACCACCCCACTCCACCCCCGACCCCTTCCAGATTCAATACCCCCTTACCCATGCCCATTCAAATCCTGTTCCCCGCCCAGTAACTCTTGAATCAAATCTGTGCTGCCTACATAATCACAGGTAGGGGCCCATCCACTGGAATGTGCTTGAACTACCAGAGATCACATCCTTAAAGATAACCGACCCTCCCTAAGCCACTACATCATGAGGGGAGAGGTCTTGAGCCCTTCCCTGTTCGACTGTAAAGTTGACTGGCTTGATCTTGTGCAAGCAGCCATAGCGGCTGCGAGTTTCTGAGTACAGTGGTGCTGTCATGTCCAGAAGACACTGTTTCACTCTGGTCCTCCCCTACCCAGGCTTTCACAGTCCTCCCCCTCTCTTCCCAGATAATCCTTTGGAATTCAGAGGAGAGGGTATAATATAGATATCCCAACCAGAACTGAACTGTCCTCATTCTCTTACACTCTGCATGTAGTCGTGTATTTCTGTGCCAATTACTATCTAGTGCAAAAAGAAGCTTCTCTGGTTAGGGTTGAGAGATGCACAAATCTATGGTTGTAATACTTTTCCCTCCCACTGACACCAAATACGTAGGATCCAGCATTAGCGTTCATCATGGCTCTGTTCACAATGAGCAAATGATGGAACTGACCTACTTGTCAATCATCAGATGGAAGATGAAGAAAATGAAATGCAGTGCTGGCAAAGTGTTCACCAGGTAAAGGCTCTTATGGCCAGGCTGAGTGGCCTGTGTTTGATCCCCAGGACCCACATGGTAGAAGGAGAGAACTGGTTCCAGCAAGGTGTCCTTCGATGTCTACATGGGCACACACATATACACAATAAATAAACGGATGTAGTTTTTAAAATTTAAATCAAAGAAAATGCATTGTATATGTGATGGCTGTTCTTAGTTGTCAACTTGACTATATCTGGAATCAACTAAAATTCAAGTGGCTGAGTATACCCATGAGGAAATTTTCTCCATTAAATTGAAGTGGGAAGGCCTACCTTTAATCTGGATCTTTTGAGGTGGGAAGATCTACCTTAAATCTGGGCCACACCTTCTGGTGGCAGCCTAGTAAACAACACGGGAAAAGGAAGCCCTTGCTCATTATGTACTTGCCCTCACTCTTGCTGGCCAATTCATTCCTTGCATTAGAGGCTTCTTCTTTGGGACTCCAGCATATACTAAAGACCAGCTGAAACACCCAGCCTCGTGAGTGTCGATCACAGCTACTGGATTTAGCTTGTAAGCCACTCTAATGAATTGTGTGTGTCTGTGTGTGTGTGTGTGTATGTATATATATTTAGTCCATCAGTTCTGATCCTCTAGAGAACCCTAACTAATATAGTATATATAATATTTTTTAGCCTTGTCCTCCTAAGGGAAAAGAAATAGAAGAAAGAGAAATCCCACCATTTGTTAGGGAGAAAGAGAACATGGTATTTGAGAGGCAAAAAGTCTCTGTTGGGTGGGAACGGGGCTATTTTCATTTTGTTGGGGCCTGGTTAGTTGTTAAGTGATAAGTCTCACTACGTAACTCAAGATGGCCTCATTATGTAGCCCAGGTTCTCCTTGAACTCACAGTAGCCTTCCTGTCTCGGCCCCTTAAGTGATGGGAGAAATGTGCCACAATGCCCAGCTTGATTTTTTTAAAATACCGTTTGTTGTACAGCATGAGCAAAAACAAGAATGGTTATTCTAATGAGGATGAATGAAGTCCAGAGGGACCTTTCCTGCTTGTTCCCCCTTTCCTTAGACAGCTGCCCTGTGTGCACCTGTGCAGGTCAGCGACGCTGAGAGCTATCACTCACACCCAGCTCCTGTGGCACGCAGGTCATTCCTTCCCAGTGCAGAACAACCTCAGCTCCTCGGGTCTCCTGTGTCTCCTCTGCGCTCTGAGAAACTTTATAAATGCTAATGTGGGAAGGTCACTTGAGAAAGAGACACTAACTGAAAACATTTATTTTTAATTGGAATGAACTTTTCATAAAAGAAACATTAGTGAGTAATAAGAATAAATATCTTTTCCTTGGTAAATATTATTACATGAAACAACCTATCTTCTTTCTTTTACAGAAAAAAACAAAAACTTAATGATGAAAAATATCGAAGTGACAGAACTGAAACTCCCTTTTATCTGTATTCTTTTTCAAACCAGAGAGCAATTGCTACAATGACATTCTCATTTATTTGAAACAAATCTGTTGCTTTATTAAAGTCACCATACTGCCGGGTGTTGGTGGCGCACGCCTTTAATCATAGCACTTGGGAGGCAGAGACAGACGGATCTCTGTGAGTTTGAGGCCAGCCTGGTCTACAGAATGAGTTCCAGGACAGCCACAGTTACAACAGAGAAGCCCTGTCTTGAAAAACTAAAAAAACCCAAAACCAAGAACAAAACAAAACAAATAAAACCACCATACTTACATTAGATTCTCAGAATGTTCAAACAATGTGAGTGATAGTTTCATAAGTAATCGACACTACACTGTACTGTGTTCAGGAAGTTAACAGGAGACGTTCAGACAGAGTTGTGTAAGATGACACAGCCAACTTCAGGGCAATGCCCATGTTCAAAGTGTGTCTAAGCTGTAGTCAGACTTCTGAAATGTGTTTTTGATTTGGGAAGTCTCCACTGTAACGTAACCTCATCAAAAAGTGAAGAACAGCTAGGTATACCGAAAGTTCGTGTCTAAAATACAGAAATACAAGTCAGCAAGAAAACCGTTGTGGAAGTTTATTTTTAATTATATATGAAGTAATTGTTTTATGCACTGTTGGGTGAGAGTCTGTCTAGGTCTTGGCATTTTGTATTGTCTGCAGGTGTTGGATTTATGTGAGGGTTGTTTCATTGCTTATGATCTGCATCTGGTATCAGTAGAACACCTATGGAGTTCTGAAAGAATAAAAACACCTGAGCTGAGATGCTCAGGGTTCCACTGTCGATTGCGTGTGGCACTGGCCAGGACGGTTGTTCCCTCTGCTGAGGTCTGGCAGGGTTTGCACTTATGAAATATGCCTCCTTGTCTCTCTGGCTGAGCCACCCCAGCAGTGTACTACTACAGGAAACAATTCTGTTTTTAAAATATTTAAACAAAGAAGGAATACACAGAAAATAAACACTAACAAAAGACACTTAATATCATTAGTTATTGGGAAAATATGCAAGAAAACCATGAAAAGACTGAACTCCACGCCTATTAAGATGACTAAAATTTTCAAATCTAACAGGCAGGGACAGTGACTAGCTGGAACTTCACACGGGGTCCAGGAATGAAAAATGGCGCAGTCACTTTCAGTAACACACTGACACGTCCTGAAAAAGTTAACCACACAATTGCTATGCCAACCACAGCCTTATTTCTAGTATTCAACCCAGAGAAATAAAAATGAATATTCAAAGACTAATACAAAACCCATGGTGTTCATAGCATCTGAAATTAAGAAATAAAAATGTGAATGGAGAACTGAACTATATCAGAACGCCACTTAACAATACCACTGAACGGATTGCTCATGTATCTTAAGGCAAATCCCAAAAGAGCTTTATGCTAATGAGGACCGCTGACTAAAAGCACATTTCATCTCTAGCAGTCACACACAGGGACAACTATGGAGGCAGAGAGCCCATCAGCGAGGCGGTGAAGCACCATCTACAAAGAGCAAAGAGGAGCTCTGGGGATGCTGGGGATGCTGGGAAGTCTCTGTCCTGATTGTGGAGTGATGCGTGACTGCGTACACTTGTCTAAATTCATTGAGCTGATACAAAGAATAATTTGCACTGTACGCCAATCAAGCAGTAAATGTCACTCACAAAAACAGATAACTTTGGTAGAGAAAGGCAAACTCTGAATAAATGTTCAAGCTGAAGGACAAAATTCACGGATCACCGGGCCCCATCTGCATAAGGCTCTGCAGCTACTACCCTGCTGTGCTTAGTCACCGTCCCTACAGTTTCCTATACCTTAAAGGGAAGTTTCTTAAGACCTATGCATAAAACATCTCATTTAGATATCTCTGGTAATAATCTGAATTATACTAAACATATTGTATGGGGGAGGGGTTCTAATTTTCTTTCTATGACTGTGATAAAAAAAAAAAAAAAATCCTGCCAAGAATCACCTTGGGGGAAGGAGGGATTATTTTACAGTCTGCCATTAAGGGAAGAGAGGCGACAGCTCAAATCAATAATAAGTCTAAAAGTTGGTAAATATGAAAATATGAATGTCAACATTGATCTAATGGCAGGACTCATGCTAGCAAACCATGAGTCGCCTGAGTTAAGATATTAAAGGCTCTGTCATAACTATAAAAATAAAATAAAATAAAATCATATGTGCGGGTGGTGAAGAACCCTTGTGGTTCTTCCAGAGGACACATTTTGGTTCTCAACTACTTGTAACTATGTCCCCAGGGGACCTAACTCCTCTGCTGGATCCTCTGGCAGTTTCATACAATATGCCAAGCACGCAGACAAATACACATAAAATAAAAATGTTTTTAAATCTGTATATAGAAGCAAGAAGTATGGATTCACAATTTGAGATAAGCATGTTTCAAAAGACAGTAAAATAAATCAGCTTGAATACAAATAATACATGCTTGTATGGGCTCCTTAAACCATCCGTGTAACATTTTTATTTGTGAATTAATTAGAATAAAGTGATTTTACTTTGAGAAAAATATGTGACTTCCAGATATGAGACTGTTTTTCTATGAGGTGTTTAACATTCTAAATGAATTACTTACAAAACTGGGGGGAAATGAATACTTTGATTTGTGTATGATGTGTGTACATGTGCACTTGCTGTTTGTATGTGTGTACGTGCACACACGTGCCACAGCACGCCTGTGCAGGTTAGGGGCAACCTCGGGTAAACATCCTTGCCTTTCCACCTTGCCTGAGGCAGGCTCTCTAGTTGTTTGACTCTGGATATGCCAAGCTGGCTGGCCAGAGGGGTTCTGGGAGTCTCCCGTGTCTGCCTGCCACACATCCCCAGAAGCACGGTGCATCAGCTGCTTTTCTATTGCTGTGAGAAACACCTTGGCCACAGCAATTTATAGAAGGAAGAGGTTTCAAGGGCTTGTGGTTCCTCACCAACATGGCTGCCTAAACCAGAGATGACGTCGACGATAGACAAGCCTAACCAAAGTGGAGGTGGGGAGCATGAAACCACACCCTAGACAAAGAACTACAGGCAGTTAAGGAATGCTGAGAACGGGATAAGTAGTCCTCTCTAGGGAAGACACGCCAACTGGTCATCCAGTACCAAATGCTCAGCCCTGAAATCATACGTACAAGTAAAATTAGACAGATTCAGGAATGTTTGTATACACACACACACACACAGAGCATACATACAACAACAATTAATGAAAAAAAGGGATCGTGAATTTGAAAAAAAATCAAAGAAGGGTATATGGGAGGGTTTGGAGGGAGGAAAGGGGGAAAAGGATGTAATTATATTATAATATATATGTATACTTATGTATATATGTATATATGTATATCAGTTTCCTCAGTTATTTCCCTTTGGTGCTTCTGATAGTTTTTGGGGAGTTTGATTTATTTAATTATATGTACGTGCGTGCGTGTGTGTGTGTGTGTGTGTGTGTGTGTGTGTGCGCGTGTGTGTGAGTGTGAGGACAGTGGCAAAGAAGGTCAAACTGGGTTTTCAATCTCCTAGAGCCCGAGTAAAGTGGTTGTGGGGGGATAGGAACCGAACTCTGGTCATCTGGGTGAGAATAAATGTCTCTTAACCACAAAGCTTCAGTCCTCTGACAGTTTTTGAGATGCATAGTATTGGGGAACTTTATTTTTAGTTATGTTTGAAATTGTTTTATGCACTGTTGGGTGAGGAGCTGTCTAGGGCACTTTGTATTGTTTGCAGGTATTAGACTTCTGCATGGGTTGTTTAATTGCTTATGATTTGCATGTGCTATCAGAAGAATACCCGAGGAGTTCTGAAAGAATAAATACACCTAAGCTCAGACGCTCGGGGCTCCACTGTCGATCAAGTATGGCACTGGCTAGGATGGTGGTTCCCTCTGCTGAGGTCTGGCAGGGTTTGCACCTATGAGATATGCCTCCCTGTCTCCTTTGCTGAACCAGCCCAGCAACGGACTACCACAGCACAGAGCAGTGAGACACTTTACAATAGAGTATACACAGTGGCTCATCTGACGGTGGGGTATGATCTGAACTCTCACTTTCGTATCAAGTAAAAGGAGAAGGTACATACTATTTCCTCTTTGTTTCTTTGCAAAAGCATCTTTAGGGGCAAGGCAAGTCTGATGTGATCTAGAGTGTAGACTTCAGGCAGTTTCATATATTTGAATACTTTAGATTAACTTGATTGTGTATATTGTGCATAATAGAGTAGCAAATTTTCTCTAAGATCATAAAGGAAGCCCACCATGAATTGCTGATTAACTTTCAGACGCATGGTAGTGCATGATAAAGAGTAGATGTAAACTCCTTGTGGTTGGAAAATCCAGTGACCATGTGAGCAAATAGCCTTGGTGTTGTAAATTCACATTTGAATGTTTATGAAAAATATAGACTCTGTCTTAAACACAGTAAAAGAAGAACAAGCTGGAGAACAGCTTTACAGGCTTCAGAACTAGACTGTCCCCCTCAAAATTTAATCATGGAAATCCTCCTCCCAGAAGTGTTGGTGTGAGGAGATGGGGGCTGTGGAAGATGAGAGCTTGGGAGCAAAGCTTATTTGGAACCTAATTTGGAACTAGATTATCGCAGAGGTCATGAGTTAAGAGGTGGTGTGGTGGGTGTGGCTTAAAAGGGGGCCGTCGGTGACATCTATATCATACACCCCCGAAGCTCAGGGATCATCGTGGAAGAGTGGGCAGAAAGGCTGTAAGAGCCAGAGGTTGTGGAAGACTGCTGTGGAAACACTGTCTTCATAGTTAAGGCAGGTCGGTTGCACACGTGAACTCGCAGAGGTTGTGGGTTCAAATACTTGTTCCAGCAGGGGTAGAGGAGGAGCTCTTGACTTTCATCCTTAGCTGAGGAGATGTTGGTGGTTGGTGACTGCTGTAGGGGTGAGCATCGGTTATCTTCAAGGAGTGGCCCCTGAGGCTCTGTGAACGACCGGTGAATGGCCAGTGAATGGCCAGTGAATGACCTTGCAACTATGCACATATCTGTAGCATCAGTTGGACTCAGTTATTTTCAAACGTACGTGAAGTTGAGAGGGACAAATGTGAGTGGAACTGGAAGGGAGGGAGTAGGGTAGATTTGATCAAAAAACACGTATGAAGTTCTCAAAAAATTAGATGGAAAGTATCTTTTTTTTTTTAAAGAGAGAAGAAATCCAAAGAACAATGAGCACACAGGGAAAAGTCCAAGTATGGAAGAAACCAGAAGTCCATATGGTGGTTCTGCAGGTCAAAGAATATCAATGCCTGCAGTTCTATGGAGCTGGAGGAGAAGCTGGGGAAGAGTTTTTTGCACGGCACTCAGAGCCCAGCCAGCCTCAGTCTTGTATTTCTAGCATCTGGAAAGGAGAAACAAACTTTCGTGATTTAAGTTATCCATTTGGTATATTTACCTGAGGCTTCTCTAACGAGCTAATACAGTTTGTTTTCCTATTTATGTTTTTATTTTAAGACTGTGCATGGCACCAATAACTATAATCAGTGGAAAACTTAACCAGACTATTAAAATGTTGGTCCATTTTATATAGATGAAATGATTTTCTCATATTTTAATTAAGTTGAAAGGATTAAGGAGACAGGCTGAAATACATCTCTAAATTACCACTTAGCTTTAAATTATGCTATTTTCTTGCAGATATTTTAAGTGGAAGCATAATAAACTAAATTGCTTTAAATATAAAATTATTATTTTATAAGTCAACAAAAAAGCCTCATAATAATCCTTAAAGATATCATTTATAGAAGATGATTCATATGCCAAAAAGCTGAGATCTCTTGTTACTTATATAACCTCATTATATCAATCTCAGGAATTCTGTTATTTTACGTTTTCTATTTTTTTCACTTATAATTCTTTTTTTTAATTTTTATACATGTAAATAAAGTCAGAGGATGTGCTAAGACTGTAGTGAAGAATTTAAGTTATGCCAGGGATGGTTGAAAAAGATAAAGAGAGACATATGATATATATATATATATATATATATATATATATATATATATATATATATATATCACTCTCTCTCTGTCTCTCTGTAGTTTAAATTAAGTTGTGCCACTTGTGACAGCACCCCCCCACCAAGACCTGTAAACTATTTAACAAAAGAAACCCAGTACCAGGCATGGGAAATCTCCCTTTAAGTTGTTGGTCATGGAAGAAGAGATTCTCAGAATAATATAGGTTATTGCCAATCTCCCTTGCTTACCTCCTAGAACTTGAAGGTATGACTCTATGCTGAACTCACCACATACTTTATACACAGGACTTGGAGGAATCAGGCTGGAACTGACCTGGAAGCCTCCTCTCTGAGGACTTGGTCTCATAGTTTCTGAAGGTTTTACATAAATGTCCAAGGGAGAAAAGCAATCAACAGTACATGTGACACCCATGAACCAAAACATGGAATGCACACAAGGGTCAGTAGTGGCACTTATACCTTAGGGGTAATCAATGTCCCTGTCTAATTGGATTTAAGGCCCACTCAATAGGAAGGAATTCATGCCTGAAAGCGTGAACCTGCCAACTACCCATGGCTGTTGAGGTCACAGGTGCTAGAAGGAAATCTACTACTGCTCCTTTCCTAAGCCAGTATAGTTGCCAACTGCATCCTCTCTACTTATCTTTATACCCACAGACTAGTGAAGCTCTCACCCCTCATCAAAGAAGCTTCTTTCTGAAATATGTGGAGACCATTGCAGTAAACCACAACTGGTCAAAATGCAGAGAACAACCAACTGTGTCCAACCCCAACTAGTACATCTACAACACAACCCCTACATCGAAGATTCAGGAAACATTGGTGGAAGAGGAAATGGAAAGCTCATAAGAGCCAGGAGGACAAGATTTCTACTGTGAAATTGTGTGTGTGTGTGTGTGTGTGTGTGTGTGTGTGTGTGTGTGAAGTTTCACCCATGAAATCTCAACAGTGTGGTTGCCTGAACAGGACCTGTATAATGACAACACCAGTTGGCATGCCAATGTGGACAGAGAAACCTTTACAAGGTATCACCCATGGGTAAAGAGCTAAGGCAGTTAGGGGCTACTGAAAGACGGAGATTCAATCTTCTCCAGGAATGAGTCCACTGGTAGTAGGCCTAGAATCTGTTAGTGGGCCCATATTAAAAAACTCAGCCTGATTCAGTTTTGTATTCCTTCCACCATTGTATCATACCCTAAAAATCTAGCCCCACACATATTCCACAGACTTCTGCTACAATGAATTTCTTAAATCTCATTAGGTTCTTTAATGGTATAGCATGCCTCCTCCTGGACCAAACTTTCTACCTTAACTCTTAGGGCCTACTTAATTTTATGTCTAGTAGTTATAGGTATAGAGGCAATGATAGACAATCCCTAGGGGACATCAGCATTGTCTTGTCTGACATATCCTTTAGGGAAAGGCATTTCCTAGTCTGCAGACGAAGTAGGATTAATTCTCTCAAGCAAGGACAGGGAAGACAACACTGCACAGGCGGGGATGGGGTGGAGATGTATCCTGTGCTGTGTAGACCATTTCCTTAGGCAGAGTGGGTCCTTCAGAATCTGAGGACTGGACACCCTCAACCACCTTAGAGTCCCCTACATGCTGCCATCCCAAGTCACAGGATCCCATTTTTCCAATCAGTACCCTCACTTTAACTGCTGACACTCTTTAAGGCTGGGGATTAAATTTGTGTTGTAAGTCAGCTAAGTTGTGTGGTTGGGGGTTAATCTTCAACTTTAGCTGGAGGGAAGATTCTCTTCCAGGACACACTTAGAAATCTTTAAATTGTTTATGCACATTTGAAGCTGGTCAGTTTCATCACTCGGCTCATTTGTTGATGTGGTTGTTGCTGTTACTTTGTTCAGTGATGCTAAATGGAACTTAGCCAGCATCCTCATGCCCCACTAATGCTCAAAGGTTTTATAGAGAATCACTAAATTTCTTGTTCCTCAAAATAGAAGCATCGAACTATATCTTGTTCAGGATGTTCAGTGTTCTTCATGCTACCAGAGGAGTCTCTAGTCCATAGTCTTCATCCAGTTACAGAATCAACTCCAGATACTACCAAGCTCGCTAGTGAAATTCACCCTTACAATTTTGTTTCTCTAGGACCACTCCTGGGACCACAATTTGTAATGAGCTGGGTTCACAAGAGGAAAAGAACCAATAGGATGAATATATATATTAAGACAATTTGTTAAATGAGCTTACATTAAAAGATAAAGAACAGTTGTCTCAGATCTGAGAGCTGAGGCCCCAGCAGTTCCTCAGTGCTTGAGGCCCTGTGCCCCAGCAGTTGGAGTAGAGAGGCCAGCAACCCAGTACTTGCTTAGTCCACAAGACCAAGTTTCTCAGGAGTCGCAGTTTGGTGTCCAAAACATGAAAGGTTTCTGCAGAACCATTGGTCCTTCAGTCCATGTTGGAAGCCTGGAAAACACTGGCTCTGATATCCATAAAGGACCCAACAGCAGCAGAAATGGGGTAAGTCATCTTGGTTTCAAAATGGAATGCCAAGGGCTCTAGTGGGAAAGCCTCGTGAGGAAAGGGTATGTGACTCCTTCCTCCATTCCCTTTGTATTCTGGGCTGCTACCACACTTGGTATACACATGTGGGTGGATCATCCCTCATCAGGATAGTTCTTCAGGAGACCCTCCCTTCTCTAATGATTCTTATTTGTGGAATGTTGACATGAAAACCAATGATCACATAAGCACTTCGAAAAAGGAGTCCCTAACATTATGTGAAAGCTGTTTTAGTTTCCCTACATATGTAAAACTAGGGCTATACAATGACAAGATGCTCATCACTTAATATAAAAGTCAGGACTGACTACAGTAACATAGAAATGAGATGATTTATTCACATGACTGTTTACTTTGATTTTATGTATACATAGCCTGAATCCCAAACCATGCTCACATAATCATTACATAAAGAACAGATCAGTATGGAGCTGGGCATAGTGACACACACACACACACACACACACACACACACACACACACACACAATTCAGCATTAGGTGGTAGAGGCAGGAGGATAACAAATTTGATATAAGCCTGGGTGGGTGATATCACAAGACCCATGTTTCAAAAAACAAAAACAATATGAGTTGCATGTGGTTTGAATGAAAATGCCCCCCATTGGCTTACAGGGAGGTGTGGCCTTGTTGAAGGAAGTGTGGTCTTATGGGAGAAAGTGTGTCACCGGAAGAAGGCTTTGATATTTTGGACACTCAATCGAGACCTGGTGGCTCACTCCCTCTTCCTGCCGCCTGCTGATCCACATGTGGAACTCTCGGCTACCTCTGCGGCACATTTCTGCCTGTGTGCCACCATGCTTCCTGCCATGTGGATAGTGAACTAAACCTCTGGAACTTTAAGTCAGCCCAATTAAATGTTTTCCTTTATAAGAGTTGCCACAGTCATGGTGTCTCTTCAATAAAACCCTAAGACAGAAGTTGGTACCAGGGACTGGGGTATTCCTGTGATAGGCTTGACCATGCTTTTGTTTGGAGGAATGTGGACTTGGATTAGGAAGGCAGCTGAATGCTTTAAGCAGGGCTTAATGGCTCATACTAGTAGGAGCACGGAAGACAGTGGTACTGAGGGCGATACAGATGGGGGCCCCAGTTCAAGAGGTTTTAGAGAAGAATATTAGTATGTGGCTTAGATATCCTTCTTGGAATATTTTGCCAAAGAATGTAGAATGCGGCTGCCTTCTGCTCTTGTTTAAAAAAAAAAAATCTGCTTGAGGCTAAATTGAAGGATTATGAATTAACAGAGTTGGCAGAAGACATTTCAGAACAGCCTAATATTGACTCAGTCCTGTGGTTATTAGTGCTCATGCTTAAACAGATCTATAATGAAAAGGAGCGAGCTGAACAAAGACAAGTAAAAAATGTACAATTGGAGGAGAAAAGTAGCACCAGGGAGATTAAAAGACAATTTAAGAAAAGCCTGAAGCTAAGTGGAATAGATGGGCTGGAGACCTCAGAGCAAGAACCACCCAGCTAAGCTTCCGACTTGTGAAAAGGAATTAAAGAAAAGTAAAAAATCATTTTTACAAAGCTTAGGGCCAGATGTGATGGTGTACGCCTGTAATCCCAACACTCAGAAGGCAGAGGCTATCAGATCTATGAGTTCAAGGCCAGTCTGGTCTACAGAGCAAGTTCCAGGACAGCCAAGCTTGGGCAGTGAAGAAAGCAATCAAAAACAGAAAGCTAGTGAAGATGAAACTGAACAAGGGGGCCATGTCCGAGCTCCAGTAAGAGGCAGAAATTGGCAGTTTGGGCCATGTGGTTCTGGATTTAGAGTCAAGGATACAAGAAAGGGGTTATGGAATCTCCCTCCACCGCTAAGATGAGGCCAGGTGTGTGTCAAGGGTGTCTCTGCATGGAGTCCTAGAGAGGCCATTGTATGAAGCTGTGAGGTGAAGCCTGGTTTGCCTTGGGGATCCCCAAACCATGCCAGAGCCATGGAATACCTGCCCAGGAAGGCTGCTAACAGGAAGTGAAACCAGCCCAAGAGAGAGAAGTGTAGTGCAGTCAACAAAGCTGAAAGAGTTGGAGATCAGAAGAGTGTGTTGACATCAGACATGGAGATAGAGAGTTTGGAGTCTGCCCAGCTGGTTTTAGGTCTTCTTTTGGTCCAGTATTTCCTCACTGTGCTCCCTTTTCCCCTTTTGGAACAGTAATGTACACTGTGTACATTCTGTGCCATCGTATGTTGGAAGTACATAGTCTGCATTTTTATTTTAACTTTATAGGGATTTCAGTTAAGGGATTGGAATGAGTCTCAGAAGAGACTTTGGACATTTAAACATTGTTTCTCTGTGATAGATTGTAGGGACTTTGGAAGTCAGGCTGAATGCATATTTTCATCACGATATGGCCATAAGCCTGTGGGCGCCAGGGACTGGAATGTTGTGGTTTGAATGAAAAAGGCCCCCATTGGTTCATAAGGAGTGGCACTATTAAGAGGTGTGGCTTTTTTAAGGAAGTATGTCCTTGTTGGAGAGAGTATGACACTAGGGGAGGGCTTTGAGGTTTCAGATGCTCAAGCCAGGCCCAGTCTCACTCTCTCTTCCTGCTGCCTGCCCATCTGGCTGTAGAACTCTCTGCTCCCTCTCCAGCACAGTGTCTGTCTGTATGTCACCGTACTTCCTGCCATGACAATAATGGACTAAACCTCTGAACTGTACGCCAGTCCCAATGAAATGTTTTCCTATGTAAGAGTTGCCATGGTTATGGTGCCTCTTCACAGTAATAAAGCCCTAACTAAGACACCCTCTCCTGTTCCCCCCTCTCTTATTAATCCCTTCCTTCTTCCCGTCTACACCCCCCCCCAACTTCTACTTTCATGACATGTTTTTTTCTTTTTGAGATCCAATGATTTTCATTAGGGGTGCCTAGGGGAGCATGGATGAGGGTTGTTCATAGGAGCATGAGCACCTGACTAGTGGCTACACCACTGGAGAAAATATCTCTTCCCCTTCAACCAATATCATATTTTTTTTCTTCTTATATTAATATTTTTATTGATTTATTCTTTAACAGTTTCATACATGTATACAGCATTCTGTTCACACTCATATCTCCACCTTCTCCCCCCACCCCCACCCCCACAAATCCTCCCACAAGGTCCCTACTCCACTTTCACGTTTTTTGTTGATGGTGGTGGTTTTGTTGTGATTCACTGGGTTTAGCCAAGCCCTTCACATGGCCATGAGTATGGAGCTTCCCACTGGAACCTGAGTAACTCTC